>FR990033.1:1252500-2502500 GCA_905404135.1 Hesperia comma
CTGGCAATCTGGGTGTGCTAGTAGTGTAGCATTGGCGAGGCTCTCTTTGCATCTGTTGAATGCTAGTAAAGTGTCTCCAGTGATGTTGACTGGGTGAGATGCTTTGACGTTACCTGAAAGTAAAGCGTTTAGAGGGGCTTGAATGGATGCGGAATGAGGCAAAAATCGCCTATAAAAATTCATCATACCCAGAAAGCGTCTGAGTTGTCTGACAGTCTGGGGTATGGGGAACTCTTGGATAGCCTGGACTTTAGAGTTGGAGGGTTTGGTGCCAGATGCGGAGATTTCGTACCCTAAAAACAAAACCTTGGAAGCACCAAAAATACACTTAGAAGTGTTTACGAGAACACCGTATTCCTTCATGCGATTGAAGAGCTGATACAGGTGGTCTTCGTGTTCAGCCTCTGTTCTGCTGAAAACAAGGAAATCGTCCAAATAACAGTAAACAAAATCGAGGCCTCTCGTCATTTCGTCTACAAACCTTTGGAATGTTTGACCTGCATTCCTTAAACCAAAGGTCATAAATGGGAATTCGTACAGGCCAAAGGGAGTGGTGATGGCGGTCTTTTGTATATCACCTTCGAAAACCGGGATCTGATTGTATGCCTTCGTCAGGTCTATCGTACTGAAGACGCTACAACCTGAAATGGAATGGGCGAAGTCATGAATATGCCTAACGGGATAGCGGTCTGGTACAGTTCGTGCGTTAAGCATACGGTAATCGCCGCAAGGTCGCCAGCCGTTGTCTTTTTTAGGCGCTAAATGCAACGGAGAAGCCCATGGACTCTCCGAAGGACGCGCTGTACCGTTCTTAAGCATAAGTTCAAATTCGTGCTTGGCGACTTTAAGCTTGTCCGGTGCCAGTCTTCGGGGGGTACATGATATGGGAGGGCCGGGAGTGGTCTTAATGTAGTGTACCGTGTTATGTTTTGGAAACACCGGCGTCCCTGAAGGGTGTGTAATCTCTGGGAAATTTAATAAGATTTTATGAAAGCGCGTGTCACCCGTAGAAACTTTTACAGAAAATATATCAGTTTTGGCAACAGAAGCGTTTGAGCTTAAAGTTGTGGTGTTGTCCACTAAGCGCTGATGGCGACAATCAACCATAAGATTATAAAAACTTAAAAAATCTACGCCTATTATGGGTTTTGTTACATTTGCCACAATGAACCGCCATGTAAAGCTACGTCTTAAGCCTAAATTTAAGCAAAGCTCTACAAAACCATAAGTTTCAATAACAGAACCATTAGCAGCACTGAGTTCAAAGTCCGTTTTTACACGACGTTCTCGAAGTGCAGAATGCGGGTACACACATAGGTCACTACCGGTGTCGACAAGGAATTGAGTGTCTGTGTTGCGGTCGGTGACGAAGAGGCGACCCGTATGAGATAGGCAATCGTTGGTCGCCGCTACAGATTGCCTTTGGAGTTTCCCGACTTGCCGTAGTCGCAGGGTGTCAAACACTTGTGGGCCTGGGATCCAAATTTCGCGTGGTACCAACACACGGGGTACTTCCTGTACGTGGATCGAGATCGGTTCCTGTGCCGCGAGGAAGAACGCCGACGGTCACGTGGTCTTGCACGATCAGTGGTGAAGCAGCCAGCGCGTGTGTGCTCCTCAAGCTTGAGAGTGAGATGCTGTACCATCCTCTTCAGTTCCGCTATCTCCTCAGATTGGTGTGACGCGTGTGCCCTGTTTGCGGACGCAGCAGCGACGTTATACGGTGACGTCAGCTCTTGTATGCGGTCTGCTAGGTCCGCCAGCTGTTCCAGCGAGTGTGAGGGCTGTGATGCTAACACCGTCTGGATGTTCTGAGGGAGGCGATTACTCCATATCGACCGAAGGAAGTCGTCAGGCACTGAAGGTCCAGCTAGGTCTTGCAGATGTCTCAAAAATTGCGAGGGCTTCCTGTCTCCCAGTTCCTCGTGGGTGAGCAGTTGTTTGACCTTTTTTTCGTGTGACGCCGATAATCGCTTGATCAACTCCGTCTTAATTTTTTCATAGCGATTGCTTGGTGGAGGGTTAATAATAATGTCCTTGACGGCCTTAGCGTACTGCACGTCAAGGTTGTTGATAGCATTATTAAATTTTATTCCGTCGTCGGTGATGCCATTGCTCTCGAACTGGCCTTCCAACATCGCAAACCAAAGTTCGGGGTCCTCGGGCGAGAACGGCGGAACTTTAATTTTTAATTTCCGTGCCTCGACTTGGCGTTCAGTGGAAACGCGCACTCGACGGGCTCGATGTGTAACGTGTCTTTGAGAACCGACGGTTTTTACGGAATCGCTGCTGTCGCTCATTTTGTACTAGGTTCCTTACTCGGTGTGTTCTTGAGAGGTCACCAGTTTGGTGGTATGGGTGGTGTGTGTGTGTAGGTAGTACTCACGGTGCGAGATGGTAAATAAAAAGTCCAACAAGAATGCACACGGAAAGAAAAAGTTTATTTGCACTACACAATAGATAAAGCACACAACACAAAAGTCAGAAACCACACAGTAGAAGAAGAAGGAGTGAAAGTAAGAAAGCGATAGTACAGTTAAGAGCAGAAAACAATAAACGATTATATAAACAAGGTGCGTAAGCGGTAAGCGGCAAGATAGCGAGTGACACGGGCTCCGCGGTGTAGTACGTGCAATCGACTGGTTGTTATGCGGGCTCGCTGCTCAACCCGGCCGGCCGGCGCGTGAGTTCATATTAGATCTTAAAGAGATAAGAACTACCTGTCCGGGCGGCCGTTTCCACTGTACACTATTAGGTCGACGATGTAAATATTTTATGCTCGTCAAGTATGCGATAAATTAATACGGTTTTATAATGAATGTTAATAAGTGTGATTGATATGTAAATAGTTAATAATATTATATATGTATATGTATGTGTTATTAAATATAATTTGGTATATAAATTAATTGTAATGTAATAAATATATAAGTTGTATGTCTATAAATATAATGAGTACGCCACAGTAGTACAGTTAGCGTAGTAGGCTAGTTAATGCGATAACGAAGTGAATTAATGCGTTGCGCAACGCTATGGTACGGCAACGGACGGCGCCCGCCACAACACCAGCCGGGCTGAGTGGTCACTTGATGATTTATTTCATGTAATTGTTTATCTTCCTACTAATAATACTTATAAATGCGAAAGTTTGTAAGGATGTATGTGAGTGAGTGAGTGTGTGTGTGTTTGTTGCTCTTTCACGCAAAAAATACTGAACGGATTTTCATGAAACTTTGCAGTAATATAGCTTAGACTATGTTATTCCAATATAACATAATTTGTTAAAATTTATAGAGATTTTTGAAGGGACTGGTTCCCCGAAGCGAAGCGAGGGCGGATTTACTAGTCTTACATACATATTATAGTGAAACTAGAAATTAATCGCCATAATAATTATTTAGCAATTGTGCAGAAAGAAAGGTGTGGAACCGGTAACGCTTTTTTAGAGGCGTTTCAGAGTAGACGCCTCTAAAAATCTCTCTCGTCTAGAGGGAGACTAATACTAACCATTAATAAATGGACTAGGTATTACTAAGATCAACTATCAACAACTTTTTCTGTTTGTCTGTACTTTGTGCGGTTGTTCCCACTCATTACAGAAATGGTTTTAACAGATTTAGATGTGGTTTGACTAAATATATTCCTAGTCCCTTTGAGTCTAGTGTTCTAGGTCCGTCACAGTTGTTATGGGCGGCAGGGGAAGGGTGGTACTGCATGCTCGTTTGCTATCTTAATTCCATAATAAAAGGAAGGTTAAGAAAACTTTAATTATTGGCTTTATCCATGGCATTGTTGGGAAAATGTTAGAGAACTACGGAATCGGGGACCTTTAATTACTTTTTCACATCGTACTGAACTCCAAAATGCGAACTTTTGCCATTAGGTGTGAAGCCATTAGCATTTCATTTTTGCTTTGTTTTTAAACAGACTGAAGGATCTAAAACGCCGAGCTCTGGGGAGAGGTTTTAAATTTTAATCTACATTAATTACCAGTCTCTGTAGCGCCATTGTTTATGACACAAAAAATTCATCTGTTTGAGTAATTTATACTTTTTAATATAGTAGGTAAGTCTACCTACGTTGGAAACTGGGTCGGTTCAAGGGAATTTGGATCAAGGTATTTTTATAAACGTTTTAATCCGTTAGTTTAATCCAATAAGCACACATTCGCAACATACGCACATTTTAAGTACTGTTATTAAAAGATGTGCAGAGAAGATTTTTTCGCCGTTTCTTCTTTTCCAATATTGGAAATTTTTAAATTACATTATTTTATATGACTATTGCGAAACGTTCGTAAATGAAAAATATACATGTTCATAACTATAAGTTTAAATACCTTCATGAAAAAAAATTGAGTTTTTGAGGTTGAGCCATGATCGCAAAACGATTGATTTACCCGACAACTCATAACTCTGACATTTTCCTACATTTTTACCCATCGCAAAAACACGCTCACTTACCGTTGAGTGCAGTAACGCTATTAGAACCTTGAACTTAAACAAACTAACCGGTGTTAAAGGATTTCCGACCTTACTTTGTAGTGATAGGGTCGTTATGTAACTATGCGACATGGGTACAGTTCAACGGCTTGAGAAAAAAGCAGAGGTTCGAAACCTTGAGCTCATAACACGCTATTGTTACGGTGATTGCATTCCACAGCCTAACGAATAGGTAGTCGGTCGATGGTGTTTATGTGAATCGACAGGGCTGACGAGTCACCTCATGGTAAGTGGTGACGGTTGCTCACGGACTCACGGGTAAGTATTCTGAATCAAAGGTATCACCGACTCGTTGCTTATTATAGAAGTAGAAAGAAGAATTGCTAACTGGACAATTAGGTACTTTATATGACGTCTAACAAAACGAAGAAGGTATCTGTAACTAACGTTTGCTAATATTGAAAAGTATTCTTAGTCCCTATTTGAGACTGGTGAGTCTATTTGAGTCTTTTGAGATGGGTGGTGATGCATGATTTTAAACCTTAAAAAGAGAGATAAAACTGTTTTAAACATTTGTGCTTCATAGGCCATGTTCCGCTGTTCTACCTTACACTGTGTTATTTCTGTGCGATTTTTGCACGCACGAATGATATCCTATAGTGTTTCGATGGCAACTACGATAATATAAAATAGAAATGTGATGGCTTACTATTTCTGGATACATTAATAACTGTTATATTATTTGCATTTAAGACTCCATGTCTTATTATGAATGCACCTCCGCCGATAAGCACTAACCATTGGCTTAGAACGTGATAACACTTAAAAGCCCTTTATGCCTACACTGGGTCGAGATAATAAGTAATTGACACTAAGTGCTGGTAAACGTGTAGACCTGTAGCCTCATGGTGAGCAGTCACATGAAGAAGTATTGACTCATTCATGAGCTGAAGGAAGCCGTGATACAACCTTGTAAGGCAGTATTTCAAAACGCGAAGCACGCCGGCGCAGGACAAAATATTTACCACTGTGCATGACTATCGAGACTCCTTTTGGATTAACGGCATAACAAAAAACATTGATGATTATATATTTATATCCATCTGGCCACCTTCGATCTCTTTCTTTCTGAGACACCAGAAAAAGGCCAATCTTCCCAGGTAGCAAATAACCCTAATTGCATACGGAACCAGGGACCTCATTAAGAGCATCGCTCTTGATGCAAGACAATGGTTGACACCAACACGTTCGCGTTACGTTTTCGCGACCTTTGCTCCGTGGGAAACGGAGCGATGGAAGACAATGATTTTAGTACTTATTTTTATATGACCTGACTAACGAGTACGAGGGTTTTCTGGTTCAGGTTATATGGAACCTGGTTACATTTGCCAGCGGTAGCCAGAGTTTAAACCCAACGTTTAATCCGGACGGTTTCTGTATGATGGTGAGATTCAGTTATCTACCAAACGTCGAGTACAAAAATTCAATATGAAATTAGATTTTGTATCATTATCATTTGCAATACTCGTAATTAACAAGCAATTTAAAGAAGGATGTGGTTATAGAAAGGAAATTTGATTTTTACTACCTACTACCGATCATAGTGTTGACGTCCAATAATAACCGACCTAACAAAGGACATGATTCACAATTCAATTCTCAATATTCTATTTTATCAATATCTCGATATATAACATCTCTCAAGCTTCACTCAAACAATAGGGTCACCAGCAAAAAGATATTCCAAAAACTGACCGTTATCTGCAGTTAATTAAACAAGCTAACAATGGCAAACAAGCCAAATTCCATCACGTGAGCATGGAATACCGTATTCCATTCAATCTGACGCCGATAGTGACGGTATCTGTGGTGAGCTGGTGAGTGGTGACGCGAGACGGAATCATTTTTCGTCGAACCAATTTCCGTCACTACAGTACAGCATATCGAATTACAGCTTCGCTCGTGTCGTTGTAGGATCGAAGAAACCGCTATGTTTGTTTAAAACTTCATTTAGCTCTCGGAAAATGCTTACTATTTAAAACTAAAACACCTAAACTAAACTAAAGTAATTCTGTTAAGTACTCTTTTATTAAAATCTGTAAAAATATTTTGTCAAACTCTGCAGAATTTAAATTTGCAAATAAAGTTTTACAAGGGCACTGGTGACCAGTAATGTGAATTTCATACAAGCTTGAAAGAACCTAAGTTAGGCACCAGGCCCTCGTGGGTAAAGGTTAATGTAACTTTTTACTATATATCTTGTAAAGTTGTAACTAACTTACTAAGTCCTAGCGTACGACCTTTTGTGAGAAGACGAATAAACATATTTCTTTCTTTCATCATGAAAATATCAGCTAGTAAAACAGTATTCCTATTCGAACAGTAGCTAAATTAACTTTGAACAGAAATTACTTGTAGCTTGTAGTTATTTGATGAATGAGGATTGTAATCCCAACGGTCACTGCGACAAAAGATTAAATTATGTATACTTTACCTACATAGAACGGTTGGGAAGTACGGCAAAGATCTCAGATGAAGTGGTAATCAAATAAGCCCTTATGAGGACAAAGGCTCCCTCTCATCGGGGTTAGGTATATGATCATAAAGTAGAGAAAATATAATATACACGATGCTACAGTGAACCTACCCTTTTTTGTCTTTTTTCTATTTTTGTGTTATAATAATAATATTGCGTTTATGAAAGTTCGACCGGAATCACTTTTTCCACTTTTAATAGATTCTTTTGGGACCCCACTTTTCTTCACTCTTACAGTACAAAATAGTTTTGTAACATTAAACAGAAATCTAATTTTTTTATTCATAACACTGAACTTCGTTATTAGTTTTTAGGGTTGTAACCGGTGTAACTGTTTTCTCTTAGCCTAAATAACATTGTATAGATATCAAATGCTTATTATATGGTTATGGGTAGGTACTTACGACAAAAATGAGTTACACTTACAGCCTAGACATCCTTAAAGATTACAGTGAAGACATACATAAATGCCTGTTTTTCACAAAATAAATACCTAATTTATTTCCATAACATTGACTAGATTCCAAAATGTAATTAGACAATATAAACAAGAGATTCAATTCATTAGATCATTAATTTTCATCCTCTTATAATAACGCACTATAAAAACATACACTGCTCCAAGCTCATTTGAGCTATAAATCATTTAACAGTTCTCCAATAATGGAACCAGGAATGCTTCAAGGATCTGATCCTGAGCTATTAATAGCTCAGCAGAGCTTGGTGCGTCCAGTGCCCATCGATCTATAAATAAACTCCAATCTGTGATCTACTGCACTGAACGATGTTATTTCATCTTCGCTAACGTTTGTACTTGAGATTCCTCACTTGGCGTTAATAAATACCCCAGCAAATGATGTATATTCTGTCCTGCTATGATCTATTTAAATAAGCTAAAGCAAATAGCTAACTAGCCAAGAATGTTTTTTCTATAGCATTCATTGTAGACGTGGAAAAGTGACCGGTGAGTCATACTGATAATAGTTGATCTGAGTCTAATTGATTTGTAGTGTTTAGCATAAAAATCTTCCCAATGCCAAATACACCTTTCTGCTAAATTAGACAGCAACTAGTAGTTAACACTTAAACTAACTTTTCCACTCTTATACAAACCTAGAATTAAAATTTTCAAAGAGACAATCAAGCATTGCTCTATTTAACATCAAAACCAAACTTAAGAATCTTAATTTATTCCAAACCAGAGACTAACAAACTGAAAATATTGTCAGTAGAAATTTATTGGCTACGCATATAACAATGGTGTCTGTAGGTAATATTGGACCCTCATTCATCATGCAAAGGTCACGCCCAATAATGTCAAGCAATAAAGATGGCGCCTGAAAACCTGCCATTCTCGAGAGGCAAGGGTAATGCTCGTATTACAGGACGTTATAGAATGTTTAATACATTGTTCGAGGCGAGATCTATATTATTAATATATATTACGCCTTGTCTTTTAATATGTGAAGGAACTTATTTCTAAAGCAGTTTAACTTAGGGGAGAAATGGGTAATGGTAGTCAGCGGGTAATCATGGTCACTACACTTACTCGCAAACTAAAATACCTAGCGTCTCAAACACTTTGAAGCCAAGGTCACTGCATGCCCCTAACACCCCGCGCGCACCCCCGCTCAGTTCGCCTGAAGCGTTTAGAAAATATGGTTGTGACACTTTTTTCCACCATTTCCGTATAATCTTTCGGGTGCAAATAATAAATGGCAATTGGATTTCTACAATATTTTTCGGTTATTTTTGTATTTAATTCCATAATTTGATTGTTTGAGACTAGGTTAGCAAAATATTTAAAGTGATAAATATTTAAATATCTGTCGAATAATCTTTTTTTTTTGTAAGTGCTCATATTAGGGTAATGAGAGTCAGGGTGTTTCTCATCCCAGGGTAACGAGAAAAGGTGCAATTAAGCAGCATACAACAATATTAACGTTAACACCATTGAAAGAGTTACTTATAGAGAAAGAAAATAAGAGAAAAGGGACTTCTGAGCCAGATTCGACTCTCACTGACATTTGTGGCGATGATGAGAATCACATGAGAATGATGACCTGGAAAATACTGCTGATATAGGTACTGATACTTGGCTTATTTGTTGCGCATTTGGCATCAACGGTCTTGTGGGTTATGGGCGTACGCAGATTGCACCGAATGGGATTCTGCGGAAGGTTATGTGTGTGACAACAGCTAATATTATGCTGACTCTCATTACCCAGCATGTTGACTACAATTACCCGTACGTGCGGGCAATGGTGGTCAAAGTTACTTTTTTTTTAAACTTTTATTATTAATTAAGGACGTTCCCAAAGCTAATGAAAATCGTCAGACTGATAGTCGATTAAGTAAATTACTTTAAAAATATATAATTATAAACATTACTCGAAAAACTTGCGTTTCAGTACCAATATTGCTTAAGTGACTCCCAATACCCATTTCTCCCCTATAATTTGTAAAGTTTGACAGCAATTTATGTAGATCATGTCCCTAGCATTCTTGCGTTTATTGTTGTCTTGTTTTCCTTATTGCAAGGAAATTGAAGAGATTTTTTTCTTTAATATGAGGTGAGAGTTAGGTAGGTATCTACTTCAAAAAATACACTAAATACGTACAAAAACAATGAAATCAGTTCATATTATAATATAAGATAATAAACGGATTATTAAAACGAGACATAGGTATGTTTGGATTGCTTTGTAACCAAAATTAATATGACTTTAAAAGAGGTCAGAACTGATACGAGAAAATTGTTTTATTGTTTAAGGAAATTAAGTTTGAGGAAAAGATGCGGTGAAATTAGAGTTACATCACGGTATGTAGCATAACTACTGTTCTATGCGTATTTAAATTAATTATAATTTCGTTCGGTGAAAGGAAACGATGAGGAAACTTGCACACTACTTCTCGATAATATTGTCATTAGTAGTAAGTAATATAAAATAACGCTACAATTATCTACACTAAGATTTTATTGTCGTGGGTGTCATGGACAACACACAAGACAAGGAAACACACCCAGACCGAGAACAGGAAAAATCAATGTTACACACCTAAGCTGAGAAAACAAATTTAAACCCATTATTCAAATTTCTTCTTTCCGCCTCTCTGGGAATTGAACCTAGGAGATAGCGTGGCATCCGGCAAGGTAACCATGACGACTCGGATCGTCAAATGTATGAGGCCTGTCATTTGAAATTATGCTCCCTCTCGTAAACGTATGGACGTTTTTTTGAAATTTTAATGGAGTTTAAATTTGATTTCTCGGTTACATAACATTTGATTGAAGAAAAACTTGCAGGCACTCTCAATATTTTACTAACGCACAATCCTCAATCAGCTGAAAGCAACTGTTTCGCAACTGCCTATTACAGTGTTATTACTTTACTGACAAACTCATCCAAAGGTTAAATAGGTTATTGCGAACTGTCATTAATCACCTCCCAATAAGTAGTAAGACTTTCTACTTTATCTGAAAAGCATCCCACGTCAAAAGACAATTAAGTACCTACTGCTAATGAAGTATTTATCAATGCCACAAATCTGGAAACAAGAACACAATCTTCATTGGAGGCTCTGGAAATTGTGAAAGTTAATGCTATTAGCAAACCAAATTATATCAAAGGGGTTTTTCTTTTTTTCCAATTATGAGAAAAAGTAAATGTCTTATCGTTAAATTGGATTTGAGTCGAGATGAATCGGGTAAAAGATGGAGCTTTGCGGGTTTATTATTTTTGGGTTTATTAAGGGATAAAATGGGTTAGCCATGGAGATCGTTTTCATTTATTTTAACGAATCTGTTTCAATCTAGGATGAGTCCGAATTTAATTATATCTGTGGTCAAAGTCCCAATTATTGCTAGTAAATTAAACGTTGTAAAATGGATTACAAAAATTCAGGATACAATTTTCTTGAACATAATTAAAACATAATTGTTATATGTAATAGGATTTCGTTCTTTACCCTCTGGGTACGAAACTCTAAAAACCAACAGCTTCGAACTTCGAACTAAGACTATAATTCACAAATCGAGTACTCCATTTCGAAGCAATGCCAATTAGAGAAACAGTCAACCCGTTGGATCCAATATGGCCGCGCTGGAACCTCGTTGACCCCTTGTTATAATCGACTAACTATCGACTCCTCAACTAATCGAACTGAACAAAGTTAGATTGTTTGCCGATTGTCGGACGGCGACAGTAGTTCCTGAGAGTTGTGACTTACGACGCTTCTGCCATCGCCGGCTGTTTGTCAACTAATTCAGTTTTGTATGTTGATTTGGAACAGCTAGCTCAGAAATGCTTATTCTTTAGTCAAGGGCGGGGTTGTTTTATCCTAATGTAAATGTTCAACGTCAATAGAACAGGGACAAAAAAAGGAACACCGATATGTAGACGACCAAAAAAGAAGGAAAAGGAAAGGAAGAAGACACAAGTTAGAGGGTACCGTCAGCCTTAGGGTGCGGTTCCACTGAGGCGGAGCGGAGCGGAGCGGAGAGGAGTTCACCAATCGCATGGCTTGAAATCCACGTCTCATTGTGCCTCGCGTGGTTTTCAAGCCATGTGATTGGTGAATCGCGCACAGCTCCGCTCCGCTCCGCCTCAGTGGAACCGCACCCTTAACAGGGGTAAGGTTCTGCGCTTCTTAAGATCCTGACTCTTAAGACACTGGTCCGTCAGCATTGGAGTAAGTAGGTAGTAAGTAGTTTTATCCATATCGCTTGGATCCGTGGCGAACGACTACAGTTCGATTTTCACGATCATTTTTGCCGCGAACTTGCAAGTTGTGGAATGAGCTTCCTTCTGAGGTATTCCCGGAGCGCTATGATATGGAGTTCTTCAAGAAAGGTGTGAAAAGAGCTCTCCTTCAGGGCCGGCGTTGCACTGGTGACTCCCCTGGTGTTGCAGGTGTCCATAGGCGACGATGACCACTTACCATTAGGTGGCTCGTCCGCTTTTTCGTCAGCCCTTCAGGCTATAAAAAAAAGTAGGTAAGTAGTCTATGTGGTAGTAATATTGATAACGAATGGTAGCAATTAAGTGCGTTTAAATTGTTTCCAGTCATAAATAAAGTTAATAATGAATTAACATGACGACGAGTAAAAGTGCTTCGCGAAGCAAAGTGTACAGTTTACCGTTCAACTTCGTTTCGGATTCAGCTATTGCCTTCTTTAGGTACCTACCGACGTTCTGGCATATTGTAAGTCTAGCAAATCATTCGTTTTAAATAAGCGCGAGGCCGCACCACGGGTTTTTCCCGCGGCGGTAACCGCGTAACCGCGCAATTCGCATACATTATCAGAAACCGCAAGTGCGGCCGCTTGTATTGCTTTCCTTGAGTTACAGAATTTACGCGGCAAGAAACCGCGGCGGTTTAGCCGTAGTGCGGCCTCGGCCTAACTTCAACGTCACATATCCAAGTAAATCGCTATGAACTATACTGGTTTAGAAATAACATGAAATGCTGGCTAGAGTAAATTATACTACCGTTATGGTAAAAAAGATGCCATTGATGAAAAGTGTAAATTTTTTGATGAAAATTATTTCGGGTCAATTACTTTTTTTTGAAGAATGTTTCGATTATAAAAATAAAGATAGATACCTAGCAGTAATAACGTCTAACAGTACAACGATAGCGACACCGCAGTGCAGTGGTAGCAGTGGGTAAGTGGGTTTGATTTATGGCTGATGTTAACCCACAAGACGATTTACATAACAAATGGACGTAAACAAACTTACGGAATTGAATATAGTCATAATGTGGATAATATTTGCCTACTAATGGGAATATCTAAATAGTTGCGGCTGCCTACGCGACGTTAAGTTGTATTGTGATTTACCTCCGAATTCCACAGTGTTATTGGTTCTGTTAATGTTAATACTTAGAATAAGGTAAGTATGTTATTTTTATTGGATAAATCGATTTTGAACATTCTTTTTATCCCAAAGCTGGTGTTTGTCGTATGGTCCAATGTGAATTTCAGCGACATCTGAGGAGTACTTTTTGAGTTACGTCTACCTGTGGATGTTGTCAGATTTTTTGTAAAAAGTTACTTATTTCATAGCCCACAACGCATTGGTGATGCCTTTGAGTTAATGCCCATGACGGCGATAACTAAACTTTAGCATTGCTACACTGTATAAGCCAATTATTATATTATAGGAGAATAAATTATGTACAATGGGTAATGCGAAGAACTTATAAAATATTTTCTTAAATGCGGTTTTTGATTCCCTGAATTAGCAACAAAATATATCTACATATATTATTTTAATTGGTTTGACCAGAGTTGTTTCATTATGTAAACAGTGTCAATATTTATTTATTCAAACCCCTGTGCATAAAGTTTGACCTAAAACGCCGCTAAACCCATCCGAGGCCAAAGCTGCGGTTGTATTGGTTCGATTTTATTTTGTCATGGTTATTCAAACTTTTGAAATTGATAGGCGACGGAATCTATTAATATGTATTGTTCTATGACTCTGTACTTGCTACTCGATGTCGAGTCTATTAATAGGAAGAAAAAGACAAATAGTTTAAAAATTAAAATTATTTGCATAAGAATGATATGAATGAATTTTGGCAAAAGATCAAGATTCTATCAAGAAAAAATAGAACTTATCATAATATTATAATATTGTTATCAACATTTTCTTTTTAAAATTGTTAATTTTTCTCAGTAGGTGGTACCTACTTTTTTATATTAAGACTTATTGACGACTACCTACAGTAACTGGACTATTACCCTCCCCGCCTCAGTCCTCACACCTTTTAACGAACCAACCAAGTAACCAGCCTAATCCCTATTGAGCCTCATTCTATCAGTTGTCACGAGCAACAGGAGGGTGATGCTGCATGATCGTTTTCTACCTCGTCTTCCTACACATATCCCAATTTTATTTGGAGTCGGGTGAACTACATTAGAAACGTTTAGCATGGACGCACCCCAAGAACCATTTAGTGAGACAACTGTGTACCAGTCCATCAATCCTGGAAGCGCGCCAGCTCCGCTGCAGCGACAGCACAGCTGTTGCAACTCTCACTAATATTTTACTTTGCAGCACTTAATGTATCTACATACGTCAAAAATGTTTTAACATACATCAAAAATATTTTAAGGATTTTTAAAAGAAATCGCCTGTAAGGGCGCATTCAAGTAGAACGCTGGTTACCGGCGCCGATCTGCTAGCGCTTATCGGTACTGGTCCGTTGACATAACCTCGGTCGTGTGACAGGTCGGAATTTGTCGGCGCTTATCGGCACTTATCGGCGCTGGTTCGGCACAAAGTATACAGACTACCTGCGCCGACTACCTGCGCAGATAAGCGCTGGCAGATCGGCGCCGGTAACCAGCGTTCTACTTGAATGCGCCCTAAACAAATAGAAGAGTCATGTTAGGTCAGTTGTCACTGTCAACCTATTTCAATTATTCTTCTCATAGTCAGAGATTACATCTGGAGGCCCACAAGTGCCACCGCGACCGCCTTTCGAGGAAAGATAGTTAGTGTTCTTGGGGGCATTTCCGTGGCTCCAGGTTTAATCGTTACCCTTGGTCATGTTTCCAATTTGGACAAAATGCATCAGCTGAATCTCTAATCATTACATTTTGCCAATCTCTGCATATTGCCTATTATGTATGCTGTGGAAAAAACTGTACAGATTGAAGTATACAGCTTTACAATAACATCCTGTAGTGACAAAGTGTACATTGCGCCCATTTCCTGCCCAGCCCTGTTACTATTGAAAGTCCTTGGCGCCCAGATCAAATTCAAATCAAATGTTATACTGATGCCAAAGGTTTCTCCACTCCAATATTCAGCAGCTTGGCCTAAAAGACAGACCCCTTACACCACAATGTAATCAGCTATTTTCTATTTTACCATTTTCGTTTTTTTTTACTTTACTGAGTGGTAAATAGTCTCGGTCGATCACTAACGAGATCACCAGTGTATTTGTGGCAAAGAAGAAAGAAAGAAGAATGAACCGACTCTCCAGCCAAACCCGAATATATGTACAGTCACAGAGCATTTCAGAAACGCCCTCATTTTTGCATAAATCGTACCACATTTATTATGTTAGTCGATTGAGACCTTCGTCGAATTTGTATGATATCCGAGCGAAATCCCATTCGCATTCGGTGGCCGATCCGCTCAGTAATATCCTATTTCCGGCCGATGTATAATGTTGAGATGTGATCGGTTTACGGGTGGCGGGGCCTAGTGATGTAACTTATCTATCTAGGGTTTATAATGACATGTGTGAGCTATTATCATGAACCCTAGAGTCCCCGAGAGGGCATCTTTAATAACGTCACACGTTAAGGGGAAACAAGAAGAGGGGGGATAAGACTTTATGGGGATGGAAAAACTACTTATGAGGTATGTAATTAAAATATTTTTTATGGGCTTATAAACATCAGGGTTATAAATTCCCTCATTTCCTGTAATTTCACACAACACATTCGGAACATTTAGTTAACAGCCCAAACTCGACAGGGCAAACCTTTTAGCTCGCGAACTTGAGGGCTTCCTCCAACTACCTTTTATAACTGTGTAACGTGCACTTTTAAAGTAATTAAATTGCGTTACCTATAGATGTCAGGATATTATTTATATAATAATGTGAACTACTGGAGGTGTCAGAGCCATTTATTTTCAACCCAAGGAGGTTCTCAATTGTCATAACTCTATGCTGCGTGTATCGGTTTTGATGATTCTTTTTATATTCGAAAACTGATGCCTGTATCGTATGGTCCCTTTTAAATTTGAGCGAAATCTAATAGTATCGTTATCCTTAGTATTCCGTATTTTAATGACTTCGATACTACTTAGTACATTTGATACTTCATGTACTTCTCGAAACCTGTAACTACAAAAAATTGAGTCATTAAAATGTTAATACATGACATTTTTGGGATACGCGCCATAATATCACCTAAATGTATGTTTCGGAGTGCCGAGGCGGTGAGCGTAGGGTTGCCAGATACAGGCATAATATATTCGAGACAATTTAGATCTTACTAAGGTAACGTAGTTGGGACCTTTTTGTGAAATTAAGGTAGCAAACGCGCAGGCAAGCACCACCCTTCCGCTGCCGCCCATGAAAACTTTGACAGAATTAGAACAACGCTTAAATAAGGGCTGGGATGGTAAGTAAATGTAGCAGAATGTGGAAAATAATAGGTAATTAATAGGTGTGAGGACTAGGGCGGAACTGTCAGCTATAGTTAGACCTGTTAATAATAATTGTTGTTAGTAAAATTATTGGATAGAGTTAAAATTTGGATACTAAGAACTGAAAATTTATTATTTTTATTTCTTAAATGGATGATTAAACTGCAAGTTATTCAAATTCACTCTTAACTACACTTAATTACTTACCAGTGTACTTGTAAGCTTTGTATAGTAAAATAATCAACATGACTTATTACACCTAATACTTTCCTCTGTGATCGTTCAAAATTCGGAATAACAAAATCCTATAGGTAATTAGATATTTTCCAGACTTCCCAGCTTTGACAACCCTAGGCGAACGGTAATTTGAGAGCGGATTGCAGACCGGCAAAAACGTGTAACGCATTTCGAGCGTTTCACACTCGGGCGGTAACTGTGTCGCGCGGCCCGGCGAGACTCATGCGGTCTACGCCTCTGCTGGTGTCTGCGAGAACCGCGAATACTCGGGTTCGCGGCTTCGTGTTGACGTTTCGCGGGTTTGTAGCTTCCGATGTAAAAGGAGGGATGTTATAAGTTTGACCTGTCTGACTGTCTGTGTATCTATCTGACTGTGTGTCTGTCTTTGGCACCTAAATAAACGTAGCTCCTAAAAAAGTGAAAATTTGAGCGCGGTTTTGTTATTCGAAAGCTTTAGTACTGCGTAAATTATAGCGTGGTAATTTTAGCTATGCTTGATAGAAATCCATCAGTTTGAAGAGTATCAGCTTTTCCAAAGTGATCAGCGTTTCATGATCATCTGTCATCTGCTGATTAGAGGATTTTGGTATACGAGGGGTTTGTTAATTTACAGTCAACTCTCGTATCGGCATCGGTTAAGGTTAAGAATCGCGCGTACCTATACTATGAAACCGTACGACTTTAAAGTTCGAGCAGGTAATATTTCCGTGTGGTCTTTATACGTGATTTGCGGGGGCGTTGGTGATATTATTAGATACTTAATATCTGAGGTACGCTAAGAGAGAACAATAAACTCTACACTTGTATCTCTTCACAAGGATTCTCGATGTCACGATTTGCATTGACTGCACGTGTAACTCGTCACTTACGCTCATAAATATCTGCCCCTGCTGAGAATCGAACTGGAGACCACTCATTTATCAGGCACGGCCACTACACCACTACAAATTCGTTTTAATTTCATCCCACACAAATACCTGCTTCCGCTCCAATGATTAAAATTATAGTAGTAAATTGAAATGTGAGCACAGGTTATAAATTTGTCTGTGCAGGGAGTGGCACTATATTCTCGACGACTCAAGTATCTCGTACAGTGTCGACCATTTCAAAGAATTGAGCATAGGTACTCAATGAAAACTTCATTTTATCCAGTTTAGAAAGGTTATATTCTGGTGTAGTCTTTGAGCGTTCTTTGCCGAGGCGATGTGCACCTGTGATTTAGGTACTAACAATTGAAAGTAGAACTTGCATCATTATCACACTAGCTAAGTAATACGTAATGTCTTAGATAATTATAATATCTACCGCATTCTTTCCACTGACCAAACGGTAACAATCGGTCTCACTTCTCCGCAGATAGCTGTAGAAATTATTGAAGTCTCAACCATTCACGATAGGTATAGGGTATTCTATTTTATAAATATGAAAGCCCCGCTTGACTAAAGTTAGTGCGTAAACAAAATTTAGTTTAAGTAATGTGTTTGTATATTTTGTATTTTGTTTCGCAGAGGAAACTGAGAATTATTTTCGGAGTACTTTGAGAATAAGCCTTTTTAATTCACTTTGAAGAAAAATGTTCTCAATTCGAATGTATTTTTTTGTTGGTGCGTGCGCGGTGCGGTCAACCGATCCTCTGTTTTCATATAAATCTCCGCGACATCTGACATGAGTTTTCGAGTTGTCTGCTTATCGATTTTGATTCTCTGCTAAAAGTTTCATTATATTTAATCGGGATTCTCGCCACGGTCAGAGTTTAGTTTATACTCGTAATTTCTTGTAACGTCTGACTCGGCCGGAGTCTTGAGCGAGTGGAATGGGCATACGAAACTCGAGAGCTCCTGACCTCGTTCCGACCCTTGACTGCCCTGGGATGCGGCCGGCCGCGACCACTCGCTGTTACGTTGGACAACGAGAATTAATTCAATTTACAAAGTTAGGATTCTTCATCATACATGTCTATTGCGATACTTAAGATCTTTCAGGTCTCTCAGGATGTCAGGTGTTCATGCTAGATCGTTATTTAGAGTAGGTCCCTAATAATTTTTTAACAACTTGATCTTCTTTGTAAATCATTGAATCATTTATTTGATGAGGACTCCATTTCCTAGTTGGTAGTAGCCATGCCTATGAAACGCAAGTCTCGGGTTCGATTCTATTGTGTTTGACGTGCTCTACACATGCGACTAATGCGGTGCATGAACTCCTTGTGCAGAGTATTTATTATTGGATAAGCTTTTATTTATTTTATGTATTATGAATGTTCCTTCGTATATTTTGAGTTTAAACTGACTTTCATAACTTAAGCAGGGAAGATATTATAAACAATGTTGAAAAAATATATAAGCAAGAATTCCAAGAGTAATTTTCTTTTCTCAACGATTATAAGGTAAACTTTAAGCCTTAATAAATAAATCTTTAATACTATCCGTTGTTATTTCATAACTCAAGTCTAAGGAAATAAGCTTCCTAGATTTGTATCGGGGTTGAAATAACAGATTAACCAGGAATTTATGAAAGTAGTATTAATGCCGCGGGATTAACGTAATCCTTATAAACTTTGTTTTTCTTAAACATCTAAGGCCGCTTTCAAACGTGCGACAAGAGTAACCAAATTCGCCGTTATGACGTCAACGCCTGATTTTTTTCTTTTACGAGCTAAAAAAGTTATGTAAAGTGATAATGTTACATGAAATTAATTAAGTGGTACTAGACTGCAATAGATATCACATCAAGATTTAACAACAACGTAAAAAAGATAAACAAGATCACAAGGTACCTACTTCGTTGAAGTTTATATGGATATTGTTTAAATGGCAACCCACACAGATGACAGCTTTCCGTCCCTATTATTAAGGTTTTTTGTAGATTGACAGAAAGAATGTATAATGCCTTAAGTAAATTTTGCTTAGGTACCTACAAGCTAAATTGAACAGTGAACACAACATTACATTTTTTCTAGCGGTGAGTGGCAATTTCATATTTTCGGCGACTCGAATTATTAGACAGAAATAAGCAAGCCCCAAAACTTTTTTTTCCTGTCGCCGCGGTGTATTCCTGTCGTGCTCGAGAGAGGAGCCTTAACTGCGATTTAATTCAGATCTAGATACTTTTTGTTTCTTAATTTACTTGGCATTTACTGTGTTGTTTGTGGTCTATAAATCTTCTTTAGCATCTCATTTTATCTGTTTAAACATCTCATAAAATATTAACAGGTTTATGTGCTAATGTTGACGCTTTGCATTTATTTTAACGCTTTATGGTTCACTAGTAAACCCGCCCTCGCTTCGCTTCGGGGAACCAGACACTTCAAAAATCTTTATAAATTTTAACAAATTATGTTATTCCCATGTCCAAGCTATATTACTGCAAAGTTTCATGAAAATCCGTTCAGTAGTTTTTGCGTGAAAGAGTAACAAACCCACACACACACTCACTCACCCACTCACTCACATACATCCTTACAATCTTTCGCATTTATAATATTAGTAGGATTAGTAGGATAGGAAGTAGGATTAGTAGGAAGTAGGATTGTTGGGTAATTTTAGAGGAAATCAGTTCTAAAAATGGTATCAGGTTATTGATTTGTATATTCTGAGGTAGCGTCCAATATACATAAATGGAAGTCTTAAGGGAAAACCTTTGTATTTTTCTTAACGTATTCGTAGGTATCTCGTTTGTCAGTGTCAGTCAACTTACAGAAAGATGTTCAAGATACTTATGAGGCAGTAAACTTAAGTGAAAGGCAGAGGCAGTAAACTTAAGAAAAGGAAGTAAAAAGGTTTATTCTCTAAAAGGTTGAATTTATCACTTGGAGATAGCTCTAGTAGAATCGCTAGAAATACTCGGTGTACAAAAGGTGCGTGTGCGCATGCGATACGATCCGTTACGCTACGAAACGCAAATGTTACGAGTTCAAGGAGACGTGGAATGAGATAGAGCTATCCACAATCCAAACAAAGGAAAGAGACGGCCTCGCAGCGAATAGTAAACACTATGAAAGTGTATAATTATCCAACTCATGACATGATAGACAAGTCAAAATATTTAGATAATTTCTTCCTATGCACAATGGACGTGGCGGTGTTTTATTCAGTAGCAGTTCATATGCATGTGAGGTATTTAGTATTTTGTGCTCAATTTACGTCAAAATAAACTGGATTTTTATACTAACTCGTACAAGATAAAAAAGTTGCTAAGCAGGGAATTTAGTGCACACCTTTGTGGCTGATACGATAAAAATGTCAATGGAACTTCGAGGATATTTGAGAAGAAAAAGGAATACTTTATTGGCTGAAAGCTCTTTTTGAATGATGGTTCTGGTCTAGATCTAAGTGTAAGTGACACAGGTGTTTATGACGCATCGAATCTAAATGTAGGGCTATGAGGGTGAAGCATCATTTATTTATTTGTCTGTGTGTGTGCAAGTAAATATGTTCCGAAACCAGGTAATCAAAAGCACGGGCTTCAAATATGTGTCATGGGTTAAAACATCACCGTCAGCAAAAACATTTGAAAGCTATCATGACGTGAAGAATTTCCTATAGTGAGTTTGCAGAACGTTTTAACTTATGATAAAGCAGAATCTGTCTATACTTTAACAGATAAAAGAAGTAAACTATTCATAAACACAACCAACTGTTGATACAGTAACTGCCGGCTATTATGCAATCATACGCCATGGCGATCGCCGCCATTTCCGATTTAAACACTTCACGGATTATTTTCTAACGTTACTTGTGCGGCTTCCCACGTTATGACGCCGCACGAACGATTTTTCTCGGTAAAGGAAAAATATCGGTTTCAAAGGAAAACAAAGCATGCAGAACTCATTTGCATGGTTTTTTTAGTTCGTTCAGAATTCTTGTTGGACTGAAGAGACAGCAATATGAATCATTATTTAAACTCATATAATGGTAGGAGACCTGTTAAAATATAACAAAATCACTTGGGATAGACGTGGAACTACGTGGATAAATTAATAACTAAGAAACCAAAACGTTATAAGTTATATTTAACGTGCCCTCCAAAGCACGGAAAGCTGCTAAGGTTCCCTATGATGTATGCCTTTTCTGCTCGTTGGTCTTACTTGCTTTGGACACTACAAGACAAGAATACAGCATCCAAACGAAGAACAGTAATTAAAAGTCATGTTTTAATCGTCTCGCTGGGAATCGAATCTAGGACCCTTCGAATAACGGTCAGGCATAGTAACTATTGCGCCGTATCGATCGTCTGTCTTCTTCATGTATAAATTCATGCGGAATTCCTGCCCTACGTTCTTTTTGCTAAAATAATCATCATTTTTTCTCAGCGTTTCAAGTTTCCTTGAACCATCTACCTCACATTACGGTTTCGTGCGGCTAAGTTCGCGAGCTATGTCGGCAACTCCTGTTTATCTATATACGGACCTCATGATCCCCTATTGGTCACGTAGCGACATACCGACGACCCTCGCTTACTTTGGTAGTTTGTGCTAGAAAGGTCAATGTTAATACATTACGCGTAAGAGCCACATGTTGTTTCCTGCAAAGCACACTGCGAGATTACATTGAATTTAGGCGCTAAAAGGACGATGAAAAAATAAATGATAGCCGGATTGTTATTACAGTATTTTTAAACAGACAAAGAAGCAGACTAGACCTAATGGCAAATGGTCGCATTGCCCATGGCCAACAGCAACACCAAAAACCAAACGGAAGGAACAAGAACCGAGAAGTACTCTTTTTTGTACACCAGAGCAACAAATTTACAAACTGTGGAAAAAAATAATATTTTGTACAAAAGCGGTGTTATCGTTAAAGAGCAATCTCTACCAGACAACCAGGGGCTGAGAAATTGTAAACAAATGATAGAACATTCAAAAGGCAGAGTGAACTAATGATATTTTATAAAAAAAAATATTAGGTAAAACAATAAATAGTCTTCGCGTTAAAACATTCATTCGCGTCTATGATTCACCCGACACTAGGCCGTCAGAGTGCTTCTAATTTTACCGTAGGCGACACGACACGACATAATACGGTTAATACTCGTTACCGTCTAGATAGATACTATGGCCCAAGAACCTGCGGAATGGCTTGATTACTAATACTGCCGGCGGCCGCCCTGTGAAGTAACATCGGCTGTCAATCACTATCCTATGCTATAGCAACGATAAAAAGTGTGGATACAAGCCAATTTACTGTATCATGCCTGTATCAACGCTTACGGCGAGTGGTATGAATAGCGGATAATGATACAGAGAAGCCTATATCATAGCATGCTTGAAGGAATAGCGTTTAATGAGAAACAGATTGTTGTGATGTTTAAATTTGAATGATACAGGATAATTCTGTTGAGCATTTGGTAGGCACTGTGTTGAAATTGAAGGGTCTATTGTTCTATTCCTGGCTGGGTGGTGAAGAACTACAGCATTTTACGAAATTTGGAAAATTCCCGCAGTGGTGCGAACAAGGGAATAATCATAGGAATAATTTTTCGCATAATAAATGTATTCCAAAATAATATCTGTTCATCAACAAACATTAAAAAATTACCGCGCTTCGATGACATCCTGGTATAATTTATGTTTACAATATGATAATGACTTTAGCTTACAAAGGAAAAAATGTTTCTCGCGAATAAATACGTCTACTGAACGGGGACGAGTCGTGAGTCGTGTCGTGACCTCGATTTTAACAAAGACTACGACCTCCTGAGCACGTGTTTGAAACTTATTCAACCTTTTGGAATCGATGCCTTTGTGTTACATGTTACATACATGGCTATATTGTTATTTTACTTTCCTGGTTTTGACGCTCAAGGGAAACTTTCCATTATAAACTTCAAATTCATAAAGGTATCTACCAAGGCCACTCATCGTAGGGATTTGTGGCAGCGATAGCGTAGTTTGACATTCGAAAAGTGTTTGTAAAAACCAAGTTCGAAATAAATCATTTCATTTTCATCTTTTTTCATTATCACTGATATAAGTTAGTAGATCATTTTTTTGTTAACTTTTGAGAATGGTGCTTTACTTCTACGAACAAAAATGTCAATAGAAGTAACTTGGACCGGACAACACTCAAATCGGGACTAGGATAGTTAATCCAATTAGCAATGGGAATTAAGGACGTTAGTTAATCAGTTCGTTGATATGAGGACAGGTGTACATTGTAAGTAATTAGTCCTATTACTTGTTGATGGTCCAGTTTGATAATATAATTGAAATAGCAATCTTTGTAGTTATCGCAACGGTTTATCTGGAAATGTTGATTGATACTTTACAGTAGCTTCCCTAGGGATCGTTTGGCAAGTGGATTGGCGTGCCGATACGATTCCGCACGTTTCGTATCAAGAAGTTTCTATCCGACTCACAGAACCACTTTGAACTACGCTGAAAAGCGTTCAGCAACAGCTATAAACTGAAATTAAAGTTGAAAATAAAAACGTTTATGCGAATTATCATTTAATGGGCAGGCGAGACTTCTGATGACCGAAAACCGCATCGAAATTCGGTTAAGCAGTTTTCGCAACTTCCGGGAACAAACATATACTTAGTCAAACTGACAAATAAAAAAACATATTGCGTTAATAAATACCATTGTAATAGTTTTCTCAAATATCTTCCACGTACGGATGACCGTCACTTACGATTCTGCTAGGTATATGTTAATGTAATATAAATGAAAATTAAAAGTAATAAACGTGCTAAATACATAATTTATTTTAAAATATAGGCTATCGCTTTGTGCGGTCTGTGGCACTCCCATTGATATTCCTCGGGTGCGTAGACCAGCTATCATAGCGCAATATTGGAGGCTGTATCAGAAAACTATTGTTGGCCGCTTATCACGCGGAAACTAATTAATGGAAGAGCCTTTGAACGATGCGATGCATCCATCTTTGCTCTTTTATCTACGAGTATTTTAGCATTAGGTATTTTAACCGATTTTTAAAAGGAGGAAGTTGTCAATTCGACCCATCTCATGAATCTCAAAAAGCCCAAAATCGATTTAATTACTTCGTTTAATTTCAGAATTTCAGTGGATCTTCTAGCTTCATTATCAAATCAACTCCAAAGCAATGTCGTCAAATTAAAGATATTAATGAAAACTGAGAATAAAACCATTTAGATGATTTCCACGCGGAACATCGTTAATGTTTCCTACTGCATCTTCTAAATACATTTGAATCACTACTACTACCTTTAAGCACGTTTAAAGTAATCCGACGTTACTTCGCTAGTCCATAACTAATCCTTATTGGAGACAGAATAAGGTTCATTTTGGTCTAAGCGCAGCATCATGATTTGTAACTCAGCTCACCTCAGCAAGATCTTTGTGCGGAGAATTTAAAGCATACGACGTCCTTCTACGGTCGTATAATCCGCTGTGATTACGTCTCTTGCAATTTTTCCTTGTATGCGCAAAACCTACCTTTTTATTAAATACCAGCTGGAGGATGCACTTTTGGGGATTCCCTCGTGTGCTACAATTTGAACGTAATTTATTTTCGAGGTTTAAGTTGTATTGATAAAATTAACGGAAATGCATACTTTATATGGAATTAAGGAAGTAAAGTCGTAAAGGGTCTGATTACACATGCAACGTGCATACAATCAATGATTTGTCATACTAGCTGTCAGTGGTACGCTGTGCATACTGATCCACAGTTAATTGATATTAATAGGACATACCTGTGTTGTTATGAAATAATAATAATAGGGAATGCTATCGCCCAATTTATGCTTCAAGATTGATCTCGTAAAATCTCCAGATATTGTGAGTTTGAGATCTTCATGGGATCGAAAAATTCAGTTCTTTTAGATCTCGAATCTGTCTCGAATACGTTGTCTATTTGAGATTGCAATATTTTTATATATTTTATGTAGTGGATATTTATTTCTAATATTTTCGGTAGTGGACGACCTTTGAAAACATTTTTAAGTCTCATAAATTTCTTGACGGGAATAAAACCCAAGAGTACTTGCTATATTCACAGGGTCATTATCGTTGTCTGTGTGGTTCGTTTTGATAAAAAAGTGTATTATCTAAACGGTCTCCGTTCTTTCCTAGCACTATATATAGCTTATAAATTATGGATCAGCTACACACTACAATAGTTTATATGCATTGGTTTTCTCAGAAAAGCGCAGAAAGAGGAAAAAAATCATTAGTTCTGTTAACATAACTATGAGGCAATACAACGTTATTTATAAAGAAAAATATGGGCGTTCTCTAGTGGAAAAACTTCCTGAGCTCTTCCGTAACGCAGGGCTTACAGCCAACGGTCACAACTGTTCAATAGATAACAGTCATTAAACCACGTCTAAGGTTTTTGGGGGCCATAGAAAACTTCCGACACTTACCCTTCAACAGGGCAACTTCCTCAGTTATGAGGCGAGATACGAGAAAAATAAAAACGCCTTGAAACCCATTAATTTAAAACTTTGCACAACTGCGTAATATTCAACGATTGCTCACAACAAAAAGCAAAACTTAAATAAAATATTTTACACCATAAACTGGAAACGAATTAAAAACCAGAATATTATGATAGGCGCAAACAATGCGTCTCGGTTCACATTGAAAGTATATTTTGAAGTTCATTAAAATAGAGGCCAGTGCGACGAAAGGGAAATGAAGCCTGCTTTGGTGGAAATGACTTCAAAAACAACGCCGAAGTAAAATCGAATTTTAAAAGCGACTACACCCTGTATTTTGATTGATTTTGAATAACAGACTTTAGGTAGAATACATCGGATGACGCTTTTTTATTTATTCACCCGAATGCTTTCTTCAGCTAGAATAAAAAATCTATATTGCAAGAAGTTACCGATCAACGTGGACATAACGTGTTAGAGATTTCAGCGGATTTTCGTGGATGTCGCCCCTTGAATTACTTTGCGGAAGTTAGTATGTAATTAGAGGCCAAGCATAACTTTAATGACACTGGAGTCGCCTTCCTTCTTTGTTAAATATGGTCACAATCTCGTGACTCCATGGTGAGACTTCACTCAATTTTACCGTCTTTACAATTTTTCGTTCAATGGCATATTTACTTGACCACTTCCCCTTCACAAACCAAACTGTGGTGTAATTTATGGATGAACACTTAAAGGAATAGAAATCATTCGAACCTGAGTACGAAACCCTAGAAAGGACGTTGAATGGATTATGGATGTCAAGGCGGTACTGTTTCATCGCCCTTCACAGAACAAGGTTCCAACTTTCGTAATATACCTACCCAATAACGGGTCTGAATTTTGGCACTGCTCCAGAATCTAAAAGGTGCTCATGGTTCATTCATTTTGGGCGTAAGCACCTTTTAGCAAAGCGACGTCATAGACCTCAAGTCTTTATTTGGAACCAAAGATATCGCCTTTTATTTAACCCGTGAGGGAGTTCAATATAAAATACACTATTCAGTCAAGTTTTTAAAGTGAATATGTAGTCCACAGAGGAGCAGACTACCAATGACAAGTAGGTAGTCTCCATCACCAATGAGCAATAATAACACCAAAAGCATCACCAATGGATTGTCGGCCATAAAAGAAGACGAAAAATAGAAACTGTACTACTTCCTATTAGTCTCCCAACTGGAAAACGACGAGTCGTTGGCTATTTCAAGTAAGAGGGTTGGATTAGGCCAGGAAGGGTTCACGGAAACATAATACCAGTAATACTATTAATTTTCTAACAACTCTTGTCAGCACGAAGGGTGGCCTTTTCCTAACACCCAATCTGACAGGAGTATTTCAGGCTCCCCAATATTGTTAAAAATTATAAGAAGAAAAGTTACGGAGATCAAAGCTTGTCTCTAAGATCATCAAAGAATCCTATTTCAGAAATCCTTATCTACGATCTGCAGCAGTTACACTTATGTCCCATTGAGGGTGAACGACCGGGATATATCGGGATTTACTAAGAAATCTCAACACAAACGCGCAAACCCTAGTTCAGATAGACGATCAGGTTAAAATAGATAGCAAGAGGAATGACAAGGAATTGCAACAAAATTTTATGTTATTTATATTTGTAGCAATGAATTGTGGATGTGAATGGTGACCGCCTAGACCTCGATAGGTAAACTTTAACCTCCATAATATCAAAAAATATTCACGGAGATGACCTAAAAGAAATCCGTGGGACTGATGTACAGCATATTGAGATGATAATTGTGGATGCGACACGGATATTATCTTTAGGGAGAGGTAGAATGTTTCGAAAAAGTAAAACAAGTGATGAGTTAACAAATAATGAAGTCTAAGCCTGTTTTAACTGATATTAGGAACATGAAAAGATTACGGTAACCGTAAACATCGCCCTCCATAATCTAAATGTTTGTAAGACGATAAACAGTTAAAATGATTCGACCCATTAAGTCTTAACTGTTACTCGGAGCTGGTGCTTTATTAGCAAGGGGACGAGGTCGTATTTTAAGACGTAATGACTGCGGATATCGTAAATGATGTAGGGTTTATAAAATACAATGTTTATGATTTGATCGAAATGGTTGTACATGTTGTGAAATAAGATGGCGCAAAGATCTCGATAGATGGACGTAATATGGTTTAAGATAACATAATTAACCTCGACGATACATTATGTTTTGAAATATTCATGTTCTCAGTTTATAATTCATTTTAATATTAACAAAAATTGGTAAATCCGATAGAAAGACAGTCCAATGTTAAGTACGATGCTAGAAATCCAGATCCAATCATCAACCAAATCCAAACTGTACCCGCAGTTCTTTAAATCATACACACTGACAAAAAGATAACATACCTAGACAGCAAAGGTACGGTCCAGTAGTACAGCACAGTATTGATACAAGAAAGACCAGAATAATGTCACTTGTCCATAATTCAATTACTGCAGCAACAAAGTAACACAGACCGACCGCTTAAGAAAATTGCTGATTTAGAGCCACTGTTCTGGTTTCCAGAGTCATAAATTTAAAGAGCGATTTAAAGAGCGAAATGTTCTGAGAGTGATTCGAAAGGAAATTCTATGTAGTTCAAATGACATCGTTAGGTGATTCAAAGCTATGTGAAGATGCATTGGAGCGTTAAATCGGTCAGAAGAAGCGGTTCAGTAAACACACATATCCTACATGAGGGAACTGATCCAAATAACATGTTACTAGCGAACGGGAAAGAATGCCAGATCATGAAGACCCTGATGAAATTGAGTACTTAACAATAAAATCAACTACCGAAGTAAGAATTCTCTTGTCGTCTTCGTCTTCCAATCAGACTGCTAGAAGGAAGATGTCATGTTAAAGGGATTTGACTGATTCGACCATCATTAACTCCCAAACGCGGGTAGCCGCTAACTCGTCCACAAATCTTTGTTTACCAGCGATGCGTTCTAGGATGCTCTAATTACGAACTTAATTAGATGAGATACTATAATGATGTAAATATTATACCAGTCTTCCAATTACATTATGTAATGGTTAAAATCTAGAAATCTAAGAACTATCCAACAAATGAACTAATAGGAACTATTTTCCCGTACCTCTCCCGGATTCATCTGCATTGAAATATGATAAAAACTAAAGTGCAGTATTAAATTGATTTAAAAATGAAGAAAAACTTTAAAATATTCATCGTCCAGAAACAAAATGATAATTCGAAATAGTGCGACGAATATTGATCTGGTTAAAAATAGAAAACTAGATTCAGCTTCTTGAAACTACATCAAAGCGAAGCGAACGTCTGAGAGCTGAAAAAGCAGAACGCCAATTCAGCGAATAAAGCATTTCTAGGTTTCTAATTATGGTTTTAGAAATGGACAACACTGACAGATACCCACGGCCTAAGATTATATGGAGTCGGAGTCGGGAATCGAACGCCGGACACTCTTTTGTCAGGCAAGATCACTTTCAAGTAGTTCAGTTATCTCAGTATTTTAGCAGTTCAGTATTTTAGCGTACAATGTTTTTATGCGCTTCGGTCGTCACAATGTCGAAAAGTGAGAAATAACGGGGCCTATGCTTGTCATGGGTGACATAACTTAAAATAATGACCAATTTTAATGAGCATCCCTAACAGCAAAGACATCCCCGAAGCGGTCAGACCAAGAGGAAAAGTTCTCTGATAAATGATCCAAATATATCGAAATTGTTCTGGACAACCTGAAAACCTTCCAGTCCTTCCTTTTCTTTCAGCTTCTAGACAAATCGGCCTACCCTACGGCCTACACATCGGCGCATCACAAGCAAGGAAACTTATTTTTTTAATTGGCTTCCAAAATATTCCATATATTTTCCATCTCGTTAAAAATATACAACGTTACAAAGTAATCCTCCAGCGATACAATTTGCTGAATTTGCATGAACCAAATGATCAACGGGGTGTGAAATCTACAATCTGAAAGGAAGGTTTCGCTTATATTCCGAAGGCATTTCCCAGAGGCCATAGTTAGGAGGTTCATTTCCTTATACTCGTAGATAATAAAAGTTAACAACTTTAATGATAGACACTAAAGTTACTGATTAACTTACGGTTGAGCTTGATATTATCAAGTTGATAACACGTTTTATTGTGAGCTATAGCTCACGGGTTATAACGCGTTCTTAGTTCCTTGATCCTGACTCATCTACTGTAAGTACGTCATATAGGAAAAGTTAATTAATTAGATTAATTTGTTTAATAGACATCGAATTCTACATATTGAATGCTGTTACAATGTGTGGGCTAAAGTAGCTATTTATTTAGGTACTTAACTAGTGGCAAAAAAAATATTTATCGAATCCGTGTTTTGGAGATATGCATGACAGGACAGGACATGCATGTCGGAGGCCTTCCGATGGCATAAAAACTTCCTATAGTGGGTTGGCCACTAACCCCTACACCAATCCGCACTGGAGCAGCATGATGAAGTATACTTAGACATCCTCAACGATAACTAACAACTAATGCTCGCAAAGGACCATTAGTGGCTTGAAGTCTTTTTTTTCTGCGTGTGTTACCTACCGCTTCTTTTTTTTCCTGCGTGTGTTACTTACTTTGCATTGGATGAACCAATTTTGATATTTTTTTGTTTTGTAAAGATAGTGCTTTGCGTCTAGACTAGATTGACGGAAAAATTTTTAGTTGTCTCAGTTAGTTGATTTTGAAGTCAGTTATTTTTTATTAAAAGTTATATAAACGCAAAATATCGACATCAAACCGACTCATACGATGTGTATGGTGCTATAAGATTCCAATAGAACGTTCATATTGCAACATTTTATAGCGGGAACATAACTCCGCCGTTTTGTAACTCTAATAAACTCTATGTGCGGAAACAACACTTTCTTTTTTATGTTATTCTATACCCCGTACAATTAAAATACCGTAAGTTGCTTATGTATGAGAAAGATTTGATAGATACGAGTAGATACCTGAGATTAAAATAAAATGTATATTGTAATTATTTAAAACGGATTTTAAAGTTTTTCCTAGCCAACAAAAGAGAGTGAACAGGCTTTCACTAAGTTAGTGCGCTCAAAATCGAGGACTTTAACGCCACTCACCATCAGGTGGGATTATTGTTAAGCAACACCTTTTACTTTGTAAAAGGAGAATATAGGACGAGTATGGTCAAACATCATTTCTTATAGATATCTGCAAAAGCTTTGCCAGCAATTGAATGCAAGTCCTCCGCTATGTTTGGCCGATAACGCGTCGGTGACAGTGATGCCTTTCTGCTGATGTTTCTATGGGTGACCATAAGGGCTCGTCTATTATTATTATTTGAGTGTCAGGGCATGGGGAACAAGTATCCCCGTGAGGCCACTGCTACCATTTTTGATCTATTGTGGCCATCCCAGTTTTAGTTAGATCTGGTCCCCCAGGCCTACAGCTTGGATAAACCGTAGTACGTTTCCAGGGTCCGTCTCTTTGATTAGGTCAGGTTTGATTATGTGACCTCCAAGTATACGACTTCTGCAGTGCGTAATTGCTACGCAATCGCAGAGAATATGTATGGGTGTTTCCTCCGCCCGACCACAGAATCTACATGTTGCAATTTCACTTAAGCCTAAGTTGTATAGGTGTCGGTTGAGTCTGCAATGATCAGTGAGCAGCCTAATTATAAGTCGGATGTCTGAACGTTTTAGGTTGAGCACTTTAGTGGAGTAGTTTTGCGAGTAACCAGTGATAAGGGTCTTGGCCTGTCTTAGTCCGGGTGCTTTTTGCCACAGCTCCTCGCCCTGTCTCAGAGCCAAGGCTCTGACTGAGGACAGCTCGAGAAGCTGCTTTTGAAACGCCCCCCAATGGGCTCTGGTCCCATGGTGGGCGCCTCCGCACCCCTTCTGTCAGTTCATCTGAAGGGCTCGTCTAGTTATTTCGTCAAGTTACTTATTCATCACCACGTTTTAATTTGGTCTATTCGAATCTTAAGGATGAACTGAGCTAAGAGCTAATAACATCTTTAAAAAAAAATAGTTTTCGGTCATTTACGAACATAAAAAAATATGAAGAAGGTATTGTAATGTAATCACTTTTCACAAAATTTTACCCACATAAAGAAGCTGTTACAAATAAACTTCTATCGTTTTTTAGGAAAACATTATATAAATGCATAAAAAGTTGAAAACATCCATTCAGTGCCTTAGTCAAAATTAATACAAAAATTCAGTTTACGAAGAGCGACGTGATGAATGCATGCTCGGAAACTGGGTCTATTCGCCCCTTTGCTCTCACTCATCATCATGAATAAAAGACTGAGTTGATTACTTAAAAGATATTAGGTGATGTTGAGCTCGTCATGAATAATGGTGGTAGCGTACCGTCCGTGCCTTTTGAGGTGCCTTGTGACTCTTGTGACTTCACATGCTCTTTTAGTGCGAAAGTATAATAAGTGAAACATAATTGTATTGTGTGCTTCGTGTGTAAGTCGAATGTATTGTGTACAAGTCTACGATATGATTACGTACTAATTACTTTAATAATAAAGTGCACTAATACGTAACATTCGTATGTATTCACTTCTAAATTAATGCAGTCTTATACTTTCTTCTGTAATAAAATAGGGTACACAACTACTACATCACATTGATAAAAAAAATTAAACAACGGAATAGGATTAAGTACGACAAGAGAGCTAATAACCTCTCGTATATTTATACTACTTTATTTTTACGTTATATTGTATTTTTATAAATAATCCATTCTTATCCAGAAAAACAAAACATTGACAAAGCTAAGTTATCTATATCCAGCTGCAATACGTTAGTCATGTCGTTCGTACATGCTTTATCAACAAGTGAACCAAAGTTCATCATGACTCTCTCCAATTACTAATCATTGGACTAAGTGCTCATTCATACTGACTCGCGGGCGCGGTGGCGGGCGCGGTCACGAAATATCAAACATACGGCGTAATATCCAAGTGTTCACACAGGAATCGCACGTGCGGTCTAAGTAGCGGGCAAGCTCGCGACGACGCGCGCGGCGCGCTCGCGTCATATCAAACGCATGAAAATGTTTGTGATTTGTGTGTGTTCACACTGAACTAGCGACGGAGCGCGCGATTCAGTAGCGACGCAACTGAAGCTGAACACTCGCGCAAAACGCCTGGCGGTCAATATGAACACGAGCTCGCCACGTCCAACGCGCGCGCGCCCGCCACCGCGCCCGCGTGTTCAGTATGAACAAGCACTAAGACCACACTACAACAATAAATGTCTATCAACTCTATAAAGAACTAAATACTTCCTGTGGGCAGGTGTGAAAGGAGACTCAACTCACACCCGGTTCAGTCGAGGGCTCTCGAGTTCAATGAAAGGGTTCTTCACTGAGCTGAATCATCAAGTTCGGTCACTTCAGAACATCACTAATAATAATAATTTATAATGTGGTGAAGTCTGCACATTTTTTGGACTATTTTTATAGAGACCAAAAATTTTTTTAAATTATTGCATTGAGTGTACAAAATAAATCAGAGGCTTAAAAGGTACGTTCCGTAACATAATGGTGGTTTACACACTAGTAGAATATTAATACATATGTAGGTATGTAGGTACGAGCTAGTACTTAATTGAATTTTACGCCAATAATTCAGTCTTACGCTAAAATTACCTTGCATAACTTTGAAAAAGAGCCGATTTCTACTAAACATAACTAAAAACCACAAGTATTTGGATAAAAAAAAAACCATAGGCACCTCAAATCGGTTCAATCATTCAGGAACAACGGTGACACAGACAGACAGACAAAATCAAAATTATAACACCTTTTACGGTCGGGGGTTAAAAAGTTATGTTCAAAATTCGAACAATTTCAGCGGAAACTTGTAACACAAAACGTTTGAAGGTCTTCCGAACCGACCTTGAAGCTTGAAATGAGCTATCGTTTTTATCGTATCGATCATTATCTCGGACCGCAGGCGCAGAGCAAAATCGCAAATCGATCTTACATCGCTATAGCTTTTTGCTTCTCCAGCTTGTTAGGTACCTGTTCGATGACCAGCGCGGCGATTAGATATAAGCGAACCTAAGCGCCCTAACGCACTAGCGGTTAGCCGCGAGAGCGGCTAGCCGCGCGGCTAACCGCTTTTGCAGTTTAATATGCAACCGCCTGTGATTGTACGCACCTAACCGCCACCAATTTTCGACCGCGGCGGTTGAATGGAGAGATGCGGCCCGCTTCGCGGCAGGCCGCCACCTTGTTTATACGCACTGGCGGTTCAGTGGTGCGGCCTGCCGCCGAAGAGTTCGTACGTTTGACATGCACAGCCATGAACTTCGATACAGAGAAATTCATAGTTGAAATTCAACAAAGATATGCTATTTGCAATTGAAAAGGAGCATTTTATAAAAATAAAGATTTAAAAGGGAAACAATGGAACCAACACTTTTTCGAGTGTTCCAACCGCTCTACGCGGTTTCATCGCGTTTGGCCGCCGTAGCGGTCAACCGCTATTTAAACCGCTTCAGGCGGCTAGACGCTGAAACGAACCGCTTAGGCGGCTAACCGCTAGTGCGTTAGAGCGCTAAATTAGATTATAATGCAGTATTTTGATTTTATTTAACTTTACAACAGATCAAATTTGTGGTAGAAAATAGACACTTAGTATTATAATTCTTAATAAGGGATTGTTTCAAATCTTCAGAGAAAACACAAATTACTCGTTGTAAAGTTTGTCTTTTTATTTTTATATCTTACGCATCTTCATGTTTTGTTTTTTTATTTATTCATATAAGTGCCGGGGTTGTCTATAGAAACAACAAACATTAACAGATAACCGTATCTTTAAATCTTTATCAAGCTAAAAAAATTACCTCGATGTTACGTAATCGCTAGTGGTGTAACAGATACCTAAAGGAAAAACTTTAATAAGCTTATCATTACCAGCGGTTGCTTCACACGTGTAGTTACGGCATTATGACTTTTAAGTTATTAGAATTAGGGTGTAAAATGTATTCTGTGAAAGTTTAATTCTTGGTTATTGGCATGGTAATAATAATATGGTCTTTATGTATATGTAAATACGGTCGAAATCAAAGTAGCAAAATTAATGAAATGAGCTTGTTGATTGATGACCATAAAAGGAATTTGCTAACTTGGTTATAAACTTTTGCATTCCAACATACTTCGATACGATATAACTTCAAATTGAAGGTACAATCTAACATAATAATGAGAACAAAATTGGATATGTGGGATATGTTTTTCAAAGCCTACCCTCAGGCACTTCAGGATGCTTCGGTTAGTAGCCGGACCAATGACGTAGTGTCATATTTCGATAAACATCTTAATTTTTGTAACGGATTATTTTTCGGGGACACCGCTAATTACCTGAAACAAAAGAATAATACATTTTAAATAATAATAATACCTTATATAGTAAACCCAACTTAAGATTGAAACGAAAGAGGCGCTGTCGGACGCATTTGACATTCATTTGACCAATCATTGCACACTAGTAACTGACAGATGAATGACCACAACGTACTTATGAATGACTTTTCGTTAGTTCCAATTTTTGCCATTTCAGAGATAAGTTGGGCGCACTGTACATAAAATTCTCGTGTCACAAATAACAATTAGTTACCAATATTCACCTTCGAAACGTTTTGACCGATTTTGTTGATTTTTTCTAATAATTTTATATTCTAATATTATCATCCTCACAACAAAACTTGAATTATGGGCCCTAAAGACACAACTAAACTGAAAACAGACATTTACTTATTATTCGAATTTTAACGTCGCTGGAAATCGAACCCAGGACCCTTCGAACATCAGCCATGCGTGGTAACTATAGCACCTCGTCATAATAGAGATCTCAGTTAATTGGCTGCCCAACAAATACGGCCACTTATTTAATAATAATTGTCAAGTAATTACGCCCGCGGTACCTACCAGGCTACCGTCGCCCATATACAATGTGTTTACACCACACGTGCTGCCACAGAGTACGAGCTCACAGAGGGTAATTATATTTTTTACCGACTTGAAACATTCTCATTCGACGCCTTTATTTTTTATGGATATCCAGCGAAGTCTCATTTATGAATTAAAACTTTATATGTGCCAATTTTCATACTCCTCAGTCCGCGCAATTTTCGTAAAAAAAGGTGAAAAGTTTTTGTTTCACGAATTTATACGTTGGTATTTATCAAAAAAGCAATTTTTTTACATGTTGCTTTTGTTATAAGTACTAACTTTATAATTAATTTAAGCATCAAGAAAGGTGTAAAAAGTTCTTCAGGGCCAGTGTTGCACTGGTAACTCCCTTAGTGCTTGTGTCTATAGGCGACGACGACCACTTACCATCAGGTGGCTCGTCGGCTTTTACGTCAGTCCTTCAGGCTATAAAAAAACTGTCGCTTAAGAGACTAAATAGGCCTCTGTACCTTAACTGCTTTGTAAAAATCGCCTTTATAGACTTTAAACTCCACACACGGGTGGCGTGTTGACAGTCTCTATATTATGTAGTCTATGGCGTGTGTGGCGCTATACGATATCATTGAAATTCCCTACGCGACGTCGCGGCTGGTACAATCCGATAGGCTAATAGCTGATCAAAGGATATTGAGTGTAGGCACTTTCAAGCCTGGCTTTAACCCATTAATGGCTTACTGTGTTAAACTTTCTCCTCAACATTAAGGAAGGTCTAGAGAATATTCCACCACATTGCTTCAGTGGGGTGGGACTGGTACGTGATTTTTTTACTTTTTGGCTACTATTGAGCACGGGTCCCTCCTCATTACTAAGGCCTAGCCCTAGAGCATACTCCATCACGCTGTTCCAGTGTGGATTGGCGGAGGGTTTAGAGGCCAACAAGTATTGGAAGTTATCAAGCCACCCGAAGGCCTCCGACATGGCTTAACGACTTCTATCTATCAATAACAACCAGGACCGACGGCTTTACGTGCCCTCCGAAGGACGGAAGCGCTCAAATTTTTTTTAATTTTTTGCCACTAGCGGTAACCCATTCAACTGCCGACCTGCTTAACTTTGTCTAGCTAGCTAACTGTCTAGCTGAAATTAACTATGACTGTCGAAGATCCAAAAACTATTTTTCATATCAACCACTGACAACCCTAAACAGCAATATGTTACGCATTCTCCTACCGATAGTGCAAGTGATGCAAGCTAACGATGGATGCAGTTGGCTAATGACACTGACCTCATTGGAGACGCTTGCAACAGCATCTAGGAAGCACCAGCCATTATACTTGAGTCCCGTGAATACGGAATTGGCACTCCCCGCTAAAATCAACTTTATTACGTGCGCACACAGATCAATTTAGCTTGTAAGCAAAATTCACTTAGGGCATTTTAAATTCTCCCGGATACAATGAACACTTATATTATATACACTTGCTTGATCCAGGTACTTCAACGATTCACCGTGTTGTGGCTGAAGGCACTCTTTCTGGGCGGCAATATGCAATTATACATTGTTTACGATGGCCCCTGAGTAAAAAACATTACGGACGGCAGAGAGCGAAGCGCCAATATTTTTATAACTTCTAATTATTTCACGTAAAACAGACTGCCGTCTTCACGACACAGCCACACCCCGTTTTTAATAGTAACTGACCTAAATATAGTTGTATTTTTATGATTCCAATCTGTCTACTGTACGGTCGGTGGTCGGCAGTAAGCGAACGATGGAATAGCCTATATTATTGAATCCAATCGGTCGGTCGGATAATAGGCGACCGCATTCCATTCCAACTAACGTGGATAGGACAGAAGTAGGACGAATTGGAAAACCTTCGCAATACTTTTCCAATAACCCTGTGTAATTGGTTTCGTGACGTATGCACGATATGCCGGTTGCGGGTTATCTATCGCTGATCAGTGAAACTAATTAAGATTATCTGATCTGATTCGCTAGGTATAATTGGATTATTATCAATTTGACGAGATTACGTCTTTCAGTTTTTGTGCGGGGACAAAAAACCAATGATAACTAAATTTTGGACTAATTGAAGCGCGCTAGAATAATGACCCCATTTTAAGACATTAAAGATTACTCTACTTTGCAATAATCTGCTAGCAAACTCTTATACTCGTAATGGTGTATCTACATTTCAAGCGAATTGCATCTCCCTTCCTCCCACATAGGAACATGCAATAAAACGAAGATAATTTACACCAACTGCCACCATCAACACGCATTTTGCCCGAAAACGGCATTCTCAGGGCAAGTAGACTCTACTTTGGTCAATCATTCTTATTCAAGTCAGGACGTTTTAAGAGGCGACAGAAGGCCTAGAATCAACAGGTTTTCGGAATTGGAATTGGCTATGATAGGGCGACCACGAATAAGAACCGAACCGACCAGAGTATCTTAAGAAACGACAGAATCCTGCCCCTGCTTGGTGTTAGGTCTGAGGTCTGATTAGCTGCCACTTATTTTTTCTTTCTTGTTACTTCTTTTATCAGGGGTGTTAGAATCCTGTCCTTGCTTGATTGTAGGACTTGTCTGGTTAGCTACCCACCTCTGGTTTCTTCTTCTATCTTTCCTCTTCCTTCTTTCTCGGCCCGCAAAACATCAATTAAGACTGGCTGGGTGTACATAACATTGGTTTAATTGTTACATCCAATTATGTGAATTGTATATGGCTTTAACTAATTAGTGATACATCGTAGGGCGCGCCGGCGCGGGCATATCCTCATAATTGGTTACCTTACCATCACAACGTTTGAAAAATATAGCCTAATGGTGGATATTTAAAATTGGACTTTTCTAAAAAAACCAAACATTTATGTAGGTACCTAATTGTTTACATCTTTTTTATGTTTCATGTTAAATTAAGTTAAAAGCTCAATAGAACCTTTACTTACCTATTTTAATATTTTAAGAAAAATATGAAGCTTAAAAAAATATTATTTCCTTTTTCCATATTTTTACTTTTTGTAATATCACCACAAATTGCACGCATTGAAACAAAATCCGAAAAAGGCTAATAACCCATTGACGTCTGAACCAATCTGGCCATCCGTGCTAACCCTACGCAAGATTAATATGAAGCCTACAGCATATTTCACGAGATATATTATTCAATAGATGTAATCGAGACTATCCTATGTCATAATACTCATAAGTTCCTCATATAACTTAAATATAGACTAGTTTATGACGCAACTTATCAGGAAAGTGTAATGCATAGGAAAATTACTTGTAAGTATATAAAATTATAGCGTCCATTACCATTATGTAAGATGAAATCTGACTTCCACATTCGCTGAGAAGGAAACAGCTGACTGCCTTGTAATTTACGAGTACCTAATTCTGTCGATTCATCTCTGGACATGGTAAGTGCCTTGCAAATGCACAAGAGCGAAAATGACACATCAAATAGCTATAGGTATCAAAAAATACACGTAAACAAACAACTATAATGTAATTTATTTCACTTGTCTGGATGTCATAAACCACTTATCATCACATTAGGTATACATTTATTTGTCGACTGTAAAAAATTACCCAATACATAGAACAAATAAGCTCAAAAAATACTGGACCGATTACTAGAATATATCGCCTGCTCTGTTGCCATCTATTAGATAAAATAATTACATCCCTACATCTATATCCACCAACCCGAAAACAAACACATATGACACGACAGGAAATCGAACACGGGACTCCTAGCTCCACGAGAAGCGTCACTCTACCGACTACCGACCGAAAATGAAATTTTAGCGATCTCATCCAATCAATGATCAATCACTAATTCTACAGTATATCCATAGAAAATATGCAAAGTGCTTCCGTGGTATCACAAGCGGGCGCTGACTAGACCAAGATGATCGCAGTTTTCGAAAGTGGGTTAGCCATAACGCTATATATCGGCGCATCTTAACGATCGCATCAGTTACAGCACAGCATCGCGTAATTCGGCTCATGTAACGTTTGATGAGCCGTCCATGATACTAAACTTCTTGTCAGGCCTTCTAGTTAACAGTCATCGGTAGTTGAATTGAAAGTTACGACGATGATGAGATGACTTTGAAGTAGCCTTAAGTAATAAGTGTTCTGTAACTGAATCTAATATCTTTAAACGAGCAATTCTTGTATATTTATTTATATATATATAATCACGATCTCGGAAACGGCTGCAAAGATTTTCATGAAAGTTACAGATTAGGGGGTTTTCGGCTCAAGGAATCGATTTATCAAGGTCCCAGGTTCGAGAAAAGCTCGGTTCCCGAGATAAAGAGATTTTGAAAACATCATACTGACGCCATCTATGAAACATTAGGATAACTTTTATGAGGTACTGTTTGTAACGTGTTGAACTGACGCCATCTATGAAACATTAGGATAACTTCTATGAGATACGGTTTGTTTGTTTCAGTAGTATGAAACTAGCCGGCGCTCGAATATATTTTTGTTCGGCTAATACTAATATTATATTCATTCTTACGTTGAAGCGCTATTTTTGCGTTATACCTACCTATTTTCTGTTTGAATAAAATTAAAAATCAGTGCGATTATCTCGCTTGACCTCGCAGGACGCGTAGTGATAGTTTAACGTGCGTTTGTGATATTTACGAGAATATTTGTAAATAAATGTTAGTTTTGTTATTATCGATTTAATAATATATTTTAATAAAGTTTTAAATAAATAATGGTCAGATCGATGAAATTACTATTGTTGTAAATAGAATCAATAAAATTTTAAGTACGCCTAACAACTTGCTCATTAAACTAAAAGTATATTTATTTATGTTGTTTAATTTTATCGCAAATAAAAATTTCAGTCGGGGACTGCCTAAGCCTGCGAAAAGTACGAAGGAAAGTTCAATGAATTTATCTAATTAAGTATGTACCTATTTAAAATGCAATTAATTCGCTCACACAGTTAACTTCTATGAGGTACTGTTTGTAACGTGTTGAAATTTCAGTAGTATGAAACTAGATGGCGCTGTACAACTTTGTGAAACACGCTGTTGAGATCCTTTGGCCGTAACATAAGTAAAATGAATTTTGTGCTCAGTGAACAGTTGTATGATTTGACTCCTGAATAGATGGCGGAATTCCTCGTATTTCTTGCGATTCATACTAAATATAATTTTCAACCGAGCAAAGCTCGGTCAACCAGGTACTAGGAAAAATAAAATAACGCTAACACACTCATACCCCCGCAGTAGGTTACTATATATACCTATATATATATATATGTGTGTGTCGCGGGTGGCATGGACTACACATATAACACATCACAATTACACCATGACGCGAGTACAAATATTTATCTGTCACATAAATATCTGCCCCGGCCGGGAATCAAACCCGGGACCCTTCGCGTCGCAGGCAGAGTCGCTACCAACTAGGCAACAGGGTCGTCAAAACAAGGGAAAACAAGGGTACTTGGGAGTTTCTTGCCACTTCTACCAAGACCACTCCACGCAGGGATTTGTTCAAGCGAAGGCATAAGTTTGAGTTTCGAAAAGTGTTTGTAAAAACAGAGTTCGAATTAAGAATAAATGTCATTGTATTTCGATATTAGTGGTTGTCAAACTGTGGCCCGCGGTTAATATTTTTGCGGCCCGTTGTAGATATCTACGCGGGTCACAACAAAGCAAATTATTTATAATCAACAAGTAGGCTAGTGGCGGCCCTGAAGGTCCCTGTATAAATATAAAGGGCCCTTGTGCGGCCCTTAGCCAGAAAAGTGTGGCGACCGCGGCTCTACGTGAATAAGTTATGTATCCTCTGAATAACTGGAACAGTTCAGTATAAAAACACACTCACACAGCTCCACTCAGGATTCCCTGTATCTTGGGTGACATGGACAACACACAAGACAAGGACACACAACTAGACCGAGAACGGAAATTTAACTCATCATTCTAATTCTCGCCTAAGTGGGAATCGAACCTAGGACCCCTGCAGCGATCCGGCATGTTAACCATCGCGCCATTCGGGTCGTCTTATAAAAAATCATCCATACAAAAATCGTAACTAAAATATGCTAGTAAAATATTTAAATGACTGATTGGGCACAGCACAGCGTATAATCGCAGCGAGTTGGTAGTTAAAGTTAGTCTAATGAAGTGGAAACACTGCGATAACGCCGTCTAACTGATGTTTTTCTGAGAAACTACACAAATTTTTATTCATTTATTACAAAAAATCTTTTGGCTGTATCGCGTAGCATAAAATAATCCTTACTCTAGCTTCTTGCTTTAGTCTCTACATTCTTTTATCAGCTCTTTCCATTTCCGTCTGGCCCGATAATGCATCGATGATTCCAATAGAGGAGTTCATGATCAATAATGACCAACTACTATCAGATAGCTCATTTACAACGTAGTTTTATTGGACAGTAAGTAAGTTGCTCATGATGATAGGGAATCACGAGTGCTGCCCTTCTGAACAACAAATACCATCGAATCTATCGCTTCAGTTTCCTACTATTAGGCTGCGTTTCCACCAGAGATGTGCGAGGATGCGTAGCGAGGGATGTGTTTATGGAGAACCAATAGAATCGCTTCATTTACCTCGCCTCGGTCAGCACAGCTCTGGTGGAAACTACTCAGCGGAGCTAGATTTTTGCGCATACAAAACAAGCGAGAGATGTGTGCGAGGGATGTGTTGCGAGGGATGTGTACGAGAGATGTGTTGCGAGGAATGTGTGTGTTGAGAAGGATGTGTTGCGAGGTTGGCGCATACTGTACAGTAAGGTCATTTATAATCGGCTGATGTGAACTTCATTTTCCGAGATGTTTGCGCAGATACAGTAACTGACCAATCAAAACACGGCGGCCATGACAGTGTTTTCTGATGCGCTACTTTGGCCATGGATGTATTGGCTAACTATCCTACCGCCCGCACTCCCCACCTCTTACCACCATTTTGGCCTTAAAATCGACATCTGCGCAGCCACTGGTAGCTATGTTCATATCAGCCGCCACCATCATAGACGGACCACTACACCCCACTGCACCCCCGTCGACACATTTCACAGCTTCGCAACGCATCCTCGCACCACACATTAATGCGCATTTTCACAGCTCCGCTACACATCCTCGTAGACACATTTTCATCGCACAGCTTTGGTGGAAACCCCCACACATTTTCACAGCACAGCTAGACATCCTCGCACGACACATTTCCATCGCACATCTCTGGTGGAAACGCACCCTTAGAGGATCCCGCTACTGTTATATTCGTACCAAGCTATTTAATTCTGACAGTTCTGTCAAGGTAATTCTAGGCCTGTCAACCCGCATCAAGGTCTCACTAGGTACAAATCAGTTATGTATTAACAACGTAACGTCATAAGTTCACAATAAAAGTCGACATTGTTCGTCAAACAAAGACGTTCTCATATCATCACACAAAGGTTATCGATTGACCGTACGACGTTCGACCGCCTAACTTCTACACCAAATTGTTTACAATACGCTGTGTAATGAGTTGCTACAGCTCGGTTATAATCATGATAATAATCATAATCTTTTGTTTGCTTAAATAAAGGTAGTAGGTAAATTAGGCTGTGGTTCTACTATCAATAGAATACGCCAACTTTTACATGAGTTACATGTCTGAAAAAGTTGTCTTATTAGAATAATTTTGAAGTTATGTTTGCATATCATCTCGTTAAAGGTAGACGTCGTACCCTATGTCTATTGTTGTAACTAATTCATGTCATATCTCAAGAACAATCGCCTTGTAACTTCTAATTCTAATTCAAACATACTTAGGTTAAAACCAAAAAATGTTACTAGGTAAATCATAATTTTTAAAATGCTTGGAACTTTTTTTCACAATATCCAAGTACCTAATCGTGAGGACTTTTGATATTTTGACAGGACAACCTAAGCCGCATAGTTCTGTCATCATGTGTCGTGTCGTGGTACTCGGTATTCATGTTGCATTTCGCAAGTGTCGACTGTCGACAGTCAAATTAAATGGCTGACAAGCGCATAATTCACTTTATTCAATTCAAGCCGTGATTGACTTGAGCCAATTTGAACTTTAACCCGTCCGAATACGGGCGAGGGGTATGGAAACCGGGTCAGATTTCCATTAAAACTTGACGACAATTGAATAACAGCGCTGTTTAGTTGAGAAGTTGTGTACACTACAGTTGTGTTGCCCGAAGTGTGGGCGGATAAGTTGTTTGAATGTTTGAAAACAGTTTGGAGAATAAATGGAACGCGAAATGAGTAATGGATGTTTGTATTTATTCAGCACTATTCAAAGTTACAAAGAAACGTGAATGAAAAGTAAAACTTTGTATTGAGAGCTGGTTTCATCACTAAGAGGTAGATAGAATGAGCATTTGTTACTTACCTTCTTTATACAGATAAATTTTATTATTTGATTTGTTTATTTTTACGCCTCGATGGTAAACTTACTGTTATGGACATTGCGTATTGGCTCATTTACATTTGTATGCTGACTTGTATGAATGTATTATAAGTACTTAGTAAGAAAGTCAGTAAAGAGAGTGCTTCCTTTGCTAAACAAAATACTGATAATTGCAGCAGATGACAGGGTAGTTTCTTAATAGATATCAGCTAACAACAACGGAATTGTCATATTCTGCTCCTAAGGGGCTTTGAAAGGGCTTAAAAGATTGTTTGAAATGCCGCCGATTTTGACACTACGAAAAGCTACAATATTTGGGATTCTATAAATAATAAAACACGCGTCTCAAAGTTTTACAAAAAATAACTTATAACAGGCGACATATTATGGAATAATACGTATGGATATTAATTTTACTATTTTAAAATCAGTGAAAAGTTCAATAGCTAGAATTATGCCCGATAACCTCCGACAACACTCAACGACAACTAAATTATCATAAGACTATTACGAGTAAGAGCCTCGCGAAAACTTAATCACCTCAAACGATGTTTGCCCATCAGCGACTTAATCTTTTAGAGGCGCGAATTTTATTCCATCGTAAACCTTTTACCGATCATTCCATAATTCAATATCCTTGATAAATTTGGCAAGGGCTTAATAAAATGAAGCGTCCCTTAAGACCCTCAGTAGACCATTACCTCGATTAAATCGGCGTCGACAAAGCTGTTTGGAATAATTCAAAATGTCCTTTGATGATTGTCGAGTCAGGGTTGTTGGTGAAAAGGGAAATGTATGGCATGATGGATATTCTAGCTATGCATTGAAAATAAGACTTCGCGTATACTAGACCACGGTTGTTCGAAGTTATAGCTCTACATACCCTGATAGATTTCCAAGATGGAGGCGAATCCCTTTAAAAGTAAGATTGGCTATTCACAGAATAAATAAGTTATTTTATTACAAAAGGAATAGGTACAGTTACTAAGAGTAATAGAAAGGTTGTGAATAGAAATGTTGTTGACGCGATAGATATATCTACATCTAAGGATCTGTAATAGTAACAGTACCTACTTGTTTTGTGCCAGAAATTGAATTAATTTTAGGAGCAGTTGTGGTAAATTTCAATATTTGATAAAGAGACGAAATAGACAAGAGAGAAATTCTAGCTGTAATAAAACGCCTCATGTTACTAAGTACTTAAATCATAAGTCCATTCGTCTTGTGCAATTCTATACGATTTTGCCCTCATGACTTCCTTCAAGAGCTCGAAATAAGGAGGGTATCTGACACCTGAATTAATGTCTACATTTTTGTGTAAATTCGACATTTAAGGTAATAAATAAGTATAGGGGAACGCGTCCGAAATACCCAGAATACCATTGCCCATAAAGTTCAAGGTCCATCCCACGGCCTCCGAATTGAACATAAATAATAAATTGAAGGATCGAACTGTATGTCAGGGCTTACAAATTGGAGTGGTACTTTTTTAAGCAGTAGTTATTTCTTTAAGCAGGTCTAGTCATAAACCTACCGACCCAATGTAAGTGGTGATTTGCAAAGGAGCGATTTCTTCCAGACAACTTTTGAGTAAGGATTAAAAGAATACTGATAAAATCTGTAAGCGTGAATAATACTAACAAGAAATTTTAACGTTATCAAACAAAAGTGACAAAATGTAAGTGGATAAAATGATTAAGGAGATTTTTTCTATAAAACGTTAACGCAACGCAAAGGTTAACGCAGTAGGCGTTAGCGTTTTGCTTCTGTCATGTCAAAAATATGCTGTCTTACGTAAAGGATAACAAGGCGTAAGGCGATTAAGATGCGAGCTTGCATAATACGGGATTACGGACTTGGAGCAGATTAGCAGCCAGCTGTTGAAACCCTCAAACTTCTCAAGGTTGCGGTCGGCCCGTTTCGCATTATGTAAACATCACGATCTATTGTCTAAGAGCATCAGCATAAATACATGAATTCCTCTGAACACATCGGCTACTATAGATATATTGAACTGTTACCGATTAATGTATAGGACGATATTTGAGAACTTAGGTAAGTGGTAGAAAGGGTATTTATTAATGCTGTAAATGTAAATATATGAGTGGTTTTAGAAATTGTCTGTTTGTCGGGTTGCCAGTTGACTGTAACTTGCTCCCGCATAGGAACAGCTTCAGAATGAACTCTTTGGTAGTTAAAACTTCATACCTACTTCTTTCATTCTTCTACTTGGTTCATCACCAGTCACCACCGAAATGATAATTGATTTGGATCGTCTATAGGTAATTTGTTTATTTGAAAATAGGTGAAGACCTAAATATGTATAGGTATATTTACTTCTTTAAAAGGTAGGTATAGCGTGTAAACGGACCGACAGAAACTCTTTTATACAATGTCTTGATATTAGGACAAGAGAAGAATGTGGACACTGTATAATATATCAATGAAGCTTTACGGTGAGTCATCGTTTATACGCAGGAAGCTGGCCTCCGTCTTAAAGCTCCGTGATTCATGCTTAGACCTACTTGTACCTACTGTCTCACAGCCTTATAGGATAGGGTACTAGTTTTTGTTCACGGCTTTACCCTAAGCCCTTTGTACTGATGTGACAGCGAGGCGTAAGTACAAATACTTAGTGAATTAAACGAGAATTGGATAAAACGAACTTAGCCTGAAGTACTTCCTATTTTTATAATTACTAGCTTCCGCCCGCAGGCTTCGCCCGCGTAGAATTCGTTTAAACGTCACTCCCCTATTTCACCCCCTTTGGGGTGGAATTTCCAAAAATCCTCATTTAGTGCTCCCTACACTCCCCAAGGAACACACATGCCTTTTAGCTTCTTCTGTTCAGTAGTTTCGGCTGTGCGTTGTCTGTCAGTCACCAGTAACGCAAGAGTTTTATGTATTAAGATAAAAAGTTGTTGAATAATGTAATTTATGCAAACACAACCAATGATATTATAAGATAAAGAAGCATGTCATCAATTTTAATTTAGCTATCTCATTCTGTCTCATGCGTTGGGTAATTATTTTTCGCATTCATAGTTAATACATCTATGATGATCTACTCGTATATGTTGATTTGTATTATAATTGAATGTTCCAAACACAACCCGATGGTTAGTAACACCACTAATTCCACTTTCATTGTCCTAACCAACTGACTAACAACTAACAGTAGTCCTTGACTGTGAAGTAATAACGCGGGTGAGTCATGCCCCGTCTGCGGAGCTCACACGTAATTACCTTGTCGGGCTTCGCTACCAGCGAGCTGTAGCTATTGGTAGCTGTATCGATGGATGTTAGACAGTAGATTAGTTCTAAACCCTAGATAGAGAAAGCAAACTAGATAGCACGAGATAGAACTATTGTATGTGGATCAAGAAAATTCCGGAGTTATCGCCGGTCAGCTGGCAAAACTAGTAAGCTTGACTAGCTTGTGCTTTCCTTGACAAAACCGGCACGCAAAGCTAAACAGAACATAGTATCCATGATAGTATCATTCTGTAACTTTTTTATGTCACTGGTGTTAATTTCATCGATGGGTCTATAATCTTCTCCGTCTGTGTACTAAACTGTAAAAGCCAAGACGGCCACACTTCAATATTATGGACGACAAAGACTACAAGATTCGAACTTAGGGCCCCACCTGAAAGTCCAATGTTCAAACTTCTACTAAACCTAACTTATGACAAACTCATTCACACGTAAATAATATTTAATTCGCGCTGCAATAATTAGACCTCTTAATTACACGTACCTACCAAAGCATAATAAAAACTTACCTACGTTATACTATGTTTTGTATTATGTAAGACCTTGTAGTAAGCAATAATTTTTCAAAACAACTTTGTGCAGCGTCTATTTCACAAGCGCAAGACTTATCAAGCAGTTGCAGCACTATAAAAATAATATTTTAATAGTATTCATTACAATGTGTATGAGAATAAGTGTAAATTATAAACAATAGTGTTACGAAAAAGGTCGAGTGTTATTCGACTTGTATCAGGAGATACGGCTCGAAGGACCATAAATTAATTTTTAACCACGTTATTATACCTTGGCCTGTTTTTTCGTATAGAAGTTTAGGTATTGGTGGATCAGTGTGATGGACTGTATTGATAAGTTAATAATAATAATGCTCGAGTTAGGGTTGTCATACATCTAATTCAACTCGTCAACGATACTTAGCCTTGAGCTTGTGTACTCATTTCAAATCTATGCAGTCACCAATGATACTGTCAGTAATTGCATGTAGGTAATGGGCACGTCAGCAGTATTTTGAGACACCGTCTTGCAGGGCATGCTAAATATTTGACGCTGATTTAATCTTTAGAAAGCAGGCATTGAGCTGTAACACTCACAGTCGCACACTAACGATTCACTTGAGTGACGGTCGCAATGTACGGCCATCAAACAAACCGCGCGGTCGTTCGAGGGGAGAACTGATAGTTTAATGACGTCTCGTTACAACTTATGGGGACACAAACTGTTTACCGCACGTAGGCGGCACCGCCCACACATGGCCACCATGATGAGTATGGCAACCTATTTGTATCAATTTGAAGAACGTGTGGTGCAATGGTTACCTTGTCGGATTGTGGTTCCAAGAGTCTTGGATTCGATTCCCAGCGAGGTGGACGTTTGAGCGGAGAGTTTAATTTACTGTTCCCGGTTTGATGTGCGTTCTTGTCTTGTATGCCACCATGGCACATGACATGACACACGACACTAGTTACAAAATTAGTCAAGCGAATCGAATTTATGCACAGACACGGCAACCAAGCGGCGCGCACACAAAGAAGCCTTTATGATATCTTTGTTTGATAACCTAGTTATTTAAATACAATCCGATAAAGCATGTAAAAAGTGTCGTTATCTCATGTACGAAGGGCGGATATGTATTGAGGATGCTGTGTCGAAACTTAATTACGTTACAAGTTCACGGTCGTGCCGTGTTGCGTCACGGCCCGGATATCGGCGCGGCGGACGGCACGGCAACGTTATCGTCTTAACTCTTAACTAACTGAACCGATTCAGCGTTTAAACATCAAGCACGTTTGTTTTTTACGTTTTACTGATAAACTTTATTTGTTTGTTTTATTTTATTTAGTGCCTGTTTGTTTAGGTTCGGGGATTTACTCAGAATTAATCCGCGCGCTTGGAAAAATAAGTAATACTTAATTATTCATTTTGAAATGTTTCAACCGTACCTACTCTAACTAAAGTAAATATTTAGTAACTAGTATTTATTTAGTAACCATCGCTTTGATTTCAGGATCTTTCTTTTTTATATGCGAATGGATTGAAAAAAAAGCTTCACAATATAACTAAAATCATTAAACTTGTATTGCATAATATCAATTAGGCATTCGTCTTCGTCATAGCGATCGTGGTGATGAAAGAATCCAGTCGACAGGTGATGGGAATCAGCTATCACCGCGATGCAGCGATGGGAAGACGGACGGTGCGGCGGCAGTGGAGCGTTCAGCATTCAACGACCTGACGTACCACGGTCGCATAGTTCTCAGCAGAACTCACCACAATCTCGAACGGAACCAATGGCCCCAATTTCAAGGTAATCTTATTTTAGAGAGTAGGTGGATCGCTCCGATGCCTTAACAAAATGTTAGCGACATATTTTTAATTTGAGTGATATTTTATTAATTTTGAATTGATGTGATACACAAATAGCTGTAAATTGGAAATTATAAACCCCCAATGAAGATCAATTTATGTCAAAAATGTCTTACATCATTTTGGACAAGAGTTGATACCCTTCAAAGTGCTGGACCAATTTCTACCAAACAAAGGTAAGAACGTCCGCGATGAAGAAGGCTTTCGATTAAAAAACGCATTTAAATCTGTTCATTCCTTCGGGAGCGACGGCGCCACAAATTGACATGGACAGGACAAAATTATAATACATACCTACTCATCTTTTTGCGTGGGGATTACAAAGACATTCCTTATATCTATAATCCTATTATTCCTGGTAGGGAACCGAGTGCTTTGAGACATTCTCCAAGTAGCGTCACCATGAACCAAGTGCCACCAATAAAGCTTAAATATTTATGATAATAATTATGATAGCAGGGAATTAAAAAAAACTACTGCGTTATTTAGCGTTAAATAAACATTTTATGGATGCAACAAATGTAAAATGTACTGAAAGGCCTGCAGACTTTTTTAATTCGAGTGACTTCGCAGTAACTTAAGGTCTAGAATTAATGGTAGGAACGCCGTGACGGTATACGATTCAAGTAAATTGCGGGTACGGCGCCATTCTTGGCGAGTGCTGTATTTACAAGAAGATTAACGAGTTGTGGCGATTTCACGTCAACAATACCTCGCCAGTGCCTCTCGTGCTCTGCAATCTACTTTTACTCGGCATATTGCAGGGCTACCGAGTACAATCGCAGGTACTATTTGTTGAGCTTACGGGCGTGACTTACATACAACAATGGAATTGCCTTTTATTTTCTGGAACTGCAGGGCTGGACAGTTTTCGTCGAGAAATCTTAGTAAACTTAGGTACTTATAAAAAATGTTTGTAAATTATTATATGAACTGAAATAAATGTTCTTTATTCATGTATCGACTGAAATAAAACTTTCACGTGTCTTAAGATTATTACATTGCATCAGTGAAAAGTGCCTTCAAATTGGTTAAGCCGTTTCTGTGATTAGCGGGAACAACGCACAGACAAACAGACAAAATTTCTAAAAAACTGAGTTATTGTTAAACAAAGAAAGATCTCCCACCAGGCAACATGTCATTTCGATGCGTGAATTAAATTTCTTTTTTTTTAACATTTTACGTAAGATAAAAAAATCGGTATCAAATTCTCAATAATTTCCTTTTTATTTACTTATACTATATATACAATCTAATAACCTAGTAAGTAAACTACCAAGTAGGTAAACGTGCATATCAAAGTAAAATTTGAAAATAACTTATTAAACTTGGCATGTAGCGAGGAAACTTGTTCAATATAAACTTTCGATAACTTTAAGTAGTTGCATCCCAGTTACAGTAATGAAATTACCCTACTAGCTAATGCTAGCTCACCTAACCTAGCGTTATTTTTAATTTGATACATTAGAAAGAATAGGAAAGACAGAAAGAACTTAATTGCACCATCTACCGAATTCTAGACTTTGACTAAATCAGACAACTTCACAACGCAACACTACATCATAAATCGGTCGGATTGTAGTTTATCATTAATTTACAGTAAGCAAACAAAAGTACAAACTATGTATATAGCTTTACGCAATCGCATACTTGAGCAAATAAAGACAAAGATGTGAATATAACCTCAATCTTTTCAACTGTTCAAAAGTGACACTATTTACTATTTATGACGAGCCCTCAGAAGAGAGACTTTAAATGTAAATGTTATGATGAAAAACAACTAAATTAAATTTTCTAGCAGAACTTGAAACCCCATTCCAGAAGAGTGAATAACTCGGATAATGTGAAACATCTCAAACAAATCCAAGATCATCTCCGCCATAAATTATTGGGAGCGTGAACCAGATAACCAGACCGAAAGATCGGGTATCCTTCAGGATATTCTAAATTGATAAAGCGCTGGCTCTAGCAGCGTGTAAAATCGCATCCTCCTTCAGACCTGCGGAAAATAACATCGGAAATATCATTACCCGCTGATCCGGCTCTGATGCCCTGGTAACGAGAAGATTGTTTATTTGATGTTTTGGCTCCAGACCCGGAAAATTGTAACGAAACATGGATAGTACTTATGAAATTGGTTTGTTGTCCTTGAGTTTGCAAGTGATGAAACAGATGTTTTATTAACCTAGCCAGCGAACGACCTAGGCAGAAAGTGAATTGAAGATGTACTATTTTCATGCTAATTGCTCCAAATTGGAGGATTTCTAAATAATCTTTCATTTTACTTTTTACGTTTTATGTTTTACGATTAGGTAAGTAGTCTTATGGTCTGTCGTAACCAGCTTAGGCAGTTAGAAAAAAGGATGTTATATAGCTTATGTGCTGTTAGACAGTTTCTCATCAAATACGCGACAGGCTTGCAATATTTTCCCAGGTCCCTCTCGCAGGACAGGATACAAGATTTGGTTCCATCAATTTAAACTTTGACAGCATCATTACTTGCTATTTTTTATTTTTAAAAGTCACCGTGTATGTGTCTGTAGTAGGTATAGCTTAATGGGGATAGCCAGTAAATAAGGTTAGGTTAGTTATTTGACAATGTTTAGGTGATGCTTTTGGTGTAGGCCGTGTAGGAGAGTAGAGTGTAGAGAGATATGCGGCAGAGAACGCTTCATCATTCACTTCAGAATTGATCCTAGATATAACATTGTCCGTGAGGAACATTTTAGAACTTCTCCCAGCTATCCAAGATGAATAATACAGATAATGAAATTCCAAAGCATTACGATCACGTCTCGGCCATTTCGTGTTGCGTTTGAATTCTTCCGCAGAAAGTCTTCGCCGCGACCAACCGTACCTTGGTTTTTGCCGCAGATACTAATCGAATGAAATTGTCAGCGAAAGATTACATCTTAATGCCATCCCTCGCTTAAACAGCATTTGTACTTATAGTTGCTATGGATGGATGAATGCAAGTGCAACTAATTACGCCGCGTAAGAAACATATTGGACTTTCGCTATGACATTAACAATATAAACTGGCATATAGCTAGACTTTAGCTGGAGAATTCTTTCTTTGATTCTTGTGTCTTCTTTCTTGTCCAGCTTAGTTGATGGCTTTGATGTCTACGCGCACGTTATTAGCTATAAGTTATAATAAGCTTATCAGCTCGTCTATCAGCCTTAAATAAATAACTTTTTAACTTAAGCTCAAATTTATACGGGACCACACGTGAAGGACTAGCTTTCGAAAACAAAAAGAAACATCAAAATCGGTTCATCCAGTGCAAAGTTATGAGATACCACATAAAAATAGGTAAGTAGAATTTGAATTGAGTCTCCTCTTATGAAGTCGGTTAAAAAGAAACTAAACACATTGAAAACAATTATAAATTACCTATAATGAGCAAGTTACAACACAAAAGGCGACGTCAAATAACGTACTCCTCTGAATTTCATCAGCAGATGCTCACAGCCTGTAGGTACTTCCCCGATTTTAACTCATGCCCACATAAATGCCCCATTTGTTTCTTGAAAGAAAACCATTGTGCGGTGTAATGGGTTCTACGAAATACACAGATTACTGTCAGTTGATGTCCATAGTTTTAATGCTATTCCTAAGGGTCAGCTCACACCGAGACGCGACGCGACGCAACGCCGCGCGCAGTCTTTCAAAGAGCGGCTCAAAATAGAACTTTATTTTCTACACGAAAAGCATGGAGGATAGAACTAAGGAGGGTCATCTGTGTATATGAAAAGTGTCCAGTTGTATGCGCTAAATAACAGTTCCAAAATCCTCCACAGGTGGCGCTGGTGGATTCACAGGGTATGGTATGAATGTAGCAATCGTAGAGCTTTACATGGAGGATATCCTCCATGCTACTTTAGTCGATAATGACATTAAATTTTTTAACTCGGCATACTTCAATTCAATCAATTCATCTACGATTGCTACATTCATACCATACCCTGTGAATCCACCAGCGCCACCAGTGGAGGATTTTGGAACTGTTATTTAGCGCATACAACTGGACACTTTTTCAACTTTTCTCCCATATAAGATGACTCTCCTTAGTTCTATCCTCCATGACGAAAAGATACACATTTCATTGTGACAATTCAAAATACGTTGCTTCATGCAGCGCTGCGTCTAGTGACGCCTCGCGGCGCAGCGCGGTGCAGCGCGGTGCATCACTACGCAGCCGTGCATCGTCGGTACGCGCGGCGTGCAAGATTGCCTACTTTTACGATGCACCTCGCAACATTGAGATGCGTCTCGCGGCGACACGCGGCGCAGCTCGAAATCACTGGCCTCTTCCAGTATCGTTGCGTCGCGTCGCGTCTCGGTGTGAGCTGACCCTTATGGGATGCTTTGAGTGGATATTGCTATGTCGAAGGTAAAGAGGCTTCAGAGAATATTCTACGACTATTGTCGGATGAAATGGATGGAAACTTAGACCCTTATGGGATGCTTTGAGTGGATATTGCTATGTCGAAGGTAAAGAGGCTTCAGAGAATATTCTACGACTATTGTCGGATGAAATGGATGGAAACTTAGTACGATAGTTTTTGGTAACTATTTGTAAGAAATTGAGTAATGATTTTACTTCGAATACCTAATACCCTTAGTTCGTGAGAACGTGTATCCGGTGTAACCCTTAAGGTACAATAATTACATACTCATGAGCTCATAACTGATAGTTTTAGGGTTAGTATCTAGCAAAATTTCTTATATAATTCTGTTCTTAAAAGGGCACGATAAGTTTTAATGCTTAACTATCAATTAAAAACGATTAAGTGTCATTTTTAGGGTTCCGTACCCAAAGGGTAAAACGGGACCCTATTACTGAGACTTCGCTGTCCGTCCGTCCGTCCGTCTGTCACCAGGCTGTATCTCATGAACCGTAATAGTTACACAGTTGAAATTTTCACAGATGATGTATTTCTGTTGCCGCTACAACAACAAATACTAAAAAACAGAATAAAATAAACATTTAAGTGGGTGCCCATACATTCGACGTAAGTTTAGTTACCATTCGGTCCAAGAGATGGCGTTAGGCGTAATATGTGGCTACAATAAAACAATTAAATATTTAAGTGAGGCTTTTATACAACAGACCAGATTTTTTTGGCGTTTTTATACATAATGGTACGGAACCCTTCGTACGCGAGTCCGACTCGCATTTGGCCGGTGTTTTCTTACTTTCTCCGTCAAGCCATGGACGATTCCTTTGTACTGATAGCTGATGATGACCACTCACAATTAAATAGCTGGTGTGCTAATTTGTCGGCTATTAACACTTAAATTTCACCAAACGCCAATAACCACGATTTATTGTGGATGTTTTTCGTAGATAGCAATTTTTAAAGCTGTCGAACGGCACTTTAAAGTACAAATGTTGAAGTCGTTAACAAAATCTAGTGTCGATTAAAACTAAAACTGGTTATTGGTATCAATTGCCACTAATTTGGATCACATTAGTGTGTTACGATCCTGTAGCAATTAATTTTAAACACAAGTAAACTGTTAGTGATACTGATTAGTATCAAACGTTTAAATTGTGAAACGTTTATTCAAATTGTCGTTTTATTTTGGTTTAACGTAATGTGTGGCTCTAAAACCAACAAAAGAAATAAAGAACAAGCAATTATACTAATACATGCGATTTAGGCAACAGTTAAGCTGATAATTAGCTTAAAACAAATCATCCGTTCTTAGAAACGTAACAAAACCCGACAATAGTAAGTCGATAATATTCGAGTCGTTAGTCATACCAAGATTATCAGACGAAACCTAACAAACGCGCATTCCGCAGTCGAAATGCTAATAATTATAGGGTTTCTGTTTGAGACGAACTACACCGTTGATAATGGTATGATGTAATGATACTGTGCCGATCGGTTTGCGCTCGAAGTTCATTCATCGGTAATTATAAAAACAAAAAACCCGACTGCTTACAAAAGAACTCAAAAGAAAAAAACAAGTGTCACAATATCAACATAAAATACTTCATGCTGCCGCATGCGGTGACAAACGTAGTTCTTGTGATAAATCTTTTTTTACCCGTAGGTAACAGTATTGTTTGTCCCCGCCTGCAGCACCATAAAGTATTTTATGTTGATATTGTGACACTTGTTTTTTTCTTTTGAGTTCTTTTGTAAGCAGTCGGGTTTTTTGTTTTTATAATAATATTTTTATTTCAGACTTTTTAGTGGGTTCGCCGAAAAATTCTACTTTTTGGGATGGTTTTTGACAATTTGTGTTAAAACGTGTGCCTAAGCCTAAACGTTACATGACATACATATATATTATATATTTGAAAAGGTCTTTTCACGATCTTTCATTTGATACCCATATTGCTAAGATAAGAAAAAAACTCAAGATTATCCCCTCTTTTTCTTCCACTTTCGGGCGCCATTTTTTCAAAATTCATGTAGCCTGTGACACTTCCACAGTTCTGACGAATTCAACGATACCTCATATGTCGAAATCCGTTCAACCGTTTGGGCTGTGGGGCCTCACAAATAAATGGACATACATACAAACATACATACATACACTCGAAAAACATAACCCTCCTTCTGACGCAGTCGGGTAATAAAGGGTTTCTTTACAATGACAATATTATTGACGTATTAAACGTCGTCGTCACGACGTATCAAACGTATGGTAGTGTGCAATATGTATTTAACTTTTGCTACTTTTTGCTTACGTTTTAATATTTATGAACCGGTTGAAATAGTACAAACACATTTTATTTAACTAAAGCTTACTAAAATATAGGTATTAGTGATAATCCCATCCAAATCGGATAAGCCGTTTCTGAGATCTACAAACAATATCGTAGATACGGACAAAAACTTCATAAAAACATTGTTTTGCATTCTACAGATTCTACTGCATTAAAAAGATCAGCTGTGTTTTTCACATATTATTTATTTTACAGACTAAAAAGATCTCATATACATAGATAGATAGTTAACACGCGAAATCACGTTTTGAGTCCTTTGATGGAAGACATCGCACTGTCGAATAGCGGCTTATATTGAAAGATTGAAACTAACATTGATCAAGCTTTAACTACCTACCCTGACTAATAATAACAGTAATATAAAATGCCATTAGCAATAAATCGCGTGAATATATGGATTGTTGAAAATCTTTTTTTAATGAATTGGCCATGCTTCACGTTGGAATGTAACATTATCCTGATTTTATGTCGGTTTCGGAAGTAAGCCAACAAGTTTATGTTCTACCATGAATCTTCGATGCATTCACCGTACTGTATTTTTAACCGACTTCAAAAAAAGGAGGAGGTTCTCAATTCGACTGTACCTACTTAAGTTGTTAAGTTATCTTATTATCTACTTAAATAGGGACAATAGGTGAATAAAACTTATCTGCTGGCGGGGTTTATTTTTGCGTCAATAAAAAAGGATTCCAACCTAACCTAACTTTCCTTTTATTTAAATTAAAGTAAGTAAGTAAGATAATAATTTGTCCCTTTGTCCCCGTTACTACGTCACGTCATTACGAATATTCTGTAAATTCGTTTCGACACGGAAATATTAGTATTCTTACTCAAATTAAAAGACATCTAAGTATAAGTACCTACTCGTAGTACTCTAGAGACTCTGGGGAACTAGTCAACGGTAAATCTTTGCGGCCTAAATTGAATCTCAAATCAGTAATATCAATCAACTGCACGATAATTCGCGAACGTAGGCCTCTTTTTTCTTTTCATTGATGATGAGAAGTTCCGTGGATAAATTAATACTTTATTTAAATAGATCAATTTACTGTTCGTTTAAAAAACTAAAATATAGAAACCGTTAAATGTAAAAAATAATTAATGATCTGAAAATGCTAATGATAAGTATAAAATGATAAATTATATTAATGATTCGCACGTCGCGGATATTTATAAATTGAGTGTTATTTATTGCTAAACGCCGCTAACGGTGATCACCTAAAAATAACCTACAAAAATGTCAAGCACTCATGTTGGTCGATTTCAAATGCTGGTCCTTTTACTATAAGAGTTCTCGAATAGATTTAAAGCTCTCGAAAAGAGCGTGAGATAGTTTTCCTCTGAGAATACTATCGCATGGACGATTCCTCTTACCTATTTACTGTCCTGATATACCTGGTCCTTTTGAATCCATCGTAATCCAACTTTTTTGCTACCCAACCTTCAAATAATACATTTTCGGCGTCCCAATCTCCTTTTGTTTAAATAAAGTAGAAATTCTAGAACAATATTCCTAGAAAAATATTTACCGGTCCTTCGAGCCGTTGCCGCAATGTAATTTGTAGGCTATTAACAAAATGAAATAGAATTTTAGATGCTTTATTTTGCCGAACACAAATCTATTCATTCAATAATATTTTGATTACCCACAAACTTATTCCATTGTCCGTTAAGTAAACGAGGTCGTCGGCGTATTATCTTGTTTAAACAAGTAAGTACTTAGCGGAGCCTATCAAATACTAATGCATCATTGGTCTGCCAACAAGACTTGTGTTACGCTAAAAATGTTTTTACCGTCTTCATTAGAAAAGGCTTGAACTCACTTTCTTCTTTCTCCTTTTTTGTACATTTCTCCACCTCATTTGTTGAAGTTTTATTTTGTAACACTGAATAAATATTCAAAGACACGTATTATTTTGCTGCCGACAAACTGTTGTACAGTTTGGCAGAACAATAATTATGTTAACTTGTGTACTATTTTGTTTACAATAAATAAATAAAAAAAAACTTTTTCCTGCATTGTGTGTGGCAACTGGCAACCCAAGCCTCGAGGGACGATTTTTATGTGACACATAAATGTTTACCCTTCTCGATAATCGAACCCAGGATTCACAATTCTTTAGTCACTGAAGTAGTTCTGAGGGACTTTTTAGATTTAATAATTCTTAATTAAGTACCTACAAGCTTAGACATGAGATTCCTCGAGTACTTGAAAAAAATGTTTCTAATTATAAACTAAGTAATAAAATATACAACAAAATGTTGAAGAAAATATTCTAAGTGATTTGTCTTATAAGACATAATAAAAACCTAGATACCTATTACGTCTTTACATCAAAGATATTATTAAGAACTTGTTTGTACCTAAATAGATTAAATTTCTTGACCACTGGAAAGATAATAAATAGGTGCACAATGATAGAAATAGAGCTATAGCACAAAATATTTAAAAGCATAGGAATATAAAGAGTATTTACATAACATTCCGCGCGATAACTCAGAAAATGCATTAGAAATCCCATTACCTACCGCAACTGCGATATGCCGCCCACCATACAAACCTACTATAGAGTAGGTCTGTGCCTAACTCACATATTTTCTATTTATAGCAAAGACATATTTTTACTTTCAAGATATGTTGCATTTTAGTTTTCCAAATAATTATATTTTTCAAACGAAAGACCTTGAACCTCAAACCTCAAGCGAATTAGTAAACACACTACCTATTCATCTGCTTGTATTAGACATTAATGTGAGAGATCTTTTGTTGAGATATTTTATTTTGACAGGGACTCCTAGTTCAGCGGAAGGCAGGTGTGTGAATTTAATAAGCGACTAAAATAATTATGAAAGTTGTAAATTAAAACATCACAAGTCTTAGCTACCACTTATAAAGCCGGTGAAATAACGTTTTCACTTCCTGATTATAAAATTTCCATGCCGTTCTGCCCCAATACCCACATCTCGTATCACCCCACGATGCAGACAGACGGTGATAGGGTTGACGCACTACGAACAGACGATTTTTTGTAGTAGATTTGGTAAGTAAATACTCATCCCAATTTTTTATAATATATAAATTGTCGGAACGAACAGACGAGCCACCTTTTAGTAGGAATGGTGGCTCGTAATGCATATTATGACTAGATTAGGTTGGTTTTTGTAAGTTAAAAAAGAGTCCCTCGCACTCCAAAAACTACAAACTTATTAAGGTCACACTATCTTAAGATTCATGACGCTTTTTAATAAGAACACAGTATCGAGTCAAGCTTGATAACGTTGACTTAACGAAGTATTTTCTCAAAGAACACCTGTTGAAACATTAACCATTCGTTCTCTTTCTAAATAAATTTGACAACCCTAGAGGCAGATGTGCGCCCGCGCAGTGAAGTTTCAAAAGGCCTTTGTTTCTATAAAGAGTGTGTGCAACGCTTTGTTGCACAAGCACGCACTAAGTTGCATAACGAGTGCGTAGACGCACTATGCTCAGATAGACTAGGATTATTTCGTGCTAGAAATTCAAACGTCTAAAGCAGTGGTCGTCACCCTTTTCTAGCGATAGGCCGCGTAGGGGCATACTTTTCGTACCATGGGCCGCAGGACCCTGCTTTACCTATATCGGCACTATCAAGTCCGCTGTTATTTGTATTTGTGTATTTGGTACACCTTTCCCACGGCCCCGTTGCTTCAAAAATACGATCGCAGGTCATACAGATGCAGGACCTGATGCGGCCCGCAGTTTGACGACCACGGGTCTAAAGCTTGAGGATTGCGTAATCCATTAAACTGAAGAATTTGCAAACAATGAGTTTCACAATCACAATAGCGTCCATTTTACTGACCGTTCTGTTAGTACAAATGTGGGTTCTAATAATGTGTCCAAAAAGGTGACCCTAAAAGATTATTTTGCTTTGAAGTCCATACAAAATGAACACTAATGAAAAAGGGGCGTAAGTATAAAGTGAAGCAAATCAAAGGAAATCTTCGGACCTTCCTGCCTGTCGTAATAAGATGTCTGTGATGTTGTTTTATCTTCAGTATTTCTAATTATATGGTAAATGAGCAGGTAACGAGCAAAATGAGTGGTCATTGTTGAACAGGGACATAATATGACTGTAATATCAGGGGCTTTGGTATACAAATTAGGTACTACACTGTAAAATAGAGTTGAGCATCAAAGAACAGGGACCTCAAGGTCTAAAACTATTACCAATGAAAAAAAATATGCATTTCAACTAGCTTCAAATAAAAGGAAAGAAAAAAATCCCATATTTAACTGTATTTTTGTTGTGTGTGCTTTTTACTGGATGTACCAATTTTCATAATAATATTTACATTAAAAAGTTGTACTTGTCGTGTGGTCCCATTAATTAAAAGGATGACAGCTGACGGGTAGTTTTTGAGTATCCTTAAAAATGCGTATTTCTATTTATTATTCTGACTTCGAATACGTTGTTGATGTTCTTGATACGTTGTAGATGTAAAATGAACACCTTTTGAAATCTATTTGTTTGTATACTATCTAGCGACAACACAGGCATTTGTTTCTGCGATACTCTTGTTTCTTCAGCAAGGTACATCAAATATTGGCATACACTGTTTTCCGCTGAATACCTTCGTGATGACGCCGTAGACATTCATTGTTTTTGTACTGCCGTACCGCATACGACAGTCGACCACCTGTTGATACCCTCACCTTGTCACTTTTCATACGGAACGAACTACTATTGTTACATTCATACCTTTGACTTGAGATTTTTACGACTCTTTTGAATAACGGCTGAAGTATTCAAGCTTCTCTGTTTTCAAATAAAGAACATATATATTTACATAGATATATTTTAGAAATTTTATACCTAAAGTATCACTGTGTGTTGAGGGTTTTTGTATGTAGTAGCAATGATCCTCGGATTGATATTTTGTGATGGCTTTAATTCTTGACATTCACTTTATGGAACTGATTGTTTGATCTATCTTCTCTAAGTGCGGGCAACCGAAACGTATTCCATTCCAGGTGACAAAGTACTTATTCTTGTTCCACGTATTAGGATTCTCTACCACCTTAACTCGATATAATCCATGCATAATAGTTTCTTCATATGCTTCTCCGTAGCACCCACCTAAAATTATCTGTAAAATACATGTCACGTATTTGTGTCAAAGGTCCAAGCGGTTCATTTAAGTTATCATGCATTTTGTCACTGATAGTGATTTCCAAAGGTTTAGTTAACCAGTTGCTTTTACGAGGCTCGTAAATTGTTTTGGTAATTTTCATTAAAAATCCTTCCCGACAATGGAAGACACATAAAACAAAGTGCATCTATCACACATCATAGACGCCACTTCCACAACCATCCATCATATCGGGTTACGAAACTCCGAGCTACCCGCATCCTGTTCTAAATAAAGCAGCGTCTAGTCTCTGGATCGGTCGGATCAAAATAACCGGGATCCTGAAGAGACTTCATTACTCTTATATGGGACTGGTGCAAAACGACGAAGGATTTATGGATCTCGGAATAGACATTTTTATATCGACCATGATTTTAAGTGACGAGGTTGGTTTTAGTTTGAAAAATCGTTAGGTAATAGGCAATCTAACTCAAAACTTGAATTTGTAATAAGAATAGAAAGATGCTGAAAGGTTTTTATCCTGAGAACTACGAACTTAGTCTTTTAGTTTCAGCCGGGAGATTAGAACTAGTACTTTCATTCGTTCAAGTTCTTTCATGCTAGGACGGCATCGCATCAGTGACGCCTATTGTGTTTCTCTCGGTACCTAACCCTTCACCATCAGAAGTATCGTTATTCGGCTATTCACATAAAAAAAGTAATCTTAAGCAGAAAGTTGCAACAAATCTCTGTAACAATACAACCGACGTTGATATAACAAGATTACTTATCGTCGAAGCATGCGTGCCGAAGTCAATAGAATCTGAGAAATGTTTAAAAAACATACGTCACGGCACTCGGTGCTGTTTCAAGCAATTATGCCGTTAAACACACCAGTCATAATTAAGCGGGTTAAACGAATCCACTAATACGACAGCTGCCCGTGTCTGTGTAGAAGTTTTTCTGTTTATAGCTATTAGTTCTATTGTTTTAGACTTGAGCGAGTGAAATGTTAATCAGTTTAATTTTAAGTAAGTAAAACATTTTAATTAAGTAAACCTACAAAACTATGACATGATAACTAAATAGTCATTATCATAGAAGGCATTAGGACAAATTCCATTGATGGATTTATTTTTTATTAATAGTCAATATTCTATCGATTAATTTTTTAAGTTAACTATCCACCTACACCAGTCTTAAAATTATACCTAGCGTTAGTAGATATTGTTTTACCTATTAACTTATCCAAAGATTATAGATGGATAAACACGGCCACAAGACGCCTCTGATACTAATGCCTGCAAAAATACATTCAATTCAAAGTTCACACCGATAACTCTCTGTTTAATCATCGAACTGTAAACTTGAAGTAGGTATTGAGTTGTTGTAAGCACAACGCACCTATCAGTCCAGTGCAAACATAAACATTGATAAACGTGCACGACCAAGGTAATCTTATAAACCTACCTAGTATCACTCAACGTATACTCCGAAGAAGTGACGGACAAATCCTTGTAATGATTTAAAAACTTGCATAATATGTCATTATGTCATTATCATCACAACTTATAACTATCCCACTTCTGGAAAAATATGGGTGTTCTCTTACAAGTGTATTCACTTATTCAGTCTTTGTCTGTTAACAATTTGTTGACAATAAATTAAAAATAAATAAGTAAATAAATAAATAGCACGCTGGCCAAATGTGGATTCGCGGTCTTCACACGTCTTCGAGAATACCGTCACGGTGTATTTCTTCACATTTTTTTTAAATTGTTAAATATAAATAATGTATGTACCCAAATTGCTAAATTGGTGTGTTCAAGTGCAATAAAAATCGAATAAGTGTTAACTGAATAGGAAGCTTTAAAACAAACCTCGGGCCTCTTACGGTCTTAGTCTGCCACGAGGAATGTACCATCTAGATATAGATTCTTGGAAGGTGACTGGAAGATATGTGTAATCGCGTCCAGAGTTCTCCTGCAACTTGCAACCATTTACGATTACAAGTATTGACTCTAACCTAAGGGCACTTTAGGGCAGTGAGCAGTTTATCTGCTGGTCGTGTGTAAACTATGCTATCTGCAACGTGCTTCGCGTTCTTGTGGGTCATCTAAGTTCAACACACACAGCATTGCATAGCTGATGATTAAACATTATACTGTTATTGGTACCACATTCGCTATTCAAGAAATTTGTTGAACATATACCAGATATATACCTATTATGATCTCACCACTCCACTCTTTACGTGAACCCACATTCCCTGATTAGAAAGAAGTATAAAATCGAATGTCAATTCTACAATTTATTTTTTATTGTGTTACCAGATTTTAAAGATCAAACAATAAATCAATAACGGTACAAACAAACATAAAAACTTTCGCACGTGTCATATTACGCTTATTATTGCAACGGAGTTGCAACGAGGTGAGTGTTGTTATCTGATACTTGCTTTCTGCACTGGAAAGTGCGAGTTTGAAGTTCATTGACAGGTTGTTATACTTAATTGATCATGTTTATCTGTGATGTTTGCATGATGAAGCGAATTGGCATGTTTGTGTTAAATTAGTCCGCACTAACCAACGAGGCGTGACCTGCACTTGATACGCGGTAACTAACACCTTTGTGAAGTGCTCACAGCTCAACGTGCGACAGTTGGAGTCATTTTATAACTTATAAGTATCGACGTAAAGCAAAGTTGACTCGGTCGTGAGCTACTAGTAGACATCTAAAAATTTCACATGTGCTTCCGTAATTCAAGGAGCATGCAAGACTTTGTCAGTTTTGGTTACTATTACAGATGATCGATTTTAAAACGGATGGAACTTGGGATTGCCCTCTCACTAGCATGAACCCAATATTGAAGCATTGTTGTGACAGTGATGTGTCACGTATAGAAGTGACTCAACGGGAATAACCCGGGAAGCAAATCTAGTAAAATCCGCTCTGCAGCTAGTCCGCACATATGGGAAGAGCCACGTCTAAACCCAAATGTGCCCAGTGTCCATTTATGAATTGAAGCCAACCTTTAAAGTTCGACGAAGCTGGGACAACCCCAAAAAAACAAACCGGTTCGTAATATTGAGATTTTTTTTTTGCCCTATTTATTATTTTAAGATTCCCAGAAAGCTGTCTATAGGTAGTTGTTTTAAGCCTTGTTCACAGGAAACTAACGGAAATACCAGTAAACGCGTATTAAATATTTTTCTTGTTAGCAAGTTAAAACTTAAAACACGTGTTCGTGTAAGTTCCATCACCCTCTATTTAAAACGCCACACAGGTGGCTTGAACCAACATCATTTGGGTTGTTTGTCTATCGACGAAGTTTTTAGACCCTCAAAATCCCAAAAGCCCCAAGTGTCGAAAATAAACTTCTTCGAGCTTCGAGAGAGTTCATCAAATAAAATTATGTCTGGCATTGAAAAATTTGAGCAGTGGAGTAACATTCATTTCGAAATGTCAGAAGGTAGCGCGGGCCGTGATGAGTTTGAAAGTAGAATGGAAATGAGCATTATTCCGTAACGACTCGGTCGTTATTGTCTATGGTCTATTAAAATAAACATTAAAACCAAATTAAGATTTCATATCTCGGCGATTGTTGAACCCGGTAATATCTCATTTAAGGTAAAAGTTTTGAAATTTGTAACAATTTCTATTCGAATTGGAATTCCATTCTACAATGCACCACCGAAATTGAGTACATTGACATTGTACATGCACCTACTTTCTTGCGAGTTTGCAACGTTGGAAATTTACAAATTCTGTTTAATTTCTGTGACGAGCACTTGATACGGGCGTATAAATATTGCTTTGTAAACTCATTACAAGATAACGGGCCTCAACTCGACATTGAGCGTCCTATCAATCTGCATACGAGCACGCGCGCATTTAACGTTTTCGATGTTTAGAAAAATAAATCGTGTATTAGTCAATGTCAGACGAAGCCTGACATATTTTTTCAGTTGGCCTGTAGGCGGGAGAACCGGCTTGACGGGGAACAAGCCGAACAGCGAGTCAACAGGTATAGGGCACTGACCTACAGTCGCCGATGCATAGTATGAATGGTACTGGCTGGCAGACCGTTCTGTGCGGATCGCTCGAATGGATGCAAATGGTAATAAATATCGGGTTTAAGACTATTAAGTACTTGGGTATATTTAGGAAAAATTATATAGTTTTTAAAACACTTTTAACTTTTGCTATTTCAGTTCCGAACTAATGGCCCTTTATAATATCCATAAGTGATAGGTTATCTCTGGATAAGTTTCTAAAGAAACATAAGAAACTTTTGTTAACTTAAGTACGTCTAATTAATTTGAGTAGCGATTTTCTAACAATTGCTCTCAACTGGATGGATTATGAACAGGATTATGGATGGATAGAATATTGCAAACAAACAGGCTGTTATGTGTAGGAAGGATATGTCGAGGAAATGTGACAGTAGAAGGAGAAGCACTTCGTACTGCTTAATATCGAATTTTATAAATGAAGCTGCAGTATTGCAAATCATGAGTTTCTATAAAACACCTGTAAGTGTCAACTTAAGTCAGCAAGTAGCTTTATATCTATAACACAGTCAAGTATGACCAATGCGTGCATAATAAACAGTAGCTGTTAAAGTGCATCTGCTTGAAGCAGGCACTCAACGGGACTTTCACAGCGAAAGAGGTATTATTTCGGAAGCAATACAAAATCAGTCTGCTGTGAAGATAACTGTAGTTTAAAGAGTAACTAAGTAGGTAATATAACCGAAATGCCACTCACCTCGCAACCGCACGCGAAACGCTTCGTTTCGAGCTAGTTGCAACTTGCCCGCGTCCTTATGAACTTAACAAAGGTCTACTTTCACCGGTAGGCCAGCCTAAAGAATCAACTTTACCATATACGGCCCTCTCTCGCCGTGCGCGACTTATTACGCGCTTTTTGTCGAACGAAACAGTAACGTTCAACAGAAACGGTAAATAGCGATAGCAAAAACCAACACTTCACAACACTACGATTTGATCACTTGACGCACCGCACTGTCAGCGCAAAGTTTTTGTAAGCAAGGGCCGCTGGAGAAAAGTTGTGAAACTTTTCGGATGTCGGTTTACGGTCGAGCGCGAAAACACGTCACTACGGGGCGAAGCCGCCGCGCGAATGGCGGCCGGATCGCCGTGCCGGTCCCCATCGCGAGAACAAAACGAAACGACACTCGAACGAGACGAGACGCGAAGCTCGCGTCGCGGGACTGAGCGTGACGGATGACGCGCGTGACAGAGACAGAATAAACGGGCCACCTTCACCAGTGTCACCATCCCCCGGCTTGATTAGCCCCTCGAGTGCAAATTTTGAAACTTAGTAAAACACTTACTTACTTAAAATATTTATATTCTTTTATTATCATCATAATTATATCATTATCTCTCTTTCAACAGTCAGTAGGTATACAATAAAACATAAAGTATATATAAATCAAGTTTAAATTCATCAAACCAGGCAAAGAGAAAATTCAATATGGTGTAACGTACAAAAATGTGGGTGTTTACCCGTGGTCCCGGCGAGTTGACCCATTACCGGGTCCACGGGTAATTTTAATACGTCATGTAAACGCAAAAGACTAGTTAGAATCTATACCAGTTACTTGTACTTTCTACTTCAGTCAAGATGTAAATCATGAAAAACTTTTATCAAAAAAATTTAAAAACAATGTGAAGGCAACAAAATGCCTAATTTAATGTTAGAGAATATGTCCTGGTAATCGCAAACTGGTACATAATTCACGAGCCATTAATTAATTTTTATTAGTAAATTAAAATTTTCATTTAGAAACTGGTGGTCGTAAACTGTGAAATAGCCTCTTTATGACTTTACAACAACCAACAACAGATTCTACATTGCGTAAACATAAAACTAAATTGATCAATGACCATAGAGTTTATATGCAAAACGAAATTAGGTATATTAATTATAATCTTCTTCAGTACACTAGGTGTTGTTCTTACTTCTTGTTATTTATTATACCAAAATATTACCTAAAACGCACGTAAAAAGTAACTCGGAAAAGTCAAAATTGCATGCCTTGGATTCGAACCCGACACAACATTACGGCGAAGAAAAATATCGTCAGGAAATAGTAATCAATTATGTACAGTATCAATTTATACTTATTTGGCAAAATATCTAACCACTCGTTTAGTAAACATATTTTAATGACTTGTTACAGAGAATGTGTTTTAATAGGTAACAAACGAACTCCGAATTTGACTCGAGTAACTACGGTTACTATATCCGGGAAATTCGGGAATCTCCCGGAATTTTGTGGCTTCTTACGGTCCCGATTCCTAACACCCAGTGGTATTCATGTTTAACTGTAAATATCTGACAACTATTCAGTGTGGATTCGCGGTATGTACTTTACCTACTTTAAAATATCTACAAACCAGCGATCAAAATTAACTATGTATTTATACTTGACTTGTCGGGCATATGGGATTGCCACTCCTCGCCAAAACCAAACTAATTATGTGTGCACATAGTTCAATTCAGCTTGTTAGCAAAATTTACTAAGGGCAATTTTATAGGTCTTGACGCCAATCTTAAATCTGCCTTAATCGCATAGGGCGAAAGCTCTAATTTGTATGCCATGCAATTATATACAGATATTAATGCAATTATGCAATAGATAATTAGTTTTAAAACGGAAAGAATATGATTAATTGCTTATTTAATAAAAAAAAAAATAACATAAATTAAAAACGCAATTTAATGCAACATGCAAAACCGTATTGCACCGATTGCACGCGAACGCTTATGAAACCAGCCACGTTTCTAATGGTGCATTTAGGTACAAAGGGTCCTTGTGCGGCCCATCGTAAGAAAAGTATACAACACGAAGTGGACTTGAGCAAAGCGATTTTAATTCCGCATCGTACCGGAAAAATACCGCGTATCTAGATGGTTTCATCGGTATTTTGAGCGATATTTTAGCTACCCTCACTCAACAAAAGCATCTGATTAAGCCTCAGGAGTAAAAGAATTGTAAGGGGTGGTCACACGGCCTATTTACTTAAACAATTATCCGAATAGATTATAACCACGAAAAGACCAACTTATTACAAAAGCGCATAACGCACTTCGTCTAATATACGCTGTGTACATGTCGTGTAATAAAAATCGGCGTGTGAACTTTTTTAAAGGGTCCATGCAGACTTGTTGCTCAAAGACAACTTACACAAAAGCGAAGTGAAATAAATTTTATATTATATTGATTTATGATTTATATTACAAAGTACATAATATGCAGTTGAATTAGATTTAGAGAAATGTATCACTTGTATTAAAAATATAGCATTGGCTTCCTATGACAAATGTTCACATACACCTATATCACAGAAAGCTCATAATAAATGATTTTTATTATTAAAATCCTACTTACAATTACTTCATTTACAATTGTGTCATATTCGATATCATCTTTAGTTCATTTAAAGTAATTACTGATTCTTTACCTCCCTAGCAAAATACATTGACAATGATCCATATTTCAATATACATATTCTAGTGTCAATAACATATTATGTTTTGTTAAATGACTATTTATAAGACTTCTTCCAGCCACAAAACAAGTTGTAACAGAGTGGAATATATATTGATTTGGCAGTGATGTTAAATTTTTACAAGGAAAAACCATTAATAATTATGTTGTAACAATAAAATTGGTTATATTACATTGAGCCAACTAAAAACACAATAATACCTACTACCTAATTAAAATGTCATTCTCTCACTTAATTTCTATCTGAAAAGTAGAATAAGATAATACATCAAAAATATGAACAAAAAATACAATAGTAGTGTTTCAAATCCATTACAGATATTATGATTTATATTATATTGCACCAGTATAAATCAAATCAAAATTTTCCCAGTATAAATTTGTTTAGATTCATTCATCAGAAATGTAAGTATCAGAAAGTTTAAATATTATTAAGTATCACATACCTACCTATTGAGAATTCAGTGAGTGAACAGGAATATAAGAATATTATGTAAAATTAATTATTTAACTTACAAAAGTGTAAAATGTTTGCACTTAATTTTAATACATTTATTGCTTAGAAAATTTATCTTAAAATTCATCTCACAAATTTATATATACAAAACAAATCATAATCAAATTTTCAAAAAGATATAAACAAGTAGATACAAAAGAGACTAAGGTACCTAGTATTATACATACTCAAATTTATTTAAATACAAAATATAACTGTTAAGTTTAAATGTTTACAAACAAAAGAAATATTCTTAAACACTGTAGACTAGTAATGCAAAATGTTTGTCTATTTCAATTCAACTAGTTATCATAATCCAAGTAGGTCAAATAACCCTACTAAAACAAATGTCTCATTATTTGTGTATTATGTCTGATATTAAGACCATATTTACCAAAATATAAATTTAATTTAGATTACTAGGCCTCCGTTTCACCTATCTACCTAAATAATCTAAATATGTCAATGTTTTAACAGATCTACAGGAACATTTAGCTCTGGTGTCATTAGTAATGGGTTAGATGCAACTGGTTTACCTTTCGGCTCTTCCACCAGCCTTGTGATGGGAACTGCTTTACCCCAATATGCATTTTTAATACTTAAAACTAAAGTATTTACAAAACTAACTAATACATATATACCACCAATTACAGCAAATAGTCTTAACATGAATTGCAGGAGGTTTTCCCTTTCTTGGTATACATGTATTTTTAACGCTGCCATGTCATATTTAAAGAATATTCCAGGAACTCCATGGGAGCCCTTTGCATGGCTTATAGGTCGCTCCAGCTCTTTGACTGAATATTGGAATGTTTTTATCCTTTCAAAAGTTGTGTCAACATCAGTGGGTACAACTTCAATGAAATACTGGTAAAGCATATTTTCTTCTGTGGTCATTTTTTCGTCACCCTCTAATGGGTAAATTATTCCATTTGCTGGACTACCAAAACTTAGTCTGTGAATCCTGTGGCTAAAATTCTGGGGGGTGTTGTCAAAGAGCATATTCAAATGGATGTGTCCTCTCGGCAAGTGGAGGCTTTTCCCCGCTGTAATGTGGAAGTTACCAGCTACTTTGTTGAGGGTGAGCACTCCATGGAGTCTACAGGCATCTGGCTGTCTGTTTGGCTTGGTTTTTCGTGGTGGAATGGTTGCTCTTACAGACCCATGACCTTTTTTCCAAAGTAACTGCCAAATAGAGTGGTACTCTTCTCTCAAATAAGAGTTGATGTACTTAACCGCTTCAAAGGAGTCTCTCTGTTCCTGTGTCAACTCAAACCAAGTATCCTCCTCTTGTAGTTCACCAAAACCAAATACACTCTGAGATGTCGAATCCAGAATATCGGCACCAATGTTTGAACACGGCATTGCGACTGTTATGTCTATGTTTATCCGTAGTTTCTCATCCATGTCTGTGTCGGGCATAAACTTGAAAACTAGGTTACTGTCTAAAAAGTAAGTGACTTCACTATAAACTAGAAAAACTACGATAAAAAACGTGATAACAGAAAATGTTCCTCCTACCGGTGTACTGTCCACGTACTCTTCCGGAACTTTTGAAAAAGCATCGAATTCTTTCACTTTGTCCAACACTTTCTTCTTACCCCTATATCTTATCATTGTAATGAGGTAGCACTTTCGTTAGAATAACACAAAAAGTATTTCTATAAATGTTTCAATACAAAACGTCGACGTGTTTTTGACTTTTGATTTAATAATTCATAATTTCCAATACAAACGACACTTTCGGCTGTCAGTTGTCAATTTGATATTGGATTGGATAATATGACATTTCGTTTCGTTACAAACAAAACACAAAAACCGTTTGGTTTATGGTGCCACCAACTTATCTGTTCAGTAAACGGATGTCGCTAGTGCAGCTTCAATGTTACCATATAATAAAATTTGGCGACTGTCAAGGGAGCTCAACAACTTTGAGACCTAAGATTTTTACCAGATGTTGCACATAATTCGATGGTAAATGATGACAAAGCCTTTCCGACGAATATAGATACACAACTTAGGCTGTAGCTACTAACTTAAACTGCCATGCAATGACTGCAGTAACACAGGATGTTATCATTATCTCAATCCATCAGGGCATAGGTCTCCTCTCATAATTAAAAGGTTAAGGCCATAGTTCACCATGCTGGCCAAGTGCAGATTGGCAATGTTACCGTTATAGCAAGCGACATTTAATTGCTTAAAACGTACATAACTTCGAAAAGTCAGAGATACGTGCCCTGGGATTCAAACACGGACCCTCCGAATGGGAGGCCGAATTTTTAATCAATTGGTTATCACCGCCCTAAAATAGGATATTATAATGGCAATGAATAATTCTCAAGTGTATTTCTTTTTTAAAAAATAAATTTCGTAAACATCCAAAAATAGAGAGTTTTAACAACCAATAAAACTTACTTATTATTTTTCCTGAGATATCCGGAGTCCATCTTGAGTCAAGCACTTGACTTCCGTTCGTTCGACTGCAGCGCCACCTCCCTTTCGACCCATTTCCACGTCCGGTTTCCGATTACCTGTGTTGGGTAGTGGGGAAAACGTACCTGCCTAATGGATGGCCATTTTATCCTCATTATAGAACTCGAGATGTACCAGGTAGAAATTACCTGGACTCCGGATATCTCAGGAAAAATAATAGGTAAGTTTTATTGGTTGTTAAAACTCTCTATTATTTGTTCCGTATCGATATCCGGAGTCCATCTTGAGTGATGTGTTTGTATTCTCCTGGTACGTTTAATGGACGCTATAATGTGTTCAAATTTAATTATATTGATTGAAAAAAAAACAGTATAATTATTACAACTCACCTTTATTTGTAATTATACCTTAATAATCAATTTGCAATTATCAATCATTATTTAATGAATTGCTTCAAAGAATCTTGATAGAGATATTTGATCTTGTGAATGTGTTTCTTCAGGTATCATTTGCTTCTTATAATACTTCCGAAACGTGTGTTCTTGCTTCCAATTTCCTGTTTCCAGTATTTGATCAATAGAATACATTTCTAGCCAATTTAATGAAGCTACGGCGGAGCGTATTGATCCAGGGGAAGCTTCAATGTTAGCTTCTCGAAGTGCAGATTTAATCCATCCTCCGATTATAGTTCTCGATGCTGGCTTAGGATTTCCTCGTGTGGTTATAAATAGTTCCAACAAGCTACTTCCTGATCGACGTTCCTGCGATACATATATCAAACGACGGGTCCAATGTGCACAACAAAGATTTTTCTCAGGGTTCTCTTTTAGTTTCCATCCTGACTGCCTCCTGTTGGCAGTATCTGTTTTTGATCCAAAAGCCGGCCACAAGGTTATAGAATCTCCGTTATCGGTGAAGCTATCTGGATCAATTTTTAACAACGTCAGGTCGTGGACTCTTCTACCTGATGCTAGAGAAAGAAGGACAGCTGCCCGCCTTGAAACCTGGTAATGGTTATTCTCATCTGGTGGATGACTACATAAAAATTGTAATAGATTTTTTGGGTTCCATATCGGAGGTTTAGGGTTTCTGAGTGTTGACACAGATATTGCCTTTAACACGTGCTTAATGAAAAAGTTAGATGACAGATTTATATTAGACATTACATTGGAGAAGGTTGTGACCACAGATTTATGCACTAAAATCGTTCTATAAGCCAGACCCTCGTCGTTGTGAAGAAATGCTAAGTATTGTGCAATTTGAGGTGGTGACGGAGCCTTACAGTCGACAGAATTCTTGTGACACCATTCCATCCACTTACGCCAAATAGGTTTATATGTTTTTAATGTAGATTTCCGCCATCCAGAAAACAATAATGATTTTTCTTTTTCAGTCCAGTTTTGAATTATATCCGTCCACCCAAAATCATCCACGCTTCCAGTTGGATTTGTTGAATTTGAGCCGGGCAAGCTGCTGTACTGGTGTCGATCAAAACTTGTTGAAGGTTCGGGATTCGATATGGTCCTTGAAGTGCTCTGCGTCGCAGGTCCGCCAGCCAAAACACTTTGTGCCAACGGGGGGCTATTATTATGTAGTGACCTTGAGCAGAATTGAGATGTGCCAGTACCTGCGGAATCAGATTCGGTGGTGGGAACAGCCACGCTAGTCTGTAATTCCATGTGCGACTGAATGCGTTCTGGTACTGGGCTTGATGGTCTTCTATGTCCAATGTTACATACCTTCGTACAACATGTGCTGTGCGTGAGGCAAATAGGTCGATCTCTGGAACTCCCCACATTCGAAATATCATGTTGGTTGCTGAACTGAGCAAGTGCCACTCGGGGCCCGCTTTGTGTCGTGATAGAGCATCTGCTACAGAATTGTATCTGCCGGGGAAGTAATGTGCTGTTAGACAAATATTGTGGCGATCTAGGTAATTCAGTAATTTTTGAGCCAGCTTCAGCAACCTTTTGGATTTTGTGCCCCCTTCCTTGTTTATGTACGACACAACCGTGCGATTGTCGGTCTGTACAAGTATGTGGGCATTCTGTAACTGATGGCATTCTTGTTGAATTGCGGCATGGACTGCAAATAATTCTTTCAGGTTCACGTGCCATCGGAGCTGTTTCGATGTCCAGTGACCACTCATCATGATTTCCCCTAGTTGAGCACCCCAACCGAGATCCGAGGCATCTGTAGTCAGTAGGTGCGTAATTGGTGGTGTATGAATTGGCAATGAATTGTGCGCCGAATCCATCCACCATTGTAATTCGTCTAGCGCTTCTTTCGGTACTTTGAATTGCTTGTATGGGTGATTCTTGGGCAACTGACTGCTGTGGAATTGTAATGTCCGACAGTGTAGTCACCCCCTCTGAACCACAAACGTGGCAAAGTTGAGTCTCCCCAAAAGGGACTGGGCCTGTTTGAGGGACCAACTGCCTCGCGATATTTGTTGCTGAATTGCCATCCGTAACAAACGACATTTTTGTTCCGACAGGGACTTCCTGTTGCCCTCCGTGTCCCAAGTGATACCCAGATACTCCAGGCGTCGTGTCGGAACAAGCACTGATTTGTCGAAATTTATCATCCAACCAAGTTGTTGTAATAATTTTATTGTGTAAGATGTGTGGCTCTGAAGTTCTTCGTAAGATTGACTGGCTATTAAGAAATCGTCCAGATACACTACGCACCTTATGTTGTGGTCTCGTAGCAGTTCGGCGATCCAGTTCGTTAGACAAGCAAACGTCCGTGGTGCTGATGATAGCCCGAAGGGGAGACATGTCATCTGCAACAGTTTGTTCCGATAACTGAGCCTCAAGAACCTGCGATGTTTCGGAGCGACAGGTAAGTGGAAGTATGCTTGGCTCAGATCCAACTTCACCATCCAATCCCGGTTCTGTAAGAAGCTGGGAACACGAAAGTGATTTAGAAGATGAAAGTCCTTTATCCGAACAAATTTGTTTAGTTGCTTTAGGTTGAATATCGGCCGAAATTGTCCGTCTGATTTTGGCACTAGAAAGAATGTCGAAAGGTAACTGGGAGTGTTGCTGGCGTATTCTAAGACCCGTGACTTCAACATCTTTTCTATTTCTATTGTCATTAAAGAGCTCTCTTTGGTTTCGAAACATTTCATTACATCTTGGGTTGGATAAATTAGGGGTGGCTTCAGCATAAATGGTATTTGTAGGCCACGCAGAAGCTTGCATATATGATCGGGAGCTCCCAGCCTGTACCAAATATGCTGATATTGCCTTAGACAGCCGCCCCGAAATGGAGGCGAGTCATGCGTTGCGACCATTACGTCTGACAGGTGACCGCTGTCGGGCTCTTTTCCCCTTTGCTCCTTTAGAACTCGACTTTTGTTGTGTGTTAGCTTTGTTCTTGCCTGATCTGTTTCCTTTTGACCCGTTGTCAGAGTAGTTGTTACGAAAAAACTTTGATTGCTTGCTAGTAGACGGATTGGAAAATTTTTTATTTTTATTTTCGTAGTTAAATGAAGATGGCGGATGTGAAGGTTGCATTGGTACCGATAGTTTATCCACCCCCCCAATTGTTTGAATATATGTACCCAACTTCTCATTATCGAAAAGATGTTCTGAACTTGGTGGTATACGATTCAAGGCCGTGCGATGAAATTCGTCCGGTACTTGTCTTAATAAAGACTGTCGCCGATGGTTAATAAAGTCTGCCCTCCTACCGCAAGTAATTTGTAACATATCATCAGTCACTTTCATGTAAGGCGATTGTTTATTAAATAATTGCTCGATTTTTTCAAGTAATGACACAGGCGATAGCAAAGATTCTTCAGTTTTTGCCCAATCTATTACTTCTTGTAGCGTCTTACTTAGCTCATCTTTTTGTAACAAAATACTGTTAGATAACGCGGCAAATGTCCTTTCCAAACCCTTTTGACGATCCTCATTTACTGACGATTCAAACCTTCTTAATTCATTATTGGTATCCAACTCAACAAATCCAGGTATAGTGTTATATTTCTTTTGTGTATCAGAATAACGAATTGACTTCCAATCATCACATTGGAATCTCTGTAATTCAGCTAATTTAGTTACGTGCAGTAAATTGGATTTTTGAAAAGGAGGCTCTTTAACTATAGTACTGAGGTCGGACAATTTTAATTGAGATTTTTCAGTAGGGGCATTAACGGGCTCCTGTGTGTGCGTGGAACCAGATGCTTGAGGGTTATTGCTATCAGGCATCCTGTTTTGTTGAGAGTGAGTAACAAGATTTGTCAGAAAAGCTACTTGTTGAGAAAGAAATTCAATTTTTAAATCGCTTACCCCTTGTTTACGTGCACGTTTTGATGACTTATGGTTCATTTCCGAACTCTTTTCTGGTTCCACGTCACCAGATTCTTCTTCAGAACTACTATTAGACGAGGAAGACGAATCACGTTCCATGCTTATTTTTCGTTTCCTAGACGTTTCTCCATCGCAAATATTATTTTCACTCATTTTAAGGGAGGTATCTGAAAATCTAAAATCTGAAAAACTTAAGATTTTTAATTAGGCGCTTTTGATGTGAACGCAACGAAAGCCGACGCTATAATAAGGATAAAATGGCCATCCATTAGGCAGGTACGTTTTCCCCACTACCCAACACAGGTAATCGGAAACCGGACGTGGAAATGGGTCGAAAGGGAGGTGGCGCTGCAGTCGAACGAACGGAAGTCAAGTGCTTGACTCAAGATGGACTCCGGATATCGATACGGAACAAATAATAAAAGAATTACGTAGGCCAACAAGTAAAATTTTACTTTTTCATATAAAAATTAAAATTTCAGGACAAGAGAAATAAAAGATCCATTGTTATTGACTATAATTATTTATATTTTTATATATTTTATAAAAATAATTGTCATCGTGATCTCTAATTTTGAGGGGTTCCACGTGGGAAAATGATGCCGATGCACCAGAGAAATTTCTTCAGCTTTTTTCTTTTCACTCATTAGCTTGTAAACAAATTGTTCACTAACTCCTGTAACAAAGACAATATTATATGAAGTATAAAAAAAATTAAATACCAAATATATTCAGTAATACTTTTATCGATTATGCAAAGATAAGTGAGGAACATAAAATAACTGAAATATTTAAGGGGACTACTAATTAACTTACAATAGCAACACTAACCTGTTGTAACGGCGACGTATTCTGTCACTTTTTCAAACGTTATTTTCGGAGTTAGCAGGTGATTTTCTTCCCTTATAAAATCTAAAACTTTTAAAATAACTAATCGTGCATCATTTCTAAGAGGCTCAGGCATATTTAATCACTTTTTTCAATTAAAATCGAATTGAAACACATAGAGCACTCGCACTTCAAAGAATTGACAGCGGACATAACATTTCAAAATTGACGTTGTCTTTTTTTAGTTCCATTTTTTTCTACTGAACAGATAAGTTGGTGGCATTATAAACATTATTTATTGTATAAAAATTATAGCTTAATAAATTGAACTTAGTAACAGATAACCTCAAGACACTCTACTTGTGCTACTGCTCGATAAAAATGCAATGACGCATTTTTATTGTTATGATAATATAATATTTTACTAATGGAATTTGGGAACATCTAAGACTGTTTACAATTTATCGTCAACCTGTACCTATTTTCTTAAAAAGTAAAATCGTCAAATACGTCAAAGTCATAATTGTGGAAGCTATATTAGACGTCAATGTCAATGCTTGATTGACGCAAACAAAAACTAAAGACAAGACAGGCGTGTGAATCATATGTGCGATGTGAAGATTTCAATGAAATATTGAAGTGTACAAGTGCTGTTGAACTGCGTGAAGTTGTTTGCGATTGTGAAAATCATCCACTGCGAATTACGGATTTTTCTATTTATAACAGCATTAACTTAACAAAACATTAATGCAGTCGGACGGCGAGGAATGCTTGCTGCATTCCTGCTTCGGCTCTCTAAAGAGCGCAGTCATGGGTTGTTGCTACAGTATTTGCCACAAAGAGACTGATCCACAGGTAAATTGTTGATTAATAATCGTAAAACGGATTTAAGAGTAATCTTAGATTGAGATAATAATAATAAAGATACCAAAGTGACGTGTGCAACGCAAACACGACCTTTTTAGGAAGAAATTGACACATTTGTACTTGACAATGATACTCGTCGTACAATCCAGTAAGTAGAATACGTTCCACTCTGTATTTCGATACGGAATAAGCGATAACGCTTTGTTCCCAGTTAACCAGCTCTTATCAAACATATAGTGTTATTGAATAAGGAAACAGAGATAATATTGGTCATGTATTAACCTAGTACTCTAGTGTGACTGGATTGTTTATGTTGTTTACAAACTGATTATAAAACAATATAAACAATAAAATATTGAATATTTAGTGAAGGATTATTGATGTGAATCAAAGTGTTTATTATGGTCAAGTGTTTAGTGTATATTTTGACAAAAGTCTTTGGTTCAAAAGTAATTTCTTTTTTTACATTTTTACTTTCTTTTGCATAATAAATATCTTAGCTGGATCAATATGGGATTGTACAGGTTTTTGTGACTGACAATAACAAAGAAATAAAATGCCACAGGCATTTGAGAGTTGAAGGCAAATATTTTCCGGCTATATTCATGTTAACCCCCCCCCCCCCCCCTTTAAATTGATGCACAGATATATCTTTCCAATCTAGTCCCTCCTTACCTTACTTACTTATCTTGTCTCTTTGGGGTAATGCACATGAGTATGTTAATGTACCGGTTCAAATAATGATATTAAGTTTTAACAATCTAGATGTTCAGACTAACAAGTAATTGTAAATATCATAATATCATCACTTTAATTAAAAATGTGTTCTTATCTTATAAGCTGGTATTTGTGTTTGTTTAAATTAAAGCAAATGCTGAAGGAACAAGTGTGTATCGTTATTATTATGATTAAATTTCTGCATACCATCCAGGTACCTTTTACGCTTGGCAACCGCTGTGTCATATGGCTCTTCAAAATCTACTTAATAAGTGTCTTAAACTTAATCTACACCTAATGAGCATGGGCAAATTTTATCAACATGCTAACACAATTGTGAACTAGACCATTACGATTACAATTATTTACTTTAGATTAAAATAGTACTAAAACATTGTAGCCATGTAAAATCCAATTGTTATGTACCAGGAGAACATAGTGAACGAGAGGACACATCTGCTGGAAGTGGCAGAGCAGCAACAGGAGACCCCGTCCCCCACGACGTGCGACTCTACGCCGGCGCGGAAACCAGATGAGCAGAGCGCACTCAACAAGATACTGCATGAGACTGCCACGTGAGTCATCTGTTTTATAGACCTTGTGAATTATGTGTTCCTGGTGTTAAGTGATCACAACAGAACTGGTATCATTCTTTTGTTAGTGACTAGCTAATCTGGCATTGGTAGTCCTGGAACACATTATTATCTCCGGTTTAAATGGGCATTATCATAAAACATGCATCAGTTTTTAATTAGACCTTCATTAATACAACTGCATCAAGTTTTATTTAGTAGTTTTCGTGTGACGCGCAATTAAACATAAAGATACAAAACACAATTAAGTCTTAAAATTTTTGGCGCGTTTTAAAACGTCGTAAGTAAATTTTGCATCCAAGGAATATTGAACGGTGACCACAGGTCATAAATTTGTTTTTCGCAGGCATTACCAATTCGATAATTTCAGCGACTGAAATAATAGCTATGTATCTATGTTCTAATTATTTATTTATTTATTGTAATCTTTGGAAAACTTACAGCTAAAAACAGTATAATGTACTTTTTATGAGATAGAAGGCCAATTATAAGTTTTCACAAATAGTTATAAGGAATATAATCTTGTAGTAAAATGAATGATAATTTACACTAAAATTATCTACATATTAACAACATAATAACGTATGTTACCCCCAGTAACGTGATAGACGTGGGCGCGCTCGGTCCGTACGCGCTAGAAGCGGGCGTGTACAGCGAGCGCGTGCGGGCGTACACGGCGCGCGCGGCCGCCGCGCCGCCCGCGCCGCCGCCGCGCGCGCGCCTGCTCGCCGATCTGCCGCCCGCGGTGCGGCGTACGGCGCTCGCTGCGGGCCCGCTCGCGGTCGGGGATAAGGAGCTGGTGAGTTCTTACCATAGCTAGCTAGCTACAACCCACTAATGGCCCACTACTGAGCACGGGTCTCTCCTTATTGAGGAGGCCTAGAGCATACTCCACCACGCTGCTCCAATGCGGATCGGTGGAGGGGTTAGTGGCCAAACATGCCCTCCGACATGGCTTAACGACTGCTATCAATCGATAACAACCGGAACCGACGGCTTTACGTGCCCTCCGAAGCACGGAAGCGCTCAAGAAATTTTTGCCACTAGCAGTCACCCATCCGACTACCGACCGCGCCCGCAGTTGCTTAACTTTGTCAATCGCTTAGGATCGAACTCACTCACTCACTCTTACCATAATATCATAATAATTAGGAGGAATAACATGGAGTGATATTTCCATTTTTAAACCGATACCAAAACATACTGAAAGGCATTTTTGCCATGAAAAATCAGTCCTTGTCAATGCCATCTAGATATTGTGCAGCAACCAATTTCATTAAAATCTTCCCACAGGAACTTATCTTCAGTATTAAGTATCCTATGTCCTTTCCCGGTGGGGCGGTACAACATGATGAAAGTGCCGCACTCAGATCAATTGTCATGTTTTTAACCAGCTTCTGAAAAGTAGGTTATCAATTCAACACAAAGAGATGTGATATTATTGGAACTGAAAATTGTTTACAACCGATAAACCTTTCAAACAACTGTACAAACAATTTTACAATAAATTAAGGAACTTAAATTCGGATTGTGACTATTTTGTCGAGTTTAAAAAATTATTAAGTTTAAAAAGGAAAAATTTAAATTGCTGTGCAAGTAATTCCGATGACAAAAAAAACGCACAATCATAAAAATAATGCCTAAAAACTCATAAACAGCAATTTATCACATTTGTATCACATGGCTGTCACTCCAATCTTCTCACCGTTCCCAACCATATTTCAGATAACGAACGCCGCGAAGAAAGCGGCGGCGGCCATATCAGAGTTAAGAGTTGAGCATCATGAAGACCTGGTGGTGCCGTTCCGGGTGCCATAGCAACGGCACGCCCTCGGACGAGGCATTGCGAGCGACTGCGTTTAGATACGGCTTCTGGTGTGATAATTGGGACAGGACTTTAGATACGGCTTCTGGTGTGATAATTGGGACAGGACTTTAGATACGGCTTCTGGTGTGATAATTGGGACAGGACTCAACACTAGTGTGGTTAGATACCTTTGATTTGTAACTCATCTTGCATTTAAACTAACTAATTATGACGTAATAACAGGTAAGAGTTTGACTCTTAGACAAATTTTGATTGGTTATCTTTGTAAAATGTGATGAATGGAAAGCATGTCACACGAAATTAACTTTTATGTCATTGCAGTGAAAATTTAATTTAAGTTAATCCCATTTTTTACTACTAGACGTAATGATGATGGGTATAATAAAATGTTCGACATCTGTAAAGAAGATGGGAAATGCGCACCTACTTCTATTTTGATGACACCTCCAAAATGTCAAATAATTTGTAAGAACATTTTCAATTTATCACACCAAAGGAGTTGCAAGTTTGTTTTCAAGTTCCAGTAAATTTTCCCAAGGAAAATAACTGAGAATGGATGAAGTGGACTTAATTTCAGGTTGTTTTGTCAACTGTCATTGAAATATTGACTTATTAACTATAGCCAACCAAAAGTGTATTAAGGAAATGCAATAATTCGTTTATATACCCATAAATAATTTGACACCATAAAATAAATAATTTTAAGTCTGATAATTGCATAGATTTGTTTTATCTATTAGATCTTAAGGTAAAAAGTTAATTGTGTCAGTTGACCAAACAACTTCAATTGCCATAGATAAAAAATATCATATTATATGTAACATTTTTGTATTTTAATAAAGATTAGCCTTATATTAAAGATATTAACTTTTGTTTGGTATTAAACTTTTATACAAATACGGTAGTTATGTCGCTTACTTGTATGACTGACTAGTCTCGAAGGCTTTGTGGGTTTAAAATAGGTCAATTTCAAGTGTACACAACACTTTATGTAAGGGTGCGGTTACATTGCAGCATTCGGTTACATATTTTGCTTTTGTTATTATGTGGAAAAAATCGTTAATACGTTTTTTGTAAGCTCAACAACAGTTACTTATAGACAATTGGTGTATTTGTTATATCAGAAAAAAATATATAATTATATGCTACAGGGTCAACACGTGAAAAGACCTTATTTAAGAGGAATATTTTGCAGGCAACCTTTTGCAAAGGAAGTAACAAATCAAAAAGATAGAAATGAAGGTAAGTGCAAACAAAAATTAAATACTTATGTATGTTTTTCTGTAGTATTCACCTATTGTTTCACCCTAATTAATATACTTGTTAGCTTACATCAATACTATTTCCGTTAGTATAGCGGACTATAGCGGGTATTTACAACTTGCAAAGTGTGGATGCTACCCAATATCAGTTATTTTCATCAAGCACTTTCAAAATGTAGAAAATACTGAATTGAAAATATTGAAGCCAATAGCAAAATACCGCACCTTTACAGTGGACAAAAGAGTTCCCTCATAGTCGTGGTTTTCAAATAATTTGAGTTTATTTAACCCAAATAATGTTTATACCTACGTTTATTATAAGGCATATAATTTGAGTTTAATTTACTATTTAATCATACATTGTTATTGTTTGCACTGTATTATAGCTTTGTTTAATAACTTTTGTATAAGATCTGAGGTGGGATTTCCTAAACACGATTAAATGGAAAAGCTTCCTAAAAATGTTAAACTTAAAATTGTGGTAAATCCAAATTGAATGAATAATTTCTTAGGTTTGTTGTTAGCACGACTGTATTATTTATGCAACAACGTTAAAATTCGAGGCATGACTGACTTTCGCGCAATAAAGGATTTTTTTAGAACCAGTCCTTTTAAACTTTTTTATAAAATTTCGAATTGTAAATGTCACTCTTATCAAATAATTAAACAGGCGATAATGAAAACTTAACATTGTCTGAATTTACAAACTATGTTTATTTTGAAATGTAAAATCAAAACATAAAAAAAATGTAAAATAAAAACAGGACTATATAACCTTCAGCAACATAACTATAATTAATCAATTTGACGTTCCCACCAATAATCTAACCTAACCTTATCTAACCTTACCTACCTAACCTAAACTAAACTATCCTAATTCACTTTCAATTAAACTTTTGTATAAGGCCCACGACTGATTGACAATGTGAGGTAACTAGTGATTGTATATAATTATGTAAAAGTAAATAAATGCAAGAGTTATAACGACAGTATAGATTGGTATTGTATTAAAGCGTTATAATGTATGGATGAGCTTGTCCTTAGATTGTAAGAAGGAATGATTTTAAACTTTTCTTATCGGAGTTTGGAACCGACAAAAATATTGTATAAACAGTTCATATTCCCAGGTATCACTAAATGTAACATAAAGACAAACGCTCTCTTTGCTATATGTATTGATTAGGTTCTTCATATCCTATGTAAAACTTTCAATTTTCAAAGCATGCATAAACATTTAAGGAAAGTCTTATCGATCTGACTTCCACTGATTATTATCAACTGTATAAAGTTCCACAGACGCCCTGAGATAGTACTCTGTGGTTATTCCGATTGTGAAAAGTCCTACAAGCATCTTTTGGCGCGTGGGTGACAGAGACAGCGCCTTACAGTTTGCCTTACCTGTAAGACGCTGTCCCTGTCATTTACACGCCAAAAGATCCTTGTGCGATTTTAGCTATAAAACCCCTTCAAATACGCTTACAGTCGTTGTTAAGTTAAAAAAAGTTTTTAGAACATTTTATAAGCATATTGTATTATCTAATAGATCAATGTTTATAATATGTAACAATTTCACATGTATTGTTACAAGTTCTGTAGTGTGTCAGGCGAACTTTAGATGATTATTTCAATGTTCATATTGTATTTATAGTAAAATAGTTTTGTAACCAGTGTCATGATTAAAAAGCAATCCTAATGTTTTATTAAATAGATATATATTGCAGTGAATTAGTTAATTTGTTGCCTGTTAAGTTTATAAATTGTTCCCTCTTAAAAATAAATGGACGATATTTAATATGAAAATTTTGTTTTATGTAAAAAAAATTACAACAAAAAAATCGGTATTTAATTCGGCTATCTTCAAGCAAATGAGGCTTATTTGAAGATACCCTGCTGGTGTTTATATTGGTTACTAATAACGAGGGCTTATCGTCTCGTAGTTGTAAATTGGTCTAAGTAGTATATTAGATAACACTTAAACCTAACGTAGGTATTAAGTATAATTGAATGTGGTTTTCCTAAAAGTAATGTAAACAATTTTTATTACGTCGTGTCATGATCGCAGATCTTATTATTGTTCTACCTTCCTATTCAGAAAACAAAAATAAATAATCTGAGATCAATCTAAAGCAATCTATAGCTAGCTACAAATATAGTAATCTGTGATCTAAAGCCATGGTCTAAAGTTCCTATCTCTATGGTCTAAAGTCACATCTCTATGACGTGTGTCAATTTAGTCAATACAAAATTCTTTGCTCTCTCAGTTTATTTGTTTGTAATTTACCTAAAGAAACATGTCTGTTTTCGACGGAGATATAGACTTTCAGTCTGTTTATATGGTAGACTTTGCTAAGAAGGATAAACCGTAAGTACCTACTCACAAAAAAAACTTTTTTCCTAAAACCGATAAGCCCAGAAAACTTTGTTATGTTAATAATATATTTATGTACCTACATAACTAAGTACCTATTTGTCGGCTCATAGTCCGGTGGCTTGTGTCGTTCCTAAACAGAGTCCTTCGGGAGCGGTCGGTAGTTGGATAGGTCACCACTACTAGCAAAATCTTTTTAAGCGCTTCCATGCTTCGGAGGGTACTTAAGCCGTCGGTCCCGGTTGTTATTTTTAGATGCTTAGCTATCGTTAAGCTATGTCGACGGTTTGTGTTTCGAAAGTGATCAGTAACTCTGCGATTTGACTTCTTACAATCACATAGCCCACTCGTTTGCGATGATAATGGCTTGATTAGCCAATGACAATAGAATTAAGCCCCTAATTAATTATTTTAGGAAAAGCCCAAGACGCAAAGCTATTGATGATGATTGCCTCATCGTGGGGCTAAGCCGGGATTCTTTGAAAGCTAAAGATGCTCCCAGAAAGAGCCCTGACGTCCTCTGCCCAATAAAGTTCGAGTATTACAAAGACGCTGTAAAAAGGGTAAGGGAATCAAAATGTCAATAAAACACTTATATTTTTTTACTGTATGTGCATATTTCCTTTGTGGGAGCAAGGAAGGTCTCGCGCAAGTTTAAAATTCACTGAGGACATCATCATTGCATCATATAATTAGGTCCCACTGCTTCGTTCAGGTTTCCTCTCATAATGGGGAACTACCTACATACCTACCGTAACCGTACGCACGCTGGTCAAGTGCGGATACTATTTTTCTATTAAATTTTTATTGACGTTATTTAGTTTGAAGAAGACCACCCAAAACTTACCAAGATGTACATGTCGACGGACATCGACCCCACGCCCATCGAGCACGACATCCAGGACCTCAAGCGGACCGAGTACCTCACCAAGTATTGTTCGAGAGGTTTGTTTATTATAGGGAATTGATATCCGACTTTGATTCTTTGTTGTCTGTTAGTTTTCAAGTAGGTTATAGTCGCGAGTTCTCTGTAATTAGGTATGTGCAAAGGTGCCAATTTGGTGTTCGAGGGTCATAATACTTACCTATTAGTAGCTGTTCATCTGGAGGCATGGGAATGCCCCCGCTACGAAACTACTTGACTACCTTTTATCGACTGGCACTCCCTGCGAGCAATTCCGAGGCAAAAGCTTCAATTTGGTAACCAAGAGCATTTTGTTACAACAGTATATTACATCTGGAGGCACTGAAATGCCCCTGGTAAGAACACAAGCTACACCTCTTGAAGCTCTCCCTCCCGAAAGCATTTCCGAGCCTCCAGGCGCAAGTAACCAATCTGACACTACGACAACATTTTGTCCATCTCTGCCCATCCACAGAACTGCCCTTCATGTCAGTGAACCTGGCGCGCCGGGCCCGCGCGCTGCAGACCCTGCGGCTACCTGATGACATCTACATCCCCGACACCAGCCAGAAGGCGTCATACCGCCACCCCGCGCCGGAGAAGTACGCCGAACCGCCCTCCAAGATGTCCATGCGACCCAAGTTTGATCCGGCGTTGCAAAGCAAGTTGTTATTTTATGAACTTATTTGTGGGTTGTGTTCGATGTAAGTAAGTAGGTTTGGTGGTTTGTTGGTGACTTCTGTGGACACTTGGATAAATATAGGTGTCTACGTCATTTGCTTACAACCGGCCTATTTCAATATACCTACTGAGACAAAGAAATATGTTACGTTACGTTTTACTGCTACGATTAACTCGTGATTATATTTTTTTATTTATTTTTTATTTAGTAGCTACCTGTTTAAAATGAATTGCATTGCTACTTTGTATTTTTTATCTTATTGTTTAAAAGTAATGTACCTACTTAATACATTTCAGTAATGCTATCTAAGTACTCGTAATTAGTTTCTTAATGCCTATCATAAATGAAGACACATGTCATGATCTTGGGGAAGATTTTGGTATTACCTAAGCAGTGTAGGTGTGTACCTACACTGCTTGTAATTTGGGTACACTGACACCAGTGTACCCAAATTACAAGCAGTATAAACCACAAGTACAAACAAAAAAATATTGGTTGCCTGTAAAGTCGGTATACGGGCGAAAGTTTTACGTGACAACGACTTTGAGTGGTAAAATAATTTTAATGTGAATATTCATTCGTATAGTAGGAAGAAGGATGAAATAATAGTAACAATTTAAAACATTTATTTATACAAAGAATTATATTTAAAACATTGTAACACCATCCGCCATCTAGCGCTGCTAACCGTTAGACCATTAACCATTAGTCACAACTAAGTGAGATTACTCTACTTCTCCAGAGATGGCGCTGTACCATTTTCTGAAACACGCCAACGTGTGTACGCCGTAGCTACCATAAGTAACGTGAGCGGAGCTACTAACGCAGTTTCTTGAAGTGCCACCCGGCAAACCAATTTATAAGACGTTGTCACGTCAAAAATATTTCCGTTTCCAGAGGAGCTCCGTCGCATCCTACGGATCAACACCGGCGAGACGACGTACGGCGTGTCCCACGGACTCCTGGGCCAGGTGGTGCTCGACCACAAGCCGTTCGGAGACCCTCGCGAGGAACCCAAATATGGCAGATGGCGGAACCCATATATTTATACTTACAGACTTTAAGTGCCACGCCCGAAATTTCCTTCAAATGAGTGTTAAAAATGCATAGTTCTTATTTAAGTACCTAAAGAATATCTTGTTATACCTACTTAATTGTGATTCAATACTTTGTAAGGTTTTGGTAATTTTGTTAAATATATTCTGTACCTATAATTTATAATATTATGATTGAATCGTAATTGCCTCCTAATAAACTTTATTTTCGACTTCTTGACTTCTAAAATAAAAATATTTCTGCATGCAAAATATTTCTTCTGCATATTTCTGCATTTCTTGGTCATCGTCATCCATGGCGTTTCCGAAACACCAATATGTGGCCTGGTGCTTAGATTCGATCCTTGTTCAGTAGAGTAACTGAGATGGACGGAACTCCTTTCACACCCACACGTAGGTACTAAACCACACCAAAACCTTTTGGTTCTATAATCTGAGACCAAAACATTATAAATTAGGTACTTAATTAAAATTAAAACAGCAACGTGTGTGGTGCAATGGTTACCATTATAATGTACTTTGTGGTTACCATGACGTATCGCGGTACCAGTCTTGGAAGGGTCCTAGATTCTTAGGTCAGAGCGACGCAATTTGAATGGTGACTTTAAAGCTTTCTATGTCTGTGAGTGTGTTCTTGTCTTGCGTGTTGTCCAGAACTCTCACGATATAACGAATCCTAGTGTGTGACTATGAGTATGTTGTATTATTGCGTTAATTACTTATCAAAAATAACAAATAAATAATACAGGTAAGTACCTATATTATACCCACAAACTATGCAACTTTAGCAGAGCCCCATGAAAATAAATAAGGTCCCATAATAATAAAATTTAAAAATCTGTTTGATAAGTCAATCTATGAACGAACCAAACTTCAATCGATTGTCACGAGAGACAATGTCCAGCAATGTTTACTTTTATGTAAAACTATTACAATGAAAGTTTTTCGAAATATCACTTTAAATTTCGTAATGTAGAAATATAAACCAGTATAAAAATAAACAAAATCATGGATCACTACCTGACGACTTATAGGAAGGACTACCTGTGGCCCAACCTGCCAGGGTCTGGAGGGGGGAGCCACGGCGGCCTGGCTGAGTAAGAGTTTCTTACTTTAAGTTCCTACCCGCGCAAATTGCTTATCGATAACAATCATCGATGGTCAACGGCAAGTAGTAGGTATCTTCTCCGAATGAGAATGTTCAGTCCATAGTCCACCATGCTGGCCAAGTGCGGATTAGCGGACTTCACACAACTATGAGATTTGTGAACTATCCGGGGTTAAAGTTTAGTATGTGGACCGTCGAATTTAGGAGTGTGGGGGTGGGGATGGGGTAGGGGGGGATGAGGGGAAGTTCCACCGCGAAGCCTGAGACGCGGAGCCTTATAGTTTTTTTTTTATCGAATTTTGAAATCTTTACCTAAACAGTACTAAAACGACTAAAACACGAAAACTATATAGGTCTTCGAAATACAAGAAAAGGGTAAGGGGATGTAGGAGGTTGATTCCCGGTTACATCGATGCCACCCACAAAGCTCTGCGACGCACAGTTTATGAGAAAAACAAAAAAAAAACGATTCTAACCTCAAAGTGCTAACATTAACACTGTACACTACAGCTACATACATGGGGTCAGTTTTCTAATACGGTCTAAGTTTAAACTAGCTAATCCCCACCTATTAGGGCAGAGAGTGTTGTAAAAATATGTCGACGGGACCCCCTTTCGGGGGTCCCTTTTTTCTACGTGGTTCTATTACAGTCGAACCTAACCTATACCCAACTAGAGTGTGGTTGGCTTTTTGTTATATTTTTATGGCGGGGGGCTTCGCCCCCGACCCCCCCTTTACGGGGGGCCTGCGGCCCCCCCGTCCCCCCGCTACCCCCATTCTTACCGCTATTTTTCGTCATCCTACTCTATTGACCTAGTAGGTAATTGCAAGTATGTGTGAGCACACACACACCTGCACGCACACTCACACACACTCGAGCGCACAATCACACACATCCTACGAAGCAGGGTTCTGTCGACATATGTGACAAAGTCATTTAATTATGACATACCTACTTGCTCTTGGATCGTCGTAACTGACCCTATGTACTTAGCTGTAGTGTTAGGTTAGAATGATTTTTTTTATTTTTCTCAAAAACTGTGCGTCGCAGATTGTTGTGGGTGGCATTTTTATAACCGGAATTCAACCCCCTACATCCCCACACCCATTTCTTGTGTTTTGAGAGGGTATTTTTCGTGTTTTAGGTGTTTTAGTACTGTTTAGGTGAAGACTTTAAAATTCGATAAAAAAAACTACTGATTTCCGCAGTCTGAAACTTTGCGTAAATATTCCTTAAACTAAACCCTTTTAGATATAAAAATATGGTTACCCAATTCAACGGTCCACATACTAAACTTTATCCCTATCCGGTATTCAGATTGTTTTATAATAATGAAACCCATCATCATCGTCATCATCATACAGCTTTTCATGAGTTTGGACCATAAACTTGACTTGAATAAAAATGGAAATATAATTACATAAATATGTGAGGGCTGCCATCGTGTGTGGCCTACCTGTTTAAGCTACCTATGTATGTGGACAACGAGCACTTTTTCTTGGCCGGGGTCCACCAAAGAATAAGTTATATGTTTCGCAGGGTCCCAAAACTATCAGGCGAAGAGGTAGCATTCTACCAGGCATGCATGCAGCACACGCGGCCGCCTGACTGCCGCTGCCCGCAGTACTCTGGCGAGGAGATGCCCCAACTGCCTCCCGGCAAAGAGAGTGGATGGAGCAGGAATGAGGTAAGCCTTACTGCCAAACCGTTAAGACGGAAAATGAATGAAACAATCACGTCTAAATCATGGGCTTCTTTCAAGCTGTCTAAGTTATGAGGATAGAATATCACAATGTCAATATTCAGCCTTTTCAAAATTATTCACAAATCAAGAAACGTTTGTAATTTTTTTTCAGTTAATGGGTCCCATGTTGGACCCAAAGATTTACCCGGCGAAGGTGGGGGCTAGTCCAGAGACGGCTACTTCGCGTTACGATCAGCCCAATGCTTTCCTGGATAAAGTACGTATTTAAACCCTTATGATTCTTATAATCGATGAATAGGTTAGGTTAGGTACACTTACATAATTGTATACAGAAACCAGTTACTACCTACTACTAGTATTGATGATCAATATAACTCCAGAAGAACTACTTAGAATAAATAAAAAAATGTGAATTTTCAAAGTACCTACCTATAAATTGAAGAATTCCTGATTCATTCACGTTAGTTTTCCATTGCTTCCTAAAGAAAAAAAAAATATTTCGAAATATTAAAATTCTGCAGAATCCAAGGAATTCACCAAACCATTTCTATCACAGTTGCAGTCGAAGTACCCGATGCTGTACAGCATCCTGCAGAACGAGGCGGGCCCCGAGCTGAAGCAGCGCATCGACCGCGACCGGAATAAGACTACATACCAAGTGGACTTCTGCGAAACTGGTACCTATGGCTCAACTATAGTTTCTATTAACATGTTTCAATTGGGTCTTGCAACTTTATAAGATAGCCTTAAATAAATTGCTAAACGTTAATACACGCACAGAACTAGCGACCCGCCCTCGCTTCGCTAAGCGTTAGATGGAGAATAAATTATTTATTGTATAAACGTATAAACCTTCCTTGAGAAATACTCTACCTTATGGAGACAACTACATCAAAATCCATTGCGTGGTTTAGAAGAAGAAGGAGACTTAGAAAGGCACAGATAGAAAGAGATGGAGGGCTACTTTGTTTTATAATAGATTTTCTACTTCAACGCCAACGCCTCAATCTCATACGTAGGTCCAGGAGCGAAGTTCGAAGGGTTACAGCGCGCAGCAGACGATAGCGGCACAGGGCCGTGCGCGCAGCCCATGCGGCTGCCGGGCGACCCGTGCCGCGTGGGGCCCAAGCCGCGCCGCGCCGCGCCCAAGACCATGTCCAAACAGGCCGGCGCTGGCGCCAGTGATCCTCGGGCTAAGTGTGGTGAGTGGATGTCTCTAGGTAGAATTCTCCCAAAGCAGCAAAGTTCGAAGGTCTACAGCGCGCAGCAGAAGACAGCGGCACAGGCCCGTGCGCGCAGCCCATGCGGCTGCCGGGCGACCCGTGCCGCGTGGGGCCCAAGCCGCGCCGCGCCGCGCCCAAGACCATGTCCAAACAGGCCGGCGCTGGCGCCAGTGATCCTCGGGCTAAGTGTGGTGAGTGGATGTCTCTAGGTAGAATTCTCCCAAAGCAGCAAAGTTCGAAGGTCTACAGCGCGCAGCAGAAGACAGCGGCACAGGCCCGTGCGCGCAGCCCATGCGGCTGCCGGGCGACCCGTGCCGCGTGGGGCCCAAGCCGCGCCGCGCCGCGCCCAAGACCATGTCCAAACAGGCCGGCGCTGGCGCCAGTGATCCTCGGGCTAAGTGTGGTGAGTGGATGTCTCTAGGTAGAATTCTCCCAAAGCAGCAAAGTTCGAAGGTCTACAGCGCGCAGCAGAAGACAGCGGCACAGGCCCGTGCGCGCAGCCCATGCGGCTGCCGGGCGACCCGTGCCGCGTGGGGCCCAAGCCGCGCCGCGCCGCGCCCAAGACCATGTCCAAACAGGCCGGCGCTGGGGCCAGTGATCCTAGGGCTAAGTGTGGTGAGTGGAGGTCTCTAGAGTGGTAAAATTCAACTGCTGAACTTGGCAAAGTGTATTGATACAATTTTGTCTGGTGCATTTTGGAAAATGTAATCAGGATTGGTGGATTATTCCATCTGAAGGCACAGAATTGCCCCCGCCAAGACAGTTCTGACTAACTTATCTCGGAAAGACGCTCGTGGGGGCATTTCCAGGTCTCTAGATGTCATTTTGATCTGTAATTCAAATTGCCCATCTTTGGTCTACTGTACGAGGCAGATTCCAAAAGGGTACAATCACCGCAGGTCTAGGGGAGAGCATCTGCCCCTCCTTGACCCAACCTGGTTACGCCCACGACCACAGTTCTTTTATCTGTGTAGGCTACGCCAAATGTCTTCTAAAAAGGACACATTTCGCAAAATAACACGCATTATTTAGTATTAAAATATAGGCGAATTGATGCCGAGTATACAGTCCCATGATTTGTCACCCGCAGAGACAACGTCAGCAGTGCCTCCGCTGGGCAAGTCAGAGTACCAGGACGGCGTGTCCAAGCTGGGCGGCATCATCATGCGGGACAAGCTGCACAGGAAATAGCCACGGCATACGTCAATCATGGAATAAACTGTATTACTGGATGTTCAGTTCTTTTCAGTTTTTTAGAAATTATTGGCACTCGGTCCTTTTGTTTTGTTCTTGATCATTCCGTATATTCCCAATTTCTAGCGATTAACAATAACATTTTTATCTTTAGTGCATTGTATGCAACTGTTACAGTAACTTTACCGGTTGTAAAGTGAGTAGTGTGTTGGATAGGAATTTATTTTAATTATTTGCAACTGGTCAAAGCAGGCTCATCATTTAGTTATAAGGAGATGCTGAACACCATAATACGTGATAAAAAAATAAAGTATCATTCTTATTAATCATTCTTCTTTACATAGTATAATTAATTAAGGAAATAATAGCCAGCATGATAAATAGATATTTATGTATAAAAGCATTAAGTACACAATGGGTCACGCGGGGGGCGTCCGCGCGCTTGAGATTAATTCTCCTCTCTTGTAGAGCATGGTTCCTTCTCTCCTTTCTTCTCTTCTTACGACTATATTATGTTCTTCTCTCCTGGCGTTTTCGTCTCGCCTGTCATCTCTCCGGACGTCTCGGCTGTGGTCAGTCCGGACGTCTTCCCGTCGGACGGAGTGTTCCTGTCGGGAGCGTGCACTGCGGGACACGGTGGTGTCGTCGTGCTGACGGAGAACCACTGCACGTGCGTCTGACGTGTTGCGTTCTCTGGAGAGGACAGTACACCTTTGAATGTGTGGAGGATAATAGTGGAAGGAAGTTTTGAGACATACGTTTATGGTGGTGAGGGGTTACCGTCTGTATCTGTAATACCAAAGGCGGTTGGTGAAACCACAGGTGAAACTACTTTTGTACCAGCTCCCTTACTTAATTTCTTTACAGCTCTTTACTTCACCAAGGCACATTTCAAGCACATGGTATCTTCGGGAAGGGTGATTCCAGTGTGAGTTACAAGGGTCAACCTTCAAACGAACTTCAAACAAATCAAATCAAATTTCAAACGAGTAGAATTTGGTGAGTTTGATTTAGTTGGTAAGTACAAGTGTTTCCTAATATGGCAATTAGACCAATGACAGTCTTATTAACAGCGTCCTCTTGGTACCCTAAAGGCACCCTATCACCAGGAAGATCATCATGCCATCCGGCATAGAATCTATCCATTGCTTAGCATTGAATCTCAAATTCTACTAACCTTCCAAAGCTGACGAGCCTCTCAATATCCGTGTGCCGGACCGGCAACCCACGCGGCGGGGGCGACGCAGGGGGGGACGCGGCGGGGGGCGAGGACGCCGCCGACGCGGACGACGACGGCGACAGCGGGGAGGGCGGCGAGGGGGGCGAGGGCGGGGAGGTCGACGACCCCATGGCCGAGTCGCGCTTGGCCGACGACGACGAGCCCGAGGTTGAGCGTCGCCGCGGCCGGAGCGCCGGGATGTGGAGGGACGCTGTGATCACGCAGTCGTCTTCTGATGCTACGCCCGGCTGGGGAAGATGACACAAGACGTATAGGGTGTGTAGCGACATCGCACACCCGTCATACGGTGACGTCACCGAAAGCTGAAACTCGTTATAGAAGATTTCTACGTCGCCCGCATATATACCACGCTTCGAGAACATTAAATCTGGGCCTCTCGTAGAAAACTTCGATAGCGTGATTCAGATTTGTCATAATATCAACGTATGACGTGTGAACATAGCGCAAATATTGCGAACATTGTGACGCGTAGCGGTGAACACGCACACATAACCTCCAAACGATTCAACAGAATGAATACCTCGTTGTAGTCACTGGCGGAGTCGTTGGAGTCGGCGGCGGAGTCAGGCCGCGCGGCCGCGGCGCTCGCCACGCCGCTGCTGCCATACTCCTCACTGCTGCGCACCCTGGGGAGAAGGACTCTAGTGAAGATATGGCTTAATCTCGTGAAATAATGGCCATAGGGATAGGGTGGGATAGGTTGGAGAGAAGGACTCTCGTGAGGATATATATGGCTAAATCTCGTGAGAAAATGGCCATATAGGGTCTCTCCTCATAACTGAGAAGCACTGGAGGATACTCCATTAAAGTGCCCCATTCCGGATTAGCCGGATGGCCAATGAGAAGGCCTGGAATACTTCATCTAAGTGCTCCAATCAGCTGTTTTTATATCGCTGTGTTTATGAACACTGTTAATGTTACCTGGTGACGATGGTCATGGCGGAGGACAACGAGCCCGAGGACGTGTCGGAAGCCGCGTCCCGCGACCGCCTGCTGCGGGTGTAAGTCTTCTCACTGCAATTACATACAACATTATCTTTAGGTACTTATTTCTCTGCCAGTCTACAACATTTTTTCTTAACCTATGATGATCTATGAAATATTTTAACGAGATTCGGTTGTATTTGGCATACAACGCCATTATTACTAATCTAAATCTAAAATATCTAATGGAAAGTTGTCACCTTCACTCCTGGATGAATCTCCAAAGGCATATTATTGTGAACCAAGAAAAATTAAGAAGAAAGAAAAAGTATATTCCACTTCCACCACTTCCAGTCAATATCTTCTGAAATCATTGTATTTATCTACTCACTGTCGTAAAGTAAAACAATCTAAAATTTTATATGTACCCTCATTGTGTGTTATACTTATTACGTGTGTAAAATCTTGTTTCTCGTCAAGTGAATAAGTGTTATTCTTTTGAGAAATAAAATTCTTAAACCACATATTTGGGAGTAAACAAGCAGTTAATCCAACTGGCATTGCTTGCATCTTGATGATTAGATAAGCCTGCGATTTTTAATGGAATTAAGTTAGCAAACGAGCATGCAGCATCACCCTTGCACTGCCGCCCAGGACAACTTTGACCGACCTATTAGACAAGTGAATGAAAACAAGATGGAATGGGATCCTCGACTCACTTGTTGGGTCCACCAGTGGCGGCGGCTCCGTGCAGGAACTGCTCCCGCGACCACACGCGCCGCGACCCGTCCGTCCCAGACACACCCGACTCCGTCGCGTTTCTAGAGGAAAAGGATACACGATTAGCAAAGGAGCATTTCTCGTCAGACTAGGTTACTAGGCAAAGAGTACTGATTTTTCATGTTCAGGATTTGTGTGTTATGAAATATGCTGGTGATGTTGAAAACTTCGGTAGCGTGATTCAGGTCTGGCGTATAGTCATTATGGCTACACAATGACCCCAAATTAAATAATTTTTCTGTTCTAAGTATTCATCGAGCCGTATTATCTTTAGTTTAGCGGATTATGGCCTTCGGTAATTCCATTGTGATATGATTAAGCAAACAACGACACCGATAAATTATCGAAGGCTATGGCACTCCATAATGAAATGGAAATTTATGGATAGTGCTGATGATAAGAACTAGGACTAGGAAGTAACATAATAAATACCTACCACAGACAATAGTTATCCACGCATTGATTCGAACATAAGGAGAAATATTTTTCGATATCGATAACAGCAGACAAATACTGTGGTGGTAATCCAAGTTCATCTACATACTCAGCTCTCCGCAGCAGCAGCGAGTCGAGGTGCGCGGGGTCGCTGTGCGCGAGGTGGATGTAGGCCTCGTGCAGCAGGTCGGCGGGCAGCGTCCACAGCTCCGCGTGCCGCTCCACCAGCTGCCGCACCACGTTGATGCAAGGACCCAGCCCAACTCCCCATACATACTCAGCTCTCCGCAGCAGCAGCGAGTCGAGGTGCGCGGGGTCGCTGTGCGCGAGGTGGATGTAGGCCTCGTGCAGCAGGTCGGCGGGCAGCGTCCACAGCTCCGCGTGCCGCTCCACCAGCTGCCGCACCACGTTGATCACGTCCGTCCGCTCTGAGAGCTGCTCCGCGCTGGAATAGGATGTTTGGGTGGTTAAGGGGAAAAGTTGGAGAAACCTGATTTAAGAGCTTTTTGGAATACGTAGACTGCTTATTCGTACTGGACCATCGGGGTGAGGACAGGACAAAAGAAACGGGCCCAGCAAAAGAGCAAGTTCTTTATTCTTGTGGCAATTGTACCTATGTGCTAGAATTTATGACGTCCATGTTAAGGATTAAATGCCAAAATAATTAATACATGTGCCACTAAATTCTGGTATAGTTGTAGTGTGTTGTGTTGTGATAGTATAGATAGCAATGATTTTAGATAGCTAACAAATCACTCGAGGACTTTGGATATGGATAGAATTCTGCAAACACTCGATATAGATCCATACATAAAAATGGATGACATACCCATAGAATACAAAGAAATGGATCCATACATATTCCTAGTTATAAGCGAATATCGCCTCCAAATTAACAAGCATCATCCAACATCACAAACCTGGCCGCTTCATTAGGCTTGTTCCGGTGCAGGATATTGGGCGCGAATATCGTCGCGAGGTTGGCTGCGTCCATCTTGTTGCCGGGCTGCCGCACGTCCTGCGAGTGCGACGCCAGCTGCGCGAGGAAGGATAGCAGCGCGTTCAGCGTGTCCCGGTGAGCTGCTGGGAGCAACTGGACTATCAGTCGGAGCGCTTCCCATTGGATGCTGCGGTTGCGGATTTCTGGAAATAATGTTTTGGCATTAAGAGTGATGTGTTGGAAGAATAAGTAGCGTTTTATAAAAAATATCGGTTATTTTCAACATCGACAAGTACAGATAATTCAGAAAGTTATCGCCAGATGTCGCTCAAAATATGGGACCAGACGAAAAACACTACCTTTCGAATAAAAAAAGAATCATCTAAATCGATTCACCCAGTACAAAGAAATGAGGTAAGTAAGACACTTAAAAAATACGTATAAATACGTACGGACAGGTCCAGAATTATTCCGAGAATACAGATTACATTCTCTAATGCGTCACGGTCTGTCCAAGCGCATCAAGCTTCAGTGAATGTCCTGTCATGTTTCAAGTCTTATTACTCTCTAATTCGATAATAACACTTCAGTGTAATGCTACATCTATGATAATAACATACATAACAAGGCCTCTTTATTCTTTAATTTCACGACAGATGCTTCATAAGATTTGTCAGGCCACCATAACTTTTTTGGGTGAATACATTTTTTAATTTCAGTAAGAAAGAAATTTCACTTAGCTTTTTGGATTACAAATATACATATGTATAATGTGATTGTGCTCGAGACATACTAAAACTATATTTGAATGCTTCAGCATTCTAGCGGTGGTCCACTAACGTATTTAGAGACAGACAATTGCAGATAATAATGATTGCCATCGTAAAATGCTCGATTACGTCAAGACCAAATAAAACTACAAGTCACAGAAAATGCCGAGCGTAATTCAGAAGTGGGATAGGGCGTCTCAAGCACATAAAGCTAGTGCATCATTTGCGGTGCGGTAATAAAGCGGTAATATCCGTTGGCTCGCGACTGAACACAATTTATTGCACCGTTACACATTTCATTATCACTTGCTTCAATTGCTATAAGTGTTTGAAACGTTTGTGGAGAGTTATGACCTGCACCCTCTCAACGTTTATTACCCTTCAAAATTATTCAACACAAGTCTTCCAGTACATCGAGAGAACTGATTTGACTTCCTTGGTACATTCGTTGCATCACACAATAATCCATTTAGTTATTTGAAGTCTCAATCTTCTAAGCTATGTTACTGATGAGATCTCAAAAATAATGAATAGAAACAAATGCAGCAAGATACTTACGATCTTACATGTAAATAGGGGCATATTTTGCCCTGTCTATTATAACTTGATTTATTCAGATCCTAATCCTTTCATCGTGGCAAATGCGTGTAAAAACTAAGCTTCTGCGTTTTAAAAATATGGCGATTAAATATGCCCTAAAACTATAAATATTCGGCGTATGTGACACGTGAAAGCCTTGAGCTTTGATTGATTTGACCTTCTAAAACGATTATCTCCATGTCCTCTACAAACTTACTCTGAGTCTGCAGGAAGGCCGGATACAGGTCCCGGCAGAGCAGCGGGTCGGGCAGGTCCCGCAGGAACTCCTTGAGCAGCGTGGCCACGTCGTGCGGGCACACCGCCGCGTCCAGCGCCGACTCCTGGCCTCGCTCCCACTCTTCACGTAACTGGAAATATAGCGTTAGGGGTGTGTAGAACAATACTGGGGATGCTTGGAGGTTGAATATGGTTTGTACTACCTGCACATATTTTAAGGGCTCTTATAGGCTTCATGAATATGTTCACAGTTGACATTTTGATTTTTTTTTATTTTCTCTGAATTACCATCATTTACTACATGTTAGTTAAGGTTTTGGATCCAACATAAGCCCCACGTGGTTTGACGAATCCCAAAAATGCTTTATTTATCATCTTTTGTACACTTTTGCTTGGACTATGACTTATTAAAATGCCTTCGCTTGGTGTACGACAGGTTCTGGTTTGGACAGACTTGTTATTTGGCAGTTGTGTTACTCGACAGATGTGGATTGATACATACATGTACTGAATAGCAAGACCGAAAATGCGGGCTTCATGAGTAATTCCCTTAATTTATCTCCAGGTAAAAAATTGAGATGTTCTCGGAGCTATAAATTTAATTATCACCGCTAACACATTCCGCATAACATTCTCGCATCGCCGGTAACCAAAAAGCCGTTTCGCGTTGGATTCCAATCAAAATATTTATATACCATATTAAATTTAGCCGTACGTGTTAATGGACTGTCTCTATTTAAGTCTGCGAACACGGAATTATTCTCCGGCCAATCAGTGGCTATCACATTTATTGCATCTCGTAGAGCTGTACAGCGAAGTTGGTAATAAATCGCGTTCCCAATCTGGGTCAACGATGGCAGTGGATTGCAGCAGGGATATGATCGGGAAAACATCTAATTCCGGCGGCAATGTTTTATTCTCACCGCGTATCGATGTCTGGTACCGGAGCCGGCGCGTGGCTTTGCCGTATTTTCTGTCATAGCAACAGTTGAACCGTTTGAGAGCAACAACAATGTAGGCCGGTGATTTTGCCGAAAGACGTCATTTGGTTTCGACGCGATAAAACAGTACTTTAATTTTCAAACGGCTTGGCGTCGGCGCGTGTTTCTGTAGGTGCCGATTTCAGGAGCATGCTATGCTATAATGATGCAGCAAAGACTGGTGGGAACTGAGTTGTTAATGCTAAGAAACTATACAGCCTATTTTACCTATTGATAAATGACTACAAATTGTCTCATCTAGATCTCGGAAACTGTCATAAAATCTCATCTGTGGGCTTCTCTGGCTGTTTACACTTATGTATTGTAGCGTACTTTAATGCTATTCCAATTCCATGCCGGCAGACCAGAGTATCGAAGTAAATAAGAGGATGCAACGTCCCAACTCGGTGATAGGCTTCGAACCTACGAAAAATTCACAGTAAAACTGATAAAATATCATCACTACATAGTATAAAACAAAGTCGCTATTTTTGTCCGTCTGTTTGTTTGTTTGTCTGTTTGTCTGTTTGTCTGTATGCTTAAATCTTTAAAATTACGCAACGGATTTTGATGCGGTTTTTTGTAATAGGTAGAGTGATTCAAGAGGAAGGTTTTTATGTATAATACATGCATATATTCCCACGAGAACGGGATCCACGCGGGTGAAACCGCGGGCGGGCCGCTAGTATCGATATAAAACACACCTGTCTAACTCTCTTCTTGGAAGCTGATACCCTGAACAGGCCGAGGGTATGTAGCCCATGTTGTCGCAGGTGCGCGAGGCAGGCGGAGACTATGGCCGGGACCTTGGGGCCTCCTCCACCCTCTTCTAGTCCTGACCAGCCCCACTCGCCCGAATCACAGGATTCACTCTGAAAAAAGAGAAAAATAATGTTATAGGACATTAAGAATTCATTTTCACTAACTCTGTCCTTTGGATTTGGTCTTTAGTATAGGCATAAACAACTGAAACACTGGGTTGGCATAAACCCATTCAACGCCTACTATTGAGATCGGGTGTGCCCTCGTCCTTAAGAAGGCCTTAAAGCTATAATATTCTTCCCGAAGGCTTTCGATGTGGATAGCCAATGCTGTGTAATGATAACAACAGAGACCGAAGACTTTACGTATTCTATGAAGCTCTTCCATTCTTTACACCTATAAGTCAAAAATTCTACTAGCGGATCAATCCAACTATCTACCGCGCTCGATGTTTTAAACACGGCCGATTACTTAGCGACTGTTACCAACCAAAACCCACAACATATACCTACATTTGTCTGTAAAATATCTAAATATCTACTCTGACGGAGTTTGAACCCTCGAAACGTTTCTTCGGTTGTCAAGATTACAGAGCTATGGAGTTGTCCCTCCATCGTATACCCGAATAATTTTAATATTGTTAAAATTCAAAACAATTGTAGTTATCTAACTTTTAAAATCGACCTTTGACAACAACTAGGCACACGGTTACATTTAAATCAAAATTAAATAAAAGTAACAGTACTCGTAGTTCAAGGAAACGCTCCGCATTGATTTGTAGGTAAACAAACACACATAAAAAATTTACTGGTTGTAAATCTCTTCGGAGTTGGAGTTTGGTACCAGGCTCGCAGGAGTTCACGGGCGTGGAGCGGTCAGCAACACGCGTGCGGCAGCGCCTACCATTATCTCCGGCTATTTCCGTCCGAATAGATATCAGAACGAGCGGGACGCATCATGAGATAAAATTATCGTGGCCTTAATGAAAGCAAGCAGTGGAAGGCCGTGCAGGTAACCAGATACCGGTGACGTCATCGTGACGTCGCGTTACGTCAAAATTGACCTATCGGGGGCCGGCGGCGTTTGTTTGATCATTGTTTTTTCTGTTAGATCATAGTTTTTTTCGATGACTTTGAAAGCTTTCTTTAATGACACCATACGTGTTTTATCGCTTTTTTATGAGCGTTTTCAAATGTTCCGCGACACGGCTTCCGTGTTCTCAAATTATGCAAACGGATAAATCAAGCGGTGTGATGCAAGCGGTAGGTACAAGAATTATGCGTACAGAAATATCGACGACCCTGTAGCCTAGTTGGTAGCGACCCTGCCTGCGACGCGAGGGGTCCCGGGTTCAATTTCCGGCCGGGGCAGATATTTAAGTGGCAGATAAATATTTGTACTCGGGTCATTGGTGTAATTGTAATGTGCTATATGTGTAATCCATGCCACCTGCGACACAGGTACCTAGTAACCTACTGCGGGGGTATGAATGTGTTAGCGTTTATTTATTTCAATTTCTCCGTTTCCCTTTTTAAAATTAACTTATCGGAAGATTCTATGAGGCCTTCAGGTGGGATATTAACTTCCAATACATGGATTAGCAGCCCTAACCTTTCACTTCTACGCACTGGAACAGTGTGGTGGAGTGTACCTTCTCTAGGCCTAGGCCTTCTCCCGTATGAGACCTACAAGTACCTACAGTCGCCGAGATTATGGAATTGCCACTCCGCGTTAAAAACAAACTTATTACATGTGGTCGCACTTCAATTTACTACTTCAATTTACTAGTGTTAATCAGAGGGGCCTGAGGTCGTCCACGTGGTCCTACTGTAACGTCATAGTAGGACAAAGTAGAAGGACCTTGAGGAATCGGCTGGAAGTCGGTATTTGTGTGGGATTCCGTTAAAACGAATAAATACTACCATATCGAACCCGAATAGAATGTTCAGACATCACCAATATAAAAGACGAAGATTAAGCGAATACGCGACAAGTTCCAAAATATGCTCTTCACCGCGTGTGTGAAAAAAGTTCGAATCTTGCACGCACTTCTATTTTTCGAATTAAAGTAGGTATCTGTAGGCACTAAAAACAATCATAACGTACTTCGATGTAGGAGCTTAATGATGAAGCTGGACATCTAAATGTTTCGTACACAAAAAATAGTGAAATCTGTCTAATCTCATTCGACCAGTTTACGACCATATCCTCCAGTGAGGGCCGAACCCACCTATGTGACATTTATAAACACATAATGTCCCCAAAACCTGGGTGGTCGTAGAAAATTTTACTATAATAATATTATTCTAATCCGTCACTCCGTGCCGTACACTCGTTTTGCGGAGGCATTTGTTTAACCTCAAAGCATAAATCATAACAGAAGTCCGAACTGTCATTACGTTGATGTATCGAGCTGGTGATTGATCTCTCGCCCACGGCTGCGTCTGAGAGGCGTCTCGCTGCTAAATACCGGTAATATTAAAAATTACACACTACATTACTATTTGGAATTAACATTTGTAGGTAACCGATTTCAATAAAAACGAGGAGGTTCTCAATTCGTCTGTATTTTTTAATGTGTAGCTTTTCTCGTAATTTTGTACTGGGTGAAACTTTGTTGATATTTTTTTTTCATTTTTTTCATTTGAAAGGTAAATAGTGCTTGTCATCTGATCTGATTAAATTTGTTCGACATCTGACTGGTAATTTTTGATTTATTCCTCCTTATCGATTTTGAATTCTTTTATTTTTCAAAACTTAATAGAGAACGTTAACTCTGCATAATAATTACAGGAACTAAGTAATAACACTTCTCGTCATCATTACATTATCATTTGTTAACGAGCAACCAAATAACCAATTAACTAAAATATCCTACGGACAGAGCTGAACATCGATTGCAAGCCGTGAGCCGTGAATATTAAGACGTCTAGCTTTGGCGCGCTGTCGCTTCACTATCAGGAGCAATGTCATACTTATACCCACACTACACAGTGCTTTGCTTGTTGCAGCGCAACTGGGAAATGTTACCCATTGTTAACACCATAGGTATTATTTTAAAACGTCACTTGGTATTACGCTGAAGGAAAACATATTGAGAAAACCTGCAGGCCGAAGAGTTTGCAAAATTCAAAGGCAGCCAGCCTATGGCTGTAACTTTCTCATTCTGAGAAGATCTGTGCTCAATAGTGGGCCATGATGGGTTGAGATGACGATGTTGTTAATACTACTTACGATTATTATAAATGCGAAAGTAATTTTGTCTGTCCGTCTGTCTGTGTAGCTTTCACGCCTAAAACACTAAACCGATTTTAACTCTACATCTGTACTAATTTTAATGAAACTTAGTGCAGACTATACTGTACTAAGTCGAAACTGTACTATGGTACATCTGTACTAATTTTCATTAACCTTAGTACGGATGCAGAGCTGTTGACCTAGAGAAAGAATATAGGATATTTTTATCCCGGAAATGATCCCATAACGAGGTGAACAGAGGATGAGTGAAATGTCGGTACCCGCAACTTTGCTGATAATTTTTCTAAATTAAAGAAGATAAGTGGCCGGACTGACAGTTGGCATTTGATCTTTTCGCACAATGGCATGTTAACGTTTCCCCGTATTCCCTATTATTTTTATTTGTCTCTAATTAAAGTAGTTACTATTTAAAGTTTGTCTAGACTCGTTATTCAGCAAATGGCCGAATAGAGACGCGCGCTGCCACACACTTCCCCGTCTTCAAGGTATTTAATTTTATAGCTTCATAAACATTGTCACGGCGGGATCGTAAATATTTTAGTTTCTGCTCAAACGTCAATCGGCTGCACGTTGTTTTATGTAACTGGGCGTCAAACGAGCTGAAAAATCACTTGTTGTAAGTGGTCACCGTGAACATCAGCAATACCAAAGTTAACACTGTTAAGTTGCCGGCGAAGACATAAAGAAAGGAAAGTAACTCTAAAGCTCCCAGCCGGAATACGACAAATATTTTGACTCCATCAAGAGTGCGGGAGCTAGCCAACCAGATTGAAAACCCTAACAACAGCTTAAAGCCAGTAAAGTTTAGGTATAGTATGTTTGCATTTTATTTGAGCATCTGCTACTTGCGATACTCAATTTTGACTGCAGTAATTAAGCTATGCTACCAATTGCACCAATTGCTTAATAGTTTCAAAAATATTATCTAAGCAATTTAGTATTTACTAAAATCACTTGTTTCGGTCAAGAATAAAATTGTGAAGAAACCTACACATCTATCGGCCTATCTCTAAGGTATTTGAAATCTGCCAATCCCTAATTACTCAGCCTTGTGGACTATCATTGTGATTGTGCCCTCTCATTGGATCTCTCCCAATCGAGCCCAGCAGTACCACAGTTGTGGACAGATATAAAAGCTCGTGGTCATATTAAGACAAAATAGAAGGACAACGAGGAATCAGCCGAGACAATAGCGACAAATCATTCTGTCGCCTATTGTTACTCAATAACACGTATAGGTACCTAAAACAACTTGCCTGGACTGAAACTCTCACAATGCAGGAATAATGACAACCTGTACCTATTTAGCCCTGATGGCGGCTCGATTTAATACACCAAAAATATCGCCCCAGGATTAGACATGCCACCGGCTGCCTGCCTGGACAACAGGTAGCGACGTTATTTGGCTCCCGACTGTTTAGGCGTCCTCTGTCTCACATCTTAACTTGGTGAATAGGGAGTTGTTATATTATCATGCTCGGATAGACTACTTGTAAATGAGGAGCAGTCACTGCAATGTTTGCAGGATAAAGATTTTTCTTATAAATATTATGTTTGGGGAAAAACTATCTTTGATATATCCCTTACAGGGTCTCAAATTACCCAAATTAATTATAAGAAATATCGAGTGGGTTTAGCGGATTAAACGTGAAAATGAAGCAAACAAAAAGTTTGGTAGGTATACTTCTTTCATAATAATGGTAACAGAGTGGATGCATATGAATACGATGCTGGACTTTTGCAGGGTTTTAACTTTTTAAGTTTTAACCCAGCCAGCATACAAATACACAAAAGTTGGTAGCGTCATCCACGACACAGGCAATAATAGAGCAAGTGTTTGAGTGCGTGACCATATATAAGGTGCATTATTTAAATGAGCTGCATTTTAATCGTCTACTGTAAACCGTTGGAGGTAAGACAGTGTAAAGCTGCACAGTGGTGGATAGGCCCAGGTGTACTCGACGCTCGACGCCGCGTCACACTACAACGTTACGTGTCTTGGCGGCGGACTCACGAACTATTTCTGAGCTCTCAAATGGCGAATGCCAAACCACTCGCTTTACACGACCGGCGAACGGTGACCTCCTCCGCTTCCCGCTGTAGAACACTGTCAGGGAGACGCGGGGGGCATCCTTGATTTACGCGGCTCAACTGACATTGGTACGATTTTAGGGCACTAGGACTATTGAAATGAGAATCGATTAATTATTCGAATTGAATTTTTCACGGAACTAGAACATATATTTTGAATCAACACAAATAAAATAAACAAGTTTTTTTTTTTAATTTTAATATCGTGGACACTAAACATTTTAAATGAAAACGGGTAGGTTTCCGCAATTTTGAATTGTTATAAGTACCTTATTATGATGCATGGATCATGGTGGCGGCGAGACTACTAACTCACAATTTTGTAGTATCACAACTCATCGCTATGAGAATACAAAATTGTGAGTACCTTTTTCATTACAAATAAATAAAACATTTTAGGACGGATGTGTGTGTTCATGTAGATATTTTTTCTTCTCTATATTTAATTGTGAACTGTCATAATACTTATTTATATTTTTCTCTAACTTCTTTTTTAGCAGTCAACGACAAGCTGATGCCTTTAATATGACTGATCTCCACGGGCGATGGAAACCACTTATTACCTTATCATTCACCACCAGAGAAGACGGCTCCTCTATTTTTTTATCAGGTTAACATAAAACAAGACACAGGTTACTCACATCATCTCCCTTGTCTAGGGCACCCAGGGACGCGAGCGAAGCCCTGGAGCCCCCGTGCTGCTGTCTCCGCAGCGCTCTCTCAGCTTCCACGCACTGAGACAGTGGCACGCCAAAGACGGTGCCAGTTGCAGACTCTGGGGAGTAGAAAATACCTTTACCAATTCAGGTCTTATGCAGCGATAGTCGGCTAGTTTGAACTTTGGACTCACGAACTAGGGGGCCCGGATTCGAACCTCTGCACGCGCTTCTAATTAAAAAAATATGTGTTTTAGAAATTAATAATCACTTGCTTTGGCGAAGGAAACAGCCAGCGTGGTGGACTATGGCCTTTAACCCGCATATTATGAGAGCCAGTAACCGCAGGTCTCTCAATATTATATCTTGTATAATCTGCAGATCACGAAAATATAGTGCTTATTTTATAAAGTATCTAAAAATATTAAATACGGCCATGTACTTGTACGACAAATACCTACAAAACAATATACCTACAATAATACAAACAATATACCTACATATCTAGGTATATTGATCCGACTGAGCATAGTAAAAAGCATAAAAAGAGATAACATGGGAAACCCCCGTTTTTATCCGTGGCAGAATCAAAACTGACGTGATTTATATATCAATGATATAACTTTAAATCATTTACTTTATTAATGTTCAACACTAAATATGTCGGATATGACTCCAACTCTAAGCATTGCTTGTATTGAATCCAGTGGTTCAGACGTAGGATTAGGTAGCATAGTGAATAATGAACTGGATAATAAATTGTATAATAAGTGATCTATTTACGAGTCCACAACCGATCCAGAAATTAAATCAGCAGGGATCAGCGCTGTCAGGTGATGAGTGTGACCGGCAGGCGTGACTGATCGAGACGGGGGACAAAGTTGAGATCACATAGTATTCATTTCTAACCCGATATTTAATTTTAAGGCAATTTATTGGACAATTAAATATGTAGTTATAATGGTCTTTAAACGTTTAATGTTTTGGTAGAGTTAACTTTCGCCAAGGTGATCTGTTAGTTCCTAACAAAGAAATTAATCATTTGAATTTGTTTTTTTATTTATGTATAGTTTGAGGTTGGGAATCAATGAAAATAATTAGTGAAAATCGCATCTAAATCAGTCAAATCAAGCCACATCTGAAATAAGTGGGAAAAAACATACCGGATTTGTAAAAAATATTCTAGATTTATAAGGTTTTTTCAAATCATTGTAGGTATGTATAAAACAGTGGCGATTTCTCTAAGATGGCGCGTATGGCGGCGCCATACCATAAATTTTAAGCATTAAATAAAATGTAAAAAATCATATATTTACAACCTAATTATTTAGACCTAAGTACAATAATTACATTTTACGAGCGCTGCGGTCTTCTATCACGAACGCGACTCGCGGCGACTGTCTTCGCGTTCGGTCGGCGCCGAGCGCGGCCGAGGCGAGCGATGCGCTTCAGCCAGCGCATGCCTAGTTCATACAAAGTCGTTGGCCCGCGGCCGCCCGCGCCTCTTCGATCGCTTAGTATCACCATAGTAAAATTATACTGTGGTATCAGCGTATCACTGAGTTTGAAACGCGGGTCTGGCGCTGGGAATGGCGCATTACCTAACGAGTTTTCGCATGTTTTTCGTGATAGTGTAGATTTGTGATTACGGTTTCTATCTTTCTATTGATTTAATTTACTTTTTATTTAGTAGGTAATTAGTTTATAATGAAATGACATGAAATTATGAGTGATTCAACAAAATCTGTGATACAAGAACTTTTAGAAAGACCTTTCACGACGAGATCGTTTGCCGAAAAACGGTTGATAGTGGAAAATGGACTTTCACTATGGAACAAACCCTAAAATCGCGAAAAAACATTAGCTATTTCATACAAAAATAAAAATGTCAAATTGTATGAAATTTCTTTTTAACCGACTTCAAAAAAGAAGGTTCTCAATTCGACCGTATATATGCTTTTTTTATGTACGTTCAGCGATTATTTCGTCGTTTATGGACCGATTTTGATAATTCTTTTTTTATTCTAAAGTAGATATGCGCAGTGGGGTCCCGTGATAAGGACACCAGGATCTGATGATGGCATCTCAGGGAAATCGAGGGGAACTTTTGAAAATTGTATGGACAACTAGTGTGTTTGTTCATGTTATCATAAGTACATTAAAGCGCTACTATTTCATGAAGATCTGGAGTCGATCTGATGAAGCCGAAAGACAGTCGAGGGAACTCCTCAACGATTTACTGCAGTTATCTAGTGTTTGGGCTTGATTAATTTGTAGCGACGAGAACTTTACACTTACATGTTGAATTGAGCGCCATCTGGCGAGTAGTTTTTGAGTTATCTCTACTTATCAAGATTGAAGTCGGTTATTTTTTTTGTAAAAAGCAATTATTATTTGCGATTTCAAAGTAGGTTTCTTAATGAAAGACTGCAAGTTTGTTAGATTGACCGTCTGAAGAAATGGTTTTCCGGTTATGCGCACTTAACACTACACCCTATATAAAAAAAGCTGGAGCCAACCCAATTATAAACACCAGGAATCGCCACTGGTATAAAACTTGAAAAATTCTGACATCACCTATATTACAGTCCAAAAAAGATCTGCGCGTCACAATGTCTATAATTTTGATTGTTTTGCAATAGAAGTGGTGCAAGGGCAAAAGAAGACAGGTAAATAGCAAAAATACCGGCGTCGGTCGACCCAAATCCCATTTGTGTTTTAGCGATAAGGAAAAATAATGCAAAAATGCACGATTCCGGCGTATTGAGGAAAGTTGGCCGCGGTTCAAAATGAACAGTCGAAATACATAAAGTTATATCAAAGTGGTATAAACAATCAGAAAACAAGGTCTGAAAACCTACTCACGTCGCGCGGCTCGCGCGCCGCTTGACAAATGATAGCAAAATATAACGCCAAGGAGAACCGATGTTTAGTTCTTTAACAACACATTTCGGCAACATCTGTCCATAATTTTATCAGACACTAGTAAATCCGCCCTCGCTTCGCTTCGGGAAACCAGTCCCTTCAAAAATCTCTATAAATTTTAACAAATTATGTTATTCCGATGTCTAAGCTATATTGCAAAGTTTCATGAAAATCCGTTCAGTAGTTTTTGCGTGAAAGAGCAACAAACACACACACACACACACACACACACACACACACACACTCACACACACACTCACTCACTCACATACATCCTTACAAACTTTCGCATTTATAATATTAGTAGGAAGGAAGTAGGATAGTAGGAAGTAGGATAGGATTTTATCAGACATTATTACTGCCTTATTGCTGTGCTTGGTAGACTGGATCCTTGTACATCCTGCTGTTTATCAATGCGTTTGTACGTATGCTAATATCAGAGACGGCTTAACCGATTTGGATGCGGTAACTTATGTATTATAGTAAGCTAACAATTCTATTTATTTTTGAGTGTGGGTACTAAAGCACTGGTGACCTGATGTGAAGTGAGGGTGGATGGACTCAAACTACTTAAAAGAATTACAAGGTACGATTTCAACATAAATAAAACCGACTTTATCATCGACTAGTAGTCGATATAACAAATTATTCTATAACGGAACCTGCGATCAACAATAAACGATAAACACATGCATATAAAGTTTTTGAGTGTCCCTCGATTTTCTTGGGATTCCTTCATCAAATCCTAACATAGTCACGAAAACACCGACTCATAAGTAAGTAGGTACCTATGACGGACTCAAAAGTATGACCTACACTCGTTCGAAAAAAAATATAAGAAATCGGTTCATAAATGACAGAGAAATCGCTAGACATACATAAAATGTAAAATATAAAGGCATCGAATAAAGACCCTTTTAATTTTTTTAGTCAGTAAAAATTATAATCATCTAATCTGTATACGCTCGCCAAACGTGTTTAGATCTAGAGAGAGCTAGCTGATCTAAAATAAATTGTTATTGTTGTTAAGTAAACTCGGCCAATCTGGTTCACGTACAAACCTGTTCGCATTCATTCAATGATCAGTCAAAATATTGGCGAATCGGTTCGGTTTTCTACACGTGTAAGAGAATGGTGCCGTCTGACATGAATTATAACTATCGCAATAACAAAACATCGAATTCATTGCTGCTCACGCAACTTGTTTTTGACGATTATGCTTCTCATTATTTAGATTTTATATTTACCTTGAGAGCTTTGGTCATATTGTTCAAGACTCTCTACAAAAGGCAAAATCGCACGTAGGTACTCAAAGAGCTTTTGACGAACTTTTATGGTATTGTACGTATTTGAACCCCCCGAATTCGAGAATATGGGGATCATCCAGAAAATGTGTTACACGAATTTCACGTGTTCGCCCCCTTTGTCTTTATCACACGTGGCCACAAACATCAAAGCAATCTTTTATTTTATTTCGCAAATAAATGTGCATAACCAAACGTTTTCTAAATCTTAACCAACTATACTTGAGATTAACATACGTTTGTTAGGTACATGACTGTGTTTGAATGAGAATAAACCCGGAACACTAGGTACTTCCAAAGGGCTTTGATTCCCAAAACCACGTTTACCCAAAACCAGTCTCCTAACTCTTAAAAATGGCAAAGGCCATCATCTCCACGCGCGTGTTTACTCGTCCGCAGCAATATATCGGCGGCGATGACAGACAATCCTCACATACTAACAAAGTAACGCGGCTATTTTTACACTGTGTACGCCGGCCCGTGGCGCCTACACTATTTTCAATGTTCATATTTTCCACTAGGCATTCCTGGTTTAGTCAGCCCGTTGCCACCCTGCTACTAGATGGTCAACGACTCTTTCTGGATAAGTCCAAAACACTCATCTATTGCATGTTAAATATGAGAGCTTTACAATGGCTTACCTACTTAACTATTTCGTCAATACCTACATAAAAAGGATTGAAAGAAAATGTTTTTTCGCCGTGTCCCTTCTATCGATAAAAAGGAAAAAAGCTAAGCTCTGTATGACATTATAAAAAAGAAGAACGTCCCTAGTTCGACTGTATTTTTTATGTGGATTGTATTCGGAAAGCTAGAAGTAATGCACGTTTCCTTGCATAATAATTTATGGCCGGTAACACATCACTGGTGATTTCGAAAGATAAGAAATTATTACTTACTAGCTTTTGCCCGCGGCTTCGCCCGCGTGGAATTCGTTTATATCGCGAACCGGGGAAGTGGCGAAGAAGGTACGTCATCAACTATCTTCATGGGAAAATTCATCGAAATCGGTCAGGCGGTTTAGATTTTTCATACAAACTTTCATCCCCTATTTCAAGCCTTTAGGGGTTGATTTTTGAAAAAAAAAGTAGCCTATGTGTGACTCTGGGTCTTCAACTATTTTCATTCCGAATTTCATCCAAATCGGACCGGTGGTTTAGCCGTGAAAACGTCACAGACAGACAGACAGACAGACAGACAGACAGACAGACTTTCGCATTTATAATATTAGTATGGATGTCCATAGGCGACGGTAACTATATTCCATCAGGTTCATTATTTATTCGTTTGGCAACAGCTATTACCAGAAATTGATTATGAAATTAACATACTAAAAGCGAATAGCGGAAATAGCAATTCATTTAATGAAACTGTACCAACATATGAGGTAAGCCGCAGCCGCATACCGCATACCGCAGCGGCGCGCGGCTTCTCTAGATAACATTTAAAGGCAATAAAACAAACACAAGGCAGACAATACCCGGCTAATGAATACATCATAGTGATTTACCACGTGTTTACTGCGGTCGTAATTTAGAAAGAATTTTATACCCGCTGATTCATGGCGCCTGCGCCTGCGCCTGCGATCTCTCACGCGGCACCAATAGCGGGCCAGTGCGGGCTGCGCGTTTGATCTTAGGTTCTTAGCGTGTATCGCGACATTAATGTCTAAAAAACTAAGTAATGCAAAGATTCCAGAGATCCTCGAACTGTATTATTTTTATCCGACTTCATAAAAAGGAGGTTCTTAATTTGACTCAATTGTTTGTGTGTTACACCGGTTTTGATTATTCTTTTATACAAGCTTTTATTTAACTTGCTTATTCGAAAACTGATCCCATTTAAATTTTAACGAGAACTGATGGGTACTTTATGACTTATCCATAAATAATCCGTATTATTAAACTTCTACAACATTGATGAAGTTCGCATTTTATATTATATTTGTTAGATATAAATTTATTTAATAGTTTAAACGGAATAATATTTAAACATAATTTAATTAAACGGATTGGAATTCGAATTCGAACCTTGACACATAACAAATACCTAAACCGTACCTTACTGTACTTCAAACATCTTGATACTTCAGGTGACCCAAGTATTTGTTGGATTACGTAAACAAACAAACATTTTTTCAACTTCCTCATACTGATCCTCTTACAACAATTCATGCCAGAATCGAACCCGACACCGGATCTCAGCCAGTATTGGCAGCCGCGCCACTGCGCCTGTCCAACTTCACATTTGACTCGTGGACATTACGGACCAGTAAATATTTATATTTTAGTGCAACACATCAACTATTTAGTCTGTGTACTTACACGAAGCAAGATTATTTAAATTAAAAATATATGGTTTCATAATTATGTACTTATTACATCATTGTGCAGAAGACATTTTACGGTACTCACGATTCTGAATTGTAATCCCAATGTAACGTGTTACATGAACAACACAAAGACTATTTCACTTATACTCATGATCCGAGGATAAACATTTATCCGTCACATGAATATCTGTCCCGGCCGGGAATCGAACCCGGGACCACTTGCTTCGAAATGGGCGAAATGTAAACATGATGACAAATTACAATTAGATCTGGAGGCCCGGTAACGTCCCCGCAAGCGGCTTTCGAGACAAGCAATACTTGAGCTGCCGAGAATATGGAATTTCCATTCTTCACTTAAAACTTTGTTACGTATTCTCACAGTTCAATATACTTTGTAGGCAAAATTTACTTAATGCACATTAAATTCTCGCCGTAAATCTACAATGAACCTTAACTACAGGGACGGAAGTAGCATTTTGTGTATGATGCAATTAAATCGAATTCCATAATTATGGAACGTAAGCGGCGGATAGTTAGAACGTTCTTGGCCCCCCTTTCTGTGCTTCCATTTTATTATCATAATTAATTTTGAGTGCAATATATCAGCTGTAATCGGAATTTACTTTGATCATCTCTGCTACCAACTATGGTGTGGAGTTGTCAATCATGCTGCTGAAAAACCATTAGAAAACGTAGACCCTCTACGCGAAACGCTACGACGTAGACCTCTACAGAACCGATGTAGCTAGTGGGTCACAAAACTTCAGGTTTCTCGTAGCGCTGATTGAATGTTAGTCTCCTGCCTGGGTTCGATTCTCGCATGCACTTCTTGTAAAATTTTGGAAGGTATGTGCTGTTAAGAAATTAATTTGGTTAAAAATCTGAGGAAACTGCAAATAAGTGATATTAAGACAGTCTTAAGATTTTTAATTTGCTCTGGTCGTCGGAAGAGATGAGAATGTCTTTAACCTGAATTGTGAATTTAAATTTGGATTGTTTTCAACGCATTTATAGTTTTATAAATGCCACTTTCTTAGTCTCGGATATAGTACGGTCAATGAGGCCTTCATAATAGTTCGTGCCATAGAAAATGAGAAACTAACTGACCTTTTTCCTTGTCATCCTTGGTGCGACTTTGGTCGAAGAAGCCTGTGGTGAGAGCCTTCCGCTTTAGAAGATGGGCTCGTCTCTTGGGCTTCGTTGTGACTGCTGCCGCATTCTCTGTGGGAAAACAAGTCCATTACACCCTGGCTACTGATTATTTGAGTTAAACTTTGTAAAATATTTTGGTGTCAATGAGTTAATGGATGTTTTATCTTCATCTTTTCGCCTACAGACCCTGACTAGATCAGTCTACTTTTGTTACCTAAGACCCCGTGCTCTTAAGTAGCTGTCCAAACCTCACTTTGTTTTCAAGTCTCGATTATAATATAAAGTCAGAATACAATATGTATATTATGCTCATTATCATCAGACATACATGTACATATGTATGGAGGGCTTTGAACGAGTATCTTTACGGGCAAACTTTTTATTACAAAAATAATTCTTGAAATTGGTTCACCCGATGCAAAATTATGAGGTAACTACCACACAAAAAAAATACTGTCGAATTGAGAATCTCTACTTTTTTAAAGTCAGTTACAAGAGTATCTTCTTTTGATTAAATACTCATACTTTGTACATAATAATAAATTATCAATTTTGCGCATTTAGAGTTTGCTTTAAAAATTATGTCCTTAATAGTACCTTAATAGTAAAGGACTCCGTTGGTAGAATCTGTTCTAAAAATAAATAAAAAGAGTTTAATAAGGTCTCATTTACAGTCGCACTTAAGTCCTTACATTATACAGAGACATCGCATTTCCATCAAAACAAGTATCACGTTGCGGCACTTCGGTGCGTCCTTGTTTGTTTTGTGTTTATTTGTGGAGGAATCTTCTTTCGTCCCATACTTGTAAATGCCATCCTCAATGATTCATTAAGAGCACTCTGGGCGATTACGCGCTGTTTAATGATATTAATACTTTCATTTTATAGAAGAAGGTACGTGGAAGATCGACCTGCACCAGATAACCAGATGAGAGTATTTGATATGAAATATTTTTGATTTATGATCACGCCGATCATACTTTGCCTAATTGCAAAATGTCGAAACGTTTTCATGGTTATTTTTTATTTATTCATTTTAATACATTTTTTCATCACCTTCACCGATATGATATTCAAACAACACAGTCGCAACAGATAGTTTTTAAGATAGAGAATAGGCCTTGATAAGCTTGTCTTCTGATTTTTGTTTTTGTAGGTATCTGGCAAGCAGGTATAAACAGGTAAATAAATAAATAAATTCACACAACACCTCATACTATTGACCTGACCCGTGGTAAGTAGCTAAGCACTTGTGTTACGGATGTCAGGCAACAGTGGAAACACAAATATAATACTTAAATACATAATTATATTACACCCAGACACAGAACAGACATGAACAAATGTTCATCACATAAATGTTTGTCCTGAGCGGGAATCGAACCCACGACTCTTGGCGTGCATGGTAGGGTCACTACCAATTGCGCCATCGAGCCAGTCGAACGTCGAGGTAAGTAAATTTAGATTATGTTACTAGCCGACAAGCGAGCAGGCAATCCATTTGATGATAAGTTCTAGTAGTAGACATTAGAAAAAACCAAAGGCAGTAAGTACTGGTACTTCGCTGGATAGAAAGAAGATAAAAAAGGATGAAACGTACTGATTCTCATGTCTCCACCTGACATACGACATTACGCGGTTGGTAAAATCAAATAGGTAGTTAACTTAAACTAATTTAACTATTCAGGCGGCCGGACTTCTGTCATCTCTTGAAAAACAAAAGAAAAAAAAACAAAGATTGAGAAATGAGTTTGGTCTTAGTACATTATTATGGTAGTATTATAGCCCTTTTAATTATAAGTATCATAAATAGTTGGATAGAAAATAGAATTCTCAATGGAAAAGCTTGGTGGAGAAGCCTGTTTGTTAGAAAAGTAAAAACTACGATCGAAGTGACCACGATTACCGAGATTTTTCCAGGAACTTTGTTTGGTTTTTCCCATCACGATTGTTGATTTTAAAGACACCTACAATATCATCAAATATCCATTATGTTTATGTGACGAAGAATGCAAATACTATCTATCCCTTTCACACACATGGCACTTACAGCATGTTCTATTTTTGAACTATCTGTACGACAGTAATTTCTGCGAACAAATGATTTAAAAACATACCTACCTCACAGGTGACCTACTCGTGTGATTCTATTTATACGTTGACACATGCAACACATGTGCTATTTACAAGATGGCCGCTTTAAATAAATACGTAGACGGACGTTACGTTACGCAAACGTGACGTGCTGTGACGTCACTCAGACACCGCCCGAGTGACAATATGTTGATATACATGGTGAATTATGCTGACAGGAATGTGACATCGTAATAGTGTAGGTAAACTAAATTTGAATATAATAAAAATTTTATAAGACTAAAAACATTTAAAGACATGTTATTTGTAAGAACACAGCTTTCTATTCCAATGTGTATCAACCAAAATACTGCAATATTATATAAATACACTTTACATACCCATACCGATCAAAAGGACAGTTAAAAACGGGAAAACTACTTTTATAAGAAACGAACTTGGCGTTGTGATTATTTATTTAAATTTTGACGTGGTTAAACTATCCATCTGTCGCGCCAATTTCACGCCCGCGCTCTACCCAACGTCACGTCATATAACGTCACTCATTTCGTTTTATCGCCATGTCTACGACGTCCTTGCCACACTAACGCCAGCATAGTAATTTTAGCTCCTAATTTTGCAAAACATTAAAGCAGAGGCATAAAATAAACTTTTCTTTTGAGTTAACGACTAATGTATTTTTCGGTCATTTAGCTCCTAATTTTGCTAAACATTAATGTAGGGGCATAAAAGAAACTTTTCTTTTTAATTATCTAATGTATTTTTGTGTCATTTAAAATGGAATAAAAATGTATTGTACAAATTAAAACACGCTGTATAAGGCTGCAAAGTTGGCAACGGTCGAATGAAAATGTCGCTCGGTGAACCCGATCACATGATGGTCTTTTTGATGAGTTCGTTAAGATTATTTTTGATTAAGAATCTCGGTAGGTGGCTTATAATTTGCCGTGGCAGCGTTGGCAAAGGTATTTGTGTTCTTGCGCTGAAATATGTTAGAATCCAATACATATTTATTATACTCGACTCGCGTATTACACATCGCTTTGGCACAGACATTAAAGAATATTTAATGATATTCTTTATATTGTCTCCTGTTTTGTAATTATGAGAATTTGATATGAGGTTCTTTACCTTCCAAATTAAAAGGTTTTCGTATAATTTAACGTCCGTTCTTTAATTAATATTTTTTTTTTATTCTCTACGCGAGTCCTACGTGAGACGCATGTATAAACATGATTTACAGAGAACATATAAACTGTTATAAACAAATTTTAATTTTAAATTGTCATGTATCACAAGATTTATGTGAATGATCTGCTATTTATATCGGCTCCTAGATATTATTAAATGACTAAAAGACCGAAATAACATTGAACTAAATTAATTAGATACACGTAAATAAATTGAATTGATAATTAATAAATTAATTTAAATCTCGTATATTTGTCTAGCAATTGATAAGACGTGAGATAACTATGGGAGTGGGAAAAAATTCAAAAAATTTAAAAAAATAAAATTACTTAAGTAAATAAAGTGCAATTTACCTCCCCTCGCTCATACAACTGAGAAATCACAAACAAACTAAACACGAGAATGATTATCTTTCAAGGTCCTTTAGTCAACACTTATTAAATGAGCAAAATAGTGCAATGATAGCTAGCGAGTGAAAATTTGAATAATGACTTCAAATTTCTGATTTCTGGGTGAATAGTTTCTTGGGTTTATGTGATGTCTGTGGTACTCACGACACGGATAATCCTGCTGTGGTACCGAGAGTACCCCGACAGATGTGTATCGCATCCGAAGACCTACATTTGACTACACTTGCCAACTGGTGCACTATCCACTTGCTTTGCCAAAAAAACATTCAAACTCGGAACTTCGCTAGCTATACAGGTAGCTGTCTACTGCGCCACTGGGTCATCAGAATATATTATCTCATCTGTTTACATAATCCGAACGTCATATCAAATCTCACCAAACAAACCCACAATAACACAAAATTTCCCTGAATTTCCCTGGGACGCGAAGACAGAAGGCAATGAAACAAGAATCTTTGAAACACAATTTTCACGAAATTTCCTTGTTTACCTCCACATGTGCTCGTAGATTGAATCAAAATAAATAGATTTCACAACGCGATTCTGCGAATTCCTTGCGCTGCCGACGGGTGTCGAAGGAAATTTTATAAATCACGTTTTTTATAGATCAACAGTGAACGCTTCAAGGTAATGACGAAATAACACTTTGTTGTAACGAATAAACATTTGTTGAATATCAATTAATTGTCAAAGATAAATTGTTATACAGTTTGTCAACTAAAAGTACCTAAACGACAAAACCAAATATAAAATATTGATAAAAACATAACACTACCCTCTGATATTCTGATAAACTTCCAAAACTTTTGCTACTATAAAATCCATCTCTGCTTGAACACATGTGCAAACACACACACGCACAAAGAAACACATAACGAAAAGAGACAATGGTACAACAAAGCACTCCAACATACCTTGTCCATAACAAAACCCATCATTATTCCAACACGGGAAATCAACATGAACACCGTGTGAGATCTAGCCGTGAATTTAATGTGTTGACAATTCCGCCTAACAACTGCCAATCATAATCCGCTGGAATTCGATTCGGTGAAGGCCCTGGTCTACGACGTGTCTAGAAGCTTTCAGACAATGTTTGGGTGGGTACAAACAGAAGGTCAGTTTATTTGATCGGGATTGTTTTCAGATTGCAGTGTCTGGTGTTAAAAATGCCATGGAAAAGCTTTGTAGACTTTCTTTATTTTTACTTTATTATTATTACTTAAATATTTAGAGTTTAAGTAAATTTTTGATCAAACTTCGGATTTTTCCTTTTATTAACAGTTTAAAATTTAAGCTCATTACACATTAATTCCTTGAGATGATGATATACCAGATGTTGACCCATGAGGAATATAAAGACAATACTAAGACGTCGAGAAACCTACCTTGTACTAAACCCCTTCGTAGTCCAATCAATAAAGTCTCTAAATAGTTGAAACCATTCCATGGATGATCCTAGAAGGTTCGTAAAAGTCCTTGCGCTTTCGACACATGCTGTGGCTATAAAATTGGCTGGAAAATCAGGCCAACGATCTTAGATAGCGGGCACTGTCTTTGTCTCTGTCCATCGTCAATCATCGTCATCGTCAATCGTCATCGTCCCCCAACAAGAGAGCAGGTTTTTTTTACCAAACATATTGAAGTATAGCTTTAACTCATTACACGATTTACTACAGTATCTTCAGTGCCTCTATTATGAGTTGTTGTAGTAAACGTCAAACTGTTACTATTGCAGTTAACGTTTAGAATTTGTATGAGAATCCGTACAGCGCCTCTAGCGGTTACGATACTGAACTACAATTCTCATACAAATTCTAAACGTCAACTGCAATAGTAACGTCCTTTACGTTTACTACAACAACTCATAATAGAGGCACAGAACCCTTAAGTGGCCTAATGCTGATCTCAAGGGGGTGTAACAGGCCATACCCGCCGAGCTGTACAAGTATTAATACTCCAAAAGCCTTTGAGATCTCTTCAGAAATTTTGGTTTTTCACGGTCAAGGAAAATCCTTCATCGAAACGAGTGATTATTAATTTCTTACTATATCTATTATTATATATGTATAAGACGACACAATTTACAATATTGCTATAATGATTTTACTTATTGACAAACAAAACAAACTTACCTGTCCTCCATTCAAAATCAATGAAAGTGGCGTCCAAGGACCCGCGAGAGATAATCTGGGAGCTGTTACATTGTGAAGTGTATCAGTATTCGTGCCGGTAATCGTGGTAATGCTATAAATAGCGTTCGGAATCCGACGCGCGCGTACTCTCTCGTACATTATCTTAAATACATTCGCATGTGACAATGCCGTCGGCGAGATTGCAACTTCGCTGGATTTGTGGGCATACCGGCCCGGAATCGGCGCGCGCATATTGCAACCACGTGAGCTGCATATGGGACTCTGCAGGATTCAAAAATGCATGACGTGCTATTAAGATTCTTTTTCAAGTTCCTTCAACTTTTTTGTCAGTAACCGGCAAACGAGCAGACCAGCTTACCAATGGAAGTGTTTCTTCACTTATTTTTGTACTAACAGTCCCTGTCCTCACACTTATTAACAAACTAAACAACTAACATTCTAACACCATCTACTAATTGGACTAACCACCCTAGTCCCTAAATTGGGTCTTGTTCTAAGTCGGTCACAATTTCCATGGGCGGCCCAGCGGAAGGGTGGTGCTGCATGCTCGTTTGCTACCTTAATTCAATAAAAAAAAAGACTTTAACAAGGGTTTGGTGATTGAATGGGAAAACTGAATTTAGTGGATCGAAGAATTGATTGATCCGGTGACGAGTGACGACTTGTCTCTTCTATCATTAAACTTCATGCCGAAGATTGGAGTTTCATCCACATAATTGATCAAGTGGATAACCTCTATATGGTTTCATTCTCGCAATCTTTTTAGACACGCACATATCTTTTATCTTTTTGGCTACTTTGTAATGAGTTTCCTTTCGAGGCATTCTTGGAGCGCTCTGACACGGATTCTTTAAAAAGAATAGAATAGAATAGAATAATCTTTATTTGCAAGAATAAGGTGTACAAATTAGCTCTTATAGTCAAATTAAATTTTCTCTTATTCTACCTACTAGGCATGCAAATTTATTTTATTATTATTACTTACGATAAACATTACAATTAATTATAAAAGAACATAGTATTATTTATGTAGGGTACAGTCAGGGTTAAAAGTCCAGTCTCATTCTCAAAAACGCTATAGCAAACAAGTCAAACAACTAACCGCTCTAATGACTTGCTTCGAAGCATAGAAAGAAATCTCCTTCAGTGCTAGCGTTGCTTGTTGCAATAGGCTCATAACACAAATACTTAAACTACACACAGATTTGCTTGATTAATTACATAAATATGAGTAAAAGCAACAAAATACGATAAAAATATAAATTGGAACAAAATAATAGATTAACAATTCTACAAGTCGATGACATATTCCTGACAGACACCCGATTTCTTCAACATCCGAAACACCAGATTTTCAGACGGGAGCTGAATAATTTATTGCAATGAATCACGAAATGGACAGGTATTTTTATCAAGAGATAGCGGTCCACGCCCACGCCCACGTGATGGATTGGCCCCGACAACGGATCAAACACATTTGGTCGCAGTCGCTAGCACGGTTTTCACTTTGTTGATAATTCTGTCACTCAGCTTGTTATGATTGCCTAGTACTTCTAATGTCATACATTTAATATTATGGATATTGTATTTGCAAGCTATTTATTTATAAAAACACTTGGATATTTTTCGACAATGCGCATTCTATCTGATGATGTATCATGTAGACAACTTCGGAATAGAATCGATCGGGCCCTTATTTACTACCATCACAGTAACAGAGTGACTAAAATATAGATACCTATTATAAATACCAGAAAAAAAAGAGGCACCAACGAAGCTATCCACAATTTTGTTTAAATAAACTAAGTATATCAGAATATCAAACAGACAGGAAGTAACGAAAGTAATACATAAAACAAAAAACTAATAGCCATAACCGATACATCGGCAAAAATTTACGGTAATGAAGAGAACAGAAGATATAATATCTGCCCAGCTGTTCCCGAGAATCCAGATTCCCACAAACCTCTCAGCGCTGCAGCGTGTCAGTGTAATGCATCCGGTACGGCAGCGGCTATTAACCACTGCTAATTTTGTCCACAGGTTATTAATAGATAAATAAAAATAGTTATTCGACATTGCCTGCGACGCGAGGGGTCCCGGGTTCGATTCCCGGCCGGGGCAGATATTTATGTGGCAGATAAATATTTGTACTCGGGTCATGGGGGTAATTGTGATGTGTTATAATTATGTGTAGTCCATGCCACCCGCGACACAGGTACCTAGTAACCTACTGCGGGGGTATGAGTGTGTTAGCGTTTATTGTTTATTGTTTATTGCATATGTTTGTCAGCTCGTCATATCACCTTCGTCTTTCGCCACTACTCTCAGGCGACGAAATGTTCTGCTACGATTCCTTGAGTGACGCGACTTATTAACTGCTTACTATCTTACGATGAAACTAAATTACACTGAGTATCAGTAACTTTTTAATACTTTAAACTTTAAAAGATTGATGAACCTAGACAGGCGATCTGATGGTAAGTGGTCATCATAGCCTATGGACACGAGCAACAACTGGAAAAGTAAATGGACCGCTGAATCAGTAAGAGAACTCGTTTTACTTTTTTAAGAACCCCATGTCAAAGAAGCTTATTTCACAATTCGCATGTGAGTAGCAGTAGCAGCAACTGTACCTTCGGAAATAAGTACATTGTTTTTAATCTTACCAATAGCTGACAAGGATTTTAAGTCGACATTACAACCGTATACGTTGTACTAATGTCTCAAAATAAAAGAAAAAAACTATGCAAGAGAACCATGGTGACTATACTTAAAGAAATATTACTATCGTGCACAAAGGTGTCTGGCAAATAAAAAACTTAAATTTTCATTTACTAAAGTTTAGCCATGTTTGAAAATTCTACGTATGTTTGGAAAATGAGAAATGAAATGCAATGTGCGAAAAATTAAATTTCCACGAAGTTGGTTTCACAAACACTTTTGAAACCGTGAAACGGCTCAAGCTTTAATGGATCGGAATCAACTGAAACAATCAACGCACGAGGCGAGGTGTTGAGCGGAATTTTAAAACAAGCCGTTTTAATTACGGCACCACTAACACCTGCTGTTACCTGCATATTTCTGTTGCTAACTGCTCTTGCTGAGGTAATGTTAATATTAAATAGCAAAATAAATATCAATGAATGCCCCAAAAAACCTTTGGCTATATCAAGGGTGACGTGCTGCAAATGCTATTTTTTGCTTAGGTATCTAACCAGTTAAATGTATCAACTGGCACTCAACTATTTGATATCAAAAAAGCACAGCTCCCGAACTACAATGGACTATGGAGCTTGAAGGAGTTACTTCGGTGGCTAGGACTACGAGGAATCAGCCGCAAATTATTATAAGTAGACATAAGTATTAACAGTGTATGTACTCATATTTAAAATAGCCACTCGAAGACCCTGGGTTCGATTTCAGCTGCAAAACTATAATGATGAACTTTAATCTGTTATCGGGCTAGATGTGTCTTATTATTGTTAAATCCTAGTATTCTAGGAGCAACGAATTTATGGCGAATATCTATAAAAATTACAATGAACCGAATCACTTCCAAACCGCTGCACCAAATCGGATGATTCTTTTTTCTCGTGACTGGTATCGCGAAGAGCAGGTTTTTGCAAAATAAACTTTTTCAAAATTAACCTGGAACATGGGAATCTAAGGGATCACCCAAACTATTAGATCGAAATGTAAAAAGTATTTTATTGTTGTCAGTTTACAAAATAAATAAAATTGTGAGGTTCTAAATAACTAAGTTTCCGAAGCAAAGCTAGGGCAGGTCCATTATTAATTGATATTTATTATAATATTCGTGTTATCACGGAGATGGATCTATTCTATAGCATAACTGCTGTGTATAGAATTCGACGTTCGGATCGCAATGTCTTAATAGCGATGTGGGCGGGACCATCGCGTCTGTGCAGATGTGCATAAACAAATTAATTATTTCATTTACTGAGAAAACATTTCGAGCGCGATTAGCTCGCGTAGTCGTTGATTTTCATTAAAGTGACTATTTACTTTGTACCTATTAGTTTACTGTTTCAGTTCGTAATTGAACGGAAGATTTGCTGTGTCACAAAAATCAAATTCAAAAATAAATTATTTTAAATAGGCCACAAGATGGCACTTATGACAGGTCAAAATCCATAATGGGAATTATATTCGAAAATAATTATGTTGTCTATGCATGTATCGCTAGTCTCCGTTATTCTAGTGGGTTCAAAAAACTAATTAGACAAGTTATATGATCATAGACTGAGCAATCTAACACTTAAAGAGTTATTTTAATAATAATATAAGTATAAGTTTAAAAATAACAAGTTTGACTCTGTGCTACGCACGGTGATATTATTGATACAACGCAATGCAAAGATTTTTGTTGGAGGTCTAAGGACGATACTGTTCATTTGTGTGCGTCCAACGTCTATAAACACAGTGCACTCACACTATCTACCAAGTATCGACATCAATAAGTGTGAAGTTAACGTGTACGTTGACTGAAAAGAAGTGAACGCGTTTGCAAACTTAAATGAAATTAATTATTTTTTCTCCAAACCCATTAAACATTGCTTTAGTTTATGTTGCTACAAAAACTAACATGTTAACCGTTAAAATAAAACCGTTACACATTATAACCAGTTGTAAATGTGTCTCCTCCCGTGAGAATAAACATAAATCAATTTAAATTCCTGTTTATTTTTGTTTTACTAAACACAACTTTATTAGATAGTCCCTGTCACAGTAACTTTATTGCTCTCAGATGTATCTCTATTAACCTTAACGAAATATAAATGAAACGTAGAGGATTAACCCTAATTCGTTGGTTATTTATTAACATTCTCGTTAATAATTATGCGTTTATCTACGAGTATGCCTTCATTTTTATGAACTTTAACATACCTATGTTTAATTTTGTTCTTGGATGATATCTCGGATCGGGTTTAGAATCATGGTTTCGGCCGAGGTTGGTGAGTGTGATAGTTTAGGAAAGCCTTTGTAATATCCCCAACTTCAATTAAAACTCGCCCGAGACACGTAGCTTTTTTAAATTCTATTATCTGTTATTATCTCTTGTTACAAATATCTTTAGTCCCAAGTTCTCATGTAAAGTTAAATGAGTGTCTTTATGAGAAGAAATAATTTAAAACTTTAATCATAATCTCATTGATTCTAAAACTTTCTAGCTTCGATATAATTTACAAACGATCGACGACTTTAATTACGATTTTAATTATTACAACAGACAAAAACAAAATTCAAATATTCATGTAAAAATAAAAATAAACAGTTTTTATCGGAACGTTCTAGCAGGGCACACTTGCGGAAAGCCACAATACGTTTTTACGTAGATGGAATTACAAAACTCACGACGTGGTTTGTTTACTTAGACGCATTTTCTTTACGAAAATCATGTCACATTGCGAAATTGATGTAACGCTCATATTTTATTATATAAGCAACAAAAATGTGTTGGAAATGTTGCCATATGCGAAAATATTAGCCACATCATTTCGCGTTTAATCATTTACATCTCGAACTAAGATCTGTGCAAGATAGATGATATACGAGCTCGCTTGGATGTTTCGCCGGTTGATAGCGTCCAATTTATTACCGCTGCCCCAGAATAGACCTGCTATTTATACCCCACTTGCTGCTCTGACAGACATTGTTCTGCAATATATTTGAGTTTAGAATGTATTAATAACTTCATCACAGCGCCATCTAGGCTAGGAATTTTGTCTCGACAAAAGTTGTACTACGTGAAATAGTTACCAGTTGGTCTAGTTTTTAGAAGTATTTCGATATGACATTACATATATTATGAAATAGATTATAGATATAAAACAAATATGTCAATGATGAAAACAATTTCAAAATATAGAAATATACTCATGTGTTTAAAATATACACCAGTACCTGTCACACTTATCTCTATTGTGCTAATTGAAATAGTCATTTGTGAATTAGAGAGCTTAATCCCGAGTGATATAAATTAATGGCATTATGTTAATATCGAATGTATTTTCAGTAAATATCTATAGATATTTATGCCGCTTTCGTTGTGGTCGTACTTCCTAAAGGTTGATTGGGAGATAATGCTTTTAGCATTAAGTCCGCCTTTGTATCTGTACATTTGTATAGTGCATAAAGTTTAAATAAATAAATGTACTATTTTGGTGATTGTGCGGTTGCTAGGTTTGATGAACTCCTTCGTGAATGATATTGCCAATGTATGCAAGTAACTTCTAAACGATACACTAAATAATTGTGTTAAAATTAAATCTTGCGATTGTGTTACGGGTGTTTTAGTTTAGCAAAAGCAATTTTTCTGCCTAGCGTATTCTTATTTTGTAAAACTTTTTTTCATTTCACAAATAGATGCTCTCAGGCCGCTCGCAGCAACTTGCCAAGTACTTGATGGTCAGTGGTTACCGCGACCCAACATCAGCGATATCGAAGGTTTCATCGATGTAATGCAATCCAAGAAAGGAAAGAGAAAAACACTTTTAGGCAGCAGACTCGTTTGCTACCTTAATTACATAAAAACGACTCAAACAAGAGGGTTGTAGCCAGTGAGACGGGCACGTAAATAAAGTATAGTCATACATTATAAGTTTTCCATCGCTACCGTGCTTACCAGGCGATATGCGATGACACACGACATTAGAAATGATCAAAAACTACTAAATTCCGTGTAAATGACCGATGGACCGATAAAGTGAAGTGCATTGGCATTCGACCAAGTTTCGAAACAAACACTATATTGGTTTTCTCGGAAAAGTTGTAAGTACGGCAGGGATTTGGGAAAAGACATCAGGAGAAAATCATCAACTTTCATGCAATTGTATTATCTTTAATATATCGCTGGCTCACTATTACAAGGTTCTATGTTAAAATCGTATCACTTATTTAATGATGAATACTACAAGGTTCTACGTGTTATTAGCTAATTATTTTGCAAAAATCAACTGCAAAATATCATATATTACGCGGTCCAATGATGTTTTTATCAACTTAAAGGAATAACGAAGCTCTATGGCTGATAACATAACATCATCAAAATTAACATAGAACCTTGTAATAGTGAGCCAGCGATATGGCACAGAGTCTTTGCAATTTAATTTTAAGTGAGTATATTAATTATGATAATTACTCATAAGCGTTACGGTTTTTAATTCGTTTATTAATTAACATTAATTTATTTCATATTTGCGAGTAACGTTTATCTTACAAATGGTTATAATGAAAACCTATTTGTAGTGTACACAAGTTTACTAGTTGCTTTACTGATTACTACTTGAATATTATAATTATGCGTTTGATAGAACTAGAATTTACCACGATTCGAAAATTTTAGTTAAATCTGTAAACTCTGGTAAAACTGTTTCGACTTATATTTATGATGAATTTAAATGAATTACGTTACATAAGTTACAAAAAGTTTATATGTGGGCTGATTGTAAGATGAGTCACGACATGGGTAATCATGCACTGGTAACTCCAATGTTGATTATAATGTGCCTTTTGTTACACTTAGTTTTAAAGGTAAGAAGAATTATTGAAAAAAAGTAATTGTAACGTAAATTGGAAATTTTTATACCTATACATAATTGTTAATTAATTGATATATACCAATATTTGTGTTTACTGAGACCGTGGCCACAGTACGGCCTTATGTAGAAGTAAAAGAATTATTTTAATGTTAACTTTATCAGAGCTACTATAATCTTAATATATAAAAGCGAAAGGTCACTCTTTTAAATCAGGAAATATCTAAACCCGCTGAAATTTGGCAGGGGAAAGGATTTTGTAATATTCGTATTCTAAGAGAGTAAACGAAGAGGTGAAAGTTTGTTGGAAAATCAATGGAAAGGACTTCCAAGCTGCTTGCAACAGCAGGTTTAAAAAAAAAAACAAATAAATAAATAAGCCGTACACTCACCCTCGGGTATCTTGATGCTGGTGCCGAGATTGAACTGCTGGAGCCGGGCCAGCGCGGCCTGCTGCAGCGCGCGGCGCTCCACCTCGCTGAGAGACAGCAACGAGCAGTCCGCCAGCCGGACGCAGCGCCCGCTGCCGTCTGCCCAGCAACAGCTGCCCTGCACAATGCGACACGTCATCACACCGGAACGGAACCACTCGGGGATTGTTCGTGTTGCGAGGGGGGATATGTGTGTTGAGAGGTGGGATAGGCGACTGGGGGATTGGTGTCCGTGTTGGGAGGTGGGACGACGTGTTGGGAGGTGGGATGACGTGCCTCGCTGAGCGCCAGCAATGAGCAGTCCGCCAGCCGGACGCAGCGCCCGCTGCCGTCTGCCCAGCAACAGCTGCCCTGCACAATGCGACACGTCCTCACACCGGAACGGAACCACTCGGGGATTGGTGTTCGTGTTGGAAGTCGGGATGACGTGTTGGGAGGTGGGATGACGTGTTGTGAGGTGGGATTACGTGCTGTGAGGTGGGATTTATGTTGTAAGGTGGGATTTGTGTTGTGTGGTGGGATTCTTGTGTTCGTTCATAACAATCTAGCAGATTCTACAGCTGATTGTTAGCGATTTCTATAACCAATGGGCATTAGAAATACCGCAAGTAGTCTACCTTTACGTTGTCTTAAATAAATGGAAAGAAAAAAAGTAAAGAAATAACTGGTAGGATTCAAGTATTGGGATTGATTCATATATGGGGTGATTGAGGGATGCTTTATATCACTGTAAATAGGTGTGGTGTTGATTGTGGTGTCTTTGTATGCATTTTGAAAATGAAGGATCTCAAAACAATTATGAAATTGATCAATAGCTCCAAAGATTCACTAATAAAACCGCTATTTAACATTCAAACAAGATGTACCTACAAATATTTTACACTAAAAAGTCTAAACAAATGTTGAACAACCCATAAAAATCATTATTAGTAAGTTACAACACTCAGACTCATTCGTGTGTATTGGCAACTACGCTTCAAAAAGTGTACAACAGTGACGACAAGTTTCGACACGTGGCACGTGACACATTCCTTTACCATGTAATGTAAACATATGAATAAACAAACAACATCACATCAACAATTTTTCCGAACTGAAAGCATAACACAATCGTAATCACAACACAACAGGCTATGGCGTGCTATTCTTGATGAGAAGAGGCAATACATAGTATTTATACATAGGTATAATCAATGTTGAGCCGGTTTTAATTACTTTCATTAACTTCCACGATGATCCAAACAAACATTATAGTTAAACTAAGAAAGAGACTTTATATAATTACCTAAAATATAAAGAAAAGTAATATATTATATTGGCTACTGCACCACAGGGCCCTAGTTTATTTAACTTATTTTAGTTTGGTATATTATTTTTATTTTGTTTATATTTTTAATTAGTATGTACCACAAAATACTGTAAATATGATTTAATAAATGAAACCAGTACTTACATAGCTAAGAAAGGTAAATAGGTATGTACAGTACAGATAACTTTTTACAAATAAGCTGCTTATAAGTAACGTAAAAATTGGTTGTCTGTAAAGTCGGTTTACTGACGATAGTTGAACGTGACAACGTCTTAAGAAAATACTGATGGAATGGTAGCATAATCACTAATAGTCATCCTAAACTATCTTTGAATACTTAGTTATAATTTATTTACTGTTATATTGCAGTTAAAAACCTTTATTAAATATTTTACCAAAAAGACTAGTCGTTGCATACCGTATAACGAAACATTAATCTTTAGCTAGTCTGTGCATATTATGTCATGTCAATGTGCCACAAACAAGTCAAAACAAACCTGGCTGGTTATAAATAATTTCGATAAAAAGCAAAACTAAAGAGACGTCAGAGTTACATTGACAAAAGCCGATTGTGCTTCTTTGTCGCTCGTTCCGCGTTCTCGCTTGCACACGGTAACGCCGCATGACGTCAGATAACGCCTCATGACGTCAGATAACGGCACATAAACGTCATGTTTTTCGTGCATGCAGCCGATATCGAATTATAAGACGTAACGTTGTCACGTCAAAAATAACCGGATCAACATCGATACAGATAAGTCTTAAACGAAAACCACAAGACAAGCATCAGCTTTCGAATAAAAAAACGGTTCAGCCAGTGCAAAGATATGAGTTAACGCGTATAAAAATACAGTCAATTTGAGAACCTCCTTCCTTTTTTAATGTCGGTTAATAAAATAAGCATTATGTAACCAAGTATTTTGTAACAAAATCAGGTAAGTTGAACTACTCTGTAATCACTAGGTTATCATGAATGTAAGATATTAATGAGGCTGGTATTGATGAGGATTATTTTATCACAGCAACAACAAACATACACACCATGCGACTGACTTAAGGTAATATCGTTTACAAACCTGCCGATTCATATGAGAAATGTAATTACCTTTTTACTTGGGAGCAGATTTAAATAAACGAGTACCTACTAAATGTTATGTCAAGCGCGTCACAATTCTACATTCACATACCGCATCTTTGTTTAGAGATCTACTGCGTCCATAAGCAACATTTCCTTTGAAATAGCATCTAGGTATTTGCGAAGTCGATAGATAGTTTTTTCACATAAGTTTTGATAAAAAATATCTTTTGTCAGTCCTCGCTGTCAAGGCTACATTTTACAAGTATTTAGAATCTGAGTAAAATCAAAGACGTCCATGTCGTATCACTTTAATTAGGTTGTAATATGACTGCTGCAAATGAAGACGGACAGCGAAAAACCTGCCTCAAATAGCTGCAGGTGGGCGACTGATGACGCCGGGGCTCCAGCCATAGTCTCGAAGAAAATAGACCGCTTGCGAACATTCGCTAGCGTTTGTAATCTATTTGAATAACTATGTGAACATTAGTGCCTACGAGTCCGCTGTATAATTTTGTCTGGCTTCAACCCATTAGCGGTTCACTGTTGAGTACGGCACAGTCAGAGAATTCTCTACCACGCTGCTCCAGTGCGGATTGATGGAGGGTTTCGGCCAACCCAAGTATCGAAAGTTTTCTTGCCACTTGAAGGCCTTCGAAATCGTTTAACGATTCGTATGTATCGATAACATATGGAAGCGACGGCTTTTCGCACCCTTTGGAGCACGGAAATGATCAATGATTTTTTACAACCAGCGGTCACCAATCCAGCTACCGACCGTACCTGCATTTGCTTAGCTTTACTTAGAATCTAAATGATCAGCAAAGCTTGATCTTGCTTGCGTCCATCTAAGATCTTCTGAATCGCGCATATACCTACATATAATTTGGTATAGTGTTAGTAAACCCGCTCTCGTAACAGAAAACATTATAACAGTATTTGTTCTCGGGTCATTGATGTTAGTGTGTTATTTGTAATACCCACTTCTCGCGCGACAGAGAATCCTAGTGCGTGGGTGTGACTGTCTAAAAGTTTATTTATTTATAACAACGAACGATAAAGTGCAATGCTGCTAAGTGTTTATATGACATTTTTCTAAAAAAATCGACGGCAATAAATTTTTTGCTGTGACTTTCTGTTTTGAATGTCCTCAAAAGTAAGCTTTACACAATAGGGTGCTCCAAGATTGCAAGAGAAAATACTATGTAAGTATCTACGAACGAAGTGTTTCGAGTGGAAGTCAACCATCTATCATCTGTTAGGAGCTATAGAAGTGGAATATCACAAAACTGCGATCTAAGTTGTCGTGTTCCACACATAAATAAAGTACCTCCTTAACAAATTTCATTACTGTGGACCAAGTTGCTTTGGAGATTTTGTGGTAAATCATTGAGTGAGTGTCCTTTCATTTTTACATGTTATCTATGTAAAATTTAGTGAGTCACATTCAATTTAAACAATATGAGGTGTAGCGCAGACGCTGTATTGTCGAGAGCGATGTGTTTTATTCACATGTTTAGTATATTATGTAATTTATCAAGTGTGCATTTATTTTGGGCTCGGCGGCGCGGCGCGGTGGACATTTTTCCGTGGTACGTTGCAGCCGACGTTAGCGTACCGATGCTCGCGATAAATACATTTTTAAGCTTGTTATAGTCTTTTAACACGGTCGTGTTTTTGTACACGAGGTGTTTTTTGTCAATCATACATATAGAAAGTTATAACTAATTAGATATAGATTTATAAAACATAATAAATCGTCGTACGTCTACAGTTAAGCATAAAGCAGAGAAATTTAATTTTCGTTTTTTTTCAATGTTTGTTAGGAATAAACTCAAATACCGATTCAAAAACCTTTCGTCATTAGAATGTTATATTATATTCTCTGAGTAACACAGGTTTTGTTTATTATTATTTTAACAAAATAAGTGAGGCCGCAGACCGGCACCACACATTACTCGCAACATATATTTACAGCGTCAAAATTATTGCTATACATTTACGCGGCGACAAACGTATTGAGTATATGCACATCGGAAGCACAATTGTAGCGTCTAGTTGTATTGTCTTTCATTTTCGTAACGTCATGTTGACATTTTTGAAGCTCGGTACCACGTAAAACGAACGTGTTCGATCTTCAATTACTTATTCTTGTAGCGCGAAAAATGCCTCGCCACCAACTGCACCTACTACAAATGTGTCCTTGATGTGCGGGTTTACATACAAATATAGGGGGGCGATATATATGTCACGTTTCAAATGTGGCGCTACAATTAATGTAATACAAATGTATCTCTGGTGTGCGGCCGCACTAAATACGCACTATTATGCATATTTTACTTAAATTTGTGTGAAACAGGGGCATGCCGCTTGTGAAAGATATTTGAGAAAAACTCTCTTCTATCGATTCTATAATATAAAAATGGTCTTTAAAAACTATGTCAGTTGGTTTTAGTGTTTTTCTATTTGTTTTTGCATTTGTTTCTGCTAATCTCAAAACGTTTAACAGTTTGAATGCTGTTGGCATTGATGTATGAACTGAGCTTATTGTTACATTTGGCGATTGTTTTATTTCAATCAGTTTACAAATAAAAAGTTTTACAATTAGCGAATACAACTGCAATGTAATGTAAATATTGTGTTCACTAAGCCGTGTTATGGAGTTTGATACATTTTTGTCAGTATCAAGACTATGCGCTCATATACCTACTCGGAAAAAAATTATTCGCACTTAGGTCACACAATACGATAGAAAATTTAAAAAATGAAAGAGCATAGCAACAGTACGATTATTCGAACAAAATTCCCATAAATTCCCATCCACATATCTCAGCAGACCATAACGACCGGCGTTATAGGCGTTTGGAAATTATTTGCTCGTTCACGGGAAATAATGAGGTATGCGGATAGTACCGTAACAGTTGTACTGACGTTATGACGGAAATTATTTAACGTTGCTATTTGGTTATGATATTTATGTGGGAACGTTGAGTGAAGTGAAAGACATATGGGGGCTTTACATTATATAATTTGCAGTTGTGTTTACAAAAAACAAAAACGAATTGAATATCGACAACCGACAACTGGTATAAGAAATTATATGGTAAGCATGGGTGAATCATCCATAGAGAATCTCCATCATAGATCCTATCTTTGTGGCCACCGAGGTACGCTTTTTTTTAATAAAATCAAAACATAGAACGGTTCACCAATGATGAACTGGACATTCATAAAGAAAAATATATCGTATCTCCTCCTTTGTAAGAAGTCGGTATGCAAGTAGACGAGACGTGTAGGAAAGTGGGCACTGGACTTACTCAATTTAATTTTCCCATCGGGGATAGGAAAATTTAAAAAGCTTAAGCATAGAACGGACGTTATGTTAAAGTCTCCGCAGCGGGTGTGTAAATAAGTGTGTATACATCCCTTAGGTATTTACGTTAAAGCTGACAAACAAGACGAGCATCCCGACGGCAAGTAGTTACTGTAACTAATGGACATCCGAAAACAGGCCTTATCGATACTTTATACGATACTAGGAAACAATGAAGAAAAAAGAAAGAAAACACAAGCTGTCATGAAATCCCAGCCGGAAAAGACAAGTCTTTGGTGGCTGTCTCTAGCAAAAGTCTGAGATGTATTAAAAAAATAGAATGAAGTCCTAATAAATGTTTCTAAGTGTAACGTTCACCATTAAAAGCAACTCTTGGATGCTTCAGCGATTCTAAAGGAACGTGAACACATCGGTTACGGTTGTTATCATTACGAATCGTGAACGCATATGGGAAGCCGTTTTGGTAACATAAAAACTTTCGACATTCATCCCTCCACCGTTACACATTTAAGCAGCATGGTGGACTAGCCCTCTTTGATTAACAAAATAAAAAGGAAAGGCCCATGCCCCGTAGCAGCCTTACCAATAAAATTGAATGTACTATGATTTCTTGAGCTACGCGCTACGAAGCATAAAGCCTACGCATGGCGTAGCGCTACGCTGCTACGACTTACGTAGACCTAATTATTATGTAACTAACAGTAATTAATTAATAAGGATCGAATTTATAATCATTATCAGTAATCCTACTAATATCCTACTTCCTACTAATCCTATCCTACTATCCTACTAATATTATAAATGCGAAAGTTTGTAAGGATGTATGTGTGTTTGTTGCTCTTTCACGCAAAAACTACTGAACGGATTTTCATGAAACTTTGCAGTAATATAGCTTAGACATCGGAATAACATAATTTGTTAAAATTTATAGAGATTTTTGAAGGGACTGGTTTCGCGAAGCGAATAAGCGAGGGCGGATTTACTAGTTAAACTATAAGTTAACATAATATAATATTGTAATAGCGGCCAACGTTAGCTATGCCAGTCCAAATTCCTAAAAAATAACGCTTTTGAATTTAATCTCATTTTTTAAATTTAATGGAGCGTGTAACTAAGAGAGAAGAAGCATCTAAAGATAGCAAAAACTATTAACAAACCCAACCACTCTAGTAACAAGCGATGACTTCGTGCTTCGTTCTATCTAGCTTTAGAAACACCTTTATTTGTTTTATTTTAAAACTAAAATGTCATATTAGATGTACATGAGAAATGGCTACTATGCCTATTTTGTGACTATTATAAGCAAATCTAATTAACCAAACAGATATAACTTACTTGGGAATGCAATATCTGTAAAAAATAAAGAATAGATATAGATATCTATTGATTATTAAGATAACTACACTGTATAATCAATTTAGCTAATTTAAAAACAAAGTATCTCTCTATATAATAATAGCTCTCACACATTCACTCCATTCATTAACTCCTTGAGTTTGTTGATCCTACTTCCTACTATTATTATAAATGCGAAAGTTTGTAAGGATGTATGTATGTATGTGGGAAGGATGAATGATTTTATTGATTTGTATCGAGTCTGTAGAAAAATAAAACTATGTGTGCATTATGGTATGATTGTTTATGGATGACGATTGTGTGAAAGAGATAGTATGACGTATGAATGTAGATGTGTGAAAGAGACGACGGATGTAGGAAAAAAGATATGGCGGATTGTGGTGTGCAAGACGAGGGACGGAGCGCGAATTAATTATCGAAGTTGAAGAAAATAAAGGAAGAAAATACAATCAAGACGTTTAATTTGCCTACCATCCCTACAAAATTGGTGGCTCGTCCGGGATCGGATCAGGATACGGATCTGCGTGCAAGATTAACTGTTTTAAGAACCGATGAAAAGGTCGACACCGCACTACGACGACGAACGGCGTGCCGACCGCGTGGCTGTAAAAATTTTCAAGACGGAGACGACGACGACTTCACCTTTACCGTGTTTTAACGACGATTTACTGCCAACCAAGACGACAGCCATGGAGGGAAAAGCGGATAAACGCCCGTTAACGCCTGTATCAGCGGAAATTCCGACGGCCACGACGCCTAACCTTATGATGTTTGCTGAGGAATCCATTCCGAGGTTCAGTGGTAAGGATCAGACGTACACCAGTGCCAGATGGGCTCAGGAAATGGACGACAACGCTGAGATCTTTGGATGGACGCCGATACAAAAACTTATTATTGCTCGACGGTCGCTTGTTTCGACGGCGGCATTGTGGTTAAAAGCAGAGAAAACTTTCAAATCGTATGAGGAGCTGAAAGCTGCTGTTTTAAAGGAGTTCCCAGACAATATTAATTCCAAGGAAATTCATGAGGCGATGTCTTCTAGAAAGAAGCGAAGGGATGAATCGTGCTACGAGTATATGTTAGCAATGAAGGAACTAGGACGAAGGGGGAAATTAGCAGATTACGTTGCCATTCAGTACATTGTGGAAGGTATCCAGGATTACGAATCGAACAAAATAATGCTTTACGGTGTGAGTACTTATGCGGATTTAAAAGAAAAATTAAAAATCTACGAGCAATTAAAGCGAAATACGTCAAATGTAAGTCATAATAAACCAGCCAGTTTTTCGAAGGGGCAACCGAAGAGAGAAAATACCTATTTACAGAAGAAAATACGATGCTACAATTGCGGAGAATTCGATCATACGTCGAAACAGTGTCCTGAAAAACAAAAAGGTTTGAAGTGTTTTAGATGCAATTCATACGGCCATATTGGTGTACAGTGTCCATTGAGAACAACGCCAGCGCCGACAAATCACGTGACTTCGATGAGAAAAAACGAGAAACCGAAGCCAACCGTAAGTACTATAGAGGGCGTAGATATCGGTCTGATGCAACAAGATGGCGGAGTAAGTAATTGTCAATGTCAACCTGAAATGAAGGATGTCATGTGTACTACGAGTGACACAAACGTCAAAGTGTCAAAACCTGTCAAAGATGTTTCCATTTGTAATGTCATGTTTACAGCTTTGTTTGATTCTGGTAGTGATTACAATATAATAAGTTCAAATTGTTTACAAAAATTAAGTGATAAAATAAACATTTCAGATTGTAACATAATGTTTACGGGATTTGGTTGTACAAAAGTAAAGTCGATAACGTGTTTCACTTCGAATGTAAATGTGGACGGTTTTACGTATGAAAACGTCAAGTTTTATATTGTACCTGCTTTTGTTATGCCATTTAATGTTATCTTAGGGCAACAGTTTTTATATAATTGCAAAGTATTGTTGGACCACAGTGGTGTTCGAGTTGTACCTGACAACGGGGAGTGGTTACATAATTTAACATGTATGGTTACTACTAATGAACCAAATTTTGTTATAGGCAACGAAATTTCGAATGATGTTCGAAAACAAGTTTACAACTTGGTTAAGTCATATGTTCCTTTGAAAGTTAAAGAAGCACCCATCGAGTTACGCATTAATTTGAAGGATGATATACCAGTGGCACAGCGCGCACGACGATTAGCGTTGAAGGAGGTAAGTGAAGTTGATAAACAAATTCAACAGTGGTTACACGACGGAATCATTCGAGTTAGTCATTCGGAGTATGCAAGTCCATTGGTGTTGGTTAGAAAGAAATGTGGTAGTCTTCGAGTGTGCATTGATTATAGGCTGATAAATCGCAAAATTGTAAAAGATGAGTTTCCTTTGCCACTTATTGAGGATCACATAGACAAGTTAGCTGACGCAAGGGTTTTTAGTGCTCTCGATCTGAAGAATGGTTACTTTCACTTAAGGGTTGCTGAAGATAGTGTGAAGTATACATCATTTGTCACACCAACAGGGCAATATGAGTTCTTACGAGCACCTTTTGGTTTAGCTATCTGCCCTAAAGTGTTCACACGTTTTGTTTCAATAATATTTAGTGAACTTATATCTAAAGGTCATCTGATAATTTTTGTTGACGATATCCTTATTCCAGCAGTAGATGAACTTCAGGCTGTAGAAAGACTTCAACAAGTGTTACAAGTTGCTTCAGAATATGGGTTGGAAATTAATTGGAAAAAGACGCAGTTACTTGTTAAGAAGGTGGAATATTTAGGACATTTAATAGAAAATGGGACAGTGAGACCATCTCCTTCGAAGACGGAAGCAGTTGCTAAGTTTCCTGTACCTACTAATGTAAAACAATTACACAGTTTTATAGGACTCAGTTCCTATTTCCGAAAGTTCATACCAGATTTTGCTGCAATAGCCAGACCGCTTACTAATTTGTTGAAAAAAGATGCTAACTTTGTATTTGATGACGAGTGTAAGAAAGCCTTTAATAGTCTGAAAGATAAATTAACATGCAGTCCAGTATTAGGTATATTTAATCCAAATTTTTCAACAGAGTTACATACCGACGCTTCGAGTATAGCTCTATCGGCAATATTGATGCAAAAAAGCTGTGAAGATGGAGAGCTGCATCCAGTTCATTTTATGAGCAGAAAGACGAGCAACGCAGAAAGCCGGTACAGTAGCTACGAGTTAGAAGCATTAGCCATTGTGGAGGGAGTAAGAAAGTTCAGACATTATCTTTTCGGTATCAAATTCAAATTAGTCACAGATTGTAAATCTTTTCAAATGACACTCAATAAGAAACAATTACCTTTATCTTCAAGAATTTCAAGATGGGTATTATACCTACAAGAGTTTACTTTCACTGTTGAGCATAGAGAAGGAAACAGAATGAGACATGTGGATGCGTTGAATCGAATGCCATATGTTGCTGCAATTACACTACATGATTCTATCAAACATGCTCAGCATTCAGATGAAAAATTAAAAGCTATTTTTGAAATATTACAGGAAAAGTCTTTTCAGGATTATAGTTTAGAAATGGGAATAATTTACAAGGGGATAGAAAAAAGATTAGTTATACCTACGAGCATGGAAAATGAAATTATAGACAGAGCTCATAGCAATGGGCATTTTGCAAAAAAGAAGACAATAGATTTAATAAATAATGATTATTATATAGAGAGACTTGATAAAAAAGTTGAAGATTACATATCTGCGTGTATACCATGTTTGCTTGCCAGTAGGAAGAGTGGAAAACAGGAAGGATTGTTACATCCTATACAGAAGGAAGATTCACTTCTTCATACAATTCATTTAGATCACATTGGTCCAATGACGGATACCAAGAAGCAATATAATCATATTCTCACTTTTGTGGATGGATTCACTAAGTTTGTGTGGCTTTTTCCAACGAAAGGCACTACAAGCAAAGAGGCAATTGAAAAGCTTAAAGTTCACCAGCAAACTTTTGGAAATCCAGTTCGCTTGATAACGGATCGTGGAACTGCTTTCACCAGCCAGGAATTTGTAGACTATTGTGAGACTGACGGTATTCAGCATGTGAAAATAACTACGGGAGTTCCGAGAGGTAACGGACAGGTTGAGAGAATCAACAAAGTGATTCTTTCTGTATTGACCAAATTGTGTGTTGAATCACCATCTCTGTGGTATAGACATGTGAGTCGCGTACAGCGAGCTTTGAACAGCACCTATCACAGGAGTATAAGTACCTCTCCATTTCAGTTGTTATTTGGCACTAGGATGAAAATGAAAGAAGATCATGATATTTTTAAATTGTTACAGGACGAAGAAAAAGAATTATTTTGTCAAAATAGAGAGAACCTAAGAATAAAAGCAAAAGAAGCATTGTTGAAAATTCAAGAGGAAAATGAAACTAATTACAATAAAAATAGAAAAGATAGTAAGATATATCAAGTAGGTGATATTGTCGCTATTAAAAGGACTCAATTTGGAACAGGATTAAAAGTCAAGCCGAAGTATTTTGGTCCATACAAGGTTGTCAAGAATAAAGGAATGGACAGATATGACGTTGAGAAGTTAGATTTAACATCTGAGGGACCGAGACAGACCTGTACTGCTGCAGATTATATGAAACCTTGGCCATGTTGAGATGTTTAGTAGTCTATTATTTATTGGAGTTTAAGTTTGGCACATAACTATAAAGAAGAATCACAAGTTATATCTAGAATCTATAGTTTCAGGCAAAAATCGAATGGTGTTCTTTCACTTGAATAGGTAAGTTGATTTGCATTCTTGAAGTTGTTGGTAAAGTATTTTGTTCCTGTAGGTATTTATGTGATAGGATGTTTCCAACATGTGTGTGACATTCTCTTGTTGGTAGGTATACTGGGAGGCCATGGGGACAATAATACTTTGCAATTCTATGTGTATTTTGTGTCAAACATGGATCCAATGTGTAAGACTTAATTTGTAAAGTGTTAAACATTATTTAATAAAAATAATTATTATTTAGTTCTAGATTTAGTTAGACTAAATTTTGCTAGACATTGCATTCCAGTAAAATTGTGGAAAGTGTATTAAGATGTTATGTACCTAACATACCTCCATAATATTTGTGTTTATTACTTATAAAATGATCTACCTATAAAATGTAAAGTTGTCATTTATCATTTACTGAAATGTTTCCTTAAATAATTACAAGTATAGCATTGTATGGATAAGACTTAGTTGGTTGAGATATGTTTTAATATGTGAAAATTTAAGTTTTATTTTGAGTGCCTAATGTTTTGTTTCAGTTCATGTTACTAAAGTCGCTAACGATTGTTAACAGCTAACCGCTTTATGTTTAATGTAATTTCAGTTACTATATACTGTTTAATGTAGATAAGCATTATGTAAGATGTTTATAAATTCAGGATGGAAGGTGTTAATTGTACTTGTTTTGGTTTTAGATGCAGGACGGCCGAGTGTGGGAAGGATGAATGATTTTATTGATTTGTATCGAGTCTGTAGAAAAATAAAACTATGTGTGCATTATGGTATGATTGTTTATGGATGACGATTGTGTGAAAGAGATAGTATGACGTATGAATGTAGATGTGTGAAAGAGACGACGGATGTAGGAAAAAAGATATGGCGGATTGTGGTGTGCAAGACGAGGGACGGAGCGCGAATTAATTATCGAAGTTGAAGAAAATAAAGGAAGAAAATACAATCAAGACGTTTAATTTGCCTACCATCCCTACATGTATGTGAGTGAGTGAGTGAGTTAGTGTGTGTGTGTTTGTTGCTCTTTCACGCAAAAACTACTGAACGGATTTTCATGTAACTGCAGCTTAGACATCGGAATAACATAATTTGTTAAAATTTATAGAGATTTTTGACGGGACTGGTTTCCCGAAGCGAAGCGAGGGCGGATTTATTAGTTAACTCATAAAGTTGTCAGTTAAACGCCTAATTTTTAAGTATGGGTAGGTATCAACTAAGGAACATATTTCTTAATTATTTAATTAGTGTTGTTTGGGCGAGTTTACTGGTACGTTTGATAATATATGAATGTTCTAGACATGGAAAGCTTAAGAAATCTAAAATTTAATCGAGTTAAGACAATTACAACCTTAAGATATAATTATAATAAAAGGAAACAAATCTCGTCCATTTTTTAATTGTGTGGTTTAATTAGTTTAACTACGGCAAACATCCACTTTTTTTTTAAACTTTCACACCAAAAAGTAACATTACTGTATAAATTTTTGATATCTTCAATTCTTTCTTATTCGTCCCTCTTCATCCTTCATCCATCCATCCTCTCAAACCCAAACCCTTTCAATTCAATCCTGATCACAAAGTATTTTTTCCCACCACATATTTCCCTTATGCTTAGCACGACTATGTTTATAAGAGCTGATTTTCAGTACGGATAAACAGCAATCATTTACTACAGAGTATATTTAGACCACTCCAGGGTCGATAGGTACTTTTAAAACTAATAATAAAGCTTACTACGACTACGTGTACTTTTTCGACAATTTAACGCAGGTTTGCTTCTTTCCGCAGCCCATAAATATCCCACTGTTGGGCACGAGTTTCTTCTTCCAATGTAAGGCGTACAGTCAAGTTGCGTGGAGGACTTCAGACGCCTCAGAAGACATAATGGACAAATTACAGGTTTCCTCACAATATTTTCCTTTATCGAAATAAATCGTAATTAATTTGAGATAGGCTCCTAATTTTTTTTTGTAATTAAATGTGCATGCAGGTTTTTATCCCACGGTCCCTAGTTCGTGGACCTAACTTACAAATTCGTGGACCCAACTTATAAGTCACTTGATAAGCACTACTCAGGTAGGGTTATGGCTATTATTTTATATACGGCAAATAGAATTGATCCCTAAGAAAATTCAACAGGACAAACAAAAAATTTTGTGGATGCAGACGTAATCTCACTAATTAATTAATCATTTGAGATGTATCAAAATATCGCTTCAAACTTCAGCGTTGAGCATTAAATGCAAATTTAAGTACATTATTCTACTCGTACATTATCATAATGATAATGTAGAGTAATGTAGAATAATGCCCAATATGGCCACCAAATTGCACTGCTAATTGTAGCGATATTATTGGAATATTTAGCGAACTGGTTGTGTCTAGCTTAGTACGAGTAGCATTTCTCAAAGCAAAGCAAGAGTGCATTGCTTGTATCCATTTTATTATCCTATACTCATTAAACGAATCAAAAAATAACACAACTGTACAATAGTTGGCGCTATAAAGCAAATATTTTAATAAAAATAAGTCAATAAAGATAAAAGAATATCACACGTATGAAGTAACGTTATGAGATGTATGATGTTTTCGTTAACATAACAATCCCAAATTAGATCGTTCAGCTCAGCGATACGCGGGTACTGAACTATGTAGTGTTACACGTTAGCTTTGATTGGCGCTCTGTGCAAATTTTGAACTACCCGGTTAGAAACTTCTGAATATACCCCAAAACATAGGTTACTTTTTTCAAAAATCATCCCAAGGGTTGAAATAGAGGATTAAAGTTTGTGTTTAAACTTTAAACTGCTTTACCGATTTCGATGATTTTTCTCAGGAAAATAGTTGATGAAGGAAGGTCAAACAAAGACTACCTATTTTTTGACAAAAATCAAAGGGGCTAAAGTTGGGGACGACGATTCGCTATATAAACGAATTCTACGCGTTCGAAGATTATGATAATCTTATATCTTCGTCTTCATCTCCACTTATTAGCTGTGGCGCCTATGACTTTTGGCTAGAATCAACTTGCGCTGAGAAAAAAAATCGCTATGTATTTTCATAATTTTTTTTCAAGAAAATTGACGATCATACAGCCTAGTTTGTAGTGACATTGCGATTTCGGTATTCGATTTCAGGATGGAGTCGCTATGTGAGCAATAAACATTGTTGGGTCATGGGTTCTAGTGACGACGTGTTACTAGTGTAGTCTTTGCCGCCCGTGATATAAGGGAATCCTAGTGTGGAGATATGAGTTATTAGTGTTTATTAAAAAACATAAACTTGAAGCAGTTAAATGATTCAAAACTGTGACATAGGATATTTTTATATATACAATACCTACCTATCTATAGACGGATAAACAGACATAGGTGGTACGGCCTACCTGATGGAAAGTAGTAATGGCCTATGGACACGTGCAATATTCAAGCAGCTGCAGGTAGTTGCCGGCCTTGAAGGAAAGTGTTTATAGTCGTTTTAAAGAAGCCCAAGTCATAGCGCAGAGGGAACACCTCAGCCCCCTTATTATGAGCTCTTAATTCCAGACAGTTCACGTTCACAACGTGTGGGTGACCCACACGTGAACGTGAAATGTCTGGAATTAAGAGTTCATAATAAGGCCCCAGGTGGAATATCATTTCATAGTTTCATAGACCGCAGGTCGGCAAGCGAAAATCGGGCGGTAGGAGATTCGCGCGTGATCCATTATCACATGTTTTACAGAATGTACAGTAACATGACTATGGGCTGTGGGGGTATGACTATGTAAACGATATTTATTTCTTATAAATATACGACCAAATGAAAGGTAACTGATGACGTTAATTAATAATGACGTCGGTATACAAATTACGAATAAAATACTTGAAGCATTCGTTTAAGTTCCTTAAAATCCTACTTCAATCTGCATTGGAGCAATATGTGGTGGACTGTGTAAGCATACTCTTTGTCAGTAATCAGAGAATTATTATTAGTTCTGTCACATTATATTGGACTCGTTTCTTAAAACTAGAATGTCACGTACATACTTATGAACGAGTTAAGTTTCGTTTGTCAAATATTAACATCTCATTAGTAAGCTTATTATAACTTACACCTAAACATGGGTTACTAACATTTAATTTTCGGACATTAAAATACTGATTAGGTAATTAACATCAAAACATTTATTGATGGAGATGTAAAGACGAGCTAAATAAATGTCACTGATTAGGTTCTAATGTCTATCTATTGCCACAAAAAACCCCATCGTGTGAGTGTAAATAACTTGATAAAGTTGATCCAGTAAAGGCGTAATCTACAGGAATCGATCGTTTACAGATTTAGTATACTCGGACGGAGTTTTTTGTAGCAATAAATAGATACATTAGTAATCGGTGACATTTATTTTGCTCATTTTCATATCTCCATTAATCAATGTTGTGATGTTAATTAATATATATTTTGATGTTCGATAATGAAATGTGAATAACAACATGATTTGTTGAGGTATGACATATGAATGATGAAGATATGAATCTCAATTGATACCTCAATAAATTATGTTGTTTACCTGCTCAGATATAATCTCTGTGTAACTAAACCTCATTGAAATTGAGTCAAAAGAATCAACTTCTCGAGAAGATGTCTAGAACGAGCATGCACGTTTGCACAAGCATTGATCCAAGCGTTGCATCAAACACAGAATTGAGTGCGACTGACCTGAGGCGTCCATGTGGCGGCGACGCGGCTGGACGACCGGCTGCGCGTCGGCCACAGCCGCTTGGAGACGCTCTGGACCACGCTGCTCGACGACCGCGACTTCTGCATGCCACCTGCGCCAGAAGACGCCGCTGAAGCACTCCGCCCCAGCAGTGTCGAGAGGAACGAGTGCGACTGCGACGGCGACGGCGGCGGCGACGTCGGCGTCGACGCGACAGACGCGAATTGCAACTCCCGGTACGTCAAAATCCAACCCTCCTCCGTCTGACAACCCTTGTGGGGCCCGTCGTCGTCCACCTCCCCCGGCGCTCGGGGCTTTATGTTCCGCAAATTCTTATCGTAATTGATCCGTTTGAAACGATCGGCCTTATCGGCGTCGACGCTCTTCTTTCTAGCCATCCGGAGGTACCGCTTGATCGTGTCGCTCACGGACTGCGAGACATCGTCGTGGTCGACGCTGGAGCGACGTCGCGGCCGGCGCTCCGGCGGCGGCGGGCTCGTCGGGCTCGTGGGAGCCGTCGCCGCCTCCAGCTTCTCCCGGTACGCCCGCTCGAGCTCCACCAGAACTTCTTCGGGTATCGCATGGGTCTGCGTTCCGCAGTCCACGAACTTGTCCTCCAACGACTCGCCCAACACCTCGATGAGAGGTGGCGGGGACATCGGAGGTGACCGATATGAGTCCTCTCCCTCATTTCGAAAACCACTAGCACTCCTGACCCGCAAGATGCTCCGGGGAGTGACCGCATTGAGGGTGCTCGGCCCAAACCCGCCACTGCCGCCGCCACTGCGCCCACCTCTATACGGCTTTGGCTTCCGAACATCCTGGTATATCTTTTTTAACAGATTCCTATCGCTCAACAGATCCTGCACTGAAGTGTCTCTACTCAACCGTCCGTAATATCGCCCGAGATTATCGTTAGAAACTCGCTGCGAGGGATCGCCGTCCGAGTCGGCGGGGGCGCGATCCGCCTGCCGTTTTAAATAGGTTCGTAACGCGCGCACTAGCTCATCCGAGTCCGTAAATTTTTGCGGTGGTTTATCGTCCTCTACTTTCAGGTACTTTCGCAACAAATCAACTAGCGTCCCCTCGTCGTCCTCCGCCGGGGAGGGACGGGAGGTCGCGTTTTTAAACACTGAATTAAATGCCAACGAGGAAGGCGACGGCGGCGGTGGGGGTGCGGCGAAGAAGTCTCGCCTCAGCTTAGCGATGTCGAAGCGGCCTCCCGAAGTGTGCGGAATGAAGAGCTCCGTGGGTCGCGTCGGGGGCGCCAGGTCATCCGAGGGGGACCGCGCGCGCACCGAGCCCCCTCGCGGTCGCTTCTTGCGGCGGGGCTTCGGCAGCACGCCCGGGTACGAGCTCTTCCTCCAGAGCAGGAACCGGGGCTCGCGGGAGCACACATCCTGGAAGTACGCCTCGATCCTGGGCACATCCTCTGTCCGGTTCTGCGCGCCGTCGGGCACGAGCCGGCGGCCGGCATCGGACATGTACTTCCACGTCTTGCGCGTGAGCAGCCATCGCTCGCGCGGCTTCTCGCGGCGGCGCACAGTCTTCGTCATGGGGTCTTCGCGCGGGCGGCGGCGGCGTTCCATGGTCGCATCATCGGCGCGCACACCTGCCCGCGCGAAACTGAACGTTGCTCGCCACCGTTCGGAATATTATACGCAAATAGACGTCCGGTAATAGAGCGGCCGTGAACTGAATATAGGGTGCGCTCGCGGCGGCGGCGCGGGCGGACTGGACGTCGTCCGTAAACAAACGCTCGCATCCCCCTCCCTCCGCGCTTCCTTGACCTATGCGGTGACAACCCTACCATCTGTCATTGATGATGGTCAGGGCTGATTAAACCTCCCGTTGTTGATACAGACTCGATCATAAAAAATTTATTAGTTTTAACGGTACGAACGGTACGATTTTTATTATCACGTTAATGCGAATAGAGATCTTTCAAATCTGTATTACACTGTTACATCTCGATACTTTTAGTGTAACAAAGTATCCCTGTTAAAAGTTAAACAGGAAATTTGAAAATGAGAAATTATGTAGGTATAATTTTCATTATAAACTCCACCTAATTATTTTAAGTTCCACTTTCTTTGAGTTTTTATTTAATGATTTAAATCACGCGAAAGTCTCTCAAGAGGAATGAAATTTAAAATGGAATATATGTTACATCTCTAAATATATTTTTATTATTTATAGCAACGACTGAATTACAGACATGCTCAACAATACACGTGCTCTCCGATTTGAAATTCTCGTTTAATATCTGAGCATAATTCGGAGTTATTAATCATCTTTGACTGTGGGAACAGGTGCAAAGTCTTGGCAAGAGTGAGCGCATTGTTAAGGGCCTAGATTAGGTGATAAATCAGGTGACTATTACCCCATAGCTATATCAATAGACTTTCGCTAGGGGTATAGTCCAGGGAGCTAATCAAACGAAGGCTATAGGGTACAATCTCCGGTCAGACATACCTATTTATGTCGCACATAATCATTTAATTTCTTAAGTCATGGTTGCTAGCTATTCTAATTCTCTAAGATATTATACATTAGTGACACAAGAATCCAGTCAAATAATGTGTTTATGTATGTAGACTGATTGTTCCGAGTCGTTGCACTTATCAACTCAGAAACAACTCAGCATGGCCTCAAACTTTTGTGTGAAACTTCACTTAACACTCATCCAGAACTTCTCTCCTCTCAACCAGTCCTCATGCTTACGTCGAGTTGTTCCCGCGTTTACGTCTCTGAGCAGATTGTCACCAAATCCCAGAACCAACCTTGAGAAATAGTAAGTCAAGAATGTTGAGCAGTTCTAGCTCCTTGCTTCCGATCGGAACTTCTTCTCTACTCGCTTGGGCTTCTACTAACTCTACCGCCTAACGACTTGTAAGCAACAAGAAAGTGACAAACGATTTCGAATCGATACACTTGGCCTGAACATACATCATGAATTCCTGAAAAACGTATCCTTGACACTACATTCGCTCATGCATAACATTCAGACTAAAAGTAAAATATCAAAGCCTTTATACTCGATCATTCTAACAAGTAAATGTAACAATGTTTTTTTTAAATGTAGTAATAAAAATTAGTTAAATGTGAGTCGAACCCACACATCGATGGTTTCTTACTATCTTGTAGACAAGCTATTAAATATTATTCGTTTGCTCCGTTTGTAAGTCCTCTGACTCTGAGTGTTAGGACATGAATATTTGAACGAAGATATTTCTTATGTAAGCTACAACAACGGGGGAGAACAGCGACCTGACGGTATGAAGCACATACTTATAAAACAACCAGACCTAACATAATTTCACCACTACAAAGACGTATGTAAGCAATAGTTTCATCCCTTTCTCTACCATAACACATACAAAGTCTATCGGGTGACTATTTAAGCTACAAGAAGCTCAATTTTAGTATGAGGACCATAGACAACATTTGTAGACCGCGAATGTCTTGTATGGGAATTGTCAATATGTGCAGCATGTCTATGTAGTTGTAAGTGGCACGCTTTTTTCTCCCATATGTTAGGTCTGTTTATTTTTTATAAGTCTATGGTATGAAGGCGACGTCGTCCATGGACTTCAGAAACACCAAACCGCTGTGTTATGAGCCGAGGGATAAGGAAGCGAAAAGAAACCTTTCATACCTTTTTATACCAGGAACTTTTCATACCAGATTCATACCAGTCAGACCTATGTCTTCATAATTCCGCAATTCTACCGTTAAAACGGTAAGATATGGGGTGATCGTCGCCTATGGACACCAGTAACATCAGGGGAGTCCCGAATCACCAGTGCAGGGCCCTTAGGAGAGCTCCATCATAGCGCTCCAGATGCCGCCGAAAGAATTTTATTTACATAGTTTCGATTTAGTTCTAAATTAAAATTTTGAGAGGTAGAAATATTTTCATGAGTTGATGACCCTATATCGATAAAACGTTCCCATCATTATTGATTTCGTTGTTTTAGGCCTCTTCCGTTTTACAAAATGAATGCCCTACGAGTATTTCCAATTTGAAAAAAAAAACTTCTTTAAACCGTACTATTTTTCATAAACAGTTCAATGAGATATTTTACACTAAATGTTGCCTCATCACACTACAAGACAGTGAAAGTATATCCAATCCGTTAAATACAACGGATCAAACGAACAAACCAATAAACAAGCAGACTAAAATTTTACAAACCAGTTTTTAGGGTGATAAATTAATCTATTCATTAATTTTAACTCATTTTATATCCATGTATAGACGTCCTACCATTTTATTATTGACGTATAAAGGGTAAAGTAAAATTCGTTAATACATATAAAACATATCTTAAATATATCTAATAGATAGTGCTTGAATAAAGTAAACGCTACTAAAACAATATTATATCAATACTCATAATAATTATTACAAACTTATTTCATCGTATAACTAATTAAATCTGAAGCAAATTTGTGCCATTTAACATTTCAATTAGTACATACCAACGATAACTAAATTAGTGCTCGGTTATTTCGACGATATTCTATTAATTGCATCGCGTGCGCTGAGGAAAATAATAGCATAGCACCTACTATCGTACTTACGCGACGGCCATTTTAGCTCGCCGCGCTACACTTTTTGCGTCCGGATCCAATTACCTACACATAGTTTCACCCTTTAAATGTTCACCTTTTAAAAAAACTATTCTGTATTCATCTTTCATTCGAAATTAGAACATGCCAGTGTTACAAAAAGAACAGCGTTTAAAAGAGGAAACCGAAACGTTCTACGTTTAAAATTCAATTTGAATTACGACTTTGGAAAACTTTCCGCTCAAATTTACAATCGAATGATAATTTAAATAACAGAACGAATGTATCTTGATGTGAGTATACTCGTAAATATTGTAGCGGGTGAAAGAAAAAATAGGTATGTGTGATTATAGCGGCATAGTCAAATCATAATAGTTTTAGTACAATGTTTACAGCGTGGAAAAATCTCGATATTGCAACTCTACATTCTGCGAGAGCTGTGTCATACCTTAACTTCCTAGGCCACTTATAAAAATAAACTTTCAACATAACGAACGAAACACGGGTTTCAACGTGATCGAACTACAAGTAGCGACATCTAGCGGAGCAACGGGAAACAAGGAAAACTATAAGCTCGCCAAAAGCTTTGATCAAACTCGGTTTGGATAGGAGTTTAGTGTTTCCGGAAAATGCCGGTAGATGGCTGTATAAGTCTTATATTACAAACTTATTAAAACTGAAGATGTACTCTGCGCTCGATATTACTCATTCTGTCAACCTGTCGATGACACTGTTAACGTAAAAATTGGTGTAAAATATGGTAGGGTAATAATGTGGTAATAATTAGGGGTTAAAAGTTTGTTAGAAAATCAGATACGAGTACTTCCATATGGAAACCGTGGTAAATCCATATTTTCCTTACTGTGTATGTAGTTGCACTTAAATATATAAGTTACACTAATACACAAAACTTATATTGTTTACGCTAGTTTAGAATACCTGGAATGTAAAATGCAGATAGATCCGCCATTATTCTGATGGTGGTTGTGAGTGAAAATAATAACTGCCCAATTACCTAATCACTTAGCGCAGTTGATAAGATTGTAGGATTTTTTAAGATTTTAAGATATATTAACAAGCTTTAATGTTCCGTTAAATAGTAACATTGTCACAGCGAAGCGCACTATGGCTAAATGTCCCCTGGTCAGATAGATTCTCCGTTATTACACTATAGCCCCGTCCTTGGATTTTTTATGTTGTAATTTCCATGAACAATACAAAAAGACAAGAACACACACATCCCGGGATGGAAAATATAAATTCATAACTCAAGTATCCGCTTCGCATTGAGACGAAACCAGAACCTTTTGATCGAAAGTTCGGTATTTACGGTTACCACTGTGCCATACGGGTAGTCTTGAAGTTACAGCGAATTGACGTTTCCAAGACAAAGTTTCCTTTATAGTGCGCCCAACTTATCTCTCAAATGGCAAAAATCGGCCAAGTGCGAGTTGGACTCGCGCACGAAGGGTTCCGTACCATTATGTATAAAAACGCCAAAAAAATCTGGTCTGTTGTATGAAAGCCTCACTTAAATATTTACTTTAGTTTTTTGTAGCCACAAGCAACGCCATCTCTTGGACCGAAAGGTAACTAATTTATCGCTGATGCGTCGAAGCCATTATTTTGACTTAAATATCAATTTATTCAGTGTTTTAGTATTTGTTGTTGTAGCGGCAACAGAAATACATCATCTGTGAAAATTTCAACTGTGTAACTATTACGGTTCATGAGATACAGCCTGGTGACAGACGGACGGACGGACGGACGGACAGCGAAGTCTCAGTAATAGGGTCCCGTTTTACCCTTTGGATACGGAACCCTAAAAATTGGAACTAATGCCGCCATGTTAAAAAGTCATTCTTATGTACAATACGTTGTGGTCATTCATCTGTCAGTCACTATTGTGCAATGATTGGTCTAATGCGTCCGACAGCGCCTCTCTTCATTTCAAGGTTAAGTTGGGTTTACTATAATGAGTTAGTCCGTTGTGGGAACTTTAACCCTGACTTTGACGACCGCATAGTCTAATATAGTTGGTAGTATGTCACGGTTCGAGTCCTGACCCGGTAAATATAGATAGGTATGCCATTTGTTCACTGATAGTGGGTGTTAGTCTGCATTTTTTTTTATGGAATTAAGATAGCAAACGAGCATGCAGTACCACCTTCCACTGCCGCCCATGACAACTGTGACCAACCCAAAACTAGACTCAATGAGTCTCGTTCTAATTCGGTTACAGATGCGTTGCTACCCCTGAGGACTGAGATGGTCACCTCTAAAAAAGTGTAACCGGCTCCACCTTCCTATCCGGAACACAATTGTTCTTAAAACAATTATTACACGGTAGGAATGGTACTAAGTACCGTGGCGGGCGGTGGTACTTCCCCGGGTGAGCGCCACCTGCAAAATGTATGTTCATATGTATGTTCAGGCCCCCCTGGACACAGGGAGTCTTAGTGCGGGGGTATGAGTGTGTTAAAAGAGACCAGCAACTTTCTTAAGGACCTTGGGCCTGGAATATGAACATGCATGAGACATCGCGTTTTAGATCCAGGATATTGTTACCACATTGTGCATATTCCGTTTTTGCGAAAAATGATGGGAATAATGAAATATAGTCGTGTTACGCACCGCGCATACATAGTATAGGCTTGAAATTATAATGTTTTAATGATATGATGTAACTAGATTTTTAAATATGAAATGGATGTATTAAAATATGTGAGATTATTTGAGGATATTGAATGGCCTATACGTATTGTATGTATTAGAGTATCAATGTGTTAGCGTTCATTTAATACCGAATAGTGAATTAGCAATGGTAATAGTTGATTTGGTAACAATCGATTATGATGGACAGTATTGGCATGCGCAGACGCATTGTCTCGGCCTAATATAGCGGACAGCGACCACTGTTGTATTGTTACCTAACAATAGCTTGGCAGAATTATATTTTGGTCAATGGTCGTCGATTTTAGACAAACTATTTGTGTCAGGCTAACAATTTTATACGGTGAGGTCATAACAATGGATGACGTTAAACAATGGATGGGAAGGAAAGGAAGGAAGCCTTTATGCAGTAACATTCATGCTAATTTAGCACCAACATTCATGCTAAGTTAGCACCAACATTCATGCTAAGGCTGTGTTTGTGTGAGGTCATAGATCTGATCTGAGATCTGACACATTTCAAACCAGAGGTTATTTTACTGCTTACATATGTCATCCTGGTCGGAATTAGTGTCAGTAGACTTAGCTGCCCTTACTCTTACACGGCCAAAAACATGATATTAGGTCTAAGGAGTTGCTCGAATACATTCTATAAATACTAGCTGACCAGGCAAACGCTGTCGTGCAACATATGTATATCGACTATTTATATCACAAGTTCTAAACAGTGTATTAAAATGAAACGTGCGCTAGTTTTTAAATAGCCTAGCAATACAACTAGGAAAGTAATTTTTGCGTGATGCGCAGACGTACAATTAAGGAAAGACCAACACAAATTCTAAAAATAATACTTTTGGGTTCTATTGGCCCAAAAGATCATTCATACATTTTTAGCTCCAATATTTTCCACCTGACGTAAACCTTTTAGATCCAACTTCCAGTATGAAGAGGTCCATTCGACGGTATTTTATGTGTGTTAGGTAGGTACCTACCTCATATATAACTTTTGATTGGGTGGTCTGATTTTTATAACTATTTAATCGAAAAGTATCTATCAAATGTTTCACGTTTGGTCACAATTTTGAAGTCGGTTATCTTTTTTTGTATAAAATATGATTACTTGATTTAGATAAGTTAATGCTAAACCAAGTATATACAATCCAACCTGATAGTAAACAGGGACGTAGTTATAGGAGTTTTGTAAACATTTAAGTAGTTGGACATTCAATTTAAATTACAGAAGTAATTTGGCAAGACATAAATTCAGTCGGACACCGACAAGGAAGATGTTGTGGCGAAAAATGTTATATATTTCGTCGTTGCCTTAATTACAGCAGAAACTTTCTTTTGATTTTACGATTCTTTGAACTGTTCTGAATTAAGTGGACTGTTTATTTAATTCATCCTTCCTGGCCGACAAGCCCTTTTTGTTGCTGATATCTGACCATCAGGTGTCTCGTCCACTCGTTTGTTGTCTAGGTATTTACATTAAAAATAATGCTTTCTTAATTAACTTATTACAAATATTAATGACCTCACCATTAACAAATAAAAATAACTCAAAAACTACCCGTCTGATGTCGCTGAAAAAGCATCAAATAAGACATATCAAGATCGGTTTACACAGGAATAACACAATAATACATTAAACGTAGTAATACATTAAAAATACATTTTAAAATTTACATCGACGAGTAATAGAGAAAAAACTACATGGAAAAAATTTAAAATATCTATACTATACGTACTTATTAGTCCCAAGGGTATTTATAACCGGAATATATCCATAATTAACAAGTATTTTAGAAATGTGTCTTTTCAAATAATTACGTCGAAACGAAACATTTAACGTTGGAAATTCACGATCCTATTTTTATTAAGGCTATACTTAAGATGAAGGGGAGCTCTGTTGTACGAGTACCTATATACCTACCTACATAAATATTTTTACTATGTGAACTTACCTAACACTTGTGTCATAATTATAAGTTAGTTAAAAATACAGTTTTACTTTATAAGTAGATACACTATTAGATTTGAATAATTCACTTTAAATACCTAATATGGAATAGGATTACTCGCTTCGTCGCCTAAAACTAAACGGGTGTTTATCATGAGGTCCGATTGCAGTCAAGCACGTATATTAAGTAACAAACAATTCAAATAATAAAATAACAATAATTTAATACCGGTGGAAAATAAAAAAATTGTCGTCACTATTACCGCGCTCACTCACATCCGCGCGAACTTTGTACATTGCCCGAATTGTAGGTTTGCAAGCTGGGAAACCACGAATGTATCAAAAACTTCGCATTACCATTTGCGAAAGTCCGTCCTAGGTTGGTGGATACGTAAAACGGCCTTTAAAAAATAAAATTTCCGCAGAAAACTTAAAGCAAAATTCCTTGCCGCGTGAAAGTAGGTACCTACTTGTCAACTGGCCACGTGCGGGTAGTTTGACTTCACACACCTTTGATAATATTATGAAGAACTCTCTGTTGTTCAGGTTTCACCCGCGGTCATTTCCTTTACCTTCTGTGGTTGAATTTAATTAATTAATGCGAATTATCCAATGCTCTATTCGTTTCGAGACTTTCTGATTCTGATAGGTTTCTTCAATGTTAATCCTTATCTTTTGATTATTGAGAATGTTTGTTAGAAGACTCATTCCTTTGCTCCTTGTACAAAACACTTTTTGTTCTGTATTTATCGTTGAAGCTAGAAACTGGAACTATTGCAAAGGACCAACAAATCTGTTTGTAATAATATCTACCTATTCGTCTTCAAGAAAGCCGTATTTCAATTCTTCACATAAAATTTTACAATTTATCTTCTTACAATGACATTAGATCTTATTTCTATCTGCCTAAGTATTAATTTCGATTCACAACGAGTTGCAGGATTCGGTCATTGATTATTCCAAATTTAAATTCGCCGAGCGTCTCAGTCGCTTTCGTTCACTCTCGACACGACATTGAACTTACAAATAAAAACAATAACAATAATCCGGTCTGAAATAGAGCGATTTATTTATGCATTGGAGGACAAAGTACCTATGTTACGTCTCCGGAAGAACATCACTACTTTGATGTCAGCTAGTGATGTGAACAGGAAACGGATTTCGGTCATACTCGTATATAAAAATTATTACATTTACACAGATGAAAATGATAAATGTATCCACAGTTGCAATATAAAAAGAATTGAAGATATTTTCATATCTATCAGTATATTGTCATTAATTTTTCTACAAATGTGATAACATTTTCATTTAGTGCCTGAAATAGGGCATAATGGCACTTACAACTTTTATTAAAACTATATGTTATGCAGTAGGTATAGGTACGTTCAATTAATAAAGTTATAAAGGTAAAATAATCAAGAAACGAATTTTAACATTTTGCACTTGCTATTATGCCCTAGTTTCTATTGCTGTAAACCTTATTATAGGTACAAAATCGATCAAAATGACGAAAATATTATCGTCACTGTATGAATGACCGGTTTTGAGTAATGAACTGCCATGTAACGGAAATTCTTTCTCTTGTTTTTCTTTTCTATTCAAGGCATAGTAAATATTGGTACTTACATGTATTATTGCTATAATTAACAGTATTCTCCACTTGTATGGGCATGTTTAATCTTGACTAGAGGAGTATCACTTCATGTTACCATGCACTGATAGCTAGTGCCGGAGCTGAATCACTTCACTTCATTAACACTTTTTACTTTACATCATTATTTTAAACCATCTGTCACTTCACCATCACCTCTGAATTTACTAGACACATCGCATTCGCTTTGCTTCACCTGCTATCGAAAAAATATTAAAATAATATGATTACAACCTACCTACACTTTGTTTTAAAAAAAATAAGAGAAACAAATGCATTCTATTGTCGCCCAAACCAGCATTAAAATGCATATTCATATAATTAGAAATTTACTGAACGAAACGAAGAATGAAATTAATTTAAAAAATAACAGGTGGTCAAAAGGAACGCTTGTATTACTAGTGAATGAACGAGTTACGCCGGAACATATCCGCGCGGGGCTGCGCGGGCGCCGCGTCGCACCGTCTGCATGTCACTGCGCCTGAAAAGAAAAAGTTTGTATTTTTAATCTATGTTGCTCAGTTGGCGGCAAAGCGGCTATCAATTTGTGGTCAAGTGGCATTGATGGGGATGACAAGGTACGTTTTAAGGCTACATCCATCTCAAAAAGTCAACTGGGACATGTGCATTTGGCCTTACTCGGGCAAACATGTCGATTATAACTTTTTCTCTTCTTTTAAAGCTCTTACCTAGTCTGACCATTTGCCACCCTTGTGCTAAAATCAACTAGCCAGTGTTTACGCAGGTCCCTATTTATTATCATATATTGAAGTAGATATACTGGTAACGTACTGCGTACAGCGTAGCCGAGTGTTGCATTATGCGTGTGCGACTATTTTAGGCTCGTCCTGTGACCGTCTGTGACCGGGACTATCAAACGTTTATGATGTCTCACGTTTACATTTTATTCCCCGCGGGAAAACTGTTTAAAAGCTGATTCTCCGCACTATTTAGTTTTGTTTACCATTTTGGATGTTTGGTGGCCCATAAGCAGACCAAGAAGAAATAAATCTACCTACGCTAATAATAATAAAGCTAGGGAGTTTTTGATTGTTTTTTTAACGCCATTTTAAAATGCTTTTGTTAAAATTATCTAATTATACGATTCGATTGGCCAACCTAGAACTAGGACTTCGCTAAGGCTTATGATAGCATAGATCGGAGTGCTCTGTATACAATACTGAGGAACTTCAATATTCCCGGCAAACTGGTCAACCTTATTGAGACAGCTACAAAGGAGAGCAACATGAAAGTGCGGGTCGGAGGAGAGCTGGCGGAAGCGTTTACTGTAATAACGGGACTCAAACAAGGCGACGCTTTGTCACCCATGCTCTTTAATTTAGTTCTTGAATATGTCCTGAGAAAAGTATTAACTTTAGATTTCGGACTAAAACTAAACGGAAGGCATAAAGTGATAGGATACGCGGATGTCCTGGCTCTGTTGGGAGAAACTAGCGCCGAAGTACAAGCAGCCGCTAAGGCCCTTGAAACAGAAGCAGCCAGGGTAGGCCTGAAAATTAACCACGCTAAAACCGAGTATCTTCACATGAAGCTCTACAAAAACAGACGCATTAAGCCCAAAGACCTACAGATTGAAGATACCGTGTACAAAGGAGTGGCGGGCCAAATTTAAATACCTGGGTTTTACCATCAATGAGACGAATTCCCGGGACGAAGAAATCGATGTGCGAGTTCAAAACGCTTTGCGTTGCAGCGCAGCCTTGCATAAAGTGTTGGTGTCCAGGCTTCTTAGTAGAAGCAAAAAGATCCGTATCTACAAAACGATACTACGACCCATCCTTATGTACGGATGTGAGACCTGGGCGCTGACACTTAAAGAAGAAACTAAACTCCTAGTAGCCGAAAGGAAAATACTCCGCAAAATATTCGGACCATGGCAGAAAAGTGATGGAAGCTGGAGCATCCTAAAAATCGCCGAGATTGAGGAGCTCCTGGCTAGCCCGAACATAATAGGAGAGACAAAGGCACACTGACTCCGATGGCTTGGACACCTTGAAAGAATGGTCAACCGACAGGTCGTTGGCCCGTCGGGCGCCCCAGATATCGTTGGGGCGATGTGGTGGCCGCAGATCTACGCGAGCTTCAGGCTGGCGAATGGCATGAAACCGCACAAGACCGGGATTAATGGCGAATTCTCGTGTCGGAGGCCAAGATTCACTTCGGGTCGCTGAGCCAGCGGAGTAAGTAAGTAAGTAACCTAGAACTAGACTCAAAGGACTAGGATGGTTAGTCCAGTTAGTAGATGGTGTTAGAATATCAGTTGGTTAGTTTGTTAATAAGTGTGAGGACAGGGTTTGTTAGTGATAATTCTCCACTTTAATAAACATGTTTGTTACAGCCTTCTACGAAATTCTAAATGCCCCATTAACCACAGTGGAGTGTAAAGCACTATACCCGAATTTCAGTAACGAAACACGACAGATCTGTCACAAAACTTTTTAGACAGCCACACTGTTTGAAACGAAGTATTCTAATCTCTCTGTCCCATTAAATGGACGAATGGCTGTGACACACATTAAGATATTATCAAAGACAGAGGTAACTGTTACATGTTGATTAATAGAAAAAATAGTGAGATATTTTTTTCTAAAAGGATACATTTATACCTTTCATTTGGTTAAACATTGCGAACAACACAACGAATCGTCAATTAATTTTGAGCTTTTAACCTTAGGTACGATAATATATATTTTTTCTATAACATATTTCATAAGACAGCTGGTATTACGAAATGTACTATCTGTCACCATTAAATTCAATGGAGATGCATACAACATGCTCACTTAGCAGCATAATGACTCTCTGTTTGATACCAAGCTTCATAAGTCCTATGCAGGGGAGATTACATCTGTATTAAAGAATAGCCTAATCATTAGACAAAGGTCATCTAGACTCCAAAACAGTCACAGGTTGACGCCAATAATTTGACCAAAAGTGTTTTATAGACAAAATTAAATTCTTTTTCATATTGCTTTCTATTAATACTTATTACTATTGATGTTATATATCTTTATGTATTTACAACAACTAATGAACAAACAACCAAAGACACAACAATTCAAAGAAGCGAATGACCTGTTCAAGACAAAGAATAGCCATTAAGTACTAGGACCACTCTCTCATCACCTTCATTCTCGGAAAGGTTCAGAGACGAGCGCCATCAACTAGACACCTGCAGATGAATACGCCAACAAATCACACGAATACGACGAATACGTGCAAATAAATCAATTCGTGATTCGTTGACAATGATCTACGCACGCGCACAATGTCATTGCCTCGGCTAAATATACCTGGCCGTGCCGCGCCATCTCGCGTCTAGCCGCATCTCACACACTTATCCATTTTTATCCAACGGCTGTTGCAAACCATGGCTTACAAACAAATTGTAACCTCTTTTCATAAAGATCCCAATGCTTACTTGTTAACCGACTTCAAAAAAGGAGGTTCTCCGTTTGACCTGTATGTATGTATGTGCGCGATTATCACGCGTTTGGTTGAACCGATTTTGTTCAGCATAGTACTTGTCGGACTTAGGAGAAGGTTTTAGGCATATTGTTTGGCTGAACCGTTTTTTAGATACAGAGGTTACAGCAGTTGACTGCGACACTACATACTCAAAGCTAATAACTGTAACAATAAAGACCAATTTGAACATTTGATAGGTGACAAGCTGACAAGAGCTTAGAATTCACCCGGGGAAAGGGTACCCCGAGAAGAGACCCTTAGGGCGCTTTTAGTGTCATGCGGATTTGCTCACGCACGCGGGATTGCTCCGCATGCGTAGCACCCGCAAAGAACAATTTCATATAGAATTTACTGTAAAGCGTGAAACACGCACGCGGGATGCGGGACGCTGTGCGGGGCGTCATCCCGCAGCGGGGCATCCGCATGTGTGGCCTATCCATACAACTTCAGTACCCATTTTAGAGTCGTGCGGGGCGCACGCACCGTATTGTACTAATCGTCTACGCAACCCGCACGTCACCCCGCAGAAGACTGAAACTTAAACTGCGTATGATCCGCAGCGTGAAATTTCACGCATACGGAGCAATCCCGCGTGCGTGACCAAATCCGCATGACACTAAAAGCGCCCTTACTCAATAGTCGTCCATGGTGGGTTGGGATGATGACTCTAACATCGTCGGCTGATAGAACTAACCAGCTAGTCCCAATTTGATTCTTATTCTATTTTGGTCACAGTTGTCAACGCAACGGAAGGATGTATGCCTCGTACACTACATAAAGAAACCAAAGTAAAAAACTCTACCAGCATGTGTCAATACCGTCAAAACCTGACTGTAGAGAACCCAAACCTCGGACGAGAGGGACATAGCATACTGCATACCTAATCGCTTCATTCGTTGTTATAGCTGTGTGCACAAGCAAAGAAAATTGGTTTTGAATTTCCCTTTCATCCTAAACAACCTTTGTATGGAAAGCACCCTCGTACCTTTAATTTATTGTATCACAGTTGCAAAGTCTAAATAATATGTTAACATATATCGGGACGTGACTGAGTTACTGTTAAGTATTTGAAGAAGGTTTAATGAGGTGACTCCTAATAAAATAATATAAATGAAAAAATTGGATCAAAATGTGAAGATAGCGTCCAAATTATGATATTACCTAATTATGATAATTCCTAAGTATATGCATCACAATCTTTGCATCAAATTGGTATGACAAACGTAAGTAGGTAGCCCATAAAACATTTATTGGTAATGTCGGCTTCATAGAAACCCAGTGCTTTCGCAGAACCGCCACAGAATTACCGAACTTCAAATGAACACGCTAATTCATAGTTCGTCGGCCCACTGACCCATATTAGCTTGTCGCGTAATAAACTGTTCACAGTTTACAATGTGCAAACCGCAGATGTATGTTGCTTCAGACTACAGAGTAATTTAGTGTTACCACAGAGTAATGACTTTCTTTCAAAAGTTTATTCGAGACGGCTTGATAACTTAATCTAGTGAAATTAGCATTCAACCTTGAATTATTTGGTATTGATTTATTTGGTAGTGATGTCCATAACATTAATACCTACTAGGAATAAGGCTAAACTGATTGTACCAAATTTTCGGCTAAGTAAAACTGGTGGCTCGTTCATGAGTAGATGTGTAAAAATTTATAATAAAGTTAGAATTGACGGAAATGCCGTACTATAAGTTAAAACTCATGTCAAGGACATTCTTATGACGAAGGGTTATTATAGACTGGATGAATATTTTCAAGATGAAATAGCCTGGCCATGAGTTTGAAATATAGCCATTAATTAAGTAGTTTTAAATGTTCTCTGTAACTGTGAGAGGGGAAAAAAGAAACTCCTTGGGAGTTTCTTGCCGCTTCTTCTACCAAGGCCACTCATCGTAGGGATTTGTGGAAGTGATGGCGTAAAGTGACATTCGAAAAGTGTTTGCAAAAACCAAGTTCGAAATAAATCATTTCATTTATCATTTTATCATTGTTTTCACGTTCACGAGACGTAAGTAACGTTAATCTTATGATTAATATACAAAGTATGTAGCTTTTATAACAAGGGGCGATAAATCTTGGTTTTGCTTGTAAGTTTGCTTGATAGGACCGGTGAACTCACATTTGACAATCATACTAATTTATTCACCAACTTACGTTTGGCTTCCAGGTTCAATTAAAAGAAAATAGAACTTAAGCCTGTGTTGAGCGCGGAGTTAAGGGAAGTTGTTGCATTTTAGCTGATTACTAACATAAAGTTACCATAAAAATATTCATATAGGAGTTTGTAGTAAGTGTATCTTGTGACACCTGAAAATTGTGTTAATAAAATAGGTTTGGCAAATCAACAAAAGCATTTGAGAGCATTACTTATTCTTTCAAGCAAAAGTAAAACCTAATATGCATGATTGATTTCGTCACATTAATGTTAACTTTAACAGAGTTCCCTAAAAATCGGTCTCCTAAACAGACGAGTGGCTATACTTTAGAAACGCCCGTTTGCCAGCAATGCGGAGATATTTTGGCACGCCGGGACGTACAACTAAAATTATTCGTTATAGTCATCCAGCGATTTTCGTCACCGATTGACAAAAAATATGATGTCGCATACTTGGATATCGTCAATCACGTTGCTGGAGTCCCTAAATTATTTATTTTTACGCATTGCTACAACACAGGACTAAGATATACTTACTGAGGCGTCCACTGACGATATAACTAGACTAACCTACCTACAAGCTATTTATTAGTTAATTGAATAACCAACATAAACATAAGACATCAAAACACCAGTAATCGATTCAAGACAACTTTATCCCACAAGCAAAGTTACTACAGATTAAAGTCTGGCCTATTAAATTCACGTAATAACATCTTTGATAAAAATGCCCGCGCGATTAGATCATGGTGTGACAAAATCCGTAAGATTTCGTGCTCCCTCAGGATTAAGTGTCCAATCCCATTCACATTCCATTCATACAGTCGTTCCTGCATTGAATTACAGTTTTATATATAAACTCGACGACACGATTCTGTTTTATTTAATAATTTCGTAGCAGAAATGATGTAGATAGATGTACTTATGTTTAGGCTGGTAACAGTATAAAGGCGTGTTAACTCCAAATTTCACTAAGAATTAAAGAGTACTTCTAATTTTGAACTTAAGCCTCGTAATAGGGAATATGCATGATTTTTTTTTATTGTTTTTATAGCTCATTTATGTTAATATAATACCGTAAAAAAATATACGAGTCATGGGAAAGTCCAAATTTATTTTAAATTAATTAATGAAAATTGCAATGACATAAGGCCGATTCAAACGCCGCCCTTTTGGCGCGTTCTATGGTGACGTCATCGTTCGTCAGGCATAGACATATATACCTAGACCGGCCTTGCACGTTCGAATGTGCGTCAAGTTGGAACAATCCAATTTTGAATCGAATCGGTTTGTGCGTGAAGTTGGCGCGATGGAATTTTGTTACTATATTTGAAAACGAACAGATTACATAGTGATATCTCGCTTCCGCGTTTCGAAGTTTTAGTCGTGCTGTCTTTGTTACTCTTACATATGTCACGCGCCATTTTACTAAAGTTATTATTTTAGAAATAGTGAAGTTTATTTACAATTCAATGTTTACATAACGAAATGTGATTCCTTTGGACTTTATTTGTGTTTCTTGAATTGTTAGAATATTTTTGAAGGCACAGGAAGCCATATTTTCTACATTTGCGGACGTAATTACTGAAATCAATTTTGCGTAAGGAAGATGTGTACCTCGCTGCTGTCTACAACAGACTGACTTGATCAATCACTCAATCACACAACCCAATGTTGACCACTCGCCGTGCGCCTTATGTATGTTACGGGCCCATCTAGACTTTCTACATCCATGTCGTCAGGTTGGAGTTGTTTACTAACAAGTGGATAAGAGCGAGGTTGAGAAAGAGTATTTTATAGTACTAAATTTACGTTTTCTAGTTTAATTTCATAAACGGAAGTATGGATGGAAACCGAAGACCTTATTTTAAGTACTGTATTGTACCTATGTGCAAGAATACGAGATGGAACGCACCGGAAAAAGTATTTTTTCATGTTCCACGGGATGCTTATATAAGAAAAAAGTGGTGTAAAATTGTGAAAAGAGATATTATATCTACAAAAAGCACTGCATACTGTTGCGAAGATCATTTTAATGTAAGAAGAAAATAATTATTTCTACCAAATATTAATAGTTTTGGTTTAATTTGGCTAACAAAAGTAGGTACAAACCCTGAAAAGTTGTTGTAAGATTCTCGTTCAGATCTGGGATGAAAGCAGATATTTTGATTATAAAGTATTCCCAAACACGGATTTATTTATTAACAACCATTTATTCCTAAAATGTGATATGAAGGATATAGTATAATTTGTACTTATGTAGAAGGTAAATGGCTAAATCTTTACAGGTTATGTTAAAGACTTTTATGAATTACATAGAAAAACTGTACGAGAACCATGTACCTAAATTAAATATCTGTCACTTCCGCACCTTGCAGCTTTGACTCCCCTGATTTCAGCTGATGTAAAATCATTATTTGAGGCGAAGTACGAACTCATCATGAAAGCATCAATTTTCGGAAGATTATCCGACTGCGCCTTTTGAAATCCACTTTCAGACATTGTTAGTCATTCAACACACCACTAACAAAAAAAAATCACGCAAGAAGTATACGATAAACTCTGAAAGCAATCAAATTAACTGAAATATAAATGAAAACAGCTAGTTCTAGTATGTTTTTGACATGTCCATCGCGAAGGATGACGTCACGCCGATGTCTAACCAATGGCGTTGCGTTTCGACATTTTAAATTTGCCTCGTAAAATTTGCACTTTTTATAAATTTATTTTAGTGATTTTAAAAAGATTAAATAGAAAATAATGTGACAGATATCATTATTTTAGCGATAACGACTGTACAAAAAATATTTACTTAAATTTGAATGACATGCATATTCCCTATTGTTTGAATTATTTTATTACATTATATTATAGGAGTTTTTGTTTCATCCCGTAAAAGGATAAAAAGTTAATAAGTACATACTATAAAGTTTAACAGAAAAGGCCAAAGTTTTTCTCTGAGTAATACTAATATCAGGTAGTTCAGAAGAACACCAGTAAGTATTACGCACATTAGTGGTTTTAATTAATTCTCCAACAATCAATTTATGAATTAAAGTTTGTTTTAAATTCATTGTATTGTTCGTGCAGGTATATTGCATACCTACCTGCACAACAAATGAATACGAGTATATCTTATGCAGTCAAATGCCTTTAAGGGTGTTACAAGACCAATCGATCGATCGATGGTGGAGTGGATCAGCCGACGTCGATCGATAGATTGGACTGTGTAGAAACTATCGATCGACGTCGACTAATCCATTCCACCAGCGATCGATGCTGTCGATCGACGATCGATCGATTGGTCTGGTAACACACTAATAGATCATAAAAGACCTGGCAGTCTACGCCGGTTCCGACATTTAAGAATTTTATCAATTGTATGAAGTACCTTTTCATAAGTTTTATAATGTAACTTATTGTGCCGTAGAACATGTGTATTAAGCAATAACACAAATTTCGCTATTATCAGCTATTTTATCGGATGACCAATCTGTCTCGTCTGGCAATCTTCAAATATTTCTAGAATCGTTATCTCACATGTCACTCTCAGCAAAGCGATTCAAACATTAACTAACAATATATGCACAGCCAGTAATTGGTGTACCCACACATTGGCAGAATGCCCTGGGAGTCGAGTGACGTCGTTGCCATAAAAACTACTACTATTTACTCGGTGTTCGTGTAACTTTTGTAGGGCAACATGTCTTGCGGAATTTCCTTTGAGAATTTAGACCCACATTGAGATTTGATTGCTGAATGAATAGTCAATCAACAATCAAATTTCGTGAACGTGGATCTAAATTTAAAGACAATTGCTTCTTACTGCTTGACAATATTACACTGTTGAAGTAAATTTTTCACTGACCAATAAAAACCTCCTCGACACCTTAAATTTGAAAATGTGTTCCTGGACTTTTGCTGACTTATTTTCAATACTTTACTTGCAGCTGTCCTTTGTGTATAATAACAAAAATTGGATTGTTGAGTTGTTGATTCTATTAAACTTCAAAAGTAGCATTTCCCTTAATTTTGGTGAATATTCTTTAAAATGAGCTATTGAATAATTTCAATTAGAAAGGTACTATCTAATGGTAGGTGTTTTAGGTGTGCTAGATATTGGAAAGATGACGCCAAAACTACTTCAAAATTTCCATATCTCGATCCTAATAGGTAACCGAACACACCTCACGCTCCAGGTGGTCGCCAAGACAAACAGAACGGCGACATCAGTGTGACGTAAATACTAAACGTATAATAAGCATCGTTGACGATAATCGTGGAGTGCTGGAATCATTCCCTAATCATGGACGATTTGATTGAGGCGACTGTACAAAGATTTTAAGGCTTGCTTGTCGAATTTTTCATAGCCTGGGGGCTTGCGTTGATCCAAAATAATCGAACAAGTTTAATCAATAACAGACACGGTCAGTACTTGGATAGGTGACTGCTAGTGGCAAAAATTTAGGCCTTGGGCGGCAATAAATGTTTTTGGGTTGGCAATTAATCCCCAATAATGGGCACTTAAACTGGGTAATTTGAACAAAAAAGTGAAGTGTGACAGTACAGTCTGTTTTAACAAGTCTTGTGAAACAGTTAATTTCGCCAGTTAACTCCTATCACTATCTCTAAAAATACCTACAAAAATTATTGGCTGTTTTCTGGCTGTTGCATGTGGTTATCTTTCCGCTTCTATGTCCTGTGTCATTATAGGAAACCCGGCCATCCAGTGCGCAAAACCTACGTTAAATTTTCCAGCACCACCCGGAACATATCTGATGTTGCAGCAGGACGCCAAGATAAATAAAATACGGCGCTCATTGACGCAACGTGTTGGATGTAACTAGGTACCATAGATAAACTGGAACATATATGTAGATATAGTATGGTGTTATTTATCACCACTTTTATTTGGTCATTAACAGGATGGAATTCCTATAGAGACAATGAATTATATTTAGATAATTTATACGCGACCCGTTAGGAAATCTTTCTACTTTTTTATCATTCTTTGTGACATTCGATATTGTTTATTTAATATCATTATTATGTACGTATAGTATAGGGTTCCATCTACGGCCCCATTGGATACAGAACCCTAATAATTATTAATAGTAGTATTATAATACCAATTTAAATACATTTTATTTTGTGTTGATTTGTGTGTTGAATGTATAAAAATCTTTTCCTGATAAATCGTCAAGGCTGTAGAAAGAACTTCCGTGGAAAATTTAAAGTTTTGATTTTACAAACACAACGTAAACATCGTACGACAAAATAATATCTATTTTTGTATTTATTTTTCCATTCAGTAGTTAGAGAAATGAAATGATTTTTTATTCACAAATTCTTTCCGATTGACAGTCACTCCAACATTTTTTTAATTCTCTTCCGGAAGTCATCTGTGGTTATGATGCGTTGTCGGTCAAGAAACAAGGAAGAGGAAAGAAATAAAATACCGGCTCTCAAACCCTGCAGGGCCTTTCTTACTTCGTAGTTCGGGAGTTAACTCGAAGATACAAAGTTCCCAGAGCATTAAAAGAGGGTACAGACGCCGCCACCTCGTGCGTTGTTCAATAGTAACCAGAAACAAGGAGGATTGACTTGACTCAAAAATGTATGGAGCTCCTACGAGGCACCAGAAATGGGTTAAATGTAATAATCATGAATACGGATTACAATTATGTATATCTGCATCATTCGAGGGACTAACCATCCTCGTCCCTCAATTGAGTCTTTCCTTAGTCGGTCACAATTGTTATGGGCGGCAGCGGAAGGGTGCTACTGCATGCTCGTTTGCTACCTTAATTCCATAAAAAAATAAAATAGAGCATTCTTAGTTCATGATTTCCGTGCCTCCAGATAACTATATGTATAATCGTAATCCAAAATCTGATTCATCATTATTACATTTTGGGCAAAATTTACGACATAAAATTGTAATCTCTAATCATGTTGACGATCATAATGACTCTAGAGAGCCTTAAGCCAGTATCTGCCAAACCTACGGCCACAAAAGAACAGAAACGGTCGCAGTGGCCTCATGTTGATACTACTCATGTCATACTCAAATAATAATCTGGCAACTCTATTTTAGGGCATAAAATATAAACGAACCAAGGTCACGCACTAATCTCTTGTCCCTTCTCCGACTGAGTTCTGACGTCACGCGCCAAGGCCGCTCAGCCCTTTGAAGTCGGACAAAGACTTTGTGCTAATTACAAACGTTTTTATTGTTCCTCGTAGTGGAAAGCTTTGCTGCTTTTGCTGACTGAATCAAAGACGTTGTAACTAATTGGAGTTATTTATGTAAAATTTATTGCTGCTGATTTATTTTCTTATGTTCTGAATATGTTTATGTAAATAGCGGGCAAAATGTAAGTGATATGTGGTCACCGACCCCATGAAATCAGTCATGAATCGTTGTCAAGAAAGAAAAGAGGAAAAGATAAGTTCGGGCTCTCAAACCCCCAGCCCAAACAAAACGTGACGTCAAGCGAGATGTGGCAGAATAGTAAACCCAGCAGACTTCACGCAATGATACTTCACCAACGTCATCTCCCGTGTATATAATCAAAGGTCATCTCAATCTATCATGGGCATGGATCTCTTTACAGAATAAGAAGGTTAAGACCATAGTCTACCATAGTGGCCAAGTGCGGATTGGCGGACTTCACAAACCTTTGAGCTTTGCAAACTCTCCAGCATGGTGGGTGATCTACAATATAATCCCCAACTGCCTTTCTTGCTAAATGCACCTGGGTAAACAGAGCCATTTATCCAGGTACCTAATCTCTTGGTCACCAATTATATTCGAAAAATAATGACGTATTTTCCCTTATATATTTTACCACAACTTTTTTTGATCATATTAAATTATTAACAGTATTAATAAAGTGACGCGTCACCGCGCGGCAGACGGGTAGAGCCATTTGTCATGCGTGACGGCGTGACTGTCACACTCACACGTGAGCGTGACCGGTGAGTCACGGTCGTCGCCCGCTTGTACTACGCCTCTTCAGTAATTAGCTTGTTACTGTGTACGACTGGTCAGGGTTTGGAAGAAGATTTCCATCAATGGTACTGGAGCAGCATTGTGGAAGTTTTGGGGTTTCTCAGTTTTGTGGAGAGACACGTGCCTTGTAGGAAATCACTAATAGGTTGACGCCAGAAAGAAATTCAATTAAGAGCATTCTCACGGACTAACTGTTGTACTGTATAAAGCATGATTATTAAGTTTAAGGTTGTACGCTTTTAGACGACACCAGTCTAGTTTTAGTAGAGACCATGGCAAAGCAAGGGGTCCCGGGTTCAATTTCCAGCCGGAACAGATATAGTGACATAAACTGATTGCCTTGTAATGCTGAACAAGATCCATTTTGTAATGTGCTGCACCTAAACGTGCGCCTTTAAAACATCCTGGTGCATTGTCATCCGATGAACTGACCAAACTGAGAGAACTGAACTGAGACACTTTTAGGCACTTCTCACACAACGCTATTTATGAGCTACGCGACTGCAACGCAACCCAAAATTTCGCTGTATCAGACACTTTGACTGACAGGAGGCGCATTGTAGACCCGTAGTGAACATTGTCAGATACAGCGAATTTTGAGTTGCGTTGCCGTCGCGTAGCTCATAAATAGCGTTGTGTGAGAAGTGCCTCATTGCACGATGCTAAGTTATTACTTGATAACAATCCCCCCTGATGTAAAGTGTCGATGATGTATAAAGATGTTAGTAATATCCTGCTCCCAGTATAGGAAAGGAACAAGTAAACCTACAGCAAGTAAACATTTTTGTTACGGTTTCCTAGTGTACTTATATATTTTTTAATATGAAATTACGAAAAGCAAACAAATAAAAATCTTTTTTTATTTTAGAAAAATTAAGATTGACAACCTTGAAGCTTTTAGGTATGCACTGTGCGGTAATATATTATCAAAAATGAGAACGAGTTATCTTACCGTTTCCTTTCTATACTGTGGCTCTGATCTGGCGGACACTCGGCGAATCAAGCAAGCATATAGTACAAGCAGCATGAAGATTTCCACATCAAAAGTGGATGGAAACACCGAGACGAACAAGTATTGCAGCTTGTGGCTACGACAGGCCATAAATATTGTTGCACTGTTGTTAAGACTGAATGCTATACATTGCAAATAAAGAGTAGGTATCTACATTAGATCATATGATCGTGGCAACAGGTCATAAACAATGCAAAACGTAGGCGGGTAATCGAGTTAAGTATATTTTCGTTTTATTGCAACAGCTGGCAATCAAACACGTGACGACCTATGACACAATAGTCGTACTGCCGCATGCCGTTCCATGAATCCTAGGTTTGATTTCTAGGGAGGCCTAAATTTTAATGACATGTTTAAAGTTTAAACTTGTGCTCTCGGTCTGAGTGTGTGCTTGTTCTAGTGGATCGTCGATGGTACCGACGACACAGAAAACCCTATAGGGCGGGGGTATGAGTGTGTAAAACGTTTTAAAGAGTTTGCAGAAAATAAAACTAAAAATATTATAGAGCCACGTTGTACATAAGTTATCGTTTTATATACAATATTATATTCGCAGCGATCAGCTCCATAAAGTCGACGTGCTTTCTTCGGTCGTAAAGCGGCACACGGCGACCGTAAGCCATCGGATTTATCCGCGTTACGACCGTGACGTCAGCGCTTGCGTCACGCGCTGACAGATTATAATTTGCCGCTCCGGTTATCGATCGTTTCAGATCCGACCTACATTTTCGCAAACTATTCATTTCCATGTGGCATTGTGAAATATTTTGTGGTTGCATGTCGACGACGGTTTTAGGGTTCTGTGGCTATTTGTGCCTCTGTAAATTTTCTAAAACTGTCGGGCGATTTAAGTTGGATAAAAATATTCAATTCAGAGTGGCATTCCAGTCATAAAACATTTTTTGTTCTTCACTGATATTTGGGGAATGTAAATTTTTGGGGTTTCGTATCTAAAGGAAGACAAACGGAACCTAATTAACATGCAGTGGCGATTCCTGGTGTTTATAATTGGGGTGGCTCCAGCTTTTGTTATATAAGGTGTAGTGTTAAGGGCGCATAACCGGAAAACCATTTCTTCGGACGGAGAATCATTCAGGAATTCATTAAGGAACCTACTTTGAAATCGCAAAAAAGAAATTTCATACAATTTGACATTTTCATTTTTGTATGAAATAGCTGATGTTTTTTCGCGATTTTAGGGTTGGTCCCATAGTGAAAGTCCATTTTCCGTCCATTTTCCACTATCAACCGTTTTTCGGCAAACGATCTCGTCGTGAAAGGTCTTTCTAAAAGTTCTTGTATCACAGATTTTGTTGAATCACTCATAATTGCATGTCATTTCATTATTAACTAATTACCTACTAAATAAAAAGTCAATTAAATCAATAGAAAGATAGAAACCGTAATCACAAATCTACAATATCACGAAAAACATGCGAAAACTCGTTAGGTAGTGCGCCATTCACAGTGCCAGTGCCAGACCCGCGTTTCAAACTCAGTGATACCACAGTATAATTTTACTATGGTGATACTAAGCGATCGAAGAGGCGCGGGCGGCGCGGGCCAACGACTTTGTATGGATTATGCATGCGCTGCTAGGAGCGCATCGCTCGTCTCGGCCGCGCTCGGCACCGACTGAACGCGAAGACAATCGCCGCGAGTCGCGTTCGTGATAGAAGACCGCAGCGCTCGTAAAATGCAATTATTGTACCTAGGTCTAAATAATTAGGTTGTAAATATATGTTTTTTTACATTTTATTTAATGCTTAAAAATTATAGTATGGCGGCGCCATACGCGCCATCTTAGAGAAATCGCCACTGTAACATGTTCCGTTGTCTCTCTGTTATCTATCAAAGGGCTCTATAGCTTGAAAGGAAAAGGCAGACACCTTTTTCAAAGAATACGTTTCAGCGTTTAGCTATCACAACAAATATTAAAAATAAAGGTGGTTTTCATACCAAAACCAAATTGTAACTGAAGTTGTCTAACTAACTGTATCCAATCCAAAGTGACCTTAGTTGCAGCAATCAAGCAATACACATAAGGCGGAGTGATTTTAAAATGCAAAAAAACTGAAAAAGTTTTATAAAAGGAGTAGTTACTCGAGTAAGTAAAACATCCTACATGAACACTCGGGAATAATTGGACAAGTATCATCCATCCATCCATCAGCCTTTCGATGTCAACTGCTGGACGTAGGCCTCCCCTAATTGGCACCACTCTAACCGGTCCTTGGCCCTTTTTAATAATAATAATAACGCTTCACACTCAAAGCCCCACACTAGGATTCCCTGTGTCGTGGGTACCTTGGACAATACACAAGACAAGGACACACACCCAGACCGAGAACGGAAATTTAAACTCATCATTCAAATTGCCGCCTCGCTGGGAATCGAACCCAGGACCCTCGGAACAGCGATCGGCGTGTTAACCATTGCGCCATTCGGGTTGTCCGCTGGGTTCTTTGAATCCAGCGGATGTCCGCCGTCTTCATGAGGTCGTTAGGCCACCTGGTCTTGGGGCGCCCTACGCTCCTTTTTCCCAGACGCGGTCTGCATTCGTGGACCTTTTTTCCCCAGCAGTAGGGATATAATATAACCCAATTGACTTGATCATTTTCCAGCGACTGTGACAGCGCGCAAGTGGGTTTGAATCATACAAGAAAACGTGTACTTCCAGTGCACTCCAAAATCTCATAACTTTACATAAAAATATTACAAACATGTCAGTCGTAAGTTTAAAATCTGTTTATCCTTACGTAATCGGTAACGTTTTCCCTGAACCGTGGTGGGTATTCGCAATTTCGCTGCGTTCAAAGTCCGTGCATCGGATGTTGGTATAAAACAATAAATTCTGATCGCATACGAATATTATCTAAAATTACCCGGTGTTCTATGTTGTTATTATTTAAATACGCCATTTCCTCGGTTTATTTCGGCTGCCGTCAAACTGTTCGCTAGGGTTGTCTTCCGTAGAATCATCTAAATCGGTGTAACTGGGTACGAAGTTACGAGCATGCATAAAAAAACAAAAGATCGCATTTTTTTACTTTCTTGTACTCGTATATTGTCACAAACACAATAAAATCTTATTATTAATGTCTCAATCATGTAACAAAATACTTATTAAGTTCTATATGAAAGCTCTGTACAAAATAAACATAAAGAGTTGTGACTTAATATCAACACCATACTTTCTTTAGCTGAAATTGCTATATTGAATTGATCTTCTCTTAGGCAACCCTGGCCAATACGGCCCACTGTGCCCCAGTGAATCAAATTTATTGATGCAACAGTCACCAAATGATCTATTTCAAATACAGGAACAATAAACTTTTATCCGAGTGTTTTGGCAACACGCTAATGCGTTTTCAATATTGTTTTCAAGGGCGAATTAAAAGAAGTCGTAAAAGCCATTCGAAATATGTTTTGAGTGACTCTCAAGGCTGAACAGGTTTAAATGTAATTCAGACTGTTGTTGGAATCCATTTGGGAATATCGCTGTGAGGATATCCCGGCAGTGTATAGACAGCTCAGTAGATTTACAGGCGAGCGATCGTTGAGTTATAATTCAAACGTGAGATATGGGCAGATAAGAAACGAGTGCTTTGCGTTTTGGGTGAGTAATTTGGAGTTACGAAGCTTCATTCATTTTGGATGCCTTTGCTTTCTGAGACCTTTTAAACGAGACAGTTCAATCCCCTCTGGTGTTGTAATTATAGGTAGTATTAAACACTAAATATTGTATTTGTAATAATGGCTTTATTTTATACAACTTTACAATCTTTACATTGACAACAGTGCGGAAGTCTAGCCGTCGCGTCCACTAGTGATGTCCACCATCTCGGTATATCCATAGTGTTGCGCATTATCGGCTATTACGATATTCCATCTAACAGTTGGTATAATGACAGTTAGAGACTTTAAGGTTTAACTTTCTCATTGGTGCATAATTTCATCTCATGAAATGTGACTTAAGGTAACGAAATGTATTAAGTAATAGTGACTTGTTAACGAAAGGAAAAGTGACTGAGGTAAAGGTGATAGAGCCTAGAGTTCATCTCGGGTACCACCGCATGTCACGGTACTTAGTATCATTTCTACTCGGTAGACCGTCATTGAATTCCATACTAAAATTACATAAAAATTTGCGGAATCTCATATCTACAAAACCTATTACCACACCGCCAATCCACATTGAACGTTGATAGAAGCATTGTTTACAAGGCTGACTCCATTAGCGGTGGTGTTTACTCCAGCTGTGGGAGCTGTGTGAGAGATTGAATGATTCACTTAAATCAGATCGACATGCGACGTAAACAAAATTATGAATCCGGCTGTTCTCTTTGATATATGTACGTTGCAGCCTAAGTGCTGCCGCACACCAGAGATGCATTTGTATTATAATAATTGTAGCGCCACATTTGAAACGCGACATTATATTTATCGCCCCCCTATATTTGTACGTAAACCCGCACATCAAGGACACATTTGTAGTAGGTGCAGTTGGTGGCGAGGCGTTTGTCGCATCATAAGAATTGAAGATCGTTCGTTTTATGTGGCGCCATCCTTCAAAAATGACAACAATGACTTTACGAAAATGTAAGACAATATAAATACATTTGTCGCTGCATAAATGTATCGCAATAATTATGGTGCCGTAAATATATGTTGCGAGTAATATGTGGTGTCGGTGTGCGGCCTCACTAACTGGTACTCAGGTTTCGAGTTGAGTTAAAGCCTGGCTAGCTATCACTCTTCTAAAGGAGAATGCGCAAAATTGCCCCAGCTCCGGCGCAAAAAGTAACTATCTCATAATTTTGTATATTTAATGGGTACTTAAAATAAATACTTGTGATCTCCCTAATCTGTGGCTAAACATTATTGTTTCAGGCACGAATTTTAGTAAACTACACAAATAGAAAATATTATTATATTTATATATTTTGTATGTGTATATTATTATTCATATTTTATTTAGACAAGAATGTGTGCCTACAAATGGCACATATTATTACTTTCTGTAATATAGGTATACATTTGGGTGGGTGGTGAGGGTAATATTAATAAACACAGTATCATAAAGTAATGTCTATATTCTCTTATAATTCTAAGTCTATCAAAACGGTATCTAAGTAAGCAGCAGGATGTTCTAATTCTTGAACGTTGTTTCGGACCCAGCAAAGATAATATAAAATAATAATGACATGGGCGCATCTTCCAGTGTACGACGCCCGTGAATGCACGTACAATACTCTTTTATTGCGCTCCGACCCTGCGTCTCAGAATTATACAATATAATATATGTATATGTTATGAAAGAATTAAAATAAAAGTGATTATTTTAGATATTACTTTGCATTTTTACTTGAGATTTGTTTTTTTTTGTAACGATAGTTTAGTATAAAATCGTGCCTGAATGAATTATCAAAGCAATTTTTTTCTATGTTAGCCACTGATTAGGGAGATCAAATACATTTATTTTTTGTACACATCCAATGTATAAAATTCTGAGATAGGTTTCGTTTGCGCCGGAGCTGGGGTAATTTTCTATGAAAATTGCGCATTCTCCTTTCAAACGTCTAATATTTAATGTATTATCATAGAAATGTTTTTTTAGTATTCTTGTGCATTTGTCAGAAACGCAATTTTATTTATTTGATCTCAAGAGGTGGTTAGTGTAGAGTTTAATTTAATTCTATTCGGTAGTAATCCTTGTCCCAGGGCTGTCATTGTGGAAGTAACGGTGATGATGATTTTTGTGGTTTATATTCCAAACTCTATTGGCCGCACATGATATTTGTTAGAATATTTTTATTGTAAAATAATTATCTGGCAAGTTTAGTCCAGTACCCTTTCGGCGTAGAAATAAAAATAACAAATAACTCATAATGCTACACGTTGTCCATCGGCTGTTTTCACAAGCTAATGAATTAGAAATTTAACTGACATGACTGCTACGTTTGTACGTGTACGTTTGAAGAAATACGGTTTTTGAACTTTTAGACTTGTATTCATTTAATACTACGAGTTAGTCGGAGGTTCTTGCACTTCTTGCTAATAAAAATATTCTTACACACATTAGCGACTACTAACGTAGCTGTTCGACATTTTATCTTATTACTGTCGCGTGAATAGATAGATACTGTTAAGAGTACGTGTATATATTAAGCTGCTACCCTACTTTGAAGTGCTTCCCACAAGTTTGCAAATTGCTATGCACCAATACCAATAACGCCGACTGATATTATCACACAAACTGCTAGTGTTTACGCGATAAATCTGCAGAGATGCATCGCAGAATATCTTCCGCGCTGCTGTAACAATAATTTCATGTCTTCCTGTCAAGGATACCTAGAATTATAACTTATTGATTTAGAATTCTGAGCGTATATTGTGGCTGGTGAAAATTCGTGTTTAACTATTCATCTTTCGATACAGCAATTTAAGGAGATTTAAAAAGATACTGTAAGTTTTCAAAATCCCTTCATAGTAATACCTATTAAAATCGCGAAAATAATTCTGTCTGTCTGCTAACGTTTGTCGTTTCATGCTCATTTCCTAAGAGGATTTAGGTATATAAAAGAAATTGAGAATAGACATAGCTTTAGATCTTGTAAAGAATCTAGAATTGTTGTACATAAATAACAATGGCAAAGCTAAAATCCCAATTGTTACAACAGCGCGTAGGTAAATAAGTTTACCTGTTGTCACAATCCTACGATGGTTAGTAACTTAACTTGGGTATTCTTTAAATTCATTAAACTGGGGTCAAGGAGAGATAAAGCCTTTTGTATTTACAGCTATCTTCATCAATCATCAATTACACGTGCCTAAAAAATTGGACTTATAAAGGTAAATGAACGAGAATATAAACTTACCGTGAATAAACATTTTGAATGTATCTTTATTAATTCATTACTCATAATATACGAGAGTGTATTAAACTTTCTGAAAATACATTACAACTTTTGCATGACGAATTTGATTGAATATCGCAAATGTTGTACAATAAATGCGTATTTTATTTATGTTGGCAACACACACTCATCTCTCGCAGAGTGAATATCGTGTTGCGAATTCGACAGACTGATGAACTGTGTAAACAAATCGTATTACACCGATTAAAGAAATTCAAACCAAGTACCTAAATAGTAATTAAATAATAACACTTTTTAAACATCTAAAATTTTGGAAATGACACTTAGGTACTCGTATTTATTGCAATCTACGAGAAACACACAATTTGCGAGGATTATTACTTTATACTAAAATTGCAAGACTAATTTACTCCATAATAATCCGCAAATAACAAATTAGATGGCAGATGACATGACTGCATGATGGCATGACTTCGATTTACCTTTTATTTTTAACTAGCTTCCGCCCGCAGGTTTCGCCCGCGTGGAATTCGTTTAAACTTCACCCCCCTATTTCACCCCCTTCGGGGTGGAATTTCCAAAAATCCTCTCTTAGTGCTCCCCTATACTCCCCAAGGAACACACATGCCAAATTTCAGCTTCTTTTCGTTCAGTAGTTTCGGCTGTGCGTTGTCTGTCAGCCACCAGTAACGCAAGAGTTTTATATATTAAGATGATAAAGTTCCGCAAATGAACGTCTGATACAATTTATATATTTAAGATGTTTACAAAAAAAAATATACCCAATACAAAATTGTCATTTGCACAGTAGGTACAATCAAAAAGTCACCCATAACGATGACCTATTATAGCAAATAGGTTCGGTTAGAAATAGGTACATTTCCAGTTAGCAGTCCATCGCTGGCGCGTCGCCCGGTGATTTACTGCCGGCTACAGATCCCGGCGGAGCGCTCGGGCTGCGGTCAGCCTTCGGGAGTACTTCGGGAACACTTACTATTACTGGATCTACTACAACTATTAGAGTTTTGTAGCAATAGTAGGTTGTAGCGTTGTCTCTACAACAGCTACAACTACTAGAGCTTTAGTATATTTACTAGGGCCTCAAAGGAAATAAACTGCAGAATTAAATCCTAGACTTGCATGCAGGTTCACACCCAACTGGGCTAGTAAATCATCGTAGTTATAATTAAACTTTCTTTTAAGAAGAATCCGTTTTATTTTATTAAACCCTTCAGTACAGAAACCAGTGAGCTCTTACAGGAATATCTAAGGTCATTGCCTCGTCCATAGTATCGTAAGTAAGTGCAAATGGGTAGTATACATCGACAATCAACTTTGCCCTCCATTGCGCCGTGCACTGATCTAGAAATACGAAAATATCCCCGCCGCGATGGCTTACCGTTAGCACCGTGATCGGTTATTGACATAAACTCAAAGTAGTTTATCCGCCCCAAATTATATTTTGGCGCTTGGTATGGTAAGCAATTAGCACGAACGTGACACTTGGCCCCTTGGCAATGGCTGACAAATACCACGCGTGTACCTGACGATACCTGGACAGCTCTTCAGTAGTTACCAGTAGCTCACACTACAGGCACACATCAACACACCCAGTACACATTTAGTTCATATGAGGAATCATACATGTTTTCACAACAACGCTTTATAAGTTTATTATAATTAGTTTAGTTTTGACAACAACATGGGCTGTAGCTAAAAACCATCAAATACCAATGAATTACAACGCTACACACACTCAAAATAACATACTTAGATTCTATTATAATACTCGTAATATCATAATACAAGATAAACACTCACACACTAACACTCAGACTGGGAACAGAAATTTAAACTTATCAACCAAATTTACGTCTCACTGATCGAACCCAGGACCTTCACGGCCGACACGGCAGCCGTGGGATGTCAATCATTTTCATCTTGCACTACACACCCGCGTCCTCGCATACACTCGTACGTATCGATAGCGTATGTAGATACAGAGACACCGCGTATTAATATCAGGCGACACGTTCTGCGAACCCGCCCACCGAATACACGGACAGAAATAGCTCCCACATCACGCATGCAGCACTGACGTTGTAGGGCCAATGTTACTGCTGGCCTGCTGTGCAATTACTTGCCTGTTTAGCTGGAACAAACATTATCTACGTACACTCATGTTTATTACCGCACTAACTCACATGCGCGCGAACTTTTATTCATTAGATACACAAATTGCCAGACCTTTGACAGTTGGGAATACCATGAAGATGTCAAAAACTTCGCGTATTAATTTGCAAAGGCCCGACCTACACTTATGGTTACTCGTATTCGTGCGAATGTTAGTGAGAGACCTTAGGTTATGCACGACGTGCACGTACTATAACAGAATGAAACAAAGCATAACAAACAAACCGCATTATAATAATATAATATATTTCAATAAAAAGATATACGTTTATGGAAAGTTAAAAGGAAATAATGTTAGTAGCTTTACCTATAATTAAGTCAATGAAAACAATTTTTAATAAATCCTCAATTCATTTTAGACCTTAGTCGTAGCACTTACGTAGCGCTGCTACGGCAGAGGTCTGGCTACATCACATAACACAATACTGCCTTAATTTCATAATTATAACGTTTTTATTTTAATTTTTGCACAAAATTTTACATTATGTGTATTATATTCTTAGTTTTAATACGTGGAAATAGGTACAGGCATTGCAGTAGTTACGGACTATTTAATACATAGTCGGCGTTATAAAGGGGTGATAAGTGAAATCAATTTCACTTATTTGATAGCGCAAACCATTGATATCAATAGCGCAAATTACCGTACAATTAAACACGTTAATATGTGTCCATTCTGTAGCCCAGTTTACCTAATAATTATACCTGTATTAGCAAACCTGTCACACCTTAACCTGGCTAGCTTTGAAAACTACGATGAACCTCACACCATCAAGAAAGGAAAGACCTGGTTGAAAAGGTTACTCAAACCTCATCAAAAAGTATCACTCAAACACGCCCACACACAGGAATTCTTTTAGACGCGACAGCATAGACACGATCGAGACACCGTCACTAGCTCCGCCCTTTGATTGTCATAGCGGAACCATGACTCACTATTGAATCACTAGGGTACGATGAGTAAGCTACAGCTACGGACAGCCTCTCCACACTGTGTCCGTGACACACGATGTAGCGTAACTTATTAGCCAATGGTTATCTTTTAACCCACGATACGTAGACCAGAATTCGGAGCTTTGGCCGTCTTGGCACTGCTTTACTTACACCAATTCCATGCTCGTAGACCAAGAAACAGAAAATAACTCCTTTCTCGGAAAAGGCTTACATAAGGATTGTATTGTGATCATTATACATTAACAATCCCCTTGAAAACGCTGCCTTATACCTTCGAGGTGTGAAAAATGTTTAGCATTGCCACATAAGAGGTAAAAACCAAATATAGCTACCAAACGTTAGTGCAGATTATAAGAACAAATTCTGAGCGCAATTACTAATCAATGAGGAGATTATACACGTTTCACCACTTACAGGTCAGTTTGGACTCAAGGACGAATGGAAACATAATTACGAGCAACATGACGCATTAGCCTAGATGTTCCTATCGAATCGGAACACATTCGTAAACAATCTAAAACAATTCGATCGGATGCGTGGTGTGGTATGGATTTAACTGCGGTCGGGAGCGGAAAATACACAATTGTTGTTATAGTCACCACGGAATAGTTAACTATACCTTATCAGTAGGTACTAATAGTTAGCTATACCAATAGTGGTCAGCTGAAGCTATAGTCCTTCTGGGTGGAGTGCGAAATAATTTATCAATTGCGAGATGAAAGAATAATGCGAAAAGAAGAAAATAAAAGCAACAAGAGTACCAATTAACGAATTTCCTGTACCAATGGGGGGTATAAATGCACGCTTTGAAACGAAAACCTTTTGGCCTTTCTCACACTACGCTATTTATTAGCTACGCGACTCCAAAACAGTCCACATTTCGCTGACATTGACACTGGTCACTGACAGGACACGCGTCGTAGACGCGTCGCCTGCATACTTTGACAATATCCCAGTCGCTTGCAAATAGCGTTGTGTGAGAAGGGCTTTTAGGTACACCAAGGGTAAGTACCTATAGCTTTATCTTATGCATGCATTATTTTTTATCTAGGAGTGACTCATAAGTTTTAATTTACTATACGAACTATATCAGAAATGACGATAGGTGTAATATCACTGGGCGTCCACAATGGATCAGCTATTCTGACAGGTGGATCATGGATCACGGCTTGGCGAGCTGACAACGGGCGCAGTAGCGAGCGACGGCGCGCGCGCATCCAGTTACCGCACGACAATGTTGTTTTGTAAACACACCGACGCTTCGAGTGTCTTGCGGAATATTACCGTAACGAACTAGGCGACTGTAAAAAATATAGTGTACTTTGGTATTTAAAGATATGAATCCATGTCTGTGTCATAAAATTACATAGGTATTTAAGTTGCTTCTGAAACCCATAGTATCGTTAGGTACTTACTGAACGATAGAACTGACACAGCCGCTTCGCGCTTATAGTAGAGTCTACTTACTGGGGTGCGTAGTTGTCAGATTTCAAAGGTTGAAATAATACCACGAATTCGAACATCATCGACTCTAAACCTATTTCTAAAGATTATGGTTAGTAAACGTATCGCTAGAAACAGGTATCGCTTAGTAGACTTTTATAGCTTGCCCATATAACAACCCTCACTCCTCTCCTCCCCGACCCATACTAGAGGCTTTTTAAGATCTTTACCTTAAGTCTCCGTGCAAAATCGAAATAAAATCGCCACAGTACTGAATGATTCGTAAGTGTTTGAATACATTTTACGTATATCACACGGCTTACCTCACGTTACTATTTTGTCGGATTCGCCCGACTAGTTTCGAACCAATTCCGAGGTTCGTCATCAGGAGCCACCGGCGACGAGAGCTCGCTTGTGACTCGCTTGTGACTAAAGCGAGCTCTCGTCGCCGGTGGCTCCTGATGACGAACCTCGGAATTGGTTCGAAACTAGTCGGGCGAATCCGACAAAATAGTAACGTGAGGTAAGCCGTGTGATATACGTAAAATCGCCACAGTTTGCAACGTAGTTTCGTGGCCGTATAGGCTCAACACAGATTTGATTTTCAACGCTTGGCGCTTTTGAGTAACAATCGTGGTCCTCAAGTGAACCCTCGACGAAGCACAGCGTGAGAGCCGTCACGTTACCGCCGACCGCTCATGACTGGCGATGACGAGCTCGTGTTTACAAAACAGCGCTGACCGTCGTAACTGTAACTGACGCCGTCGCTCTATCAACACACATCTACCGTTAGGTGCTAATGATTTAGTTTAAACTAGAGCTATGAACGCAGATAAACGTAGAGAGGGGTTAAGAATATTTCGTTCCAAACTCCAAATTTAGAGATATAACAGATACGATCTTAGTCCTCAAGATTAGCGACGCAACTCTAACAAAACGATCAACTAAGAAAGAGACTCTTTCTAGCGACTAATAAGTGGACAATATATGTATCACTGAAAGTCCCTGCACCAGACCTCAAACAGATCTTCTTATAATTAACTAACTAACATTCTAACACCCTTTTACTAACTGAACTAAACAACGTAGAATCAGTCTAAGTCTTTTTCTGGGTTTGAGACATTTCTCATGTTTGGCGTTAGAGTGGTAGGTACTGAATTCTCGTTTGCTACCTTTAATTCGATAAATAAAACATCCATCAGGAAGTTCGTCTAGTCGCTTAAGTGAAGTTAAGTGTTAACTTAAAAAGAGTCGCGTAGCAGACACAATAGGTATTTAATAGACCTACGAATACTATCATTCCGAATCATAAATTGGCACGTATAGCGATTTTAGAGATCAGTAAAGTTTTCTTAATTGTTAAAACTTCAATTGCTTTTTCTTGGCTTTTCGTTAAAACAATTAAAAGTAAATAAAAGAAAAATATAGATTCTTAACGCGAATTTACACCCATTCTGTGTTATTAAAAATTCAAACATTTTACATAAAACCGATGTTATGGCTTATAAACGTCTACTCGTAAAGTGGCGGAGACGTCCACATTGTTGTTGAGATCGCTTTATTTCCCGCACATCATAAGAATACCACGATGGAGCTGATCAACTAGCCGAGCATAAACAACCCATCAAAACAACCATTCCTTGCATTCTTATTACTACACTAGCTCTACGTGCGAATTCGTTTGCATGAAGATTTTTCCCGCGTTACCTATTCTGTGCGAATTCCGGAATTAAAGCTTACACTTTTTCTAGTGTAAACCCCATTCAAATCAGTTCAACCGTTCCAGAGATTTTCCCGGCCAAACAGAAAAAGAGACTTAAGAGACAGACAGACAAACATAAAACATGTGTTTTAGCTTCGTGTAAAGTATTTGAGAAAACAGTTATTTTGAAATTACAGCCAGACACTTCAATTATAAAGGGTGTCCGGCTTTGATCTGTACAAACTTATAGGGCGTGTAGTATGAGTTATTTTATGAATAAAATTCTTCTACATACTAGGTCTAAACCCGACTCCCCTCGATCTACAGCCATTTTAATTTTTTACTAATTTTTTTTGGACCATGCACAGTAAAAGTACTATAACTTAAGAAGTTTAGGTCCAATCTTCTTCAAAACTAAATTATTTTTTACTCACTGGTAGGGTCCATGGATTTAACAGCTAAAATAATTCAAAAACTGGCTTCTACATATTAAAATAATATAAAGTAAGTTTGTACAGACCGAAGCCGGACACCCTGTATTCATATGTATAGAATGTATGTATGCCTAGATAAGAATAACCTATTTATGCCTTAGGTTAATATTCCGGTTTCCTTGAATGAGAACATTACAAGTTATAATCCAAAAGCTGGTAAAGTAATGATGGAAGGTGCTGCCATTATTTGGGTAACTTTGGGTCAGTATGGGCCAAACTCCCACTACAACTAAATTCCAAAGATCAGCTCTCAGCTCTCAGAGCAGTTAGATTAAAGTAAACTTCTATTGCGTTTGTTATCTACAACTAGTAATCAATAAAATTTCATAGTGTAACATCGGGCGTTTACCCGTTTTAAGAATTAGGAGAGCAGAAAGAATGCAGGACCAGACCCAGATGAAGACTCAAATCAAGTCAGGAAACATCGTTAAAACGTTACTATCACGTTACTGTCACGTCACTAATCAACCAATACTACAACCACTATAAACTTAGAAGTCGGTATACCTACTCATGAAGATGTGTATTAATGCATACATAATATGATTGCGTACTACGTACGTCAAAGGCAGACATTTTTGAATCTGGTACCACTCCTACAAGCTGTAAAACATCCACTTGACCGTGCGTACGCCCTAAATCGAAATTCATTAATGTCTAGTTTCAAGAGCGCTTTATTTTTAGATAAATGACTATGACAGATTGTATAACGCATTTGCGCGAGAAATCAAATATTTAATTAAGTTATAAGTAGAAATATTTAACTTAATTACAATGTTAAGATCTAACGTCGTCGTCGCTAAAAAGTCACACACTTTTTTGCAGCAGCGTTGGCGAAATAGATGAAATCCCCAATCTTTGTATTCATTGACAAATAGAGGCGAAACCGAGGTGTAACTAGCCACCGTTTAATAATTTACCACTTAAAATCCTACTTCCTATCCTACTATCCTACTTCCTACTATCCTACTAATATTATAAATTCGAAAGTTTGTAAGGATGTATGTGAGTGAGTGAGTGAGTGAGTGTGTGTGTGTGTGTTTGTTGCTCTTTCACGCAAAAACTACTGAACGGATTTTCATGAAACTGCAGTAATATAGCTTAGACATCGGAATAACATAATTTGTTAAAATTTATAGAGATTTTTGAAGGGACTGGTTTCCCGAAGCGAAACGAGAGCGGAATTACTAGTATAATACATGTAAATTTGTGAACGGATTGAACAAAAACAAAGCATAGAAATACCCTAGATCACAAATTCTCAAACTTATTTCGTCTACCGCCCACTTTGAAAGTCAATTATCTTCCAGCGCCCCCCCCCCCCCACTTTTTTAATCAACTTTAAAAAAACGAGGCAATTCGCAAATTGACCTCATACCTTTTCACTGGGTAAACCGATTTTGATAATTCTTTTCGCATTCGAAAGGTAGTGCTTCACAACAGTAACTGTTCTCTAGTTTTTAGTTATTCTTAATAATGGATATTTGATTTATGGTCTTTAACACATAACTTTTGACTGGGCGTTTCGATTTGTATGATCCTTTTTAACCGATTTAAAAAAAGGAGGAGGTTCTCAATTCGTCTGTACGTTTTTTTCTTATTTGTGTTACCTCAGAGCTTCGTACTGGGTGAACCAATCTTCATAATTCTTTCATGCGATTCGAAAGGTAATGACTGCCGTGTAGTCCCATAAATATTTGAGAGACATTCTGACGGTAAATTTCTGAATTATTCTCAATAATGTGAATTTAATTTAGGTATACTCATTACGTCATAACTTTTGAGTGGGTGTTTCAATTTTGATGATTCTTTTTTTTGTTTGAAAGGAAGTGCTTGTCGTGTGGTCTTTTATAAATTTGAGCGGGAGTGCTTTTTGAGTTATTCCGACTTTAAAGTCGAATATTTTTTTGTAAAAAGTTTGTCCTTAAAGTTAGGTTGCAGCCATACAGTCAAACAGGCTACATATTAATATGGATTAAATAAACGATGCTGTACCTATACTTAGTAAGGTTTTGATTTTAATTCATCCATCGGCCCCTTAAACCTCTTAACGCCCCCCTCTAGGCCTTCAGCGCCCACACGGGGGCGTTATCGCCCACTTTGAGAAACACTGCCCTAGATCAACGTCAACAGTTGCAAAGCACTGAATGTACAATATCAGTGAGGATACATGGCCAAGGGTTCATTGCGATGACTGCGGTACTAGTGAAGGAAAACACCATGGAAAACACTATCTACTCAAACTCTCGCCAACCTTCCTTCCTTCCTAACCAACCTTCGTAATGAGCTCTACCAAAATACACAGATTAGGAGTTTGAACATACCTACCCTGCAGCATAGTGAAATATAAGCTCTATGTCTTTTTGAGAGCAAAGACGCCCAAGTCCATAAATCTGGTCCTAAACCTTAATAAAATGTATTCAAAGGTACTGCAATAACAGACTAATATGACAATGATTTTTAGGTTCATCTAATGAAAACTCTCCAAGAAGACCTTAGCAACTAAAGGTAGTAAGAGAAAACTGAAGAAATTATATTATTTTCCTATAGTAATCCCGACCAAGCTACGTTTCGGGAAACCAATCCCTTGGTGTCTACCAAGGGAAATTATTGGGTAGGTGTGATTTTTTTTTTTATAGCCTAAACAGGCAAACGAGCAGACGGGTCACCTGATGGTAAGTGATCACCGTCGCCCATGGACATTGGCAACACCAGGGGCGCCACCAACGCGTTGCCGGCCTCGAAGGAAGCGATAGACCCGCTTCTTGAAGTGCCCATGTCATAGCACTGTGGGAACACTGAGGAATGAAGTTCGTTCCACAGTTTACACGTACGCGGTAGAACGCGGTAGGTGTAATTCTCTAAACTGACTTATTTTTATCAACCAATTGAAATTAAACAAACGCTAAAATGGGTTACTATCAGAATGTTTGAGGCAGAGCTTATCACTTATCAGTTATCACAATAACTAGGTTTTGGTTAATTTCTATTTGAAGTCAGTTAATTTTTTAATAAGTTAGGTATCAAAATGGTTAATTATGAAAAATAATCTAAGAACAATTTTTGTAGATAATATTGCATGATCTATAATTAATTGATCTACGTCAGAAGGAGGGTAGTGTTTAGATTTTCTGTCAAATATCAGACGCTTTTTGTAAGTTCCCTTGTTTAACAAGGTTTCTTAAGTTTTATTCAATATTCAGTAGTGAGTGTAATTTTTGGGTCCGGACCCGTGCTCCACCTAGGTTCTCCACCTGGGTGGAGCACGGGGACTTATAAGGATTACCTATGTATCTCTTCCTATTGTGTTTTTATATGTGGCTACTACTGGGCATTTCCGGACATTGACCTCAAACTCTTTTCTTTTTATTTACAGTAGCACAATGATTATTATTGTAGAAAGAGTGCAATGATGTATAAAAATATAAAATCCTTAAAATATTTTTATATTGTCTATTTTACCTATTCATGTGTTCTTCATTCATGTTTCTTCATTCGTGTTTTAGTCGTCAAGATCTAATTTTTACTATCAGACCTTTTTGTTTTAGGTCATGTTCGTATGTTTTTGTATAATCACTACATTATATCACATGGATTTTAATCAAATCAATGCGTAAATCCTTTCATCCTTAATTCGGTTGAAATTTTTGGGTACGTATCGGAATTGAGTTTTGAAAGGAAGCTAACATACCTACATTTTCTTAGTCCATGCAAAGCTAATAAAATCTTTCAGAAACCATCACAACGTAAATCTGTCAGCATTTATTTATAGTTTCGAGTTGTAAACCCACCACCCGGCACCCGGCCGATAGATCGCTTTTGATCCTTTATCGTGTTTATTTGCTAAAACTCCTCAGAGAGATGTTTTAAACAGCTTTACTGTCTGTAGGTAGTGGTTTCAACGGCCAAAAAAGCATTTTTATTTTTTTATTTCTTTTACTGGCAATGATTAATTATTTCACTCGAATAAATCACTTTTACAGCACTTTTTATGACATGTCACAACGTATTAAATTTTATACAATTTATTCAAAAAATCGTCTATAATTTATCAAATTTATGTGACTGTGGCTGAACTTTATAATCGTCATAACTATAACTCCTGTCGTTAATAGATCTATTCTAGTTATTATAATTACCTTCGATATCGCTTCCTTGTATTGTTGAAAAAGTCACTAAAAACAAACCATAAATCTTTCACAAAATAACAAAACTTTTTTGTTTAAAATGAAACTTTGCTTAATCTGTGGTATTGCACTTTAGTACACTTTCAAACGCAACTGTCACACGCGGAAGGCGGGAAAATTCGGGCGGTTGACCCGACGCAAGCGCGGCTGCCACTGAAACTGAGCGCACCCGCCGACCATAGATAATATAATGCGCCAAGCGGTGCCAACGTGCTCCTACGTCACGGGCCAAACGTTTGGCAAACACACTAAAATGCGGTTTGTATCAGATTCAACCAATATATTCGAGGACATTTTAGTGCAGGGGCGTCTCAGGTATTTGTCAGATTATCTAAATAAACTACGGTTATTTTTAAACTGGCCATACAAATATTAAGCAACAAATTCAGTGCATCGTAACCACCTACATACACTTTTTCGATGTATAATAAATTAGAGATTTTCTCGGGTCATTTACGATTGAAACGATCCCATATTTTATTTATTATAACATTTGGCAAAAGTATGAACGCGATACCCAGGGCTGCCACTTTGCTAGATCTCGGGAAATAAGGAAATGATCCGAACTTTCGCGTCTGTGTCGAGTAATAGGACTACTGACCCGATTCAGAACAATTTTTCCTAAAAATGACATATCGTTTATTTAATACCATTTTTACTTATAAATAAAAATATTCCCAAAGTAATTATTACATAATCGCTGGTGCCTGTGACCTCGTTCCCGTGGAGTTTCAATGATTTCTGATCTTCCATTTTATTATTTCAGTAGAATATGCTCATGAGGTACAACGAATTTTGGCCGTCCGGCATTGAAAACGTTGTGGTAGCGTTCTTGTTCTCAAAATCAATTATATAATTATATATGTTGTAAGGAGGCCTAGAGCCTCCTGAACTGAAGAAGCCATGAACTAGATGGTAGACTCAGGTGGTAGAGCCTAGAGTTCGCCCGGGGTAGTACCACCGCCCGCCAAGGTACTCAGTACCATTTCTACCGTCATAATAATTGTTTTTAAGAGCAATTGTGTTCCGGATAGGAAGGTGTGGATCCGGTTTCACTTTTTTAAAGGCGACCATCTCAGACCTCAGGGGTAGCAACGCATCTGTGACCGAATTGGAACAAGACTCATACTAATCATTACTAACTGGACAATTACTAATATTAACTAACAGGACTAACTATCACTAACAGTCCCTGTCCTCACACTTATTAACAAACTAACCAACTAATATTCTAACACCATCTACTAACTAGACTAACCACCCTAGTCCCTAAATTGGGTCTTGTTCTAAGTCGGTCACAATTGCCATGGGCGGCAGCGGAAGGGTGGTGCTGCATGCTCGTTTGCTACCTTAATTCCATAAAAAAAGAAAAAAAAAACTAGAGAAGCCTGACTATAACTACAATGAAATTGTCGCGCAATTGATTAGGCTGGCATTTTGGCAACCCTAGCTTGATGAACGTAGGTTACGTTAACATTGTAGACCAAAGAATATACAATCAAGATAAACTGGATAGTTTTAAAGCCCTGCCTGTACCACACAAGATTCTACTTTCGCTCTAAATCAATCACTGAATATTTTAGGTACTGCATTTCAGATGCAAATTAAGTAATTTAAGAATAATATAAAAAACAAGTAAAGAGGTAATTTTGTTTTTGATACTGCCCCCATGTTTTGATGTAAGTTAAGTATTATAGCCGATGCGCCACCTAATGCTGAGTGGTTACCATGGCCAGTATATTATATTCGCTACACGTGGTACGTGACCCTGCCCTCCAGCTATCTGGCTCAGACACAGAGGCTCAGAGATATTAGGTCTGAACAAAAACAGTTGTTTCGCGGCACGTTTCCAAAGAGTTCAAAAGTAGAGGGCAGAAGCCAGGCATCAGAGCGTACATCGGATAAAAAGAGACGAAATCTTTAGTAATCACCTTTCTCTTTCTGGCGACGCTTCAGAGCGTACCTCGGATAAAAAGAGACGAAATCTTTAGTAATCACCTTTCTCTTTCTGGCTCATCGGGATCGGAGAGGTAATTCTAATTACCGTTATAGTTGTTTCTCTTTCTAACCGGGGCGATTGCAATGTATGGGCAGCCGTATAGCTCGCCCACTCTACTTTTGAACTCTTTGCACGTTTCTAATGTGCAGTATCAGGGTTGGCTGCCTACGTTTTAACCGACTTCAAAAAAGGAGGAGGATCTCAATTCCTCTGTGTGTTTTTTTGTATGTTACCTCATAACGTTGCACTGGTTGAACCAATTTTGATATTTTAATTCATTGAAAGGTAGTGCTCCACGTCTGGTCCCATTTAAATATGAGCGACATCTGACGAGTAGTTTTTGAGTTATCTCTTATAATTATGACGTCGAAAGGGCCTAAAGAAACACCGATATTTTCTCGTCATAAATTATTCGCCCTATTGTAATTGTGTTAAATAACAAAAGATGAGAAATAAAAATGTATTTATAATTAAACATTTATTTGTATAATATAGCTTACCTTATAAATAAACAGTAACTCCAATCATTGCAACGTAAATCGTAACAGTATTTATTTACTCTAAATAAATAAACTGACCACGACACAACTATTTATATAACGGCGCACACACTTACAATGTTTGGCAAACACGGCCAACGTTTGTCCAATGTGTTATTTTGATGATACGACCGTCTTGGCGTCTTATAATACCCCGTTGATATCGACGTGTCTCGCGAAGGTCCAGTCCGCGCGTGCTGATTGACAGAAATGTTTACTTGTGTTTACTATTGACCGTTTCTTGAGAGCTATTTTACTAATTCTGTGACACAGCTGCTTTGGATTGCGTGTTAAAGGAAAAGGTTTAAATAAGGAAAAAGCATCACTGATACATACGTACCTAAAAGAAGAAAGAAAGTACAGTCCGTTTTTTTAGAAGAGAGTTAACTACAAAACAAATCACTGAGTTTCCGAAACATCAAATTTCCACAATGTTACACGCGTGAAACAACTTACAAACAATTCAATCGGTTCACTCGGTATATCGCCCTGTGTTTTACACCAAAAACTGATTTTAAATTACAATAATAATTAATAAATTTCATACATTGTGCAAATCCATCAACTTCACTTTTCACAGATGAATCATTTCAACATGCATTTCAACAAGAACTTGACATGTTTGACATTTTTTTCGATAATTGCCACCAACTTATCTCTGCAACTGTTCTGCTTCTTTCAATTTTCAATGTGTATCCGCCGCAGAGGTATACAAAGTAACTAGAACATTAAAATCTAACGCAATTGGTTCGGACGGCATTTCTTTGGATATGCTACTGTTAACATTTCCAGACTCTTTAGAAACCATAACATCAATTATTAATTGTTCTTTCCAAACAAGCACATTTCCAAGTATGTGGCAAGATGCCCTCGTCAAGCCTCTGCCGAAGATAAATAATCCCACGGAATTAAAAGACCTAAGACCTATCAGCATACTTCCTAACGCCTCAAAGATATTAGAAAAGCTTGCATGTAACCAGCTGCAGAATTATATAGAGTTAAACGGCATCTTACCCATAAATCAGTCTGGATTTAGAAAGTCGCGCAGCACTGTAACTGCTTTGATGGATGTGGTGGATGATATCCTTACAGCCCAGAATGTATCGGAAAGTACTATTCTGGTACTTCTTGATTACACCCGGGCATTTGATTCTATTAATATATCCCTACTCCTATCGAAGCTTTCCTATTACGGTCTCAGTATAGAAGCAGTTAAATGGTTTGAAAGCTATTTTCAGTACCGTTCACAATGCGTAGTCCTAGAGCAAAACGATCGCGGATTAAGTCAAAGTTCAGCGAGGATGTCAATAAAAAGGGGGGTGGCACAGGGTTCTATTCTTGGTCCACTACTTTTTATTCTATATACTGCAGATATCATTCAAAATATAAAACACTGTAAATATCATCTTTACGCTGATGATCTGCAAGTGTATATATCTTTTAAGGCGTCAGAAGCTAATACAGCTGTTGAACGGCTTAATGCAGATCTGCAGCGTCTTTACAACTGGTCAGAGAGTAACGCACTTGTCCCTAACCCTAGCAAAACGAAATATATTATATTTGGGAGCAAGAATCAAATTAACAATATTTGTGCAAATTTGCCACGCATACATATTAATGGTGAGCAGATAGAACGGGTATCTCAAGCACGTAATCTAGGCATACTGATGGATGAGTCATTACGTTTCGAATCTCATGTTGCTAATATAGTCCGAAATTGTTTTTATAGATTAAAAGTTCTGTATAGGATCAGAAACTATATCGATACCACCCTGCGGATAAGGCTCTGTGACACGTTGGTGCTTTCTAAGCTCAATTATGCTGACTGTGTGATAGGCCCTAGGCTCTTAAAGCGTACGCAAAACCTAATCCAGCGAGTGCAGAATGCGTGCGCAAGGTTCTGCTATAACATTCCACCTAGAACTCACGTTACGTCATACATCAATAAAGCAAATTCACTTAAAATGAAATATCGCAGACAACTCCACTTTGCTTCGCTGCTCTTTGGAATTATTAAAAATAAGTCTCCACCTTATCTATACGATAAATTGCAATGGTCCAGAAATCCATACGTTAACCGTCTTACGTTCCCATCTTGCTGCTCTGTAGCTTTTCGCGGTAGTTACAAATTTAGTGCCACTAAGTGCTGGAATGTCCTACCTCCACCCATCCGCGACCTAAAATCAATAAGCAGTTTTAAAGTTGCGTATAAAATACATCTACTTAATTGTCAGAAAAAGGAAGCATGAAGAACGCAACGTTATATACGCACCCAAGCGCAGGCGCACATACACACACAGACACACAGACGCATACACACATACACACAGCCACACTCACACGCGCACGCTCACACACCAACACACACACACACACACACACACACACACACACACACACACGCACAATTGTACACACTACAAATTATGTTTGTTACTGTTTACAGTGGTACTTAAATTTACTATACTTAATTAGAAACTTACCCGGCTATTTCACCTTTCTGTGCACATAGAGGCCTCTTTTATCTCGCAATGCAGCAATTACTTGTAAATTTTATTATTACAATATAAATATTTTTCACTCTGTTTGTAATATTGTTTCTCCTCCTGTTTATCATGTTTTAGTTTACTGTATGTATTTTGTATTATTATCGGCATCCCGCTTTATTAACTCATATCCCATCTACATATATATATTTTTTTAACACATAAAATTGATAATTTTTACGTTGTAAATTAACTTCAACGGTGGATTGTTTTGCTTTTAAAATAATTATAACAATGTTTATGCTAGGATTAAGTATATAGGTAATATTAATAAGATAGACACCACATGTGTGACTACTCGAAAAAAAACGGGACTGCACTGTAAACCAGCAGCCGTGGCTCCTAGCCGTTCCATGGCACAGGCTGAGGGTAGTCCTTTTTCGTCGGGTAACATGGTACCCACATATATATGAATGTTATTTTTCTTTTGTTTGTTTTGTCGTGTAATAATACATTGTTATTGCATATTGTTGATACTTTTACTTTTACAATCTTGTACCATGCTTATCTAAGACGAAATAAATGTTTCTTTCTTTCTTTCTTTTCTTTCAATGGCAAAAATTGGAACTAACGCCGCCATGTTAAAAAGTCATTCATAAGTACGTTGTTCCCATTCATCTGTCAGTTACTAGATGGTTACTAGTGTGCCTGTGCAATGATTGGTCAAATGAATGTCAAATGCGTTCGACAGCGCCTCTCTTCATTTTAAGGTTAAGTTGGTTTTACTGTACATGTGTAGTGTCAGTGTCTTATTGACTACTGTGACTTTGACAATTATCGGCCATATTTGTTTTGTAGTTAACTCTATTCTAAAAAAACGGACTATAGCCAGCCGGGCTTCATAGAAAGACAAAAAAACTACCTAGTAATAATATAGTAAGTAATGACTTGTTAATCATATTGATAATAGGAACTAGGTACAAATTCAACCGCTGATCTAATAATTACGGAAGTTTTTGCATTTTTTTCTCGGATCTCAAGGAAAGCAATGCATTTGTATCCGAACTAGATCGACTTTTACTCAGAATAACTGTTAACAAACTAGCCCACTTTCATTCTTACACCATCTACTAACAGCTAGACTATAACTATCCTAGTCCCTAAATTGAGTCTTGTTAGTTGTTTTAGGTCGATCACGGTTGTTATCACTCTATCTTCTCCGGCTCAGAGGAGAGGGGTCAAAAATGATTATTTTAATTTTCATCGCACACTATGAATTTCATTTATTTAAAATGAACTACTTGGAGATCTACAAAACTGTTAGGTAATTGTTACTGTTCCCGAGTGTTCCCTAACAATATAATGTACCTACCTACCTATTTTAAAAAGCGTTGCTCCCCTAGCTTTCATTCATCAGGAAGGACCACAAGTTTAAGACATGAGCTCTCAATCTATGTACAGTCACTACACAACAATGCAGGTGACCAACTTTGAATACATAATAATATTTTTTTCATTCTGACAGCCCAATACAGGATACTAAAGAGACGTAATCATACCTACTCAAAATTCTGGATACCTACCTATACATAGTAGGTACCTACCAAATTACTTCAAAAGGCACCAATTAAAATTAATGGGATCTTAAGCAATTTTGAAGCCGCGCAAACTTTGCTGACATGATAATAACAAGGAGGAACGACAGCTTAATGAGACCAGCGAAGCACGGAAATCGAACCGTTACTGTTAATTATGCTATCGCCTATCAGCCTATCTATCACCCAATCACCTGACTCTCAAGGGTGGATTAGGGGATATCAAACTAATTAGTTAAATCGTTAAACATATTGTTTTATTATTTTGCTTTGTATTAATTCTAGATAAAATACTTAGTTTTTACTCGCACCTATTATTATCATTTTTTTAACTTCCTACTGGCGCCAAAGCTAGATTCGCCCTATGATCGATACATGCCGTTGAATTTAAGCTACGAATAATACCGGTATAAATGAAGCCGCTTGTTATTTATCACGAGCGAGTTATTGCGAGCTGTCAGCGGTACAGGTGTTAACAAAGTGTTAACTGCAACGAAGATTTATTCGCCGGTTATGATTAAGTCGAGCGGAGAGTACCTCAAGGGCGACGGATCATAAACAAGCCTGTCTTCTGCCTTGAGTATTTCACGTCAAATCTGGTTCCTGGTTATGGCAGGTCTTTGTCCTAAACTTTTCTGGTTCTGACTCTTCCTCGTTGATGTGCATGCCTGATGGTGTGTTTTTAAAACCATTTTATTGGCGTAGATGCCAAGTCATACGCTTTCGGACATTGTTGCAACTTCAAGATTTTGGAACTGTTACAAGTGATTGATGTGATATTAATCTATTTCGCTCATTACTACGATGCGATGCGTTGCCTTTTCATTCGCATTAATTGTACTCATGTCTTTCAATTGAATAGGTAGGTATACCTACTGTCAATGCCAGTGAGGCAGAAGGGGGTGGCGGCGATGCGAATTCAAATCCTGAACATTACTTATTTAAGTTCGTATAAGTAACTAACCGAGTTCAATATATAGTTTAATCCGCTCACTCTCTTCGCCTGCGCAGTCCTCAGTAAGTACCATTTTAACCACGTCATCAATTCTCGCAATTTCCGCTGAAATTAAGAGTTTTAAGTGATTAATGTCGCACATAAATCGATCAAGATTCACGGCAAGCGGGTAAAGTGCACCTTTGTGATGGATACCGTTCGTTAAAACATTCGTTTGGCGTCATAAATAAGTAAGTATGTGTGTATGGTGGGATTTTTTAACCGTCTTCGAAAAAGGAAGAAGTTCTTAATTCAGCTGCTTTTTGTGTGTTACGTCATTTACTTTTTCTGGATGTTCAGCTTTTATAATTATTAGTTTTTTTCGAAAGCTAATACTTAAAAGTCTAGCTAGAGTCTAGTCCCATATAAAGAGCAACACCTAACGGGTAATTTCTCCTTGTCCAGTTTGAAGTCGGTTATTTTTTTTGTAATACGTTAGTTATTATGGCTTTACGATTGGAAAAGGAAATGCCACACCATAATTCCTCTGCGACCCTGGACAGCTATGACCGACCAAAACCAAAACTCGAAAATAGGACTAGCATGGTTAATTCAGTTAGCAGGGGGTGTTAGTTGGTTCCTGGTTCCTTCGTTAGCAGGTTCCATGACTAAAACAGGGACCGATAGGGACAGTTAGTTAAGGAAAGTTGTTACTACCTATTAGTCTAATTAGTAATTGTAAGGGAATCTTGTTCGAATTTGGTCACATGGGTTTTGCTACCGAAGGTTATGCAACTTCACTCAAAGATTCACCCGTTTGTTTGAGTTTTTTTTTTAGCTTAGCTTAGTGTTTAAACTGTTCTCCGGCTGGGTGATTGTGTTCTTGTTTTTATGTACTTACTAGCTGTTGCCCGCGGCTCCGCCCGCGTGGAACTCAGTGTGTCACAAAGTTATTCCTGCGTTAATCCCGACCCCACACATATTAAGACACACTCCACACATCTTAAGAACAGTTGATTTTTTACTACGTTTTAGTCATACCGTACAAAAATCCGTTATGTTTTTAAACTACATTGGTAGTTTTTCATTCGGGTGCCAAAACATAAAGACCAGCTAAAGCGATGCTGACCCTCGAAAAAGCAACATAAAGTTGATCATGAGAAAAAAAGCCGGTTCGATTCCCGATATAATATGTATAGATATCCCGATATATAGATATTAATGAGCCCGCGACTTCATTCGCTCATGGAAGCTTTTCCCGCGTAAATCTCGATCCCGCGGGAAGTCCGGAACAAAAAGTAGCTTATATAATGCTCCATAACCTCCTCTACCTCCCACTGAAAGTCCCATAAACATCTGAACCCACGACCTCATTCCCGGGTATGAGTTTTTACCGCGTGAATCCTAATCCCGCGGGAATTCACGGATAAACAGTAGGTACCCTATATGTTGCTTCAAAACTTCCTCAATCTCCTAGTAAAGGTCGCATAAAAATTTAAGCCCGCAACTACGCGCATAGGAGTTTTTTCCGCGTAACTCCAGATCCCGCGGGATTTCCGGGAAGACAGACTTGTTAGTTTTATATTAATGTTTGTTTAGAAGCTATTTATATCCCATACGCGAAGGTTTTCCCACGTAAATTCCGATCCCGCGGGATTTCTGGGATAAAAAATATCCTATATGTTAATCTAAGTTGCCCTCTATGTGTGTGCCAAATTTCATGAAAATCGGTTCAGTAGTTTTTGCGTGAAGGAGTAACAAACAAACAAACAAATACACAAACTTTCACATTTATAATATTAGTAGGATTCCACACCATGGAACCTAATGCATAATCTATTTGCTGATTTTATTACTTTATTGATCTTTATTACTTTAATAGTCGCCTCGCACGATGACAAATTACATGTTTTCGTGCATAAAAATGTTGAATATTAGTGTCGGCAAGCAAGTGATAGTGATTACGATTACTAAAAAGTTTATTTCAAGATATCCTCGATTACCAAAATGTAGAGTTTGAAACACACTATAAAGTTTTTACCTGATTGTTATTAACACGTGCTGATTATAAATGTGTCGATAATAAACTCGACATAAATTTCAAAGTCATAATAAAACGTAAGCCTATTTTATTTTCCAGATACGACAATTAACATTCTCGTACGTTATTTTCATTGCTTCCTCCTACTCCCTTCGATTTATGATGTCCGTGTGATTTAAGAGGACTTCAACACCGCTAACAAGCCCCACTAAATCGTATTCGCATGTCGGTTTTGCGGTTTCCTTGTAAATTGTAACTTTCAAAGTATCACCTTTGTCTTTCTCCCGGAAATACGGGGATTAATCACTTGTACACTTACCGAGGATGATTTAGCGACGCATCGGTCAATGCGTTGTCAACATTATGAAGATTTATTGCAATACTACCGAGTTATGTTTAATATCACTTTCCTAGAATTCAATAAAGAGGTGTTATATTTTTAACGCATAAGTATTTTCGCTGGAACCGATTGTGCTACTTGTGAGAAGAAAATTATTGCTTCGTGTAACATCCTCTAGAGGCCATAAGTGTAAGAACATGTCGTTAAAGTAATGCGGCAACTATTCATATCAATATGACAGCTCCATTTTTCTTACTGTTAACATGCCTAATACACATTCGTTTCGTCGAAAAACATATGAAATATTTAGTTTATATTAAAATATTACATGAAGTTTTGTTTTTCTAAGATTTTTCATACGAATAAGAATCGTGTCAAAACACTTCATATTAAAGATTTATTTCAGCCAAGAAAGAAGGAAGAGGAAATAAAGAAAGGACCGATCCTCAAAAACTAAAACTGAAGTAACTAATAGCGAGGCTTCAGCCGTAAGTACCTAGATACATCCGCAAATTGACCAGGGATGATTCTTACGAAACTGGCAAACTAGTTATTTTCATTTGCAAATTCACTGAAACACTAACACAGAAACTTTAATATGAAAATGTATCAGCAGTGGCATAAATATATTTCGTGCTAACAATTCTCATCCCCGAGGGTCTTACCAGATTAGTTACCTATTACCTAGTCAGAGGTAGCGTAGCTGCTGTTCAATCACCTCAGTTCCTAGTCTCCTGCCGTGTCTTTCTCGTGAACATAGTTTTACTAATTTTATATTGAATTTTCAGTTCTAAGAAGCGCGAAATTCTGTCCCTTAAATTTAAAAGCGACGAGGAAAAACAGGGCATTTAATTACGTCTTTGTCGTCATCCACAATTTTCTAAGGCATAACGATCAATTAAACAGATTTCACGAATTTTTAATTAAACGTTACAAATATTATTCTATTTTACGTAAGTCGTAAAATTTGTTTTATTTCAAGAATTATCTTACAAAAATACCAGTGGCATTACTTCAGAGAAAATCAGAAATTAAGACTGACCAAAATAAGCTGAATTATTATGATCCATTGTGTTAACATATTGTTAACATCGTTTTCGACTTTTGAAAGGCGGATTGTCACAGATAATTTAAAACAATCGTTGACAGCTGAAGAACGAACAAAGATTTCTGCTGTTTTGCAGCTAAATTAAAACGTTTCACGCAAGATGACAAAATTTATATGGAATTAACTAAATGCTCCTTTGCAGTCGTGTCGATTTGCACTATATCCCTGTCGAAATTATTTTCCTGTGAAACGTTTTTGTTCAAATGTCTCGGGGTTTTCATCCTTGCATACAAGAAATCTGTAAACAAGACAGGCGACAGCCCTTGAAGTAAGACTCCAAACACCTTTTACCGGAAGGAAAAAATACGATAATGATAGGCTTTAATATAGACTAAGTTTAGTATTAAACTGGTTCAATTGATGAGAACCACGCATAGGTACCTAAGTCTGCATTATAATGTAATATATGCATAACTATGCGCTTGATAAGAAAGACTTTCATACTAGAAAGGTTATATTCGAAACAGGATCATCCTAAGTTGGTAAGATCAGAAAAATTATCTTAATTCGTTCACCTCAGTTAACACCTGAAATCAAGCGTGGTTTTAAGGTACAAAATCTGACTGCGGACCACCCGGGCATGGAGCGGATCACACTTCAATCATGCGCCGTGACAGAGGAGCAGTATCACAAATGTGCATGTCACCCAGGTAATAAACTCCAGCTGGCGTTTAGGGATGTAGCGTACTGCAGTTAAAACTTTAGCTCCTTTTAAAGAAAGAAAGAGATGTAAGGGACTCTCTTAATTTTTTAGTCCAAGCCAACATTTCTTTCTCATACTGCACTTTGCAGAAGACCGGATGAGGTTACGGCGCCCCACGGAATAGTGTGGCGCCCGGTCCCTCTTTTAATATAACGCTGGATTCCATATCATCCAGTTTAATGAAATTGGTATTAAACTTTCGGTTGATTTTTGATCTGACTGTTTTTCTGACCACCCGCACCCTCTGCTCAAGTCCGCAACGAACCATAGTATCGTATTCTTGCTGAGAGTTTGTGGATCAGTTTTTCTTTGTATCTACTTCTTTCTTTTTTCTTTTTGGGCCGGTTTCTTTCTTTTTGCGCCTTTGGTGCTGCTAATGTCCATGGATGACGATGATCAGCCCCCTTATTATGAACTCTTAATTCCAGACAGTTTACGTTCACAACGTGTGGGTGACAGAAACAACGCTTTAGGGCGCTTTTAGTGTCATGCGGATTTGCTCACGCACGCGGGATTGCTCCGCATGCGTAGCACCCGCAAAGAACAATTTCATATATAAATTTACTGTAAAGCGTGAAAAACGCACGCGGGACGCGGGACGCTGTGCGGGGCGTCATCCCGCAGCAGGGCATCCGCATGCGTGAGCGTCCCTACAACTTCAGTGCCCATTTTAGAGTCGTGCGGGGCGCACGCACCGTATTGTACTAATCGTCTACGCAACCCGCACGTCAACCCGCAGAAGACTGAAACTTAAACTGCGTATGATCCGCAGCGTGAAATTTCACGCATGCGGAGCAATCCCGCGTGCGTGAGCAAATCCGCATGACACTAAAAGCGCCCTTACAGGTAATAAGGCGCAGTCTCTGTCACCCACACGTTGTGAACGTAAACTGTCTGGAATTAAGAGTTCATAATAAGGCCCCAGTTACCCACTGTAAGGTTTGCTGACCGAAAATTAAGAAAAAAAAAAGAAAGAAAATTGTATTATTCCGCCAAAGGTTTACGTTCAGTAGGTGCAAATAATTATTTACTTTTTAGATAAGATCAAATCTTTATTTTTTAATAAATAAGTATCCCACTGGGCAGCCCTGCCCACGCCGTGGCTGGCACCGCTCCAACTCGTCATTTGCCATTCAGAGGAACAAGGGATCGTGGTGGCCCTTTGTCCACTTCCTGATTTTCACAGAATCGTGTATCAGAATGTTAAATGTTTTATTTAACACTCTGATACAAATTCCATGAATCAACGATTGATTGCTTTTTTATGGAGAAATTAAGAAATTTTCAGGCGAATTTATGCGAGTTCCGGGTTTAAAGTTTTATATCCAAGATTCTAAATCTGATCGTTGTCGATTCTTAACTTTAGGTCTTTTTTGTTGAACTCGTAGCCGCTAATCTCGTAGCCGTGCGTGTCCCTACTGGTGTAGGCATAGTTACCAATTACCGTAAGATACCCAGTCTGTACTTGGCTATTTATCTTAATTAAAGATCATAGCAACTGCCCGGAAGTAATATGGTTAAACGTTAAATGACTTCTTTCAGAAATCAATAAGATGCCTGTATGCAGATACGATTACTGTAAAGTTTAACAAAAATTTACAAAAAGGTAGACACGTAATTGTTACTCGGAACAACACTATGTGTAGCTATACATAACGGATGAGTGGCGAGCTACGAGTATGCTTCCCATCCATCATCTCTCCGTGTTTAGAGACGTCACGCCGCAAACAACAGGTATTCTAAGCTCCAACTATTTTCATTTATTAACTAGCAACACACATATACGCTCGTTTCAAAAATATAATAGGATATGATTACAGTAGGGTACTTTGCTTCTTTCAAAAATAGTTATAATGTATATCTTATTTAATACCCAAACAGATACTCTATTTCTCTGTTCCTGCACTTAGTTGTGACACTTGTACCCATGGAATAGTTAACTAAGTTCCGTGGTTTTGTCGCAGGTGAGTGACCACATGAATAAGTATATTATTGTCATCTGTGGAGTGACTGCACAGAGAGCAGAAAAAGAGAAATGACGCAATCTACAAAAATATATATGAGGATGAATTTACTTACTGTGATGATGGCCATTACACTGGCAACAGCAAGGACGATGAACTTCCCTATCGATACGTTATTTCATAAAAATTAACTCCGACCGCATCTTTCTATACAGTTTATTAGCACTCATACACTTTTTCACTGCACTACATACTTTATTACACTTAATTTCCAATTAATTTTACGTAGACACTTCGTCAGCACTTCTCCTTACAACTGTAACAAAAATAATGTTCCGCAATACCCTAGTTTGCGATATTTACATCCTACCCTCTACCCCACTTTACAATTTAATCAAAAGTCAATAACACTTGTATAATATCAAACAATAATTTAAGTTTCAGAATAAATTGTATTTATTAATATAATTCGTAGTTTTTGATTAAAATTATACGCAGATATTATATTACGCCTACTTAATTATTGTAATTAATAAGCTTATTATGTAATTTTGGGGTATATCGAGGAGCCGGAAGTAGAATTTGTAATATTATATTATGACGTATGGCGCCTATTTTATTCGTTTTTAGAACGGGGTCTTAGGTATTTCAATATTTAATTCCACTCCAACCCATTCATACATTTGAATCCAGTTTAATTTTTTTTTTTTTATGGAATTAAGATAGCAAACGAGCATGCAGTACCACCCTTCCCCTGCCGCCCATAACAACTGTGACCGACCTAGAACTAGACTCAAAGGGACTAGGATGGTTAGTCCAGTTAGTAGATGGTGTTAGAATATTAGTTGGTTAGTTTGTTAATAAGTGCGAGGACAGGGTATGTTAGTGATAATTAGTCCTGTTAGTTAATGTTAGTAATAATCCAGTTAGTTATTGTTAGTATGAGTCTTGTTCAAATTCGGTCACAGATGCGTTGCTACCCCTGAGGTCTGAGATGGTCGCCTCTAAAAAAGTGAAACCGGCTCCACAAACCTTCCTATCCGGAACACAACGACGGAGTCAATGACTCAGTATTTACGTCATGTAACTCAGCATTAGAACGATTCTTTTTATAAAAATTAGGTACATATTACAACTTCATCGTAGACGTAAGTAAGTAAGTAACACTAACTTCCAAAGTTATGTTATGAGTGTACCTATACCAAGGTGCCTAGTTTCGAAATAGGTTGTCTATGTAAATATAGAGCTAGATATATCTATATTACCTACCTGTGAATTTAAGATTTTCTTCAAATGGTTCTTAGCGCGAGGTTGTACTTAAGAAGTATTTGTCACCCAACGACTGCTAAGTTACTCTTGATAAGTAAGATAACGTTAGTTTCAAAACAATATGTAAATTATAATAAGTTCTAAAAAAATTAAACGAAATAAATTATATATCTAATTTATGATTTATTCATACCAACACAATAATTAAACAACCAATATTTGTACAAAATATACAGTAAAATAAAAAATAAAAAAAGTGTGTGTCAGCTACGACGCACGATTGGAGTTTACTCCTTACGAACGATAATTATGATATATATCGAATAGAAAAAAACGAAATAAAACTTTATTTAAAATTTGGAACTTGGCTAGGTGCACTACCGTGCAACAGATAAGAAATACGAAACGAAAAAACGAAATAAAACTTTATTTAAAATTTCGAACTTGGCGAGGTGCACTACCGTGCAACAGATAAGAAATACGAAACGAAAAAACGAAATAAAACTTTATTTAAAATTTCGAACTTGGCGAGGTGCACTACCGTACAACAGATAAGAAATACGAAACGAAATAATTTAATGAATAAAACTTTATTTAAAATTTCGAACTTGGCGAGGTGCACTACCGTGCAACAGATAAGAAATACAAAACGAAAATACGAAATAAAACTTTATTTAAAATTTCGAACTTGGCGAGGTGCACTACCGTGCAACAGATAAGAAATACGAAACGAAAAATTGATGGCAAAGTTATTCGAACATGCAGAAAATATGACATTGTATGACAAATTCGTTGTTGTGTAAACAGCTGGGGAAACAAATTTTTTCTAGGCAACGGTGACGTCAAAAATAAAAACAAAACACTGGCAATTTAATACGAGATCAAATTTAATGAGATACTCTGTGTAATGTATTCCATCTCATTCTTTTACACGTTCAATCCTACGGATATATTTGTTTGTCTCTTTCTACGTAACGCCTCAACTTTTCGTGTTTCACTTGATTTTACACCTCATAAAATCTCGTACCGGGCCTTATAACTCAAATCGTTTCATAAGGAGTAAACTCCAAAAATATTATGATGTGATTTCCAATTTTACCAACCACAAGAACATAGGTACTATCAGGAAACGTGACAATATCTGATCAGACACCGTCCTGATTGCAGATACATAAATAATAATAATCGTGATTTTGTTGCATGTGACCGAAATACTACCCACATCTTATTTCTTTCATGAACACTTCCAAATCTTCCTTCCAAACACTATCACAAACACTAATACAACCGCTCCCCGTCAAAGGGGGCCCCGTCGAGCTCCGGCTGCCTGCCGTCGGGCGGCAGCGGCCAGCGCGGCCGGCATCCGTTGTGCGCGTGATACCGCGGGATGCGGTCGTCGCGGACCAGCTCATACGCCAGCCGCGCCGTGCTGTGCTGGTACTCCGACAGGCCCGTCTTGAACAGGCAGGGGCGGACGTAGCTGAGGACTGGAAGGCGAGAGGAAGTGAGGTTGAGTTATTTTAGATATAATATGTATATGATAATAGTGGTCTTGGTTGATTTGTGCATAAGAATATTTGCAATCTCCTGAGCCCAAGCCAAACGATATTGCACCTTGCTAACCAACGGATTAGGCAGTAGAGCCAGCTACTTCAGGGCTTCAGGCTATGCTCTGGCTTAGTTAATCCTGACAGTTATTATAAATCTCACTGTCTCGAAAGTATGATTATTGTTGTGCCAAGTTCGTATTGTTTGTAGCAATGAAATGTTTATATTTGTTGTAGTGGTTACTGAACACGGTGTAATGTTATCAGCCACGTTTTTTCGATAACAATAAAAACAATTTTCATTTGATGAACAGAAACAAGTCGTTAAATATAATATTCCATGACTTACTTACCGCTGTTCACGTTCTCATTGGCAAAGGCAAGAAAAAATATACAGTAGGCATTAGTTTTTGTGGCCATATAGGATCCACAACCTAACCTAAATTCCACCGCCATATACTAACTCCTGAAATGCGTGGGCAGCGGCTCCAGCGTGGGTTTGTCCATGTCGCGCTCGTACAGCTCGCGGGCCACCTTCATCAGCTCCGTATCCTGGATGGCCAGCTTCGGCGCGGGCGGCGGCGGTGTTTCCTCTGTCACCACGGCTTCGGTTTTACAGGGCTGGCGCTTCTTCGGCCGCGGCTTGAACGGCCTCGTCTTGAACTCTGCGGTATGCAATGTGTCTTTGTTATTTAGAATTTTGAATTGTTTCACCGTTATTTCGATACAGTTGCATGGGGTCATGGTTACGGCGAGACTGATCGTGAGTATATCCGTTTGCATATTAACCTCGGAATCTCAAAAGTTTTATCGAACATGCGTGAAGTCCGATGTACCCACTGCTTACGACCATAGTATTGGACTATGGTTAAAAACTGGTGCAGAAAATAATGTCATAATGGGGAGTTTCCGGGAAGCCTATTTGATCTACCACCTGCTTGAGTCAAGGGCAAACGCCGAGCGAATCATTATGTTTCACCCGAGAGCTTCAGAGCCATTACTTTCTTCCTGTCTTCTTTCTAGATCAAAATAGCAAATACCTGGCGAGAGATGTGCGCAGTAGTCGTTGTAGTAGGTGGACTGTCCGCGCAGACTGCGCATGGTGCTCTTTATGAACTGCTCGATCTCCTCTTCCGTCCATGCTTTCTGCAACAGTCAACTGTCTTACACTACGATGACCAAAGAATCTTTAGTAAAGTAAACTAGTTTGTTTCAATAATTGTCATCTTCATCAGTCTTACCTACAGAAGTGATTGTTGTCAAACATTCATTAAAATAACCCAAGTATAAAAAGTGTAACTTCTTTAAAATCTTCGTGCCATCTTAAATCGAATGTTTTCATGGTCTTATTCACTTAATAAAATAAATCAAATTAATAATAGTTCCGACCACATTTTTTGTTCCTGCGAATAATAATACTTATGAACTATCTAAAGATCGGAATCAATTTCGGATCACTCACATCCTCAGAGCCCACCCGCGGATCGAGCCACTTGCCTTCCAGTTTGGCCCATCGGTTTTCGGGCCGGCACCTGTCAATCAATAGATTAATGCATGGCTTAAAGTATTCAGACAAGTGAGCAATTGTTTCCAAATATATATTCAACCAAAATCTACCATCAGGTGGAACTAAATATTGCGGCCGTACCCGCAACGCAATATTGTGGAATATTGGATTTTCCAGATTGTAATAAGAGAAAATTGTAAATTTTATTTGATTTTACCTACTCTACATACAGTTGACATGTCGTCAAGTAATTTTCAAGCTTCGTTCAACCAAATCGTGAATGGGCATGTAAAATACCTACTGCAGAAGTTTCAAAAGTTGTTGCTAGTCTTATGTAAGCTGTTCCATATTAATGTTACATGTGGACAATAACTACGCCGATACCGTACACAACTCCAACACAACTCTAGTTAAATATAGAATTATTGTTAAGATATAAACTGCATTATGAGCAAACGGGTATGCAGCCCGCCTGGTTGTTAAGTGATTCATCTTTATCAGAGCTAAATATGAAAAGCAACTTTTTATGACTAGCCGATTCCAGACATAGTTTCTGAACAGACGGAAGCCTGACTTGGAAATAGGTGGATGCTTTTAGAAATATGATCTGCTAATATTTAAGCAAGTAGGTAGTAGGTGAGTGTAGAAGTATCGTATGTACAGTCAGCGTCATATAGTACGTAGCAGTCATGATTACCAAATACTTGGAAACATTCATTATGACCATTAAGAACGGCTCAACCAAAGCGATCAAATTGTTCAGACCATCTACCGTGTACAAATATACCGGAGCACGCACAACACCGAATACTTGATAACACCCAAGTCGGCATTAATACCGTGACAACCACAACGCCACTGGTTGCCTAACAGCCAAAGTGTTCTAAAGTATGAAGCAACCAAAGTATTCAAAAATATGTAGCACCCAAGTAGCCAAAATTATAGCAACACATAATAAAAATGGACTTTAAATTACATGCGATAAAGTTCATTGTGCATCATTTCTTCCGATAAGTAAATTGATTAATTCAATGTCAAGTGCAAGTCATGTATGTCAAATGAAGTGGTGCTTCAATGCTTGCTTTGATATATTTAATACAAAAGCCATCACATCCATAGAGATATTACAATAGAGTGGGTGAGCCATACGGCTACCCATACATTGCAATCGCCCCCGGTTAGAAAGAGAAACAACGATAACGGTAATTACCTATCTCTCTTCAATCCCGATGATCCAGAAAGAGAAAGGTGATTACTAAAGATTTCGTCTCTTTTTATCCAAAGGACGCTCTGAAGCCTGGCTTCTGTCCTCTATTGTAATATCTCTATGATCACGTCGGATACATTTATGCATCAACAGATATTATTTCAAACACTTGACATTGATTTGAATTATAGATATTGACATACAATGATAGATAATAGAACGACATGCCAATAACATTAGGTTTAGTTTATTGTAGTTTATTTTTCTAATGTTCCATATTTTTGAACGCTTTGAATGTTTGGATACCATTGACGAGATGACTGTAACTATGTTTATGGTGTTATGACTGACCCGATGTATATGACATTTTAAACGTCTCGGCCATTTGAGCGACTATATTGTTGTCAACAATAAGGAAACTTTGCTTGTACCGATATTATCGACTTTTTGGTTGCGTCTATTTATTTGAATACCCTGATTGTCTCTAACTATTTGACGCTGACTGTACTTACATTTTAGTTTTCCTGATGGGATGAGCCCGATACTCGTCGAAATATTCCGTTAAGAACGACATTTTTCACTCTCAATTTTAATAAAACAATCACTTACACTAAACAGGAAATCTTCCGATTAAATATTCCTACATATTATTTTAATCAATGCAACATGTTATGACTTTCTAATAGTTTGAAGTCCGTCAGTTGGTGACATTTTCTGTTACCATTTTTTTATTCAACTAAACTTTTTAGAGTTGTGATATAGAAATGTTTTTGAAAAAAAAAATAATACCTTTATAGTCAATTGTAAGTAAGCACGCGCTAATAAAAAAATTGCGGAACTGGGTCTGCTTAAAATGTATAAGATTAAATTATACGAAATATTAAACTATGTTATTCTACGATTTGCAGCAAAAACAGTCGATGGTAAAACACTACCGCAGTATACCGAAACCCAGTACATGTGTGGCCTATCTGTAATGACGTATGTCTTGAAAGAAAGCCGGTATTTAGACTGACTTCCTAATTTTCCTGACAACATTTCTTTCGTTAAGTTTGGAGTTATCGCTGTATTGCATGTCCCGTGATTTGCGGGATACGCAACATTTTTAGACTTGTGCAATTTAGACCAATTTACAATTTAGCAATGTAAGGACGCTGAAACAATTAAATATAAGTATTTGCTGTACCCAGCTGTACCTGAATATAATATGAAGGTTTATTAGCAAAATAATCAAACCAGCAATAGGTACTCTGAAACATTTTCCAAAAATGTTTTCAACGAATAAACGGGACCAATACAGCCCCACCTACCAATAATCCTACTTCCATATTAGTTTCATCCTTGATCAGTGCAGTATCTACACTATCTGATGTGCGCAAAAATGATTTTACGTAAGCCCTTCAGGCAATAAAAAAATGATGAACCAACTAGAGTCATTGGTACTTATAGAGGTATTGGTGGTCCTTCCTTGGTGCTGGGTTTATCATCATACATACCTACTTTATTTTATTTGTAGGTAAATATAGAAAAATATCAGATATTTCTTAAATTTCTTTACCAACTGTTGACGTTCCCCGATTTGTAAACCTCGTTACAAGTATACGAGCTCCAGTCCGTAGGAACCATTTTTATGTAGCGTGCTAGCCGCACGTAGAGATGAGCTGGCGGCTTGCTAATGTCATCGAAATCGAAAGAGCCGAGATTGAAAGACAAGACTCATCACACAAGACAAGGTGATACTGTATAGATATAGGCATGCTATTAAAACTTTTCATTGCGCCCTGTTCGTAGCTAATATTCTCGTATACCTACATGTGAATATTCCGTTATTGGTAAACTGAGCAATTCTGGACTCCATAATATGTAGCTTCAGGTAGACTCAACAATTCTGGACTCCTTGTCTAGATTCAGACACAGACAAATACTTACCTAGTTTAGTGCTCGGTGAGTAAACCAGTGATCAATAGGCGCTTCCAACTGTTCAGAAAAATTGAGAAATGGCCGATTCCTCCCATCCCTACCGCGCGCCGCACGCCGCAGGCCGCAGCCGCAGCCGCAGGCGGCTGCCGTGACCGCGCGACGTAAATCACGCTATCGTATTTTTAGCGAACCACTAATTTGTCGTAAACTTGCATTACTCTCCGAAGGTCATTGCCGTTAAATCGAAATCAAATTTCAAGGCAACTTCGAGGATCGGTAGAAGGTATGCAGGTAGCTATAAACATTTGATGGCTGTATTTTCAATTCGATCACCTTACCATCAGTGGATACGAACGACAGACACAAAATTATTAAGACACAATATATCCTTAGTATTGTGTAGGAATATGATAATATGTACTTCGTCAGTGCATATGTAGGTAAGTAGTAGGTAAATACTCTTACTCTGCAACTTATCATCAATTTAACCCATCAATTTACCATCAAGTACTTACCCCAAGTACTTACTATTGAACCCCAAGTTCTTACCATCGAACCCCAAGTACTTACTATCGAACCCCAAGTACTTACTATTGGACCCCAAGTACTTACCACTGAACCCCAAGTACTTTCCATCGAATCCCAAGTACTTACCACTGAACCCCAAGTACTTACCATCGAACCCCAAGTACTTGCCATTAAACCCCAAACTGCTTACAACCCCATCATCATCAAAACCCCATCTTGACCGATTAATTGATGACTGACTGTCTAACCAAACTACAAACTCACTGACTGACCAACTGACTGACTTACGGGCAAGTATATCATGCGTGTGCCCATGGACAATCGCTTCTGAAAAAGTTAACTTACTCGTAAGTATATCTTCAGTATACTTAGTATGTATTTCTCAAAGTGGACTGTGGCATTGAAATCATACAAGACATTATAATCTGATAAGTCATTTATTCTAACAACCTTACTCAGTACGTTCGACGATGACAATGTTACATTATAAGGTGAGCTCCAGTGATAAACAACATACCTAATATTTGCTTAACCGCTAACATACAAACAACACTTACGTTACGATCTACATATAAAAATATACTTACTGAACATATACACTATTTTATATCAATAATACATAAATATTCAGTGATAATCAAAAAAGTAAAACTGTTGCAAAACATTTTGAAACATACGTACACAGTTCTATTAAGAAACATAATTTACGATATAATACCTACTTAACGCAAAATTAAAATACCTTTATCGTAATTGATAAAATTTTATTGGAGATTGACTTAAAATGTGGTGAAAAGGTGCTAATAATTAACGCTAACAAACACAACGTGTAAACAAATGCAACATTTTAAAAAACAAATAATTTCTCCTGGCATAAGTATTTAGTTAAATATAAAGTTGAAATCATAATCAATGAAATTTCATTTCAAAGCCGAATTATTGATGTACTAAAATCGTTCTAAATCTTTTGATTTTCACTTGATTTTTATTTCGAATGAATTTAAAATGACCCCAGATTAGTGTACGATTAGTCGCAAATACCAATTATGTAATAATTAACCGAACGTGCTCACTTCCACACATTACATTTGTCTGTTTTCCCTTACATTACCTTACTTAACTAAGCTATTTGATTGCTACCTACACGACGTAAATTGTATCCAGCTCCGATTTAAATTATAACTTCATCATTAGATGTAAAAACGTCCTAATTAATTGATAAGTTTAATTTGATTTGATAAATAAACAACTGAAATTGAGTACTTGCGGGATAACTCGTATTCATAAGGCTTCGCAAAATCTTCCTTCACTTTAGGTGTTTCAAAACTTCGAAGTCAAGCCGCTAGTCAAGGTCGAGTACTTTGCATTAAAAATACAGAAACACGCAGTTTTTAACCGCTTTCACCTTGTTGTCGAGGAGTTTCTTTCCCCAATAATAAGTCGTATAAAAATCATCGATAACAATATTATTTTCAAAAGTTTTCACGCTATCCCGAGGGATTACTCAATTTTTTAAGCAATGTACATTGATTCGGCCTGATTGCAAAACAGTCCATTAAATCAGATCCCACTCATTGATAACTTAATAATTATGCATTAATAACATGAACAGATAATTAATACGATATTATATTTTGATGTTACATTATTCCGCGGACGACAGACAGCCACCATAAGGTGGCTATGCCCACGCGTGGGCCATCGCTATCACCAACGAGAACTAAAATGTAGCAACTCAAACAATAAAAAACACAAGACAATAACAGGTGTACCGGGCGCTCTTCAGAGCATTATGATATAAAAATATGATTGATAATTGATACCCAATAGTTATCATTTATCTCTCAAAGGCAACATTCGATAAATATGTATACAGAGATATTAAAATAGATATATAACATTACTTGGTCGTTGTGGGCTTGTTGCGTACTTTTGTAGTTTTGTATTTACTATAATATGTTTTCAGGTTTTACTTTATGGGAATTGGAAATATTATGTTCATTGTTTTCTTGTAATATAGAGTATGGATCAAAATGTTTTTATTATCTCGATACTGTACAAATTATGTTAAAACATGTGCGTCGCATCGAGGCAGCGCCGCGCTAGCAATTCGCTACGTTTTTAACGATACCGTATTCATTTACCATCAATGCACCGAGTTAATAAATTTCGGAAACGTCAGGACCAAATATGTGCTGTGAGACGAGATAGATTAAGAAGAATGGACGCAATAAATGTTTATAAAGAAAATGCTGCATTATGTCATATTTATGTATAGATCCATCCATCCACATCAACAAAATAAGTCATACAACAATTCATACTACATAGTATCAAACCTTCCGTAATAGGTTCACGAGTCGAGTACATGAAACAGGCCGGTCCACAGATCTGACGTTTACGAGCCGCTAGCACTTCACTGTACACTTCACTCTGCACCGCTGTGTCTCACACCACCGGGACCCGCGTACCGGAGCTTTGCACCGACTTGCCCATACTGTCCTTATAGTCCGCGGATTGCCCACTGAGCCGACAACGCTAATACCGTGTGAGTGGGTCACACAACCGTGCACCACCGATGGGTCACGCTATCATAACCCATCAACAGGTCACACAACCGTGGGCCACAGTGGGTCGCGCTACCATGCACCACCAGTGGGTCACGCAGCCGTGCACCACCAGTGGGTCCCGCAGCCGTGCGAGCCGCGGGTCGGGCGGTCGGGCGGCACGGGGCACACCGCGGCCCTCAGAAGCGCGCGCGGATGTAGACGGCGGACACGTCGTGGTTGGCGTAGCCGAGCCGCTTGGCGTGCTTGAAGATCTCGTTGGTGGTGGCGGTGAGCGGCAGCGACTGCTCCAGCGCGTCGCCCAGCCCCAGCGCCAGCTTCAGGTCCTTCTGCATGTGCGTCAGCGGCTGGTGCGTCGAGTACGACGACTCGATCATCGCTGTGCACAGTACACAATGTCTCATTAGTGTCAGGGATTTTACTGATAAAGGAATAAATGACCGTTAGTGACAAAACATTCTTGAGCATTTTTCGGGCAAGTGAAGCAGTCGGTCCGGATTGTTATCGTTGAATAATACTCGTTAAACCATATCGATGGCCTTCGGGTCCTTAAAAACTGTCCATACTTGAGTTAGCCACTAACCCCTCCCACCAATGTACTCTGAAACTGTCCACTGAAAAGTTCTCTGCAACTCACGCATACCTACGCTACGCATGAAATATTAAATGTCCAATAAATTAACTTTACTACGAATTACCCTTCAGATGACACTCAAATTTAAATTTTACCAGACGTGATGCGCTAGCTTTCAAATAAAACCATAGCTAACATTTTTTGAAGTCTGTTAACAAACAACAAATAAGCCGACGCAGCTAAGATGCGCCACATATTCGTCCTACTGCGGGGGCTAACAATCACGTAACAACATGTACCTCTCCCCTTGAGTATGAGGTGCGGCGAGGCGAGCGGCGTGAGCGCGAGCACGTCGAGCAGGTCGGCCTGCGACAGCCCCGCGCGGTCCGCCAGCGCCAGCCCCTCGGCCAGCGCCGCCAGCGACACGCCGCCCACCACCTGCAGCACCGCGTTCATCTTCGACGCGTTGCCCACCTCGCCTGGGGACCACACGTGTGAACGCACGGGTTAGTTGGGTGGCGTACACTGCGCGTGGCTCACCTCGCCTGGGGGCCACGCAGCAACGTTCGGGTTAGTTGGGTGGCATACACTGCGCGTAACCCACCTCGCCTCTAGGCCACGCGAGCACGCACGGGTTAGTTGGATGTAGGGTTTGGGTCCTGGAACGTTTCGTATTTTTACTTGACTCGAGTCCCGGGACTTTTGGGTCGAGACTTGAGACGAGACAAGACTGACGAAATTGTTATGTAACCATTTTTATTTTCATACACGGCTACTGCGCGTGGCCCACCTCAGCTGGGAGGGACCACACAAGCGCGACGCACGGTTTATTTAGGTGAGGTACCCTGCGCGTGGCCCACCTCGCCTGGGGGCCACGCAGCAATGCACGGGTTAGTTTCTACAGCTATAATAAATGCTTTAGCAGCAATTGTATTCCGGATAGAAAAGTGTGAAGTCGATAAAAATCTGTCACCGAGCTTGAACGTGACTACCTATTTTATTAGCATCAACTACCAGAACTATCACTTACAATCTTAGTCCTCACATTTATAACAAACTAATTGACTAATATTTCATCATCTACTTACTGCCCTTACCATCCCAATCCCTAAACTGAGTCTTGTTCTAGATGGGTCAAATTGTCATGAGGCGCAGCGGAACTCTGGTGCTGCTCGTTTGCTACCTTAATTCCATAAAAAAAGTTACGTGACATACACTTACCATCCAACATTACTCTTTATTTCTGTACTGAACAACAGACCTGTCCTTTGTTTATACATGTACGGATAGACTGTAGTCGTTTACCCAAAAAAAAAGGAAAACGGACTTCTTTTCCAAATAAAACCTTGACAATAATTGTATTCAATTGTGATAAAATACTAGAAATAATAAATCACGAATTTTGATTTAACTCTTACTTACTTGAGTTCCCTCTCCCATAGTGGTCATTTAATGAAACTCATTATGACATAATGAATAAATGTAAGCGAAGTTGGGGGGTATAATTGTGTAAGGTAGAACCAGAGTGGTCCAAGTGACTTTTTGCATTGACCCCCGATTTTGGCATAAAGATCTCCAAAACTCAATATTCTTTTATTCCACTTTGATCCAATTGCAGTTCAGTTGCAGAATTGCAATTCAAAAACATTGTCTAGGGCAATTGGATCAAAGTGGAATAAAAGAATATTGAGTTTTGGAGATCTTTTTGCCAAAATCGGGGGTCAATGCAAAAAGTCACTTGGACCACTCTGGTTCTACCTTACACAATTATCGTCTGTGGACGGGAGATTATCAACCCACGCGAATCATTACTTCAAAAATATATACTGCCTGACAATATGACACACTTACCATCCTCACTTTTCGAAAACGAACCTATTAGTTACTTAGTGGACCTGCCCTCGCTTCGCTTGGGGAAAATTTATGGTCCCTTAAAATTCCTGGGTAACTTGGGACCTCGGGACCTTGGACCCTGTGGACCTTGGGTCATTTTAGTAAACGCTCGTCACGTATAATATTCTTGGTATGGCGGCATTTCGATATAAAGACTATATTGAAAATATTTAAATTAAACGTCCATAAAAACCTTGTCCTCATAATATCGATTACAGCCAAAAAATATCCAAATCTGACTATAATACAGTCGTTTACAATACGAAGATTCCCTCAAACGCTGTAAGAAAAAAAAATTAAAGACAAACACGCAGAGGCCCAAGACTGATGATTTATAAATGCTTCAAATATAAATCAATAGATTTGGGCATATATAAATCAACAGATTTGGGCCCCTCATCAGCCATCCGAAGGTAGGCGAACCACTGCAAATCACATCAGTGACGCCAAACGCATCACCGATTTGTTACCTTGTTCTCAGGGCAACAAACTAACTTGATACATTGTTAGTATGAGATATTAACTTATTGTTATTTATTAACTTTAATTATATTTAGGGCCGCTCGGATTTGGTCGCTGACTGTTAAAAATAAAATATAAGAAGCGCAAAACATAACAATTAAATAAAATTCAATAAAAAACAAAATCCAGAAGATAAGAACTAGATACGTATCATTCGCGCCATCGTTCACACAGTAGGCAATGCTAATAATGCTATCTATACATAATACGAGTATATCTACATGCTATTTTTAATAATATAAATATTTATTACTTTACAAGCAAGAGTCAAATAAAAATTATAATTTGCAGGGATCTAAAGGTAAAGGATAATTTTATTACAGGAACTATTAAAGCAAAAAAGTATGTTAGTTTAATGCTTAATGGGTTAAAACCTGAGGAAACACAGATGAAGAAAATAAAGTAAATAAGGAAGATTAACGACGTAAGTGCCATGCCTCAGGACTCAAAAACTACTCAAAATAAGCATTTCGCTAAGAAAAATACAATACTAAGTACTCAAAAGCATTGCTCAGAAACACGATTTCATCAGTAGAGGTTTTTATACCTACTCAACGAAAAGTTCGCGTTATGTACTTCGAAATTTAACCTTTAATTGGGATTCAATTGTAATATAAAGTAGCGCTATCCAGCGTATTTTTTATCATGACCAATAAATCAAGGAACATCGGAGAATTACAATAACGTCAATAAATAAATAATTAATTAACTTTGATGTCGGAATGGAATTATTTATTAAACAAGTAATTTTCCTTCGTTTATGTAATTTTGAACTGAAATATAACATTGAAACGATCATAATTATACTTTTACGTTATGTGACCATATTCTGAGGATTTTAGTAGGCATGGGCATTCCGATAGCATACCATACACTCTTACGCTGCGTCTACGTCACTAAAGCCTCTCGTTCTTTCACAGCGCGATTCAGAATTTCAGATAAGCAATATCTACGCAAAGGAGAAACGTCTAGGGCATTTTTTTTCATGTAGATTCGATATCAGAAAATCATTCTGCGTCAAATACTCCAAGTCTGCTTCTATGAAGAACAGAAAATAGTTTCGAAAAAAATCACCACAGTATTTATGTAATTTTAGTTGTCGGATTTATGCATAGATATTTAGTTCGCACGTTACTCAACGGCTACACCTGTGTATTGACGCGTTAATTAACGCGTTACAGAGGTCAAATAAACTCAAAATCGATTAAATTAATGCGTTAATTTGCAGATATAGCCGTAGCATTACAGCTAACGTATGGACCGAACATAGGAGCGACTAGTGTTGCCAGACGAATAAAGCCGGGCAAAACAAACGTTGTCCGGCCTGTTCGGCTTTTGTTAGACTTTTCACATTAGAATAATTGTTACTACGCAAGTTGATACCAATATTTTACTACTTAATGTCCGGTCTATGCAACCACCTACACACACACGCGCGCGCACGCACGCACTCACTCACTCACTCACTCAATCACTCACGCACGCACGCACGCACGCACACACACACGCACACACTCACGCACACACACACACACGCGAGCAAACAGTCAGCGAGCAAGGTTCGTCGCGGCGTCAACCGGAGCAGCGCACTACTACCGAGGTAGAAGGAGTTCTTGCTCATGGCCTTGAAGCACGACTGGCAGTCGTCGAACAGCGCGCGCTCGCCCGCCGCCAGGATGATCAGCGTGCCCTCCTCCGCCTGCGTCTTCGACCCCTGGATCTGTGGGCGGTGATTAAATGACAACGGTTATCATGATGTACTCGGCTGGTTTGCAACACTGTTATCATGACGTAGCCGGCGAGTGGCCATTGAAACAGTTATCATGACTTCACTGGCTGGTTTGATCTGTTACATCATGATAACAGCTACTTTGCACGGTAGAACAGTAGAATGGTCTCCCGCCCTGAGGTGTAACAACAATGTGTAAAGATTTGATAATAACAACACGTGTCTTCTATAGAATGTAATTTGTCTGAAGCTTATAGATATACAAAATATTGCAAGCTTAAATGTATTGAGTAATAAAATTACTATCTGCGCTATGAAATGATTTCGAATTTGAAGATATCCCTGCTAGAAATTAATTAAAACTTATATAAAAAATATTCCTTACAAAAAATGCTTTATGTACAAAAATCACATTCGAAGCTAACATACAGATATTATTAAATTTATTTAATTACCTTAGTTAGGCAAATCCTTAATTTTGGTTAAAGTTAATAACTGTATATTTCGACTCAAATAAAATCTAGTCCATGCTTGGTGGTGAGGCCGAAGCCCAGTTAGTTAACTACTACCCTCAAATGGCTTTCTTTTCTCCCTCCTTTACCACTTCCCCCAGCCCTCTCCTCTACTCTACCCCCACCAACCAACCGTAACCCTCACCTGCGCCTCGAGATACCGGCCGCCCTTGCCGCCGATGGCCTCCACGATGTCGTGCGAGGTGTCCGCGTCGATGGACGTCATCTCCACGTAGCCCTTGCCCTCCAGCGACGGGCAGTGCAGCACGCCGCAGTTGCCGAACACCATCTGGAACGTACACACAACAGACACTTATTAAACAAATACGTATAACGTCAAGGGACAAGATGACTAGTAGGTGCTCAGGTAATTTATGATGTTAGGATTTTTGATAAGTATATTCATCTTGTTTCCGGCATATCAGGTCTCAATTGCGTTAGGCATATGGTCAAAAGGAATGTCATATTATCTTAAATAGAGGAGAGAAGGGATCATAAAACCACCCACTAAAGAGGGGGTTGGGGGAGAAGGAAGTTCGGAAAAATGTCAAAATCATCTCACGCAACAAATGGACAACCCCAAATTAGTATATTAAAAACACGACTTAACCCTTTCAAGAAAATGTAACCTTCGCTCGTCTTAACGGTACCACTCCTGTGCCCCAAGTTTCGTTTAAGGCCAATTATCGTAGCCTAGACTGTAGAGTGTAGGCCAAACAAACAGTATTAACTGGTGATATAAAGGCCAGGGCGGAAAGGTCAGCGGGAAGTTAATACCGTAATGCCCCGACCTCCAGTGGCCGCGACCCCGCGGGAAGTGACGTCACTGCTTGACTAGATTTTTTGCGTCGATAACTCTAAATACACCCAATAGGTCATTACCGCCAGGGAAGACCTAACGCCCAGGGCTTAGAAACAAAAATACCTAATGGCTGACCTTCAAGCGAATTTGAAGCAAGCTCTATTTTTGAAACTTTATTTTAGTGTTATTCCGAATTTGCTCTAGAATTAATTCTCTGGGAAAATTCACTCCTTGGACAATTTAAGAAGCGTTTGCATTCTTTAAAGTCAACAAACATATTTTCATTTTATCCAAGATATAAAAATAAGAAAGTTTTATCTTTGGCTATTACGCTTCTGTTAAGGGTCGATTCAGACATATCAGTGAAGTCTCAGTTCCGACACAGTACCGGCAAATTTTTCATACATTTTCGGCATTGTCAGCACTGACACTGAGAAGTGTCACTGAGAAGTGACACTGAGAAGTGTCAGTGCTGTTAGTATGAAAGATTTGCCGGTACTGTGACGGAACGGTGACTTCACTGATATGTGTGAATCGTCCGTAAACTGGACTAGTACCATCCTTACAAAAAGCAGTTCCAAAGCATCCCAGTTACCTCCTTGGCGGCCTGAGGGTCGGCCACGCACGAGAAGGTGATATCAGCTTCTTCCACCACGTCGCACGGCGTCACCGCCACCGTCGCTCCCGCCTTCTCGAAGTCTTTGCACTGTGGGCGAACAATCAGCTCGTTAGTGTAAGTCGTTTAGTGTACATCTATGCTACTTATATGGATTAGAGGCCAGGTTTATTTCAGCTCCATTTGGAGGTAGTTTTGGATTATCATGTATGATACTCAAAGAAAAAAATGAAAATGTGTCCCAGTTCAACTACAAAATTTTAAAATAAAATATATTATGTAAAATAATCATTTTTTAAAAACGTGACCATGGTACATGTGGCAAAAAGTACACAGTAAGTACCTAAAATCATAGACATACATAATATAGACCGGCCTTGCACGTTCGAATGTGTGTCAAATTGTAACAATCCAATTTTGAATTGAATCGGTTTGTGCGTGAAGTTGGCGCAATGGAATTTTGTTACTATATTTGAAAACGAACAGATTACATAGTGATATCTCGCTTCCGCGTTTGGAAGTTTTAGTCGTGCTGTCTCTGTCACTCTTACATATGTCACGCGCCATTTTAATAAAGTTATTATTTTATAAATAGTGAAAATAATTTACAATTCAATGTTTACATAATGAAATGTGATTCCTTTGGACTTTGTGTTTCTTGAATTGAAAGAATATTTTTGAAGGCACAGGAAGCCATATTTTCTACATTTGCGGACGTAATTACTGAAATCAATTTTGCGTAAGGAAGATGTGTAACTCGCTGCTGTCTACAACAGACTGACTTGATCAATCACTCAATCACACAACCTAATGTTGACCACTCGTCGTGCGCCTTATGTAGGTATGTTACGGGCCCATCTTGACTTTCTACATCCATGCCTAAAATATAATCATTCGCCAATATAAATAATTGCTTTTTACAAAAAAAAAAAAACCGACTTCAATCTTGATAAGTAGAGATAACTCAAAAACTACTCGCCAGATGGCGCTCAATTCAACATGTAAGTGTAAAGTTTCCGTCACTACAAATTAATCAAGCCCAAACACTAGATAACTGCAGTAAATCGTTGAGGAGTTCCCTCGACTGTCTTTCGGCTTCATCAGATCGACTCCAGATCTTCATGAAATGGTAGCGCTTTAATGTACTTATGATAACATGAACAAACACACTAGTCGTCCATACAATTTTCGAAAGTTCCCTTCGATTTCTCTGAAATGCCATCATCAGATCCTGGTTTCCTTATCAGGGGACCCCACTGCGCATATCTACTTTACAACAAAAAAAGAATTATCAAAATCGGCCCATAAACGACGAAATAATCGCTGAACGTACATAAAAAAAAAAGCATATATACGGTCGAATTGAGAACCTCCTTCTTTTTTGAAGTCGGTTAAAAAATGTGGACTTATTTATGTAAATGCAAGAAACTAGCCTAGTTTAAATTTATTATGGCTAAAATCATGTTTCACTTCCTTCACTTAGTTCACAATTCAGAAAGAGACAAGGTCAAGAGGAACAATGTATAAATTAATTTTAATATTATCATAACAGGGTTATTTTAGTAGTAGGTATCATTATTATACTTATATTCCATCAACAACAAGCAATGTCACTATGTAACTAAAAAAGTGTATACAAAATATGTAAATTCAATCAGATAATGATCTTATTGTCTAACTTTTATATTTTTAAAGTTGCATAAAATCATCAATCAAATCAAATATTATCCACTATATAATACAAAACATATCAAGTAAAATATAATTCAGCGCCATCTGACAACCGCACGGTTAAAGTGAGTTTCCTAAACTTCGAACTAGATGTCGCTACCAGTGTTTCAGTGTGAGCGTGAATCAATACGAGCGCCACGCCGGCAGCCGGCGTCAACGACCGCACGCTCGCAATGGCCGCCGGCAAGCGGCAACGCGCCGCCATTTTGATAACGGCGTCTCCACAATGCATACTATGATACGGTACGTAAACATCGCAGCACCGGCATCGGTATGCGACACCTCCTGACATTAATTTGGAATACCACACGTGAAAATATCTCCACAGAATTTCGGCTAAACACAGCACACCATTTTACACAAAATGGCGTACTTACAATATTTTATTATGTAGTGTTTGTTATTGAACCGCAACGTAACACATACGATACCTAGTTATGTGTACTGAGATAATTTTATGTTTACATAATTGCATCGGTAAGTATTCTCGTCGTGTTTAGATAAAAGTTATATGACATTGAATTAAATAGAAATAAGTACATACCTACTTATATCACTTTCTCAGAATAGAAGTTTCTATTACTACAATGGAAATTTATATATATATCGCGACAAATAATAGATAATATATTCGCAGTTATTCAGTAGATAAGTGTGATTACATTAATGTAACTATTAGATGAGCATTGGAATCGCATAAAAAGCAAAGCAAGATTGCTAGACTCCAGCGTAGTCACTAAGCCTTAGTGACTAAGGGATAATATTTTAACAGTGTCTCTTTGTATTCAGATTTGTTTTCACATTTATGTATATTTCAGTCATTTCGACGGAATACGATTTTTTAATTATTTTGTTATGTATTGCGGTAACACGATGTAAAAACAATTTATTCAGTAGTTATTTTAGTTTCTGTTAGTAAGATTATGCTCGCACATATTAAAATTAATACATTTAATCTTAGATTGGTATAGATAGTACAACGGTAATAAAATTGTTATAATACAGACACAGAGTAGGTACGGTGTTAATGCTTAATATTATAAATGTAAAGGACTGCGCACATTATAACAACGTCACGCCCACTCCACGCCAACTCGACTCCGTTCCCACTCCGACCGTTTTGTTCACCGACGACGACCGACCAACGAGTCGACCACGCGTTGTCTACTCGTCGACGTTGATCGACCCACTCGTTGGTCTGTACTTAACGAATGCTCACAGTCGAGTCTTGTAACGTTAGCTTAGTACAAACATTATCGAATTTTAAGTGGTATAGTGATAAGTAGGTACCTTAAAATGTTTAAATGTCTTCGATTACATTATACTTAATTCAAAATCGTGAGTGCCCGTTTGTATTTAAAATGTTTTCTGTCCTCGATGATATAAATTTAAAATATTTAGTGTCCGCGATGGCATAAGAATAAAATCATATTGAAGAACCAGTACCTGCAGGTCATAATTTACAAAAAGATAAAACAGTAATGTACAATCGTGAGTTAAAATTTTTAACGTCCGCGATGGTTTTAGTTTAAAATCATTTATTATACAATTTTCATTATTAAAGTGACTGATTTTTATAAATTACCCACTCTGGATATTTTTATTTTTGATTTATTTGGAAATATTAATTTGATTGTATCAAAAAATAGTAAATAATTAATTTAAAGAATATGCATGCATAACGAGCATTTCTGCGACGGTGTAAACGCAACCTTTATAAAACGTTCCTTCCAAGGACGCGCGCCTCGTGCTGGCCAGTGACCTTGATTTCGCGCCAATGTGTGAGTGCGAATAAAATAAAAATAATTTTGTTTACTTAACTCCAATTTATAAGTATTACTTTCACTAATAATCTATATTAGCTCTTTCCAATACCTAATTAAAATGAAAATATTAATCCGAATACATGTAAGTATTGTCATAATATTGTATAGATAAGTAATTATGCCTACTTATTTAATTACAATATAATATTTAAAAAAATTGGTATTACTATATGATATGACATATTATATTATGTATCTACTACTAATTTTATAACCATATCTATTTACAATGTAGATTTAGAATAACTTTATTTAGGTGTCATGTCTCGCAAATGTAGTAACAAGAGTAGGTAACGAGAGGCGCGGGCGGGTGGCCGTTAACGCGCCGACTCCCGCCCGAATGCCGCTTCAGGCATTGTGTTTTAGCGGTCCACGGGTGGTCGGCGAGTCGACCGCTAACCGTAAGCGCACGGCCAACGCGTGGCCCACTCGTTGGAGTCGGAACGGCGTCGGTGAGCAGTGGGTGGGGAGTAGTCCACGTTTTTCAAGCGTACACTCGAAATTCAACCGTAACGTCCGAGATATAAGGATCTTTATTGAATGCTTACATTTGAGTGGCTCCGTAACCGCGTTGGCGTGGAGTCGTTGTAATGTGCGCAGTCCTTAACTCTCTCTGTATGTTTTGCTATTTTTTACCTTTTCAACCTCGATTCACTATAGCGATTCAGCTGAAATGTAGCAGGTACATATACTTATAACTTATAAGATAGTTTGAAAATGGGGAAGATACAAGATAGTTTTTATCCCAGAAACCCGTCCTCTGGGGATATAATTTTAGGGGTATTTGACGTTTTCCGAACTCTACGTGAGCGAAGACTCGGAAAAAACTTAATTAATATAAAAAATAGTTTACATTATTATCTTACAAATATTTCGATACTATCATTTAGTCTATACTCAACCTGCATTTACATATGGGAGCGTTGCGTGCCAATACTGCAAACTGCAAAATCGTGCCTTTGCCTGACCATTGGCGTAAAATAATTACAGTTCGTCTGTGATGGGTTTTCCACGCGACACTTAACCTTATTGCAATACGATGTTATATCATTCCATTAACCCTAATATTTAATCCTCAACGATTTCATTCATAACGCTTATCAATTACAGTGCTGGCGAATATGTTAATTTGATGAATGAAAATAAGGACTTAAAAAGTATTGCGTTAATGTTTGTGAACAAAAACAAAAACTTGATATAAACTAAGCACATATTGAAGAAACAACTAAAATAATGTAAATAGAAGAAATCATTTAAGTGATAGGAACTTGAAAGGCTATGCTATTGTTGTAACATAGGATGAAGGAGCATTATGACCAATTCATAATAACAAGATCTGTTTCCAGACCATCTCAATAATGAACTCAAATGTCTCGGTTGAGCCCTGAATGCGAAAAGTTCTTAAATGTATGTCATGTTGGCGGAGTTTATGCGCCATACCAACATCCGTGGAGCAAACTTGCCCGTATAGAGGACTGCCACGAAACAATTAAATTGTAAATAAGATTTCAATTCATAGCGACTATGGTAGAAGACTTTATAATAACGTGGGAATAACGTTAAAACTGATACAGTTACACAGATATAAATCACTAGACTAGACCAACTGTAGCGCAGGTCAAAGCCATCAGCAGCACCAATGCGAGTGGTCTGGTGTGTGTGTGTTTGTCTGTGTATATGTGTGTGCGTGGGCGTGTGTTGGATTGGGCCACAAAAAATCTTTCGCATAGACTCCAAGCCTCCAAACACCACATGTAGGTCAGCAGTCCCTTACGTCATCATAATATTGAATAATCAGAGCAATTGGCGAGGAATGCGTAATGTAAATGTTTGCAGACCTTAACAGTAATAATAATAACTATAATAATACTTATTTGTTATAACGTTATAACACTGTTCATGCTGTTTTAGAAGTACTCGTAAATATGAACTGACACAAACAGAATTTGACTAGTTCTTTACAAATTTTTGTAACAAACTACTTAAAAAAAAGGATAAAATATAATAACTTTTATAAGCATAGACTATTCAATGAAATCTAGTTTTATATAGAGTTTAACACAAAAGATGTTTGCTAAAAAATATTTACTACAAGAGACGATTTGTCGTGAATTCCACAAGGAGATCATAAAGAGATCTGGTTGATGAGTCCCACAGCCTTTATGTCTGTTTTACTGTAGCAAACACGGATAAGGACATAATCCGGACTGATTTTAAAATTAGGCATAAGTCAAAGAGTCTTCCACACGGCTATGGTTAAGTCCATAAGTATTCGGCTACACGTGACAATGAAGATTAACAAAATCCCATCCAATCCAATTAGGGGCCCGGTACAGTTTAACGAGTTCGAAATGTTTTATGTAAGGCGATAACTAAGGCCGACGGGCGACGACTGTGCTCTACAAAGGCGGTATTTGGAGCAATTCGCGCCGCGACGAAAGCTCGTTCGAACGAAGGTCAAGGGATGTGTTTGAACAGACTGATGCTAACGACTGTGAGACAATCGTTAAAATCGAGAGCACTTATACAAATACCAGCTTGGGAACTACAACAGAAATAGCTTTTTTACATAAAACATTCTTAAATAGGCTTTTGATTTCAATTTAATCGCCTCAGTAGTCGACACTATACTAAAATTAATCCGTTATTGTTAATTTTGAATTAAAAGAAAAAATAATATTCATTACAGTACACAGAGTACGAATATATTACATAAAAATAAAAAATAATAAAATTAAATAAATGCTAACACGTTCATACCCCCACAATAGGATTTCCAGTCGTGGGTGACTTGGACAACATAAAAAATAAATGACTAACTATCACGCATGAATCAAGAACTAACATTTTCTGTATATTTATTATTGGAAGAAATTAAACAATTCCTAATACATAGTGTCAATGTGAAATGGCCCTTTGAAAATTTAAATTTCGGCCGCAGCGCGGAAGCCACAGAGTAATATTAAAACAACTAGTGTCCGAATCGGAAATGGGAAATCGTAAATTGTAGAAAAGGCTGTAGAACATTTTACTTTGCGTCAGTTTTGTTGTTTTAGCAAAATATTAAACTAAACTGGCATTTTATTGCCCAAAAGCGAGATACTTTGCATCTTGTTGTGTCTACAACCCATTAATGGCCCACTACTGAGCACGAGTCTCTCCTCATTATTGAGGAGGCCTAGAGCATACTCCACCACGCTGCTCCAGTGCGGATTAGTGGATTGGTGGTGCTTCTTGTTGTACCTACTGTTTTCAAATGTATACAAAAACACTTAGTGGACTGAAACTATCTCAAGCATTGCGAGAAGAGACCCGAACCTAGCAGTGGGATAGTTACGGGCTAACAAGAAAGAAAACGAAATTGCAGCAATTTCCAAACCCACGCAAGCAATTGCTAGTGAATAAAAAGAGCTTCCGTCCGATTACGAACAGTTCTACTACATTAAAGCGTACTCCAAAGAGAATAGAACCGCAAATCTATTTTTAAAATCCCTCAAGTTAGTTTCGCCACACTTTGAAATATCGTTTCTAACGCCAGTTTCAAAAGAAGTCTGCCCACGTCAGCGACGACTACTTACCGACCTCAGACTCAGACCGCCCACCGATGTCACGGTACCATTTACCTCGCTGCCTTAAATTGACTGTTTTTCAGTCTGTTTAACCGATATAGGTACCTACTATCTACTTAAATATTTATTTATTCACACTACTAGAGAACCGCCCGCGCTTCGCTTCGGGACCCGTAGGTAACAGCCGCGTAGGTCTCGCTCCCGTAGGAATTTAGGCTAAAAAGTAGCCTACTACTCGCTCTCTTCACTCCACCCTGTCTGAGGTGTGTGGAGTGTCTTTGGGGGTGTCTTTCGCGGCCCGATAAAACGGGCCGGTCCTTGGGTTGGGCCCTAAGGCCCTTGGTTGTCCATCTGTGGTTAACCAATAGGTCAAGTCCGATGAGTGGTGGCCTTTTTACAGGCCACAGAGTCTTAAACGGGATGGGGTTCATCTTCGCGCCGCCCAGGCGATCGAGGCCCTACCGGGTGAATCCCGCTGGTGGGAAGCCCAGCAGGAGCCGATCAGCGCCGGGCGACGACTTACGAAGCCCCAGTATCAGTCAGTGCTAGCCCCGTCCCGCGCAACCAGCAAGTCGCGCGGGAAGGCCCAGCGGTCCGGTGGACGGGTGTGGAGCGGCACCAGGTCCTGCAGATGCGGGAACCGCGACGCGTCGACACGCCCGAACATGTTGCGTGCCAATCTCTCGATGAAGTCGTCCAGGCTCTCGACTCGAAGGTCCCTCTGGATGACGGCGTTCCTGACGTACCTCGGCGCACCAGTCAGCCGGCGGAGCGCAATCGCCTAAACCGCGCGCATCCTCTTGCGCTGCGGTTCGCTGGCGAGCGCGTACCACGCCGGTGCCGCGTACGTGAGGCGGGATCTGATGTAGGTCTTGTAGACCCCGAGCTTCAGTCCGAGAGGGAGGCTCGAGGAGAGCACTGGTTTCTGCCATCGCGCTTCTGGAATTCGCGACGGCTTTCGTAACCTGTGGCTTCATCGAAAGTCTTCCGTCGATTTTGCCCCCAGGTATTTGGCCTGTGGGGCCCATTGGATATCTTGTCCGTGAAGCTCCAGAGTAGGGTCCCGCCTGTTGAGGTATCCTCCTATGTTCACGGCCTGCGTCTTCCCGACATTCACCGACAGTCTCCACGCGGCGAGCCATTCGGGGAGGGCATCAAGCGCACGCTGCATCTTGAGGATGGCGTGGGTTCTATTCAGCGACGTGGTGATGTACGCCACGTCATCGGCATATAGGGCAAGCGACGCCCCCCTGCCGCTGGGATGTCGTCGGTGTATCAGGCGTAGCAGACCGGGGACAGGCAACTCCCTTGCGGGACGCCGGCTGCGATCGGACGCTCGGTGGATTCGGCGTCTTCAACTACTCTGAAGCTTCTATTTTCGAGGAAACTGGAGATCACCTTAACGGCACTCCGGGGCGCCGACGACTGCGAGATCTTGTAGAGAAAGCCGTCGTGCCAAACACGGTCGAACGCCTTTTCCATGTCGAGGAATACTGCACAAACGCGTTCTCTCTTATTCAGAGCCGCGGTAACGGTGTGCAACACCCTCGACAGTGTAGCCGTGCTGTTCAGCGGCATCAAAAAGTAGCCTTCCAATTCTGTTGGCAGCTAGGCTATTCCACCCCGGATGCTTGCAGTTGCAGTCGCCCGCGCCCACCACCGGTGTCGGCGAGTCCAGCAACTTGCGGACATCAGCCAACAGGATAGTGCCAGCGGGCGGGCGGTACACTGAATACTGCCGGAGCGGGGAGTTCTCGAGGCAGAGCTAAAGTAGCCTATTACATTTGACTTAAGTAAATTACATGTAGTATTTGATAGCGTAATTCAGAACTTGCAAATGAATTTTATTAACGCCATCTGTTAACAACTCCGAAAATAAATGTCTAGCAACTAACAAAACATCGATCTTCCCATGGGAATGGGATGTTTTTCCGCGGTAAAAAGTAGCCTACGTCACTCTCCACCCTCCTAACTATCCCCACACACATAAAACTTACCATATAATAGCTTTGTTGCGACGTGAAAGCGTCACAAACAAACAAACAAACAAACAAACAAACAAACACACTTTCACATTTATAATATTAGTAAGGATTGTAAACGTTTAAATTACGATGGGCTGACTAATTACTGATGGTAGGCAGAAGCATAAACATAATATTTAAGAAATATTTCCTTCAGGATATCAACAGGGTGTTTTATGTGTCGGCGCAGTGTCGGCGCCTGCGTCAACATAGTTATGTATATGAAAGAATGCCACAATATTTCTGTTTATCTTTATGCTACACCAAACACCAACTGATAGCTACACTAACAGAACATTCCATTTCATTCCAAGTGCGTTACGTCAAACTTTAAGTACTCCAAACTAAAATTCCAATCGTGTTTTAAATCGGAAATACATACAATAAAGAATGTACCTATTTACAACATAATATTTTTCTTAGCGTATATAGGTACCAACTACTTGAAGCCCTAAAGTGTCTTAACAGTTACACTTAGATTTCAATTTTTCGTACCTACTAATGATTCTATTGTTTAAAACACGCCACCTATCAAAAACGTATTACTCGTATAATAATCAGGTCTTATCATTGTTATGAGACTGAATATCGAATATCTTTACGATAAAAATAAATTAGATAACAATAATAAACGCGGTAACGTTACTACGCATATGCCTTATATATATAATGTAGTTTATATAAAACAAATATACTTTAACCACTCTTGTCAAAATAAAATTAACGTAACAAGCTATCTCTACATTATCAACGGAGAATTCCAACAATCCGTTTCCTCCTTACGTCATGAGATAAGCTTACTATGTAGATGACTTTAACCCGTTAACAGTCTACTTCAAGGCATGTGTCTCTCCTCGTAATAGCATTCTACACCTCGTGAACTTTTTATCAACACCAAGATAAACTATACGTTGGAGTTGCAATATTATAAGTATAAGTGATTATGAACCTTATGCTTTGATAGAAATAGAAAGTCTTTTGTAAATCTGTTTATATGCTACTTATTTGTGCGCTCTGAGTGCCACAAGATCCACCCGGATTACATTCAGAATTTCATAATTTCTTTCACATATCAGAATATCCCTGGGAACTCCACTAAACCGACAATTTACTCGACCTCGTAACTTAACTGATAGTGATCCTTGCGACTGAACCTGACCTAGACTGATCTGACCTAGACTGATCTAAAATTGTGTTCGCAGCGCAATTCATGTGCCGATTGATACGTCTACGACGCATTGCAACTTCTGGTCATAATCTCTGTTTAAATTTCAAAATTCTGCGGCGGAAGATTCCCTCGATCCAACAAAAAAGTACTTATAAAAAGCATCAGACATTTCCGGCATTACGTTCCGAGTGCATTGTTTCAAAGATTCAGCATATCGTTGGTTTCCAGTCAATTCTTTTATTGCGATAAACAAAGGTTGAGTGCACCCATATAACAGACTCTCGTCGAGTGTAATCCAAGTTCACAGCCGTCATCCGTCAGCTGACTGCAAGAGGTCAAACGTGTGCTGCACAATGACTTATGTTATTGCAACTTGTGACGTAAATTGAACAACTGTAATGACGGCATTTCCTGCTATTGTTGGATCGCTCATATCCTAAACGCTGCGCCTACTTATTACTTATTACTATTAATCAAGACGTGGACAATGTGCAGTAAAGTGAAGTATGGCATACAGTTCGGCGTTTACGTATAGGTGTTAACCAAAATAGTGTGCTTGGTGGTATTTTGGAGCCCCATCTGGGTGGCGACGACCACTTCCCATTGCGTAGGCTGCTCTGGCTCTTAAAATTGAGACATTGCATAAACACTGACACCGTGATTTATCATTACGTTTGATTTACGTATTTAAATTTTACCAAAATAGAAAATCGTGGCATGTGGCGGACTGTTGATGTTTAGACAGGATGGATGTACAAGCGAAGTTAGCCAATCTCAACTGCAAATTTTATTGAAGTACTGAATGCTCAGAAAAATATCACAGCCACCTGCAACCACCGAGCAGTCAATATTTTGATTCCAGGACATTATTTCTAGATGACCTAACAAAAAAAACATTCGTTACTGCGTCATTATAAAGTGTAAGATGCAAACGCAATATTGTGTGCATGTTTGCGGATATTGTATAAAAATACACCTTTTTTTATTGTAACAAAAAATACAGCCTCATTCATTGAGGTACTATACCAATGGCCTCATTCATTAGAAACAATATAACATGTCGTAATAACGCATGATTCTAAATATGTATATAACAATCTTCCGTCTTACACAATATTACTAACTATAATATAAATAAAATTGCTTCGTAGACTTCTCGTCACTTACATCACCTAAATTTATATAATATCATTGACACGTCAACAGCTAACTCAATACCGTGAATGGGTAGTATCTGAAGCGTTGAAGCCTTCAGGGCTTCTCGTACTAACCACGTGGGGGCGCGCCTATGGACTTATCTCGTCGAGTTATCAACAAAGCTGAAATCGATATCTCTATCTCGATATTTCTGTACGAAGTGGGCGTCGACCATTAAGTGCAAATGCACTGCATCCAAAAGTAAAGAGGTTTTTCAGTTGGGCGATATGGATAACAGCACTCATACATACCTGATTTATATCAGCATATTTTTTTATTAGCATGATATGAAAGGAGTCTATTCAATCCTCAAATTTGTTAAAAATTAATTTTAGTTTGACGATAAAAGAGCGGGTCTATTTTCTTCATAGTTAATTTTTAATTAAAAATTGTAATATAACTTTGAACTCAATTTAATTCATACTGTAATAGCCTAATAATCTATTGTATACAACTGCAAGTGATTGCATGCAGGCTTAAAATAGCTAAATAGCGAAGTAAATAAACGTCGACTATAATAGTGGCTACATTACACGTTGTGATAATGTCCGACGTTCTTGGAACTACCACTTTAATTACTTATTCATTCAAAGATAATCAAGTAGGAGTCCAAAGTACTCTCCTTGGTGTAATTAGTATGTCCGGCCGCAGAACAATAACAGTCACATTTTATAACAATGAAGAAAAACCTGATTAGCTAGTCATATGGAATTTTACCAAGGGATTAAGCAGCTTACATGGTTTAAAATTCTATGATCGCATACATGCGGTTCAAAGGTTATAACTTCTCATAGAATTAACAAAATAACACTAACATGAGAACCAATATTAGTCAGTAGTTAAATATTAAATCCGCTGTAAGTTTTTATTCAACAAATCATTTTACTCAGTTTAATTTTTTTAACTAAAACGAGTACTCTCGATGTTTGTGTTTTAAAAGGATGACCCAGTTACCTAAATACATCCTGGTTACTACGTACCTAAGTAAAAAACGGAAGTATTTCACGCCAACCATGCGAGATTAGAGACGGTATTTGCAAAAATTTATGAAATATTGAAATGGTTACGGCCGAAATATTTCGTGATCATCTATCTGCAAATACGAAATGGCATGCATGCCAAATTGAAGATATTTATCTGGTGATGGAGTTGTTCATTAATAATTATTCATGCAATTTTTAATGACGCGATAATCACAGTAACTACTGGTTCAAAAATAACTATTCTTTCTGTGTTGAAAAGTCCATTTGTTAAGGAAGGCTATACTTTATAAAACATCACGCTACGAGCAATAGGAGCGGAGGAACAAGTTTCCCGAAGCGAGACAAGGGCGTCTCTAATAAAAATATGTTGCAGAACGACGTCTGCCCGGTCAATTAATGGAAAATAAGCTTATCATTACGAGTTCTAACAAACGACTGGCAAATATAGCACACATTATTATATTAGTGATATAATTTTTACATTACTTAGGTCACACAAGTCACAATCCAACAATCAATCACAGGCTTGCGGGTCGTTTCGGAAGCAAGGATCGTATTACACTTTAATGGCTTTAACCCAACGTCGCCCCAATACTTTGCACGGGTATTCGTATCTGAGGGTGGCATAGAGCATACTCCACCACGCTGCCCTATTACGGTTTTGTTTTGTAGAGGGACGTATAAAATAATAGATTGGATGATTCACTATTATTGCGATTATAGAACACCTGGTAAATATGAATGCCTGATCCCTAAAAGTTCTCATGCCAATCAACTTCTGTCCGTCGAGTACCGTCCAAAGAACTCAAAGTCTTTAGAGATTATAGAAAAGGCAGTAGAATACAAATATTTGCAATTTTTTTTTATGGAATTAAGATAGCAAACGAGCATGCAGTACCACCCTTCCCCTGCCGCCCATAACAACTGTGACCGACCTAGAACTAGACTCAAAGGGACTAGGATGGTTAGTCCAGTTAGTAGATGGTGTTAGAATATTAGTTGGTTAGTTTGTTAATAAGTGCGAGGACAGGGTATGTTAGTGATAATTAGTCCTGTTAGTTAATGTTAGTAATAGTCCAGTTAGTTATTGTCTGACAAACAATATTACGCAGTTCCCGGAGTGTTATATCAGCTAGTGACGGGGAATCTTGGTCGGATCGATACATGTCTGCCTTCTAGACGGCGAACAGAATACTAATACTTTATTATGCTTGTAATAAAAGTGCCGCCTAACTTTTGGATGCCGATGGATGGAGTTGTTTTTTTCCTAGGTCATTTATTTGGTGAAACCAACAGTAGGTTTACGTAACAAATTGTGCTACGACTAAACGTTTAGATCGGAAGATTAAAATGAAACGACCAAGTTTTGTTTTTTCTGTAAATATTTTAGATAATTGTGTTAGTGGTCATAAATACTTTGGTACATACTTAATTATATAAAAAAACTTGTAAAAATTAATACGATAACTTAGTCAATATTGTTCTGTTAAAGCTTTATAATAAGCATAATAATATTATATAGTGTAGGTACTTGTAAAACAATAAATTTCTTACGACATAGTTAATGTACGAGACACGTCCTCCCTGATAACGCGTCACGTCACGTCAACATTTTAATGGTGAACGATAAGCGCTCATGGCCCGCGGCTTGCGCCAATTGTAAACTGGTTACTATTGAACTAAATATTTTTATTATAAAGATAGATGGCAAACGTGCAGACGATCTGCCTGAATCCAAGTACAAGGTAATCCTCGACGTCCAGGGTTACAGAAAGACAGGACTGCGCACATTAGAACGACGCGGCAACGGGCCAACTAAAAGGAAAAAGTTAAATGTAATTTAATTAATGTAATGTGGGCAGTAAACGGAATTTACGTGTAAAATGCAAAAATCTAAGTACATTTCACGCCCTTTGAACGTACTAACTTGACCTTACCTCTCCAGTCAGCATTATGTAAGTCCAAGCTACGTCAGTAACATTTATTCGTCCAAAACTCCGTTGAAATTTGCCTCTGTAACGAAAATGTTGAAATAGCTCCCTCGTGCGATTCCTAACAAAAAGTAATTATACGAAACGTAACCGACGAGCTCCCCGCAGTTTATAGGTCACTCGTTAAGTACTCAGTATCTAGACTCTAGACAATGCTTCGGTCGTTCCGCGATACAATAGGTGGTCGACGGTACGGTCGTGCGTACACCGGCAATATTTGTGCATGCGTCATCGAGCCACGTCCTCGAAATAGAAAGGAACTAATAGTAAAAGGTAACTTATTTATATCTGGTAAGACACATCGAAGTGCGACACATGTTACCTACTAGAATTTGGGTGGAAAACCTTCCGTATTGTTTGCTTCCGTTTTCTCCGAAAGATGATACAAATAAAAGTAAAGGGTTAAAAATTGGTCCAGCAAGAAATACTTATCTATTTTTGTCCAACGCTTTACTCAAATGAATTGACGGAGTTCGATCCTCATAGTTTGCACACTCACATACCTCTGACGCCTATAATTATTGAATCATTCATCCGTAACTTACCTGCGTATCAGGTAGCTAATATAAATCTGTGGTCGGTATCGTGTTTCGTCTCCTATAACGATTACTTTCACTTATTACCGTCAAAGATTACCGTTGAGAAATAGAATTGACAACTCTTTTTAAATGGCAAAATCAGTATTGACGTCACGAGTTCATAAATGTATGTGGGCCATTTGAGAAAAAAAAATATGAAGTCTTCATAAGACCCATAGAAGCCATATTTTCTTTTCGCGTAAAAATCACTGAATAAAATTTAAGGTCGTTTTCGCAATTGTATCGCTGGAGGTCTAACTAAAAAACTGGGGCATCATTCATCTTAATCCACCGCTTAGAACCTGATATATAAATAATATATGTTGCAGGACGTCTCCCGGTCACGAAACGCTGTTGTTCCGTACTTAAAGTTGTTACTTTACTATATTTATATTATATACTATACGTTACAAACAATGTACTCTTAAGCAATTAGGAGACGTCATCAATCATTTAGTGCTGAGAGCGCAAGTGGGTAGCTTCCATTGCTCGTTAAACCACATTCTTAGCTATTGTGGAGGAGTAACGTTATGCAATTTAACCTAGCGTTGTGTACACTAATTGCTGTTGGATTTAACTTACGTGTCAAGCAAAATTTATAGGTTAATACGTAGTGAATCGATTTCCTGCTTGACCCTGACTTCGAACCCTACACGCACTGAATGGTTATCATCTATTACGAACCCCGCCTACGGTTCGCTTCGATGGACCAATACAAGAACTAGAATTATTTCTACTTGCCAGACAGATATTCAAATCCCAATATCCAGATTATTTTCATGTGTCAGATTTCACTGACCTCTATATATACCTCTAGTATACCTCTATCGCTATCCTCTCTCTTGGATTTTACAATCGGAGGAGATGTTTGTCATGAGTGTTGTCGCGTCTATGTCACGTAGTGCAATAATAAATAGTAATGTGGGACTTCAATGATCTTATCGAAGTTACTCCTCAAACACCTACTTCGATACGATATTGTTTACAAACATCATCAGCTACACGCACCTTATTGTTAACAAACGTATCTAATTCGATAACATGGACAATAGGTCAAATATAATTTGTACCGCGTCTATCTGACTATAGTACGAACCACGAAGGTACATTAGGTTTACGAGGTGAACCGCGCTGATTGCGTCTTGTGCGCTCCACGGCCGCGAAAAGCTATTCCGCGGCTACGCCCCTGTGACCGACTTAAAACTAAAAAGTCGTTACGACCGGCAGCGGTGCGCATCTTGTAGACACCTGCAGTGGTTTCATTAGCAACAGTCTAATTACAACTCCGGCAGTATAACACCAAAGTTTTAATACTTTTAATCACGTTTCATTAATACTTATAAACTGGTTCTAAAGATGAGGTTCGAAGTTTAGAGGTTTGAGAAGGAGCTGCAGACAATTCGACGGAATAAAAACCAAAATGGTTATTGTTCCAAGAGTGTATGCAAGAGTTTACTATGTACTATAGATACTACCTAAACGTTTTTCAACGTTGCTTGATTTAACTTTCAGTCACGCAACGACTTACAACGTAGGGTTACAAATTACATGCGACTAAAATTATAACAAAGTGATTGTTTTTTCGGTCCCCTACAGCATTCGAACCAATTCTGACAAAATTGGTCACGAATGAAAAGAAGGCAAGAGTTCCCGAATCGCACACTGCAATATAAATCTACCTAGCACAATCCAATCCAAGACATCGCAGACCTACTCATCTAGAATTAAGTCTCGATACTTCCTTGTAACAATTGCAAACAGTTACATCACTACATAGTATAAAACAAAGTCGCTATTTTTGTCCGTCTGTTTGTTTGTCTGTTTGTCTGTATGCTTAAATCTTTAAAATTACGCAACGGATTTTGATGCGGTTTTTTGTAATAGGTAGAGTGATTCAAGAGGAAGGTTTTTATGTATAATACATGCATATATTCCCACGAGAACGGGATCCACGCGGGTGAAACCGCGGGCGGGCCGCTAGTTACATAATATTACACACATACATAGTAACTAGCTTCCTGAATGAGATGAACCTCAATTCCTAGTCTTTAGGAGCCGCTATTTATAACATACAGTAAGCACTGTTAGACTACTTCATCTGTACAGACACTAACATTATCTCGCAAATTGAATTAGGGCAGTTAATGAAGCATTGAAATGGGAGAAAAAGGCTCGACGCCTCTCCATCAAATAAAAAGTTTCGTCACCAAGCACTTCTCCCTCAGACTAGACGCCTAGCGCCGTAACCCGAGTCGACCAACCTCTGACCTGACGTCACAAAACGATAATATAATCGGGGTCGTACACAGTATCGGCTGTCTGCTGAGAGGGTGTCAAAACAACTTACGAAACGCTGAGCCCACGCGATCGGCACAATCCAATTACGTAACGCCTTTGCTCAGCTGTAATAACAACGTCGTTAAGGCATTATCCAGTTAGTAGCACGCCATGCTTAGGTGCCAATATGTGATAATCTTTTAGAAGAATATAAACTTCTTTTTTAATTCTTTACTGCATGCACTTTCGTTCCTTTATTTGCATTTCTCAGTTTACTTCAGGATATTTTATTCTTTTACTCAAGGTCCATCTATCCAGTCCGACATGTTATGATCCAAGACGTAAAATAGTTTCAGGAGTATCTGGGTTAAAACAATATATCAATATCTCTTCTACGGTCTCCTTATCCCCTAGTAGACAAATAATTTAATTCAATTCTCGTCTAATAAAATGACCTTCACTCCTCATAGAACATCTCGTACAAGACGGACTGATTGCTTCATAATGTCAGTCACCAGCGCGCGCTACTTTCGGGCTTAGCTGAAAGTACTCGTTGAATACAAGTTGATATACAATGATGTATGGATGTAGATAAGATCGAAAAATCATAATAGATAGCTCACACGTATCCATATATCACTTGTCTATAACGTTAGGAATTTATTGTATTGCAAACAGTACTCACAATTTTAATTGAACTATTGCATAGTCCAGTGTTTTTCAAACTGTGGGTCGCGACCCCTTGGGGGGTCGCGAAGCTTCTGTAGGGGGGTCGCGAGAAATCGAGAGTAATTCACTAAAAAAACAATAAGGATTGAAAAGATTGATTTATTGAAAGAGAATTTTGACAAAAGAATATACTCATAAACATTTCTATGTTTCAATACAAACAAATGAACAAAAAATATCATCCTAAGACATTTTAACATGAGTTACACTAGCGGCACGCTATGATGGCCGGTTTGACACATTACAACAGTGATGTGGAATGTCAATTTATTCTCGAACAAAAAACAATTAAGTTTTGTTTTTGTACCTGATTAAATAGGTTTAATAAAACAAAAATGTAAATGTTTATTTAATTTATTAGAACGAACTGAATATTTGAATGAAAATGAATATACATACTTTATATGCACACAAGAAACATATGAATACAAAAGATACTAAAAAAGGTGCCACAAAAGGCCATAATCAATCAGATTCGTCCATACTACTATTTTCACTGTCGTCACTGCTATCATCACCTACATTAATAATTATATGTTCGTTTTCTATAATATTAGCTATTTTCACATCTCTTTCATAATCTTCCCTTATTAATTTAACAGTTCTATTCACAAGTACATTCACCCCTTAAATGGTGCAAACTGATTTTTCTACACTTGTATACATTTTAGAAATCAATTTAATAAATAAATTTTGAGTCCTAAACCTAAAACTACATTCGATAAAATTTATGAATCTCTGCACATCACTATCGTCAATAAAGTAATACAATTATTTCCTTCAAAGTCGTTATCAATTAATACGGAACTTCATGAGCGGACAAACGTCAAACCGGCCATCATAGCGTGCCGCTAGTTTAATGCGAAGGTTGTGCTCGTTTTTGAATAATCGGATTCATCCATCGTGGATCTGTATTTGCTACACTTAGAATGAAATCGTTTTCCTAAAATACTAATATTAAATATTGTATCGATCGATACAATAATATAAAGAGGAAAGGTTTGTTTGTTTGCATTGAATAGGCTCCCAAATTACTGAACCGATTTAAAAAATTCTTTCACTGTTGGAAAGCTACACTATTCCCGGGTGACAAAGGTTATATTATATTTTCAAAAAAAAATCGGGATCCTTAATAAAACTGCGATAATTTAGCCCAAAGTGTAAAAAAACTGTAGAGTTAGTTTGAACGCGCTAATCTCAGGAACTACTAGTTCAATTTAAAAGATTATTTCAGGGTTAGATAGCTCATTTATCGAGAAAGAGTATAGGCTACTTTTCCACTTTATACTTCCCACGGGACGCAGATGAAACCGCTGGCAGAAGCTAGTATGTGATAAAAAAGTGAAGGGGCGGGGGGGGGGGGGGTCGTGAAATATTTTCTTATGCCAGGGGGGTCGCATCATGAAAAAGTTTGAAAAACACTGGCATAGTCGTACAGAATAACAAATGAGATAAACAATTCAACCACAATACAAACTCAAAGGGCCGTAAAAGAACGTTGTTTTAGCTTGCGTCCAAAAACAACGGCCTATAAACCATTAGGACGTATGCAAACGACCGCTCCGCGTGGATTGGGATTGGTTCCATCTGTTGTGCAGATAAAAACAGACGATCGCTGCATATCGCTATGCTCTCAATGTTTAAACAATTCTCTACCAAAATGTCTCGAGCGCCGTTCCGGTATTATACGTACTTTATCCATAAATTGTGATGTGATGGATGTAGCTGGAGCGGAGAGGAACATTCAGACGCAGAAGCGACGACCCGTGTACCATCCATTCACAAAACTGACGCATTTTTGGCGCGCATCCATAGAAAGCAGGATAGATACTACTTATTATATCGGCGACAGGTGTCCGCGACCGTAATCTCTGAAGAGCTCTCACACGTCTCTTTCGGAACTTAAAATGTATTTCAAGGCGAACGTAGCCACTCAATGTCTGGAAGATAACGACTGCCAAACTTCTCTGATAAACCTTTAAAAATGCCAAGAAACTTTTCAGACGGAGTCACTACGAGTACCTATGTATTTCATTTAAAGGCGTTGTTTCACGCCAAAGTTCCGCAACAGAACGCCGCATTATGTATTTGAGACAGGGTCCGGGCGCATCGCGGTTGCCAGTATTTTTCATACTAATTTTGTTTTCCATTCACTGAATGCAAAGTGCAGTGGAATTACTATGTGCTGGAGCGCATCCATTCAACAACGGTAAATCTGTACATGAATCGAATATTTCGCCGCATATTGCTTTTTGTATGTAACGTCTCGAAACACGAGAAGATGAACAAAATTACACGCTATAATAAGTCGAAATTGCTGTAATTATTACCACATTTTAGTAGTGAATCGTATTCATTACTTGGCTCATATCACTCATCACTTGTCAGCAAAGTATACCATTTCCTTATCAATCATATTGGGATAAGAAACCAAAGCAGGGTCTGGCAGGTCTTCAAAATAATTTAATATTTCATCGGCATTCTTCATAGTTTCTGTTATTTAAAATAATCTCTCAGTCAATGACGTGGACGACACTGCGTTGGCACTTGGCAAGACCATTTTGCGGAACTCCTATGAAGAATTTTTTCAAAGCGTCACAATGACATTGCGAATATTTACCTCATAAACCATATTATTTTCATGTTATCCGTCCAGTCTTGATAGGTTCCACAGGTGGTTCAGTCTAGAGGCACTCCATCCGCGATCGAATAGCGACTCTCAGAGCTGATCAATAGTGAAGACTAAGTTTCATAACAAACTACTCTCAATCCTCTTCAAACATCAACCCCAACGCTACTACATTTTTAAGAACAAATTACGTTATCAATTCCGTTTTCATAGATTCATTTATAAAGATTAGTATAGGTATTTTAAAATTCGTTATCCTCCCGAATATTACATGTGGGCATTTGCTTCACGGCTGCTTCAGAAAAAACTAGAAAAAGTGCGGAAACATGAGCTACTCGACCACCTAAAACAATCAAAAACTTTTTAATAAAGGAACCCCCAGAAAAACGCATAACTAATGTGTTTTACTTTGTTTTGTGCCATGTCCGAGTAGCTTTGCAATGCAAATGCTTACAACCCTATATACATAAAATGTCATTTGCTGGTCTGTTCTACAGGAGTCCTATTTCAAGATTTCAGCATGTTTTACAGTATTACCTAAACCTGGTATTAAAATAGCGGCGTCTGCGGGGTCTAGCCGTTCAGCATAACTTATGCACGAGTGGAGTGGCTGTAAGGAGTGCTATCGCCCGCAGTGCATCTAACTAGGCGGATCTAATTGACTAAAACACTCGCGGCAAATACAATGGCCGCTTCGTGGAAATTCTATTGCGATTAACCGGTAGAGTCGTTTAAATTCAATCATGGATATTAAAATTAAATATCTCGTAGTTACCATTTTCATGAAACAGGCACCATTTAGGGATGATTCGACTGTTTATAACAATTATTTAAAGTAGCCTGCGGTAGCAAGGTCACATACACACACATACACTTACAAATCACAAAGCTTCAAGGACCTAAGAAGACAAACATGTTTATTTACCACATTAATGTCTGCCCCAGTTTTGAACGGATCCCTAGATCCATCAGACAGGGTCACTCTCAAGTCTCAACCTCAACCTCGCTTCAGGGTCAATAAAAACTCTTCCAAGACGTGGTTTGCCAAATTTATCTAAAACTTTAACCAAAGTACTCTCCAATGCAAAGCATTAGTAGGATACGACGAGGTCATCCGTTAAGAAGTACCTAAGCACAAGGTCGAAATAATAAGTTACCATATTAATTTTTTTCTAACTTAATACATTGCAGTTACGAGAATTACAAGCAGTACTTAATAGATTTTGTTCAACTGTGAACCTCGTGCAGAGTATTTTTTTTACTTGAATATTCGGCATTCTTCACAGGCAGGCAGGACACAAATTTGTATATCACTTATAATTTAGAAAAAGTCAGTAAGTAAATAGTGCTATTACTGAACGTAACGCAAGGAATCGTTTCGACTCCGCACTAGTGGAGTAGAGCCCAAAATAGGTACAACTAGCTTTTTAATTAAATAAAAAATACAGTTACAGGTCTTAATTAAAATTATTTGTCGGGAAACACCATTGATTAGTCTGAGAAAGTTGCGAAAAAAGAGTAATCCTTGGCTTTGTTTAAAATACAAAGAATTCGGTTTCGTAAAAAGGCTTATTCAAATAAATCTAATATCAAAAGTGATTAACAAATAAATCTATAAGTAGTATAATTGCTTTTTACAAAAAAAAATAACCGACTTCAACCTTGATAAGTAGAGATAACTCAAAAACTACTCGCCAGATGGCGCTCAATTCAACATGTATGTGTAAAGTTCTCGTCACTACAAATTAATCAAGCCCAAACACTAGATAACTGCAGTAAATCGTTGAGGAGTTCCCACGACTGTCTTTCGGCTTCATCAGATCGACTCCAGACCTTCTTGAAATGGTAGCGCTTTAATGTATTTATGATAACATGAACAAACACACTAGTCTTCCACACAATTTTCGAAAGTTGCCCTCGATTTCTCCAAGATGCCATCATCAGATCTTGATGATCCTTTCAAAAGGACCCCACTGCGCATATCTACTTTACAACAAAAAAAGAATTATCAAAATCGGCCCATAAACGACGAAAAAATCGCTGAACAAACATAAAAAAAAAAGCATATAGGTATACGGTCGAATTGAGAACCTCCTTCTTTTTTGAAGTCGGTTAAAAAACAAATGTTCTTTATACTATGTTCTTTATACTATGTTCTTTATACTATAATACAATATAATACATGTTAATAATAATCACTAAAATTATTATGTTTACAAAAAAATATATATATATATAATATTACTTTTTGGAACCAATAATAATAATTGAGCGTTAAAACTGAATGATTTATAATAATTATTTACACTACCTACATTTAACATTTTAATATGTGTCAGGTAAGATAATTTGTTTCACCTTCTTAAAATCAATCTCACGCCATGTAAACCAACCTCACAACTGCAGCTGCACGTACACACAACTTCATGCATGCACACTTACGTATACACGTATGTACACACCTACCCATCAACACGACCATCCACTCCACACCCACACAAGCACTCATAGATACCCTCACAAACACACGCATAAGATTGAGTAATAAAGTAATTACATTAAATCTGGCTTAAGTGCAAGTAATAAATATATTATGTTGTATAATGTATGGATTTAAAGCTGTAAATGTAACTTAATAAATAAATAAATAAAAAAAATACTCTCGTATTTTTTTGTGTTGTATAAGTTAATGCTTGAAAATCATGCCACCTGATGGTAAGTAAGCTGTATGCTTATTGCTTATATTACACGAACAATGCAATGAGGGTAACCGCGTGTGGATTCGCCGCTAGAGGCCGCTAGTGTAGAGGGTGGTCTGCCTGTCACTTCTCTCTTGTCTATTCACTGAATAGTATTCAGACAAGTGTCACTTGTCAATGTTTATGTATGGGCGGGCTTTGACAGCATGACCGCCGTCTGCAGTGGCGCCAACTGGTGAGCACAAAAACGGTTACCCTCATTACTTATCCACCGATATTGACCAAAAAATTGGGATCAAAGCATCTATAAAAATACCTATCACTCTTTCAATATGTAAGACGATGAAACCATAGATGAAACCTTGCAATTGCAATTCTTTCAGCAACGGATTTTTATACACTTAGCACCTTTAAGGCCCTATTAACTTCCAACGACAGCATTTATGCTGTCATGATTTCATAGTACGTTCACTTCGCTGGAATTAAAAGGCTTGTGTTTAAAAAATACAGAAATATGTTGAATTGAATGGTCATAACTGGACAAACAGACGATTTGACATATTGCCGATTTGACGAATATCAGACTTGACCAAAGTCGTGCAACCCTTTAAAACTGAATCACAACTTTGAAATAAGTAGGTCACAAGGAATAATGATAAACTGGTAAAACTAGATTCAATCAATTTTAATCTATTTAAATGCGTACAACTAAATGCGATCGATCACTGAGCAGTCCTACTGGCCAAGTGTGCTCGTAAAGAGAGCATTCAATTCTATGAACCCTCCACTATTCTTACCCACTGCGCGACTATTCTCGTAACACGCTGCTTTATTCGTGCGTCGCACGCGACATTCGCTATTTTATCTATCGCAAATGTATTCCAAACATGAAACACGTTCGGATATAACCGATATCGTTAATATCTGCCATAGCTTGAAAACAGGTCAATCGATTGAACTTAGTACAAATGTATAATAGAAGCGAATGAAAATTATCTTTTCATCACACCTATTCGAAAAAGACGACTTGGTTCGGACTTACGGGGTTCCAAAGTTGCTGTTTTCTATTCAGCGGGCGGGAATGAATTTTCATACAACTTTTCCTGCCGGCTAGATCTTTTCCGTCCTATTTTGAATTTAGAACATTTTAGTATTTTGCGCTAAAGAAATCGAACGCAAATCTGTGGCTCTAGTGAAAAAGGGTATAAGTCTAAAAATGTAACTTTACAGGAGACGCAAAAAACGCCCCGCGCGCACCAAATTACTTGTTTATGTACGTGTGGCATTTAAACAGCTGTCAATCTAAATACATCTGATGTGTTATATAGGTAAAAAATGTATGCTATTTCTTATTCTGGCATTAATTTTTACATAATTTGAATAGTTTTCAAAATAGCGACTTATACTTACCACAAAACGAACCACACAAGGGTATAAAAGAAGTAAGACCCCTTTTCACATACAAAAAGAGTTAATTCACATAAGTGAAAAAGGATACGCATTTGGAATTATTTGTATGATAATTAAGAAACAAAATCAAATATTTATAATTGGAGTAATTCAAAACAATGAATTGAATGTGTGCTTTTCATTGACACGATCAAATTTTAAAAAAATCCAAAAAAAATAACTTGTGTCCTTTTTCACATAGTTGTTAGACGTGCCGTAAAGGTGCATGTAGACTTACGCGAACCTTTTGTGTAAGTTATATCCATTTTATGTAGTTTTATTATGTTTGTTTTTTTTAGTAAAAAGTGTTATAAGAGGTGCCTGTGACACAGTTCATTTATCAAACAACTATCTATCAAAACTCATATACAAAACACCAATAAGTTCGTATATTCGACACGCCCCTATAAATTTAAATTTAAATATATCCAAAAGAGAACTCAGTTGATCTTAACACCTAAGCCATCTAAACACTTGTAATGTTTAACACTAGATAACGGCTTAGTAAGCACATCAGCTAACATGGATCCAGTGGGTAGGTACGAGGGGCGGCTGATAAGTTCGCGGCCTAAGGTACTTAGCGATTACTAATCACCACATTACTAATATCACTAGTAGCAGCACTCTCTGGCAGTATATAGAGCCATATTTTTTTTTGTTGCGATCATTAATAGTTAATCTATCTAACAACAAACACCGCCATGTCGACAGAACTTGGCAAGTCGCGTAATTTCGAGAATCGCGCTGTGATTAAGTTCCTCACAAAGAAAGAAAATACGCCGAAAGGATTTTTTAAGAAATGTCATCGGTTTTTGTAGAATCTGGACCTTCATATACGATGTTCAAAAAGTGGGTTCGCTTATTTCAACAGAGATGAGAGCCCTATGAAGACGACCTCCGACCGGGTCGACCTGTAACGGCAGTGACTACAGAAAATATTAAAAAGTAGAGAAATTAGTACTAGACGATCAAAGAATTAAATTGTAGCAAATAGTAGAGGAGTTACAGGTCATTAAAAAAATAATCGGAGAAAATTTACATCAACATTTTCATATGAAAAAAAATGTGAGCGTTCGCGGTAACGAACGCTCACACCACTCGACAAGAAGCGGCGACTTGCGGCTTGTAACAAGTTTTTAGAATTGGCCAAGGACAATTTGGGTACAATTTGACACCAAATAGTAACCGTTGTCTAAACATGCATACGTCAGTATGATCCAGAATCGAAACAAGAGTGGAATTAATGAATAAAAAAGGAGAAAGAGCGCCGAAGAAATTCAAAGTGGAAAAGTCGGCGTCTCGGATCATGGAGACCATTTTTTAGGATAGCAAGGGAATTTTATTCATTGTATTTTTACCTAAAGGAACTAGAATGAATGGTCAGTACTATGCTAATTTATTGGCTTAATCACCGGAGGCTGTAATGCAGAAGAGACAGCGAGCAGAAAAAGCATAGAGGCCGCCCTTCCTTAGAAACAGTCTTTCCAATATGGTACCAAATTAGTCACGTGACCCAAACCCCAAGAAGTTCCTAATTTGAACTTGAAGTCAAAGATAAAGCCTCAAGCCTTCGTGATTGGCAGACAGCGTAACCATAGTAACCATTACAATCATGATAGTTTAAATGCCGTAAGGAACCAGTAATATTAACTATTCATAAAAATAATATTTATTTTTCGTAAGATTAGTATAAAATAATTATTAAATTATAAATAATGAACGTCTCTTTATTAAACTATAAAAATGTGTATCTCGGGAATGATTTCGAATTATTATTCGAAAACAAAATAAAAATCGTTAATAGTTTACAAAACAAGTACAATTGAAGTAGCGCTATTATGTGACCCTAGTCAGTGAGTGAACAACACCTCGAATGTATTTTATCTTGAGAAATAAGTTCGAATGACAACTTTAACTTTTAACTTCAACTTTCAGTGATAAATATTTCGTTTTATGAAATTATGAAAACCATCGAACCTTTGATATTTTATAATGGATTTAACCCAATGACTTCTTGGTAACGGATACGAACACGGAAACATCACATTTAACAGATATTTAACAGAAGATACGTATTTATTTTTAATGAGCGTAAACAAAACTTAACAATATTTTGAACTATTGTGTCTCTAAGTCACGTCTAAAATGAAAGTTTGTCAAACTTTTACTTTAACTTTTTTTAAATAACACAATCACCTTGCATCTTGGTAGCTATTTATTTATTAGGTTTGACTTTAAATACAAATAAAAGGTTTGATTTCATGACTATAAAACTTACTAGTCTCATTTGGCATAATAACATCCATAAACGCGAGCAATAATTTTACGTTTAAATGAACGTATTGATTTATTTACCTATGAAAAGTGATACCATTATTCTTTAAATGATCCTCTGAATTATTCTTACACCATTTAACAACGCACGAGGGCATTTTGAATCAATAAAAGCGTAAAGTCGTTCAAATGTGCGCTGTCAAGATCGTCAGAGATGTGACTGACGTTGAAGTGGTGCCGCGTTATAAGCACCGCCTACCGCGGCTCCCGTTTCGTGGGGTCATTTTTGATCGGTAGTTACACTTCTATGCATTTTTTAGTTCGCTGAGAAGAGACGAGGAAAGTTGGCGCGCGGTGTGCTGTTGTTGCAAGACAATGCGCCAGTTCACATCGCTCGGGTTGCACGCTAGGCCCTTAAAGACACAGGATTTTTAGAAATCGACCACCCACCCTATAGTCCAGATCTGACACCTAGCGACTTTTTTCTTTTTTCAAAATTAAAATAGGAGTTCAGGGGCCGAAGATTTTCCTACGATAGTGAGATGAAGGCGGCCGTAAAAAGTCATTTTAACGAGGCAGACAAATGATTTTTTTTCAACGGTTTAAAAGCATTATATGCAAGATGTGAAGAATGCATTTCACTTGAGGGTGACTATATTGAAAAATAAAAATTATATAACCGAACTTTTCATTCATTAAGTACTTCAGGCCGCGGACTTATCAGCCGCCCCTCGTACATGTCTCAACTCAATGTCGTTCTTGTCCCTCAAAACTTCCCTCACGTAATGATATCCTAACGTGCAACGTGCATGAAACACAGGGCCCTGAGCTAAGAATATAGCCCCTTGGTTATCGACATGAACAGCGTACCTCATGATTTTTAGTTCCTTCACCAAGCTGTTGAGATACACAGCCTCCTTCATACTTTCGGATAGGCTAACATACTCTGTCTCGTACGTTGAAATAGCTAAGCTACGCTGCTTTCGAGATTGCCACGATATACAGCCACCACCTACAATAAATGCCCCCTTCATAAATGTTCCCTTCAGATAACGCAACACACGCTTCGCTAATTTCCAGTCGAATTTTTCAGGATTTGTCATCTTCTGGCTAAGGTTACTCACCGCATTAGCAATATCAGGTCTTGTTGCTTTCGCTAGGTAATTCAAATACCTATTAGCTCTCGATAAGGCCATGCTACGCTGCGCTCATCTCCACTTTTCTCTTCTTTCTGTTTGGAATTTATCTCCATAGGAGTAGCACATTTATTGCAATTTTCCATGCAAAAACGTTTCAACAAATTTTCAACATAATTTGTTGTGACAAAACAATGACGTTGTCATGTCTTTGAATACATTGAGATACTATGTACTAAAGTTTGAATATCTATTTCTAACATCTAACATATTATATTTTGCTTCCCCTTAGACTTTCAAATCAAACTCTTTCGAAAACTCATTTTTAAACTTCGTGATTAAACCCCTTTCTTGACTTGCGATCAAAATGTCGTCGACGTACACCAATACGAATAAATATATATTATCATTAAGTTTAAAATATAGACACGGTTCATTAAGACTCTGCTTCAACTCCATATCAGTCAATTCCTTGTTGAGCTTGAGATTCCATTGACGTCCAGCTTGCTTCAAGCTATACAATGATTTTCGCAATATGCATGAATCGCAACCACTATCCAATTCTAAAAGCATGGCCTGCACGCGTTTCTTGACCATTGGATCTTCTCCCTCTCGATTCATAAGCGTAACTAAACTTTCTCTTAATAATTCTGGTAACTCCATAATATCTCCTCGTCCAGGAATCCATTTAAGTAAGCAGTATTAATGTCTAATTGGCGTATTCCCAAGTTCAATTCAACTGCGAGTGCCATCAACAACCTTGCAGTATCCAGTCTAGCAACAGGCGCAAAGGTTTTCTCATAGTCGACTCCATACCGCTGGCTAAAACCTTGAGCTACAAACCTCGCCTTCTTCTTCTAAGACTTGTCGATATTTTGCTTCGTCGTCAAATCATAACGACAGCCAACCACATTCCTATTCTGCGGTCTTCTAACTATCTCCCATGTACCTTTCTGAACTAGGCTTCTGACTTCAGGTAAAATGGCTTCTTCCCATTCAGATTTATTAACACTCTTTAGTGCATTCTTCAAACTAATTTCAGCTGAACCTACAAAATCTTCAACTTCATTTTCATCAACAGAAATGTTTGGTTCTGTAACTGCAGTAATTCAATAAATCTTTCTCGAACGGCCTACACTACCTGTACGCAATATTCGTGGTCTACCAGGAGCTCTCTTCATCAATCTCTGTTGATTATCACGACTTGTTTTTTCGGACGCTTGTTCACCTTCTGCAGGTCTTGACAAACAATCATCTTGATCATCTCCAAGGAATTCATGAGATTCGCTCCATACTTCTTCTTCAGTAGTCTCTACTTGTTCTATCTCATTCTCGCCCCTATGTACCGTACCCCGTATCAATCAGTTATTTCTTTTCTCACGAAAAATGGCAGCGACTTTTTGGTATAATTTTACTTATGTCAAATTTCATTTGTTAATATAAATATTTCATACGTGAAAACGGATATCAAAAGACTTATTCGGGATTTTAATCTTTTATTTTGGTGAAAACGGATTTACATCAAGTGATATCGTTACTCACTTAACAATTTTTAAGGAACAAGTGTACTTGTACCGGTATTCACCAAATGAAATGAAGCTCTGAAAATATGTTTAGTTAGATCACAAGACACAAAATAAAAAAATCATAGTTCTGTGTAAAGAAATTAGAATGCACTTATACCCTACTTTTGCAATATTTTTAGTGTTAGTTAACCCCTTTTTCACATTGCTAACTTCTTTATTTTTAAAGATAGGCAAGATCTGATTTCACGAATCGGTAGATCATTTTTTTCTGAACATTTTGGTATAATTAACTCATTTTCGTCAATATCGGACTTATACCCTTTTTCACTAGAGCCACAGAAATATTGTTTGAATAAAGAATGTCTGGTACGACGCGAGGGCCCCGCCAGCTGAATAATAAAAAAAGAAATCAAATTAAGATTTCGTTTTCAAATTAAAATTAAGTTTTCGTGCATTTTTACGTATTATTTTCTATTATATATATATATATATATATATATATATAATAGAAAATAATACGTAAAAATTATTTTCTCATAGTGGGTGATGAAAAGTAGAGTGTATCACTCGGGTGCAAGTATATTTTTGGCTCGGGCGACGTACTTTGAATCCCTCGCTACGCTCGGGATTCTACTCTAGAATCCCTCACTTCGCTCTGGATTCAAAAAACGCCCACGCCGAAAAAATATTACTTTGCACCCTTGTCATACAATCTACTATTAGTATTGAAAAAAAAACAGGAGAAATCATAGGATTCTTTAGTGTATCTGTGACATAATGACACAATTTTAAGTCCATGTAGAATAGATTCAGACGTTATCGAATAATAAATAATCTGAAAGTCAGAACCTTCAATTAAAGTAACTTTAGATAGGTACGTTACATAACTTTCCTACTTAAAAAAAAGAAAATAAATAAGTAACCCGACCAAGCGACTCATATTGGCTTACGACGTTAACGTTGCCCTTACAATTTCTTATCATACATTTTCAACCTATCTATTATTATATAAAACTCTCACACGCAATCTTCTTAGACCGCCGTACTCACCGACGTTACTGAAATAACCCGGTAGATGAAATTATTTCCGAACTAATGGGCGTTTGACAATCACTTAATTTACCTAACGACGCGCGACCGCACGCGTGGGATTTCTGTTTATTTGGTGGTTTTATGAGACGATTATAACCGTACATCTCTAAGATTCTGTTGACGATCTGAATCTGTACACAAGAACTAATTCCTATAAAGGATAAAGATAAATAGAAAGACTGAGTGAGTAAGTAATGAATGTAATTTGGATTGGAGCGCATAATCCACAGGACTCGTATACTTATAAACCATTAACGTCTATACTGGTAAAATTAAATTTAAATCCATGTAACGCATGTGCTAGTAGAATCAAAATAAATAAATCGTCCACAGCATTGACCACAGCTACCGATGGATAGAGGCAAGCAGTTAACGTGCTTTTTTTCTACGTTTAGTAGGGACTAAAATAATATTAATTATAAGTTTGCACCGATATTATAAAATGATCGAAACAATTGCATAGGAGAGAACAGGTTAAAAAAGTAGCGGATTCCAATGACCGGTGACTGAGTCCAAAAGGACAAAGTTCCAAAATAAGAGCCACCGCGCCACCGCCACCGGAGTCTTTGGTCGCGACTAATTTGCGACGAGGCATTACAGTGAAAGCATTGTAATAATTTATGTCTTGACTACTGTAATTAGATGTTTTATTGCCTTTGAAACACGTTTCATGCTCTCGGTGATACGTAACAACGTTTTAACAAAGCTTAGTTGATTACCCGGCATTATACGAGTCAATTTCAACGTTGAATGGTGCCAATTATTCGGTGAACGAACATTAGATCATAATTGAGATATTAATGATTCCAACGCGCAGACCTAAACAATAACATAATTGGAGCTCAAATGTTTATTATACACACAACACATTGTCTGCCTTATTACCCAGTTTGATTCCAGTTCTCGTTATAGGTATTTATGATAGATTGGGGTCATCGTTGAACTAATAACGCAAATTTTTTATACATACTTATGATTACGATATCGATCTATACCTATTACCGGGTAGAAATATTGGCGTGCATATTTATAGTACCTGATTAATTAATATAAATAACGTAATTCACTTATAGCATCATTCTAGAATTCTAACATATAATTATATTATGTCACGAGTATTATCACAACACACACACAAAGATTCTCACAAATATATGTTCTCGGCCTGTTATTTACAGTTATTTATCATCATTCAAATTTCTGCATCGCTGGTAGCGTGGTAACTGTTGTCGTCAAAAGTTAAGTCTATACAATATACGATAGCTTTAAAAATATTATTATAAAAACAAAAAACCCGACTGCTTACAAAAGAACTCAAAAGAAAAAAACAAGTGTCACAATATCAACATAAAATACTTCATGGTGCTGCAGGCGGGGACAAACGTAGTACTTGTGATAAATATTTTTTTCACCCGTAGGTAGCAGTATAGTCTGTCCCCGCCTGCAGCACCATGAAGTATGTATTTTATGTTGATATTGTGACACTTGTTTTTTTCTTTTGAGTTCTTTTGTAAGCAGTCGGGTTTTTTGTTTTTATAATAATATTTTTATTTCAGACGTTTTAGCGTTTTCACCGAAAAATTCTACTTTTTGGGATGGTTTTTGACAATTTGTGTTAAAACGACGTTATATGATATATATTTTTGAAAAGGTCTTTTCACGATCTTTCATTTGATACCCATATTGCTAAGATAACAAAAAACTCAAGATTATCCCCTCTTATTCTTCCACTTTCGGGCGCCATTTTGAAAATACATATAGCCTATGACACTTTCACAGTTCTGACGAATTCAACGATACCTCATATGTCGAAATCCGTTCAACCGTTTGGGCTGTGGGGCGGTCCAAATAAATGGGCATACATACAAACATACATACATACATACATACATACACTCGAAAAACATAACCCTCCTTCTGACGCAGTCGGGTAATAATGTACTACCTACTTGCACATATAAGGCAGTTAAACATATAAAGTTGAGAATATGCATTTTTCACAAAACTAAGGAAATACATCAACGCGTTGTAAAATATTCACCCTATAAAACATACCTACGTGGAAGCGGCGTAGGAGTACATGAAAACACTTCATATTTCCAAACCGCAGAACCCCACTCGCAAACATACACTCGAATAATAACTTCATAGAATCACTAACAAAAGATAAATATACCTCCTACTACATCTTTAAATGCTACTATACATATATTATAATTTTACGATGAATGCTGCGCTAAAAATTTACGACACTACTTTAATATCAAGTGGCGAATCTACAATAGATCAAAGTCGGGAACATAAATAAAGATTTTATGCAAACAACGTTCAGAAAGAATCCAGAATATGAACCTAATGCTACGTTTGAAATTAATGAACATTTGAATCAGATAGACAGTGAAGATAATAAGATCTACTACATAGTGACTAAGTGACAATTACTACTTCAACGTCAAAAAAGTATTCGTACGTACGAATTCTTGTGCACACTCCTAAGCTTTTTGCAAATAGACATAAATTAATTATGAATTACGCTACAAATTTCGTTTTTGGAGCAACAAGTAGAATGAAAATTACACCTAATAAAATAAACCCCAAAGTCGTACGTGTACGGCTGCAGTAAAAACCAGATAAAAAATGACTCAAGTACAATCCGAAATTCGTTGAGAACGGAATGACATATAATCTGAAAATAGCCGCTGATTTACGTATGACGTAAAGAACTTCCCGCAGAGGTTACGTATATTCGTATTTTTCTATAGAGGATCAGATAACACAAACGTAACAGCAAAAGAGAAACGGAAGTGCATATGAGCGGAATTAGCATGTAATGTAGACAGTCCGTCTAGTGATTCACGTCACTGAACCAGGAAACGCATAACTTTCACAGATGGAAGCCGTAAATCGGTCAATGGCAACAGCGGCCAGCGGCCATCGCTACTGAAGTCCGCAACTACCGAGATCGATTCTAGGAATAAGCCCGGAGTACGTTTATTCAGTATTCGTTTTCTTAACCGTCTAAAGTTTACGTTAAATATATTTAATTTTCAAGGTTTGAAATGACGACAGTCGGAATGAAATTTCATCATCTTAAAACATATACTTACCTAGGTACTTATGTTATATTAAATCATCATCGTAATTAGCATAGTCGTCAATTTATTTATTTATTTATTTAAACTTCTTTGCATCATACAATGTATAAGTACGAGCAAAAGGCGGACTTCATGCTAAAAGCATTCTCTGCCAGTCAACTTTTGGGCAGTGGGAAAACAACGAACGTCATCATCATGAAGTATATAAAAATAGATCACAAGTTTAACTATTCTCTAAGTTAATAAACGAATTAAGTAATAATCGTAATAATCTATTGCACCATGAACTATTTTAAAACAGCGTGAAAGGTAACGTAGAAATAAACCAGATCAATAGTTCTCAACTCTAAACGTAGTCCAAATAGCAACACAGGCTAAATTTAATCTTAGCACTAAAACAATCTAGTGCGTTTGAACGTCGAGAAACTGACGTGTAGGTATAACGAACGATATACGAGTATACTTTCAGCAGACGCACGGTCTGGTATGAAATTGTCGGGCCAAATATAGATCCCGTAATGACTTCACGAATATCGAACACTGCTGCAAAATATTAAACATCGTGTACATTATTTGACTGACAGATGAGTACGTTACTTGCAACAATAGCAATTGGCTCAGTAAGTCAGTAGCAACTTTTAGAAATTGACGTTGACGTAAAGTGGATTGCTCCTGAACAAACTTTACAATTTCAAACAATAAACACCCATTAGTGAATTCAATTTACAACACACACAATGTGAAGCTACTCAATTAGATATGTAGGTGGTTCCAAGGAGCTTAGAACACAAGGCAAAGTTGCTGAAGCCATTTGTTTCCAATAAAATAACTGATAATAATTATTTATTGTATTTAGTTTATAACTTATAAAATACAATGAGAAACACCTCTTAGTAAGAACAAGGTTTGGCATTAGGCTAGAAGACGATACTGATCGATCAATATTTTGACTTATTAATGTAGATCAAACTATCATGACACGACATAAAAAATTAATAGCTATTTATCGTCGTGCTATTTCGTGAGCCAATTATTTGGTTTAGGTATAATGTTCTGTTATAATACCTAACTAACCGCTCGGGAAATGAGTAACGGAGTCTGAAGCTAAAAGTAAATGTTTAACTAATTTAACAACGGTACCTGCTGTAACTAGAACGCATGTGCCATATACACACAGAACCACGAACTTTCTTCGATAAATACGAGGGAAAAGTCGAGTGACGAACAAACACGACATATGCCAAGAGCGTAATTATAGACATTACAATTTGCAAGAATTTGCATAGATATGTATAGTTGAAAACTGGTAGGAGGTCATAGACAAGTTTTGAACTGATATTTCGAAATTGCGCTAGAGGATAAAAGATTGTTACTGCAGATTGGTATTTTTGTCGCTGTTTGCCAGGTGTTCAATGGCATTAAGATGGATAATCCATCACGACAATGCTCTTTCAACAAACTCCGGCAGAATGCGACACGAATAGTTGAATTTTTGTGTAGAGAAAATGTGGAATTCAAGCCATCCCTTCAGCCCCGAATAATCCGAGCAATCCCGACCTTGACCTTTATATTAATGCCCCAAAATAGAAGATAAATTCAGAGGAATTTGCTTAATGAATTGCGAAATAAATAAAGAAGATTAACGACAAAGATATAGAGATATAATTCGCTGATTTAATTTTTATCAACTTAATGTATATAGTTGTAATTGTTTATGATTTAGTTGCCTCATTACTATAACAATGGGCATCAGTATCTAAACAGGCAGTAAGTACCAACAGGAAGTGCATCGCAGACAGATACGCTCTAATTGCTTATCTTCTAGCCCAGATTTGGTTTACGTAACTACACTGCGGGTGTAATATGTAACTTGGCCACTGCGCTGAATACAGATATTTATGAGAACGTACTACAATAAATATTCAAGGCAAACTTACTACAAATTCAACGTCCAAAGCCTCGAGCGTTTTGGTTTTCAAGGAATAAAGAAATAATTTACTTTCTTAACCGGCTTCAAAAAAGGAGGAGATTCTCAAATCGACTATCTATACTATAATAAAACTGTAGTCAGGAGCACGTGTTCTGTACATTGAATATTTTTTTGAAATTTCGACTAAGGGGCACTTACATATCGAGATAGAACTCAAAATTATATTTTTTTTATTTATTGTCTGTCTGTCTGTCTGTCTGTCTGACCGATCATCACGCTTAAACCACTGGATGGATTTCATTGAAACTTGGTAAAGTTATTACCTATATACTGGTGTCTATTATAGGCTACTTTTTTTTTCGAATAATATTTAGGTTCCCTAGGGATAGGTGACTAAAGTTTGTATGGAATTTTTTTATAACGTCGTCCGATTTACTTCAAATTTGCAACAAAGGGTTATCACTTAAATTAATAGAATACGTGTTTCTCAGTTTTTCGATATTTTGTAAGGAAAAGAAAAAAAAACACAAAAGAATGCGGGAATTTGTAAATTTTTAAGGTAACTTTCTGACTAAACTGAAAATGATTTTAACCCCATGTTTAAAAATTATTACAGTGAAATAAGTAATTTTCAATGTAAAATCAGTATTTAAAAAATAGCCAGCAAAGGATGCAAAAATGGGGATAAAGTTGGTACAATTAGAGGTGCAGTGTTTATTCGAGTTGACTTAAGTTTTGTCATTTTTGTTGCGGGCTTAGATTTTTGTGAGACTTTCACTGAGAGATAGAGAAGGTTCTGGAGCAAAACATAGGCCACTTATTATCCTGGAATTCCAGCGGAATCAGGATTCACGCTGGAAAAACTACTATGCGCGAAGGTGCGAGTTTCATTTTTATAGGACTTTCACTGGGAGATAGAGGCAGTTTTGGAGCAATATGCAGGATAATTTTATCCCGGAATTCCGTGGAATCCTTATTCACGCGGGAAAAACTCATATTCGGGAAATAGGTCGCGGGTTCAGATATTTATGGGACTTTCAGTGGAAGGTAGAGAAGGTTATGGAGCAGTATATAGGCTACTTTTTGTTCCGGACTTCCCGCGAGATCGAGATTTACACGGGAAAAACTCCCTCCACTCAACTGCTCTGTAGAAGTTGTGAAAAAATTCATTAAACATTTTCGCGCGCCAAAAATACTCGCACAATGCGAATTCTGTGGCATCCTACTAATATTATAAATGTGAAGATTTGTATGTTTGGTCCTCAATCACGAAAAAACGGGTGAATGGCTTTGGATGAAATTTGGTACACGGATAGTTTATAACCCAGAATAACACAGGACACTTTTTATCCCGGAAATCCCGCGGGATCCGATTTTACGCGGGAAAAACTTCGACGAGTATGGGTATAGCTTCATAACAAACATATTAATATAAAAGTAACAAGGCTGTCTTTCCGAAAATCCCGCGGGATCGGGAGCTTATCCCGAAATTCCTACGGGAGCGAGACCTACGCGGCTGATACTTACGGGTCCCGAAGCGAAGCGAGGGCGGTTCGCTAGTATTTTTCTATGCGTGTAAGTTTGTACTGGGAGTACCGATTTTGATAATTGTTTTTGTATTCGAAAGGTAGTAAGTACTTCACGTCTGAATCTATATGCTTTACATTAGAAGGCTAATTTTCATTCATCTCTCCTTATCTATTTCGAAATCTTTTATTCTTTAAAAGTAACTTATTATAGGTCCTATAATAACTGCCACGACACTACATCGGTACACTACATCGGTGATGAAAGTTTTACAATCCAAACCTTCAGATGGAACGCCTTTTCACCCTTTTATCAAGGCCAGAGCGAAGCACTAATTAACTAATTAGTCATACCCCTAAAACTAAGTTTTATTTGTTATATGTGGGATGACGTGATAAAGTAAGTCTCATGTATGTAATTTGGGTCGTAGATGATGTACGGTTTATATTGCAGACCTACTCTCATTATTTTACAAGGCTGAACCGGCGATATCAGATAGCGGTACAAATTTTGCGAAATTAATTTATTTTATCGCTGCTTTTTCAGTTTCATGTCTACAAAACCTCGTTTACCAAAAAGCATTTTTCAGGAAAACACAAGGTTTTTTTGTAATTTTTTCATTATCTCAGCAAACCAAATTAATGTTCCAATAAACAAGGATGGCCTACCCAAAAATATTAACCTTGCAAATGTTAACGTTAAAAACAGCTTACCTACTATATTAGTTTTATCAAGTTGTAACATTCTTAATAGTTCATCGTTAAAATTGAATCTAAATGACTTTGAAGACAATACCTATAATAAGATAAATAATACCTACAATAGGTACAACATCATTCATGGAGAAAAATTAAGTATATCGAATTGCTTATATTTCTATTGGAAATTGCTGGCAGCTACGCTCGTGGACTTAGAAATTGCTGCAATTTCATTGCGGAAATAAGACAACCTAAAAACCATAAAGTTATAAATTCTTTATTCTCCATATTTCAATTGTTACATAAAATCCGTGCAACTCAGCAACAATAAACGCATGATCGATGCTTTTCTTTTCCGGCTGTGATAGAAAAAAAAGAAATAAAGAAAATACTCTTTCTGTGTCTTGTCTTCCAAGCTCCTTTGCGGAATTTGAGACGTCGATTGGCATTTTTGGCAGCTGACTCAAGCGAGATGTGGTAACTTAGCCGGGCCTCAGCCCTGCCACCAAGAAGGACTGGCTTCTATCGCCTTGTACGATACCCCGACTGCTGGCATGTGATTGGTGTCAAATAAGTAGTAACTTAGGCAGATTGTATACTGCCTAATATGGGCTTGAATTAAAAAGGTACTTAGATAAAACTTAGAGAACAGATTCTTCAAAAAGTACTTTTTTGGTTAGGTAATAAAAATGAAATGTGTTTAATACCCTTACACAAAAACTTCCTATGCAAAAAACCATCCAGTGTACATTCAATCCGACGCGTACAATATCAGCACAAGGTACTCATTGCCTGAGCGAAGCCATTCACGCTGAAAGAATGTCAGTTGCACGGGAGCGCGTCTCCGTATAACGTCTACGGACGTACGGACGCCAGGACGCCCGGATGCGACCGAAATAGTGCGCACCTGAGCGACGCCGCTGAACCGGGTCACCTACACAAGTTGGTGCCTATTTGTAACTTCGATTTATACCGTTTTCTAACCTGTTTTCCGACCCTGTAGCCTAGTTGGTAGCGACCCTGCCTGCGACGCGAGGGGTCCCGGGTTCAATTCCCGGCCGGGGCAGATATTTATGTGTTAGATAAATATTTGTACTCGGGTCATGGGTGTAATTGCAATGTGTTATATGTGTAGTCCATGCCACCCGCGACACAGGTACCTAGTAACCTACTGCGGGGGTATGAGTGTGTTAGCGTTTATGTTTAACTTGTGTAATTGGAACACTTTCTCTACTTGCGTCGTTTTCCTCAAAAGTCAGTCGTGATCCTGAAATAATCTTCTGACACAGTTTCAATTATGGGTTCATTTACTACCTATACAAAAAATATGGAATGGGTATTAAACGAACTGGATGCGATTATTGAGAAATGTAATAATATAAGTCATATTGTCACATTTTAATTGATGGATCTAAGCACATTTTAAAAATTCAAAATACCTAACTGTTATGAAAATAATCTTAGTACCTAAACTGCAACAGTTAATACGTAACAAATAGCTTCTTACAAAGTAGCGCTATGCAATTAACCTATCCAATTTAATGGTCTCTAACACGTCCATCCATCGACACCATGTGAAAAGTTCACGTCACTCAAGATAATCGCGACATTGCGAAGAACCTATGACGTTAACACTTTTATAGTGTTTATCCAATAACGACCTTGTACCGAACCTGGCGCTATTTCACGATTATGCTTTTGTCTAGTAGGATAGGGCTCATCGACTAGTAATTAAATGAGAACGTTATCCATCCATCAATCCATCGTCATCCATCCATCCATCAGCCTTTAAATGTCCACTGTTGTATATTAGGTCTCCCCTAACTGGCGCTATTCTGACCGGTCCTGAGCCCTTTGAATCCAGCGGATGCCCGCTGTCCTCTTCAGGTCGTCGTCAGTCCAGCTAGTCGGGAGGCACCCTATGCTCCCTTTTCCGAGACGTGGTCTCCATTCGAGGACCTTTTTTGCCCAACTGTTGTCGGTTCTTCGACGTATGTGACCAGCCTATTACAACTTTAGCTTGCTAATTCGACTAGCTATGAGTATATTAAGTATGTCGGTTTACCGTACTCGCCTACAAACAGATCTCATAATTTCTGGTTCGATCCCGCAGAGAAATACCGAGCATAGCTCGCTGGGCGACTTTGACCTCGTGCATTAGGCTAATAGTGAAGCACCACGTCTCGGAGCCGTATCATCGACATTATCGAAGAAAACTACTCTTTAAGAAGCGCCACAGCGCAACAGCCGCCGGTGGCTGCGGTCAGTTTGCGGGAACCCTATAGCGAATTTTTTGAAGTTAGTTAATTACTGTTCGCAAATAATATTGTCATTAATAAGCGTACGACTCGCGTACGAGCGTTAAGTACCTTCAACCATACTAAAAACAACTACGAATATCATAAGCGAATCGAAATTTAATTTAATGTACCTACTCGTGTCTTAATTATCGTGACTTAGTTGTACCCTAAAGTAAGAGGTCATTATCTTGGCAACGACCGCAAATGAGGTCAATAATTGGTTGGAATGGTTAGATCATAGATTGATCAACTTATTTTTGATAAACATAATTGGTAATTTTTTTATTTAATCTCATTTTCTACCTACACCTTCCATAACCCTCGCACATTTATTTATCTCACATCAGATGGGTCGGCTGGAAGAGATCTGTGTTAGAGATAACTCGCCTTTTTACCAATTTTGCGCCACGTACAATTTTAAAATGTTACGTGTACAAAAAAAGTATTATATAATTAAATAATCAACTAGGCATCGTCGTCTATCCTGAAATCATGACTCCAGTTTGTTCATTTGTAATGGAATACTACACAGTGTTATACTAATTACCAACTACGTGCTCGACTTCCATGGCTTACGTGAATTCTAATTAATTTACTATAATGCGATTAATTTACGTACTACGTACATATATTGACGCTGATTCATGTACTAGGGACTCGCTGACTTTTATATAATGTTGTATTTTATGGAGTTAAATAGTATTTCATTTTCATTTAAAAATTGCATAGAGAATATTATTATTTATAGGGACGTATTTCCTTCCGACTATAGCATGAATTTGAACAAATAATACGGAATCTTCACGGCAGGCGTTCTTGTACGTGACCACCAGTTTGATATTTGGCGCCTTCGCAAGGTTCACTTGACCTGATAACTGTACTTACTTGTAGACGAAATTGAATTTCCGCAACTTTATCTTTGTAGGGAATGTTTTGGAGTGAATAACCTTTAACCTTCAAGTCTGACAGGATAGATTAATATAATTATGTCTGAAGCTTTAGTTTAATGCTTGTTGTAAATTTCTTCTGTTGTAAATAATCGAATAACTTCGCTGGCTCATTCTGTTATTTCGCACCACATCAAAACCTCTGGTAGTAGGTACACTCTGTAATTTATGACTGAAACAAAGTTCTACGTTAAAACGTCTTCAACTCCAATTATTTACAATTATGTAAGGGCATTAAACATTCCAGCAACGTCGTTAAGGAGCCCGGAGACTGAGTGTCATGTGTCTGCATCGTCATATTGTTCGTGGAGCGGAACCAGCGCGAAACATAATAGTTGGTGCAAACGTAACTCGGCTTGGTCCGGAATAAGATCCCCGTTCCCTTTGTACGACTCATCACATCGAGCATCGATTTTTAAAATTTTCAATTGCTGAACACGTATTCCCTCCTATATGGCGTCACTTACAAATCGTTTTTCCTGGAAAGGAATTATCTACTGACCTCAACTTCTTGTTACGGAAGTCCGTGTTCGTCAAAACAGCTTGATAGTCCGTCAGAACAGCGTGATTAGGTACCACCTTTTAAATACATAAAAATATTCCGAATCTGATTCTTCTAATCTTACTTCTAATTCATCCATCATGGTCGATAACAGCCAATACACAAGGCGATAATGTAACATGATTAATTGGGTCTTAAACTATCGACAATGTATCTTTATGCCATGCTACAGATATTATACGAACATTTTCTTCCTTGCCAATTACGAAAATTTTGATATACGGTAATGTTCTCGGACGAAAGCCAATTATAAATTATTCGGCAAACGATGTGTACACTTCGTGCGTGACCATTAAATTTAAAACAGTTTCCAAGTGTGACACAGACAAAGTAAGCAAGATAGATTAATATCATCCTATCGTCTCCTGGCAAGTGTACAGTGCGAAATTAATTTCGGAAGTCGATCTTATTTATGAGAGAAAACATTGTGCTGGAGCGTATGATGCACACGGAATTACCCAGTACTGAATAGCCGCTTAATATCTTTATCATATCTATCAACTATATCCCTGTGTGTCAACACTCAACTACTAGTACTAAAGTTCTAGGAACACCGATCGAGAACCAATCAATTTAGCTTTAGAGACATTTTATCTCTGTCAGCAAACAGGACGAGGCCACGGGCTCCTCGGGGACTGTTTGTTTTATCTACCATCATAGTCGCTTTTAAGCTTTTAATGGAGGAATTGTAATTAGCTGCCAGTGACAGTTTGAAATTATCACATACATAGTTTAGAAATGTATTTACTCCGTTATTTTTTGCGGATTTTTTCTCTCACTTCCTCTTCCACCTTTTGTTACTTTAATCTATCTCACACGTATTCTTTCTTACATTACTTCGTTACATTCTCTCCGGTTCCTGCCTATTTTTTCTCTTTATCCAAGAAACTACAAGAAGTATCTCATATACTTGATCTTCATATCCCCCCTAAGTAAATTCTCATTTCGCAAAAATGTTTCTCATCACCGCATCAAGTCCCAGTAACTTGTTAATTTCATTAAAGTTTAGCAATTTTATTTAGAACATCACCGCACAGTACACGTATCAATCAACCGTCTACGCCCCAGTGTTCTGCAAAACATAATACCGAAAACTATTTGAAACTTTTGCAATCTATTGTTCTTGTTTTCACAATAGCCCCTTGACATTTTAGGTCCACATTGTTCGAAAAGTTTTATGCCAACATTCCATGTCAGTTTGTCATAGAGCTTTATGCCTGCCTAAAATGATCTAAGATACGATAATTGAAATTTCCAAAACCTGAAAATTTCCAAATTGCAAGCCAAAACAAGAGCTAACGCTGAATGGCATTCGTATCGAATATTAGTCACTCAGCCATAACTGTACCTACCCCTCAAAGAACAGGGAAAAACACTTCGTTTTCCCTATTACTGTTATTGGCGTTATTATAATGCCCCATAAAGCATACGAGCGTTCAAAAATTTGCCGCTTAACTATCATATAATTTAATAACTGAATTAATGGGTTTTTGACAAAAGCCTTTAGCGCTACAAATTTCAGAAGCTTTGACCAAGAATAATAGTAATTTGAAAATGAAAATGAACAGTTTATACAGGGCCGACAAAGATTAATTAATCTCCAGCGTATAGCGAACAAGTTAAACAGACTGAATAATAACTTGGTATCTTTTATTAGTTTTATAACGACACGCAGCCAAGATTTAATCAGTGTTATCTCTACTAGATAGTAGATAGCTGTTATCTGTGAGACTCCGACTTTTCTCTGCAACGTATTGGACACTATTGCCTACGGATACGCAATACTTTCAGTTATGAATATGCTATAATTTATCATCATTATGTGTATAATTTTGAAAAACTAGTGGCCTTTACTTGAAATACTCACTGTTAAGCTTCAATGAGCCTTAATCAAAGGAACAGAAAGCTGGCAATAGCGCCTTAAAACGAATTTTACATCAAACACCAACGGAGTATTATTTATTTTATTTATTTATACACTTTATTGTACACCATAGCAAGGACACAACAGATAAGACATTTGTACATAATGTTATACAATAGGCGGTATTATCGCTGAAAAGCGATTTCTTCCAGACAGCCTCAAGGTAGAAATAGAAAATTGGAAATTCAGTATAGGGGGCAGGGTGTACCAACTAAAAAGAAACATAATATTATGACAGCATAGGGAAACTGAGTGATAGCGGTGAGTTGGAAGAGTTGCGGGAAGATAATTTTCTACTGGTAAAGCTGTAGGTAATGCTCTTTTAGAAGTGATTTGAAGGAGTTTAAGGAGCTAGCAAGACGAATAGATAAAGGTAAGGAGTTCCAGAGGTGGACAGCAGTAACTGAGAAGGAATTTTGATAGAAAGATGTGGAGTGTGAAGGAGTACTAAGAAGGAGGTTTTCAGAGGAGCGGAGGGATCTGTCGTGTGTTAAGTGAAGGAATTTAAAGTTTTGTTTTAGGTATGGAGGATATTTTGGTATTAGTTAGTTGTTAGTGACCCTGCCTTCGAAGCGAGGGGTCCACCGGTTCGATTTCCGGCCGAGACAGATATTTATGTGACAGATAAAGTGTTTGTCCTCATTCTGTTCGTTACTGATGTCTCACTAGTTGAGTATAGTAACTGTAGTGCCCCCCGCGATCAGAATCACAGGGATACTGTAATATGACAAACAATAACACTAGGAAAAGATACGAACGTAAACCTTACTTTATCTGTCCTACCTACGTATTACGAAACTGACTCATTTATCATAATGGTTATATCATACATCCATTGAATACGCATGTAGGTATACGTGACGAGTATGTCTTGAAGGAATAGAAATATTTCAGCTTAGCTATAAATATTTTTGATGTTATGTACAATTTTGTTTGCAAACTTCAGTCGACAATCAAACAATAAAGTATTTGTAAACATGAGTCACGCTTCGTGCGTAAAATTGGCATTATTGTACGTGTAACATCACAGGTGATATTACAAAATGGTATCTTGAACGCACGTCGCGCGTCCTTCGGCCATTCTCCGATTAGCAAGTTTTACTTGTCCGGGCTTGATTAATCCACAGTATTATCAGATTCAAACATGAATTTTTTTTATATGTTAGTTAGCATCCATATCTAGCTGTATACAAAAATATTGGCTTCTGTTTTAAGTAGATAAGACCAAATTAATTTAATGTATACTCAGCGAACCTGTGTTCTCTAATTACCGTGGCGTTGCCGCACACCAACTTAATGTTAAAACTTGCTTATAATTTTTATAACGTACAGATTAACTTTGATCCATTCAACGTTTTAAACGGCATTATACAACGTGTATCGCATAACAAAATATCGATTCAATAGAAGCAGTCTATAAATAATTATCATTAAGTAACCACTTGTCCGCTCTAAAGTTATAATTGCCGTGACAATTTGTGCTCTCGGGTGTAAATCCCTTAAAACAGTATTTTTGGCACATCACTACCGTACGCGCCGCGTCTCCTCAGTGTGTACTATAGCCCATATACAGTCGCACGTCTCTAACGTTAGTGTACCACCAATGAAGCACGTGAGTATATAATTACCGTAGCCTTGGTTAAAAACTTTTCTAATTACCGTTTTATTTATTTTAATACTTGATTTTTTAAGTTAAACCCGAATTGATCATGGCAATTGAGACAATATTTTGGCCTCTATACGTTGTAATAAGTTAATATTTGCATACTGTGTCGGTTTTCGACATTTTTAAGAAATTCTATCGTTTTCTAATTACCGTATAATAATTACCATATGTTTATAATTACCGTTGTATGTAAAATTAATACACGTTTACGAACTGTAACCGCGAATAATGGAAAAATTTCCCATGGTTATTATTATCATTGTCGGTAAATATGTCTATATAATATGCTGCCCAATTATTATTTAAGTTATTTAATTTATAGGATGGAAAAACCCAAAAATACCAAAGAGGAAATTAAAGAAAAGAGAAGGCTCGCCGCACTACAACGCACTACAAAGCCAGCGCAAAACCATGAAGGCGGGCCTAGAGACAATCGATGCAAAGCTGGATGGTTTCCAGGAAGATTTGAACATCGTGAAAGAGGACCTTAAACGTGGTAAAAGTGCGTATATCCGAGCACGACCAAGCCCTCAAAAGCCACGACGCAGCAATCAACTCCCACGAAACTAGGCTCATAGATTTGGACAACAAGCTGCAAAAAATAAAGGTTTTGGGCACGGCAGTAACCAGTTCATGCCCTGGGGCCCCGAAATTCAAGGTCCCAAGTTTCGACGGCACGACCTCGTGGACGGCATTTAGGCACCAGTTCAAAGTAGTAGCTAGTGGGAATGGCTGGGAGGACGAGCACTCGTTAGCGGCACTCACCCTAGCTCTTCGAGGGGAGGCACTGCTGGTGCCTGAGAACGTGAAGAAGACGTGTATCGCGCGCAGCTTAAAGACCGGTCACGGAAGGCGAGTGAAGGACTGCAGCAATGGGCCACAGAGATCGAAGACAAAGTGTTAGATCGAAGACAAAGTGTTAGAGGTGTTTGTCAGCGGTAAACGGGATCCTGAGGTGAGAGCAATGGTGCACTTGGGTCATCACGCAACATAGGAAGCAGATTTAGCGCATGCCCTTGAAGTGGAAGCGGTACGAAGCGACTATAAAGGTCGTAAGGTGCACGAAGTCATAGCAGCGATTCAACCTCGTACTGGGCCTATATGTTACGGATGCGGTGAACGAGGTCATATTAGGATGAGCTGCCGGACTCGGAAACAACCGAAATTGGTGTCGACGGCTTCCCAAGTCGACAACCAGGAGCTAGAAGCCGCCGCCACCGCTGCCGCCGCTAAGAAGACCGCCAAGCCTCCTACGAAGCCACCGACGGCGCGCAAGCCGAAGAATGCCGACGTCCTGTCACGACGCCCATGCTCCGAAGGTCGACATTGCATCAAGCATTAAAGAAAGAAATAAAGAAGAGGTTAGGGTGATAAGGATGCAGGACCTAGACGACTCTTGGGCAAGGGAGCAAGTAAGCCAAGCTCAGAAGGAAGACAAAGCCTGATCATGGAATGGAAAGCCAAAGGACAGAGGCCCCTGGGGAGAGATATGTCAACCTCAAGCGCAACGACTAAGGCATACTGGGCTCAGTGAGACAGCCTTATATTGGAGAATGGCGTGCTTTATCGGAGCTGGGAGTCACTCAACGGAAGGAAAAAACCCTGCAAATGGTTATTCCTAGGAGTAAGGTGGCTGATTTGCTGAAGCTAGTAGGTACACGATGGCACTTCCGGCTCCTCGGCATCAAGAAAACCCTCGTAAAGATACGAGAACGCTTTTATTGGGTGCGGTGTCGAGAGAACGTCGAAGATTGGTGCAGGAAGTGTACAGTATGCGCTTCTGTAAAAGGGCCCGGCACTAGATCCCAGTGGGAACGACAGCTGTATAACGTCGGAGCCTCTTGGGAAAGAATCGCCATAGACGTTGCTGGGCCATTCCCTCAGACTGAAGACGGGAATAGATTCATCATCGTGGTTCAAGACTACTTCAGCAAATGTTCCGGCCATTGTTTGCAACTCTGAACCAAGAGGCGAAGACCGTGGACAAGAAACTTGTCCAGGAAGTAGTATGCCGCTTTGGTGTACCATCATCCATTGCATTGTGTAATGGGACATCGATAATTCTATTGATTTAACTTTTATTATATCAGTATAAACTTAGAATAATAACGCCTAGAAACCTATTGCAAGCTCGAAAAACGCGCAACTAAAACTTAACCATATTCGGATAAGTTCGTTCCGCGAGCTGTCAGTGCTCAACGACACGTTAAGTCGAACACAGCTCCCGAGAAATAATTAAAAATGACTGTCTGCACTATAAAGAAGTGTTTTAGTACATCAGACAAACAAAATAAAAGTGATAATATTTCATTTCACAGGTAAGTACTGCTTTTTATACATTTTCTGTACAAATATGACGAATTATAAATCATTTGAAATACATTACGTAATCACTAAACAGTGTTGCCAGTTGCAGGGAAAAAAGTGCCAACATGGTTTAAGTTGGTTCTTAATGTTAAAAATTAAATATAATATTTACCATATCTGTTTAACTGTTAAAGTTAGTTACTTTAACGTTAAAAGTTAAACTGTTAAACTTTTTAGACTAAATGTTGGTGTTATAAGTTCTATGAAAATAATTTACTTAGCATTTATTTTATTCGATCGTTTATTCGTTTTTTCTCTTTCATTTCATATTAAAGTCTACTAACTAGTTAGTTGTTTTGATAGCGTCTCATATTCTTTTTTTAGCTTTCCAGTTGACCCTGTCATAGCCAATCGATGGATTGAAATAGTTAGACGTAACCGCAAAGAAAATTGGTATAAGCCTACTAAAAATACAAAGATCTGTTCAATGCATTTTCACAAAAAGGATATTTATACCACAATAAAAGTGTTTTTTGTGGGTAAACGCACGATAATGGTATTACTGAAGCCGTATCTCTGTGGGTGAAAAGATCGTAGATACATACCGCTCACGCACACAAGGATAATGAAGATGGCACGCGTTTGTGCCTATGTTTTGGTTCAGACGCGGCTTCTAGGCGTTATTATTCTAAGAGTATAAATTATTAATGTGCGTTAATATCATTTCAGTTATCATATTTTACATAGATTTGATGATATTTTCTAATTACCGTTGCATTAAATATTATTTTTTCTAATTACCATACTCATAATTTTTTTAAGTCTCATTATCTAGAAAACTACCATTATTTATTACATGCCAAATTAATTATTCAATTTGTATCTTTGAATTGTTTCATATTTTAATGTGCTCCAGTCAACTCAATGAAAAATAAAAAAGGTTATGGTAATTAGGCAAAGAACGCCGAATTGGAGAATGACCGTTTTATCGCTTGTGCTTAGTTGTAGAGTAATTAAATACTGGTTGTAATATAGATTCCATTTTATTGAAACATTTTATTTTGTGTTGCATAAGGGGTCATTTGAGGTCAAATTCACAAAATAAAGTTGATTGTAGTTATGAACTAAGTATTGTTCATTGGTCTTTTTAGGTGGCGGTGTTGTCAACGTATTAGAAAAATGCTTTATTTGTAGACCGAAATTCTATTTATTATTGAATATTGATTGAAATAAATAGAAGTAAAACAAAAGCAATACGTTTTCGATTGTAAAGATACAAATGAATTATTCCAAAAAAAAATAGCAAGCTCGGCATAGAACTATTAAACCAAAGCAAATTAATGTGGTCGAACCAAGTATTTTCATCATCGACTTTATTCACAAGAGAAAATGTTGGCGCTTAATCCCAAGTAATGAACAGAAAGTTGCCGATGTCGGGATTAATCGGTAAAATTATGTACATTCTTTTTGTCATTCGATGTGTGAATATTGTATCGTCAATACTTCAGCGTCACGTCGGCCGATGATGGATGGTCTCCGTCGTAATAAGTCGAGGAACACTGGGCGTTACAAGAAACTAATGAGTTTCTTATTGAACCTTGTCGCCGTCTTGTGAATCATCTTGTAGAAACGACGGTCGGTATGCGTATGTCTGACGCGAATATGACCTACAGCCTACAGTATTTCCATTTGTATGAAAATTATCTAACTTTTCCTTTACATGTCGAAGTCTTAAGGGGGTGTGTCATGTATGGCAGTATGGCATAGCTAAACACAGTCATTACGACAGAAACATGGGAATTAAACCAACTGTTTTCTCCGCTAACTATCTCTGTAACTTTTACTTGTTCACAGTTTTTGTTACTTTCCTAGAAATCCAGAAAATGAATCTTTTAAATCAAACACTAAAACCTAACCAACTATATTTTAACAATTCCCACTATTTCTCCACGACCCAATGTTTAGATCTAAAACATGATGACTATTGAAAGAATTTCGCAAATGGGGGAAGATACATAAAACAATCCGACAACGTGAAAACCCCTCCTTTCTTGAAGTCCGCTAAAAACTATCCGACATTCTGACATGATACAAAGTGCCAAGACATTACACTAACCATTTCAAAATCAAACTGTTTCACACAGCATTCTGATCCTTGGAAACGATTGAAAACCGGTATGTATGCACGCTCTAGTACGCACAGTAACAAGATCTCGCTAAAATACAAACAAACAAATGGCAGCTGGTTGTCAAGTCAGTCACATCAGAGACTGAAGAAAAGTGTTTGTTCTAAACGGGATGATGTGATCGCTCAGTAAAAAAATTATACCACCAAAATATATTGATACTGTAGATATACTTATCACGACTAAACATTAGACACCTTTGTAGATAATTTTTCAATGTGCAACTGTCGTTCGTACCATATATGGACTTCTGACGGAATCGACTGCTCTCAGATTTGGTGTGGGTAACCACGTCTTCGAATGTTCCTTGAGACACGAGTGACACTACTGTCTATTTTAGAAGGTCATGAAAGAAAAATATACTTAATACCAAATTGTTTTCACGTAATAGTTACGTTACGACGTCATCAAAAAACAATGGGACGAGACACTTGCGTGCTATGACGCAGTTTTTATGCAATAGACAATTGATAAGTGCGCAAGTCTAATATTAGAATACAATACAATTGTGACGTTCCGAGTGATGATACTAAAATAGCGATCAGTTTCTGTCATTATAAAAGCATTAGATTTGGACCTGATGCTAGCGATAGCGTTATCGGCCCAAAATGGAAGTTATTAATCCGCTTAATTACATGGCTATCCAACGTTGTAACCGGAAGCCGTGGAAACAGTATGGTCAATTTGTAAAGGGTGGTGAATAGATAGATATAAGAAAACCATATCTCCGCGGGAATGACACAGAAGAATACGGCGAGCAAAAACGAGAATGACACATGAAAAACTAGAAAAAGGACAAAACGCGGAAGAAGGCTAACAACAAGGAACTAATAGGAATAACTTTCATTTACAGTAGGTACCCCAGTCCTCCTACCTATTATAGCGAACTCATTAATTAATATTCTTAATATTAACCTGCCAATTTAAATAACCATCCTAGTTTCGTTTTATCTTGTTCTGGCTCGGGCACAGTTGTCATGGACGGCAGCGGAAATGGTTCTGCATGCTCGTTTGCTATCTTAAATCCATAAAAAATCTGAATTCGGATTACCAATACTGAACTCAATCAACCATGTTATAAGAGGCAAGCTAAAATGCTGTAGTTCCAAAGAAATGTTAGTACGGAACCGGTAACCCGTACGTAGACAATTCTACGGGCAGCTGGCCTGCACCTTTTACCTGTTCTATCTATAATAATGCAGTGGCTCTGTTGCTACGTTCCGGTTTGAATACACTGAGGTATCCCGACTTGCCATCTATACATACACATACAAGAAGCAACTTACTTTATTGATTACTGTGGCATTTGAATTCTTTGATGAATAAAGTTAATATTTTTGCACGATATCAACTAATTCAAGAAGACCGGTCATTCCCGAGGTAGCCAAAGCAAAGATTGCCAAACCAATAATAACATAGGCGCGTGGTAGCAATGTGTTCAATATATGTAATTGATTCGGACCAATTATTTATTACTTTTTAACAGACATTATACTTGTTAATAGAAACATAGGGCGGAATGTCACGGCCATATCGGAGTACACATGTTTTAAAACATACGTAAATATATATAATAAAATAATATATATAGTACTTTCTGCAGAGAAGGACTTATAAGTAAGTTTGTATACTCGTAGTTTACAGCAAAGAAACATGCGCTTGAATGCTAAACATGGATAGGTATTTTCTTGCAAGTGATTAGTAAAATGTAAAAGCTACACTCGACGCCGAGTTCCAACTGTTTATAGTGGATTAACCAACTAAGCAACCAACCAGGTAAAGTGGATGCAATTTTACGAGCACCAATTTAAAAATGCTGGTAAGTTAATCACATTCATGAAATAAAACGAAAACTGTTTGATCATAAATTCTTATTAACGAAGCTACGAATCTTAAGGCCGAACTATCAACTAAGTAAATATATGCAAAGCTAATGGCGTGCTGTTCCAAGTTCAACGGCGCAGGCGACGCTGACGACCAGAGCAAAGATCATTACCTAAACAAGAGGTCGTTGTTTTTATTTAATCGACGCATGGGTTGATGTCAGACACTGAACTAATTTCATCAGTATCTTTGAAAAAAAAATCTTTTACTTCTGGCTCCAACCTGGTGGGCTGGTTTACCTTCCGTAACATTTAGGATTTCACGTCCAAAACATACAAAATACATAATATTTAATATAACTACCAAAAGTTAATAAGGAACGAACTCTTATTACTATTATCATCATTTTAGACGTATGTATGTTGTAAATGTAAACATTCGGAATCTACAACACATTAACCAAAAATAAATAATAAAAAATGCCTCGAACATAATAAGCCACGGCGGAATTGCTTACAGCGGATACTTGGGTAAATAAAAAAGGTATTTTCTTCGTCTGAACTCGCACATTTCTGAACAATACACCCGTCACGTGCCTGCTCCCGAAATATTAAATGGAGTCGGGCTTTCAAAACTCCCTAAAGTTGACGTTATAGGTAATTACAGATTAATATCTATAATCTGTTATTTTTGCATTATTTACGGTAAAAAGGCCTGAGGCTTACTCAACCCTGCTGATCCATTTTAGATTGATGAAAACGTTGGTAGTTAATAAGATAGAAAATAACAATTGGGATCAACATCAGTTTGCCCTCAAAATCACGGTACTCTTACTCTTTTTTAGCCAATATCCATCTTCCAACTAACTACGCTATGTGAAATTGTCCGGTGTGTGAATAACATCTATTTACACATGCCATTATGAGCGCTTCGCACAATTACGTTGTCATCTTTATAAGTTTCGCTTCGCGTTGTAAGTAGATCTTATAAATTCTCATTTTACTATGTTATAAATTTCACTTCTGTACAGAAGTCAGCATTGCGGTACCTAGAGGTTCCCAGAAACGGAAAGCGAATATTTTGATAGAAACTTACGATTTATTGCATGTTACCACGACACTGATTGCGGGTATGGAAATGCAATGGTAAATTTGTATGATGGTTTTCCATAAAAATAAACTGATTACATTATTGCATGAAACTACGATCACAGTCTTCACATTTATTAGGAAGACTGACAGTCTGTCATCAATTACTTGGCGATAAACTCTTTATAATTATGAACAATTTGTAGATATAACTTCATTCTATAATATCAAGCATAGTAAATAGGTCAACGATACCTATAAGATAACTTGAAGTAACCGTGCATAATATAAAAATAGAGTATTTTTGCAAATAAATACCGGTATTATTCATGACGTATAAAGTACGCGAATAGTGTTGCGCGGCAGGTTTACGATAACGATAGCTACTTATTTTAATTTTAATAAGCGACATGGGTCGCTACTACGCAAAACGTTAGCTGTTTATAGATTTTATAATGAAGTTACGTGACATATGTCCCTCCCTGCGCCGATTAAGAGATTAAATTGTAAATAACTTTGAAATTAAATTCAACTAGAATAGAAATACTGCGTTGCAGCGATCGGTCAAGGCAACGCCGTTGAATAATTCAATGGAATTAAATTTATCGTTGAATTGCAATATCCCCCCTCGTCTACGGATCAATATAAATCGGGTAAGACATCGATAAAATATGCACAAATCTTACACCTTGACATCATCTACATTTTACTGAAGTTTATTTTTTAACTCTTTTGAATCAATTGAAAATTTCAGAAGGAGGAATCCCGCAAATGACCGGGTCTCAAGCTCTCAAGTTACCTCGCATACCAGAATAAAATGGTATTTAGGAACAGTCTGGCGCATCGTTACGACCCCAACTATCAATACCATCTGTTCGCACAGTATATCATTGCGTTAAGATAATGGGCCTTGCTAAGTGTTGCCAAGTGTAGCAATTTGTGTAGGAATAGGAACACATCGACCGATAAATATATCGGTACGGCAACGCCCTAATTTCAGCCGAGTTAATAGTTATTCCGTGGTAGTAATTAGTAAATCTATAAGTACCTAAAATAAAATATAAAGGTAACAAGAAGAAAACATACTTCAAAAAATAAAAAGGAACCTTTATACAAAACGTATTTTATTAGTCCTGATGGAAAATTCTCAATCGCAAATTTCAAGTTTTCATACCAAATATCCCGATGTTTAAGCATCGGAAATGGCAACATTACTATTGAATGCCGTACACTGGCGCAGTCGCCGTTGTAAGTGGCCACTGAAGCGTGGTCGGCATAATGAAGGTCAAACGACAAATTATACTTCAACTTTATCCATTGCAAACTGTCGCTAATTACAATAAAATAAAACTTATGGCGCAAAGGTCACTATGGACCGAGGTTCGATTCCTAGCGGGAAATAATTTAATGAGTTTGTTTGTGTCCAGGGGCACCGACGTTTAAGAGAATTATGGGACTATGAATTTGTAATGTTATAATTACATATACTTATTTTAATGTAAGTATTATTTTGTTATAGTATGTAGTGTATGTGAGCCTTCCCCTCAGAATAGTTTGGCAACTAATTCTGCAAAACTTTAAACCACTATTTTGTCAGAGTATTTTATTAAAAACGAATTAAGGCCTTGGATAAAAATCATAAGAAAACCTACGTATTATATTTCCATAAGGGCCACTGGCCCTGGCTCACTCAATTAGCCTGCGTAGAACATAGCCCGCCTTCAGACATGGGACAGTAGTTGCTGTAACGATGATTTTGTGATCGTTGTGTTTATAGGTTTAGAAACTATGTCACAAGCGTAATTTATTGCACTGGTATCATTGGTTTAATCTATATTCATCTGTCTAATTGAACTAAATCAATTAGGAGTGTTTCTGTATCATCGATTTTTCCATCGATACCTACCCAACAGCAAAGCTATTAAAATCGCGTTAAATACCACACTAATGGAAAAATACTGATGTTTTGCACAAAACCATTCCGCGAGGTAATAACATAAAGTATCAAAACAAGAATATAAACTGTAGACTTTTAAATACCTAAACCTCAAAAGAAAAATCTCAACATAACAAAATTATCGCGGGTGACATGGACATTAAGATAGATAAGACATAAGCAGCCACGCACAGAGGCCAGGTCACTATCACGACATGGACCAATATTACAATTTGTCAGTAATTTATCCCGTCCTGCCATAAGGACCTCCGTTGTACAGAAATAAAATGGTTAAACTACAAATGTCCTCAATTTTAATCGACATTGAAGCAACTAGATCGAAACACCAGCGTACATAATATTGTAAGTACATTCCTTCATTCCGTTTTCCTTAGTGAGTTAGTCAATGCCTGTTAAAGTTTCATCATGTAATATGTCGTATAAAAATTATGAGAAAGGTCATACAACTATTTCGGCAAACACGTAAGCCAATAATTCTAATTAACTCCTACGAAATCCCCGTAATTGTACCAGAGTAACATGAAGCCTTAGTAGACAAGGCTAAGATCGTTTCACTACACGTGCTGGATGTGAAGCCACGTCACTAGACACTGCACCCCTCCTACTCTAACCACAGACGGTTAACGGGCGCGATCAAGATGCGAGATAACAAAAGGTAACCGTAAAACCAGGTAGAAATTAATGCTGTTGTAATTGACCGGGGTCTGGGGAGACTCGGGTGATCCCACCCAAAGCGTTTCACGATCACGTTTGCTTGCACTTCAGTCTAAAAATAGATGAAAAGTCCGGACTCAGGAGTTTAAAAACTAATTTTCTGGCTTCATTTCAGTGTTATAAATAATATAAGTGGTGTAGATTTCGACAGCCGACAAACTACCTAATCGGCTGCATGAATATAAATAATGACCAGAGCCAGTGGAAATCCTCACAACCAAAGGCATCACTGTCGCATTGCTGGTCAAGTACATAAGCAGGTGACAGTTAAAATCTGGCTTATGTATGTAACCATGGAAATATTTCATGTTTTCTAAGAGAAACTAGGTAATAGAAACGAGAAGTGCGAAGCCCTCACAACCCAAAACCTTCAGGACAATTATAAGGCCTCGATAATTGATGAGAAGGATGCAAGTCCCCGGTCGGTAATCTTGAACTTGAGGGTGGGTGAAACCTCACTGTGCGTTTTCCCACAACGCTAAGCGTCTCGCATAGCAATGTCGAAGCAAGATACGCCGCACTAGCCGTTGATACAATGTGATAACAACAAGTGCCACCGTTCCATTTACAATTGCGTGGGTACGTAAACGGTCGGTCGCCGGTAATCTGCCACACTTCCTACCAGACTTGTTTGACAAATACAATGAACATTGCCGAGGAGTGGGCGGAGTCACACCACCAATGTCATTGATACTATTTAATTTTACTTATGTGATTTCCGCGGACGAGACGATAACCTTTATTCCCGGAAAGTCAATACCTCCTATTTGTTATTGAAACGAAGTTCCTTAACGCGGCATGCAAGTTAGTATTATTACTTCTTTGTGGAAACCCGGGACATGTCACCTTTAATTGTATATTCGCTTTATCTTCTTCAATCATACGTCAATTTAAAGATTCTCCTTGTGGTACGGATGGGTCTTGACCTTGACGTCATGAAGACTAACTCATAAATTACTGCAGCGTGTTTCCTAATGTGTCTTGAATTACTGGGGATATAAGAAAACATTGAAAAATTATTTGGTGAAGAACAAATATTTACGACTGCCTATGTAATAAATCCGAATTAGTTGTAGATTTTAGAAGCGTTTCGTCAAACAAAAACTACGTTATAAGTAGTGTAATCTTTAACAATAAATCATGCTGTAATTCCGTATACACAAATATTTCCTTATTTCTGGAAGGGGACCTTAGAATGAACATGCAAACGGGTAAAGGCATATCTGCGTTCAGCCCAAAAACAAACAACCCGCGTATATGTACCCAGCACTACCCACCTTACCCTTTATATGACGCATGTCCAATAGCAAAGAATTTTGCAATTCATTCTCACTCATAAATAAATTATTTTCCTTGTATGTTATAAATAACCTACTAGCTTTCCGGCCGTAGCATCGCCCGCATACAATTCGTTTATATCTCGCCTTTTAAAGAACTCGACAGCGCTTTTTCTTGCTGCGTTTCACAAATATAGTTTTCAAATATGTTGTTCATAAGAAAAGCTTCATACAAGTCGCCCCTCTCCCCTATTACCCAAAAATTCTATCTTTGTTCACTTGCGTCACTTGAGGACTCGACACACATGGTTTCAAGTTAATCTATTGAAGAGATAAAAAAAATTCAGTTTATCGCCTTTTTTATCCCCCTTTGACGAATTTACAAGAATCCTTGGTGCTCCCTTACTCGCCAAGGAACATGTGTACCAAATTTCAGCTTCTTGCATTCAGTACTTTCGGCTGTGCGTTGTCAGCCGCTCAGTAACGAAAGAGCTTTTATTGATTTGCGTATCTTTATAAGTTACGTAATTACCTACGCCCTTTATGTACTTACCGCAGCGGCACGCGGCCGGGACGGTGTGGTGCGAGCGGCCTCGTCCTGCTTAGATGGGTCATATTTGTACTCTTTTGATTCTGGGTCATCGAATCACATCCTCATAAAGAACCAATTCTTATTGAACGAACGCATAAATTATATCGGCTTAATTTCTCACGTAACTGAGCCCAAATAAAATAGGTAGGTTTACAATTTTGTTGCATCTACTAAGATTCAACACGTAACCGTGAGGAGGAGGAGGGAGAAGGAAATAAAGAAAGAAGCAAACAAGGATTTTTTATGTAAACAGAAGTCATGTATCTTGATAAAACGTAACAGTTGGTAAGCGACCTTATCATAATATCAAAACGAGAGCACACTTATCACTTTACTAATATTCGGCTCGCACGCGTAGAATTTCGTTACAGATGCAAGGTCACTTAAAAGCAAAAACTATTATTTATCCTGTGGAAACTCGAACATCGCGTAAATACCAAAGTATTCTAAATACTCTTTGCCTCATTTAAATCCTTGGTATTTAAAACGAAATCTTAAAAGTTCCTTTTTCCCTATCCCGGGGAAACATAAAAAATGTACATAATATCTACCTATGTGTGCTATACAATCTATACATCATGGGTATAAAAAATTGTTCCCGTTACAAAAAAATCTTTAGTGGGTTCCTACGTCATTACAGTAACCCAATTTATGTTTCTAGCTTCAGTCATTTGGGCTCTGCGATGATAAATCAGTCAGTCAGTAAAGACAATCAGTGTTATACAAATTATGGTTAGCTTTTGTAAAAAATTCGCCTAAAGCGTGTTCCATAATCCAACCCTCCAGAGAGCGCGATACCTACTTACTGCAGTGATATTTAAAAATACCTTTTGTAACGATTTTCCGTGTAAATGACGTCTACGGGGATCGCCGCCGGTGGATCCGAGGAAATATCCAATTCTGTACCTACCTATAGCGCATCATTTGAAGCGCCAACTCATCTAATATTAATCGCACTCGGCCGAAGAACAAGAGAAAATTCACTTTATTTGACATTGGGGACAGGCTGACGGCGTGTCGCCATCGACATTTTGAAGGTTTGAAGGCGATTATTGAATTTCAAATTTATAAAACAGGCTTCACTGAATATTTATAAGTTAATTAATTATTATCATTGGTAACACATTGCTAAAGTGCACAGGTTAACACAAATGAAAAGCAAAATATTTTGATATATGTATGTAATTTAAGTGCCGTTAAAAACACCGTTGGTAACAGTATATCTTTAACAAAATAAAATTATTTGGACGGTTATGGGTAAATGGTTAGTGGTCCTAAAAGGAAGTTTATTTCAACGTTATTGTTATTAATAATTTTGAAGGATGTAAGCAGGCAAACAAAAGTCCCAACAGGTGTAAAATGGCCACTGGACCTGATGAATTCATATTTAATATCAAGTTTAAATACAATGACATCAATGGTCCTCGAGTACGAGTACCTTACTCAATTTGATCAACAACAGGCAATGTAGTTTAAAGTGGGGTGAAAAGTTACTAGTGATTCCGGTAAATTAGATTTTTTTAAATGAGCTCAAAAACATGCCGAGAAATGCCACCATGACCGTGATCCGTGCAATTGCGTCAAAATATCGGAAAATCGACTATAAATCGTAAGAAGTTACTCCTGAAAATACATATTTAGTTTACGCGACGACAAAAATTTAAAATAATGTGATGAGAAATGGTAATTTCTATATTTGACCGGAAATGAGGCCCCTTAATTTATGCAACAATTTTTCATTATCAAACAATAAAAAATAAACGAGTAATAAAACTCCATGCAAACCATGTTGCAACACGTGTTTCCCTTACTAATTTCTAATGAAAGCTTATATTTTAAGGGCAGCGACTAATTTATAAATCAGGTCATACACTTACATTACAAACTTATTTTTTTTTGCAAAAGTGATCCTTATTTCTTCTAGTATTTTCATTCATTAATAAAATCACTACATAGTATAAAACAAAGTCGCTATTTTTGTCCGTCTGTTTGTTTGTCTGTTTGTCTGTATGCTTAAATCTTTAAAATTACGCAACGGATTTTGATGCGGTTTTTTGTAATAGGTAGAGTGATTCAAGAGGAAGGTTTTTATGTATAATACATGCATATATTCCCACGAGAACGGGATCCACGCGGGTGAAACCGCGGGCGGTCCGCTAGTTCACCTATAAACCTGAACTATAAACTAGCCTATAAAGGCACAATTATTGTCACGCGACGTTTTGCAGTTCGGTCGGTGATATAACCCCACGAGGCAAGAAAGCGAATGCGACGCGGCCTGACGGGACTCATAGCTTTTTATGGTACCAACTGGATCAGAAATAGTTTGACCTGCAATTGACGATTTTACGTTTCCCTTCTATCTTCATCCACCGCGATATTACCAAAATAGAACGTCGCGTTCTAGTGGGAGTAGGCTTGAGGCAATTCTCTCACAATATTTACTTACTTAATTTACAAAATAATACTCTCTACCGATTAGATATAACTGTGAGATAATTTTAAAACTATGATTTACTCTTAATTCCTATTTTGACTCATAATATTTTTTTTATCTGAGGGAGTCTATTTAATTTGAGATATAAGATTACGAGTACCTACATAGCGCATTAGATGGGGCTAACATTATAACATCACATTTAAATATATATTTTAAAGGAATATTTTATAATTGTGTTAAAAGCGTGTGCGTTGTCCATCGTCACAAATCAGATAATAAAAACTATTATGAGTATGTATGTATTGTAGTTAGCCATTACAATAAAATTACACACGCTCAATGTTTCAGCGATGGTTTTCATTGAATTTAAATTTGCTTGAACGCGAGCCGTTGTTTTGATGTTCTTGAATTTTAAACAACGTTATTTATGTGAATTAAATTAACAGGCTGCGATGAAAATACACCGGCTACTTTTGTCTCTTTTATATTGGTCGAAATCGAAACAACTAAAGTACGTAAGACCTTGTCCAGAAGGGGCGAATTCGCCGCGATTCTCTCGCGCGTAATACGCGCGAGAGTAGCGTCCAGAAGGAGCGTACCAACGCGCGATTTCAGTGTCAAAATTTTGGCGCTCCATTTCCCTCAATACGTCCACTCGCTGTGAATTCGCGCGTTAACTGGACGCAACAAGGCGTTTCTAGTATCTCGACTCGCGCGTAATACGCGCGAAATACGCGCGAGTCGAGAGTCTGGCGAAGTGCACGCGATTTACGCGCGTATTTTGAATTCGCGCGATGCTTGTGGACGCAATGTATTGGCGCCTAGTATCTCGCTAACGCGCGAATGAATTCGCGCGAAACGTTTCGCGGCGAATTCGCCCCTTCTGGACAAGGTCTAAAGATATTCTCACGCTTATTCATTATTTATCAGAAAAATATAACTAAATTGAAATATAATTTAAAATTTTAGTTTTAGGTTTACAACAGGTACTCATGATGATAAAATTGTATTTAATTAGCGTTATTCACTAAACATCGTAGACATACGTGAATGTCCGATGTAATGTCCTCAAGGTTCATTGGTAAAGGTCACCAAACCGCACTGAATGTGGACTATGGCCTTTACCCTTATCGTTGTAAAAAACCCGCAAATATCGTTTTCATAACCTGTTTGCATAATTATGATTTCTTTTCTTCTTCTACCATCCGTTTATGCCTGCAACCTGGAACACATCGGTGTCTGTTGTTACTGACGTCCATAAGCGGTAGTGACCATTCAGAGCCCAAATCTGCTAATTCATAATAGCTTCAATTACATCGCGTTAGTGACACATCTTGTCCCGACGACACAAATTAAATTCATAAATTAGTAAACTATGTATGTGGCTCGTTAATCGTCTACTTTTTTGCTGGCTATTAGCATAAAAAAGGGATTTTGTATTTGCAACTGTTTACACTGCGCATTCCATAAAAAAGAACCAAATACCAAAAATCCATTTAGTTATCGGCGGTCATTGAGATATTATGTACTAAAGTACTAGAGAAGACACCGCAAAGAAATTTTATTCGCCAGTCAGTTGCGGTGAATGCACCTCAACTCTCTCATTCGCTTGCCAGCTCGCATGCGCGTAAAACGTCTGAGACCTGTCAGTGAATCTTTAAAACTAGCGTGAACAATGCCCAATTGTGTATTACGTAATTGCCGCAATAACTCCAGGAACTCAAATAAATGCACAGGAGTAACTTTTCATCGGTTGGTAACCATATTTCACTATTTTCAAATAAATACGAAAAATTATTTAACGTCTGCCATATTGTGTCCTTCTCATAGACTAATAACGTCCAGTAGTGATAGTAGGTACAATTTGTTGAATTACATTAAACACAATCTGCCTTACTTATAAAAATCTACTAATCATCTTCTTAGCAACAAATTAGTTAATCAGTAATTAACTCCTTAAGTAATGATTAAATATTTTCTACTCATAATCGTCACTTAATGATAATGATAATTTATTTGCATAAATGCGGTTACAAAGTGGTCTTAATTACAATAGTGTCGCTCACATTTGCCGTCTATAGAGGCATGCAAATTGTTTACAATATTAATTGCTATCTTAATACATAATTTAACAATTGAACAAAATTGAATTATATTAGGTACACAATAGGATTAGTATTAAATTAATTTAAATTGAATTAGGCATGTCACAAAGTAAAATATTAATAATTACAATTATGTATTTATGTCACAATTTAAAAACCTTACTTATATTGAAATAGGATATTGTTATATTGGATTCAGTCAGCGTACAAATCACGAATGAAGTCAATGCTATTCTAATTTATTCCATTATTATTTGATTACTATATTAATACATTATTATTCCTTTAAAACATCCTACAATTAAAATTTATTGATATTTTTTTCATTCATAAATTCACTAAGAGTGTAGTAACATTTTTTGAGCAGCCATTTATGTGTTTGTTTTTTAAATTTAGTTAGAGTCAGTTGTTTCAAATGGTCTGGTAATTTATTATAGATTTTTATGCACATGTGATATGCATTTCTGGAGCGTATTTCCGTTCTTGCCGGTGGAAGCCATAATTTATTAGAATGTCTGCTCAAAAAGTTATAGTGATCACCTTTTTTCTCAAATAGGTAATTATTTTAAGCATAACTTAACTAATGAACAATTTATTTTACTGAAAAATTTATTTTACTCTGTAAACACTGTCAAATGTTGACAGTATTAAATTTTAATTTTTGCTACAAATGTCAATGTTAACGTTTATAATAGCAACATTCCATCACTAGAAAAAATTCAGCTGTCACAAAGTCCTTTTGGCGGCTAACGGTTACAGCATCTTGAAAGTTTTACCGTGTTTTTGTAGTTTATTTATTATATTATATATTATAATAAATTAAGTAATCTAAAATGGAAAATGCTATGAAAAAAGAGTGCGGTCTGCTAACTGAGATAAACAAGAAAAGGTATATTTAAATATTATATTAGTACATGAAGGCTTTTTTTACCTATTTTGTATTTGTTCTATTTCATTATGAAAAATACTTAATATATATCGCCTTCAAAAACATCCATTTTATTAAATTAATTATTTTCAAGCCACAACTCAGAGAAAATAAATCATAACGACAAAACTTTAAAACGGCACGAAACGAAAGTTCACAATACTTAAATCCATTATGTATAGATTTCAGATCTTTTTAGACATACGTCATACAGCAGCTGATAGGAAACCGCCATTTTGTTACTTAGGGCCTTAAAACAATTCCTAAACATGGGTGCGCCATTGATTAACTTGACAGCTAATTAATACGCTGCTAAGAAACTGCTTAAAGTTAATCAACGATTATGAGTAAGAAATATTCTTAAATGGTAACTAAGTATTACTTAAATTTTAAGCAATGTTTATAAGTAAGGCCTAATATTATCAGTTTTACACGCTGAATTTCATGTCTCTGTAATGTTTTAATTCTTAAAAGACTATACTTTGTCCGCGGTTCCGTCTGCCTAGCATAATCATAATCTATATTTTTCACCCCATAGTTCAAAACTAATTGACAAATTTTATCATCTTAGAAGCGAATATCTCACAAAATAATTAAGACTGTAGTTACTACTCCATTCACAGTACACGTTCTGTCTAATACCAAACAAAATAAAAAAGAGTGGATCAAAAAAAGCACTGTCAAGTTCAGTAAAAATGCGCGATATAACCAAATTCCATGCGGGAAAAGCCACGGACGAAAAACTAGTACTGTATAAAGGACTGAGGATAACATTTTAATTTCGTGTTTTACTATACTTAAATAATTCTTTTTTGTTTTGTTTTTCTTGTTTTTTTTTATAATTAAAACATTTGTTTTTGTTTATTTATTAAAAATTTATAAAAATATATTTTGTTTTAATTAATTCTTGTATCCTCTCTTGTAAGTGAGCCCCTTTTCAATTCGTTATTATTATTATTGGTTATTATTTTGTATCTCCAAAATTAGTTTGACGGGTCCTAAATAATTATTGTTATTGCAAAAATTTTTTTTTTGTATACGAATAGACGGTCTAAGTATACTAATGTTTATCCATGCATTTAGTAAAAAGTGGTTATTTCAATGTTATAAACAGACACCCCAAATTTTAATTAGTTACTTGTTTAGACTTTTTGTAAAATAAAGAAATTTATTGATGTTTTTACTTAATAAATTTAGAACGTGTACACTTTACAGTAGAACTGAGTTTTGGGGGATAAAATATTCACAATAATACTTACTTTTAATTTTTTGTTTCATTCAAACTGATGAACCACATAGGTAAAAAACATGTAAAAACCTCACACTGACCGTTCTGTGTCATAAATGTCATAATCTATATTCCGTCGTCATAGTGACCGAGTAATGAATGAAACAACCTACAGTCCTACAAGCATCTTTTGGCGCGTGCGTGACAGAGACAGCGTCATACAGGTAAGGTAAACTGTAAGGCGCTGTCTTAGTCACCCACGCGCCAAAAGATGCTTGTAGGACTATTATGTATCTTATTAAGCGTATTAAGCGCTGCGGTTTAAAATGATAGATTAGACTGAATGATTTTTTGTAGCGCTGCAGCGACGGATAGCTTTAAACCGAGAAAAGGAACATGACTTTTGTTTGACGTAGCTTCTCTAGTTTACATAGTAACTCAATGTCGGCGGTTATACGGTACACCGTACAAGTGATTGATAAAACATCGCGAATTCGCGACGATCGTGGGGGGCGGCGGGTGGTGACGTATAGTAACGTACGGTCACGTGACCGGTCGGCGCGTGGCGGTCGGCCCTCCATTACAAAATGTCATTTGTTTGTATTCTATCAAGAACGGGTCGCCGCTAAATGCCCCGGACACATCACGCCCGCGTCTTACCGACTTACGTGTACGCCGGATATCAACGGAAACTGGTTTTCGACGTCATTATTTTGAAATTCACTTTTTCCAACAAGAAAATAATTTAAAGTCAATGTTAATGTCGGTAAGGTATAAGATGTTGTATTAATCTATGACTTATAGTAATGTGAGACGTTATATTGAGATTATAATTATGACGTTCTATTCCAGTTAATGGATCAATTAAATGCAGCAGTTTATTGCCTTTTTTATGTAGATACAATTGGGTTGTTGACAAATTTACTATCACACAAATCATATCACTACAAAAAGAACGTTTTGCAAATTTCCCCCATAACGAATGTATTTGTGGCTTAGTCGTAACCGTAACGTGACTTGGATTGACGTCATGGACCGCTATTTGTCATTCGCGATGTGTCAAACAGTATTGAAATTACTCGTCTGTCAGTCAGACAGTTTATCGGTTCATCGCGTCATGCGATTTTTCCCACTAAATTTGTGGTCACGTGATTATGAGCATTATTTAAAAATTTTAAACTCTTTTGAATAAATGAATAGTATGAAATAGAATAAAATAATATTATTCGACAACAAAATTAAATGTCAGCATCCCTAGTAACATTATAGGTTATAGGCATCTAGAATGCGTTGCCAGCCAAGCAGGACGGTGCATTTTACGTAGAAGTTAATTAATAGTATAATGTCTAGGAGTTATAAAAAAGGTGACCTTGATTGATCATTGAGCAGCCTTGAACATAGGTAAATGGACAAAGCCTTCTTGGCTTGGACTTGAGTACGGAAGGTCCTCGTGATAACGTATGTACATAGGTAGGTACATGGTTTAGGTGTTAGACTGTGAGGTTTTCTCATCGCTAAGTAGGTTCGTAGACTTGGTTAGACATTAAAATCCCTGAACATTTGACTTAAATGAGTGTTACCTGTGCGGCTTACTTAATGTACGTAAGTACTTTATGTGTACTTAATTTTAATTAAAATTAATATGTCTACATATCTTTATAATTAAGCTTAATTAAAACGCCAACGGTAAGAAACTAACAAGAACAGAATAATAAACGTGAACAATAACGTTATTTCATTTAACTACCTAGATACATACAATTAACCACAAAAAACGCTATTAAGTTTTATCTTACCAAGGTTTTCACCATTCCCCAATTGATAGATAAGTAGGTAAGTATAGGTAAATTAAAGATTTTATAGAAACTTTTCTATTAATAGAAGTTTTTCCAAAGAAATTCTTCAACCTGAAGCCAATTCTTTACACGAAATGTCGTGACCGTGGACCGAACCCCACCGCGCTGTCTATTATACATTTTGTTCAAATTGTTGCTTTCCATCGAACCCAAGAAAATCGCAAGTCGCAACAGAATGAACGGGCGAACGCACGACGTCGCTTCCGAAAGCACTTTCGCCTACATTCGGCTTCCTTCGGCACCCGTCGCCCCCCACAGCTGACCGAGCTAACGAGCGAGCGAGACGGCCGCGACGAAACGCGCGCGCGAGACAAGGAGCGCGCGCCGCGCAACTCGCAGGGCCTCCATTTATTTCTTTCTAGTGATCGCCTTCGTCGTAGTGACAGCGTATTTCATTGTCGCGAGAGCTTTCGTTTTTGTATGTGAAAAATTGTATAATAAGTTATATACGCACGCTATACCGCCGTCCGGGGGAGCGATAGTGTACAAAATGTTCTATTACAAAGAGTGATGACGGGGTAACGGGACGCGTCCGTCGCTCACAATGGTTGGCGTATTCACATCTGTTGTCAACACAAAATAACGTGGATTATGCAAGTTGGAGTGAAATATGGACGAGTATTAGGTAAACGCAGTGTTGTTTCGTTTACGAGGTGGTTATAGTGACAAAGACCAGTGCTCAGAGTGAGGAATGTGTGATGAGGTGAAGTGAAGTGTGGCGGACGGCCTGCGAGGCAGCAACAGTGTCGGTGGAGGCGCGGGTACAATTAATTTGCAGCGTGTACCGCGTATGCAATGTCCACATTTATTCAATTGGCCACAAGTTAACTAACAATAATAGGAACACGTTGTTTCATGGTGTGTTATGTTATGTACCTACTGAACGGGAATCTATTAACAGACGAGCAATACATACATTACAACAAAAATAGTTAACAAACGAAGCTACCAGCTATTAGTGTAATTTAGAAGTGATAATGTAATTATTGAATGACTGGTGCCAGTAATGGATACATTACACACACGCACGAATAGTTTGATCTACCAAGGTCTTCAAGTGATTAGTAAGACGGATAACTTGCGCGAGTTTTCGACAACAACTTAATTTTACATGAGTATTGATCACACAAACTAGTATCACATTAGATAACATGTTTTGATTCGAAATGAAATAATATTTATTAATATTATCACTGTAAAGTTATAAACAGGCGATTACTTCAAACCGAAAACATACCTAATACTTTGAATACTCAATAACTGGAAAAATAATGATAATTATTTCAAATTTTACAATAACAAAAAAGTTACTGGAATAAGGAAAAATAAAGCTATTATTTTTTTTTCAACAAATAAGTAGGTATACATTTCCCACAATTCCATGTCTGCCAAACTGCAAGCCAGTTTGTCGGCTACTACCATTATTATTCCAGGTTACATGAACTTCCTCATACTATAAATAATTATGATCCCACTGCCAATATTAATTTTGAACAAATATCCTATTATTTGATGATAAGAATGACTAGAATTCTAAATTTAATTTATGTTGATACAAAATTAACACAAATAAAACATTGAAAACAAACATGAAAAATAATTTAAATAGGTACCTAGTTAGTTGAACATTATCAGTTCTATAACTATTTCTTTAAGTTGTAGATTGGTAAAACACTGTACACTAAAATTCAAGACAACCTTATATCGCTCACCTACTAATATAATGGTAGGTATGTCTACGTTTATCACATTTTACAGAAACAAGAATCAAAAGATTTTATAAATGTTTAAAATCAGTTTATAGGTTAATATTACGTTTTTTAAATGGGGTTTGGTTTCTTAATGGGTTTTAATGGGCTCAGACGTCAATACCTATATCCAGGAATTAAAATTATACTTTATTGAACACAAATACCGATATTAATTCAATTTGACGTGTCTGCAGATGTGACAATATAATATTACTGGGCGAGCGATATTACTGTCGTAAATACAACAAACTGACAGCATCTTTCTTTCTTTCCAGTCAATAAGACTATGCGGGTTGTAAAATAATGCGGTTGCTGCACAAAATATTGACGCTGGCAATAATTTGCGCAGCCGTGGGGGAAGAGTGTCCCTCCAGTTGCATCTGCACCACGACCAGCCTGGTCTGCTCCGCGCCCGCCGTCCCCGACAACAAACTCACTAGCGCCAGCCTGTCCCAATTCGGACCCCACCTCCAGGAGATCTCGTGGACAGACTCCCGGGTGACCGCTCTGGCTCAGGATCTCTTCAGCGGTCTCCCCGACTTAGAATACATCGACTTAAGCAGAAACGAAATCAAGAGGACTGAACACGGACTATTCGATAGACTGAACCGCCTAAAGCATCTAAATATATCGAGAAACCAAATCGACGACCTCCCGAGGTACACGTTCGCCGAACTAGAGTATCTCGAGGTTCTAGATGTATCTCACAACAGCCTCCAAGTCATTCCCTACCAGGTCTTCGGGCCTATGATTAGATTGCAGTATTTGGATTTATCGTATAATAAGATTAAGACATTCCTAGACTACTTTTTTAAACCTAATCGCCAACTGAAAACTCTGTTCCTAAATAATAATAGCCTAGTCAAAATAACCTCGAACGCTCTAGTCAATCTGACGGAATTGGAGATCCTGGATATATCTAGCAACACGTTAGAGTACTTGCCCAAAACGTTATTCGATTACTTCCAACAACTTAGAGAACTGAATCTAAGCTATAATAAGTTAACGAACATATCACAAGATGCTTTTAAAAATCTCATTAAGTTAAAGTGGCTGAACATGGGCGGCAACAAGATGAAGACGCTTCCAGCCATGCTCTTTCAGCATAACGAGAATCTGAAAACATTCTACCTCGATCACAGTGAATTAACAGTAATACATAATACTAATTTCAAAGGCTTAAATAATTTACAGCGATTATATATAAGAAACAATCCTTTTTTACGTGAAATAGAACCATTTGTATTCCAAGACGTTCTGAAAACAACGCACCTGGATATAAGCGGGAATGCATTGACATATTTGCCGCTAACGTTAAATAAGTTAGAGAATTTAGTAGAACTTAGGATAGGCGGTAATCCGTGGGCGTGCGATTGTCGGATGGAGTGGTTCGCCAGTTGGGCGGAGAAGAGGAAGGAAATCATTAAGTCTGATTTAAGTTGTGGATTGACGTACCCCAACGACATGTTAAGAATTTTGAATAACACAAATTGCAAGGCCCCGTGGTTAGTGAGCACCAGTCCGCTAACGTTAAAGAGATTGCAAACGAATGCGCTGTTGGAATGCAAATTCCACGGGAACCCTGCACCGTCAATTACTTGGGTGACGCCAATGAGAGATGTCTTCCATTGGAATCCAGATCCATTGATACCGGACATATTCCACAAGCACGGAGTAGCTCACGATAAGAATTACAATCCTATCGACAATACTGTATCCAGAGTGAGAGTTCTCGAAGATGGCTCCCTGTTCGTAGGCGATATTCATAGAGAAGACAGTGGGATTTACTTATGCTACGCAACAAATCCTCTAGCGAATGTTTCCACGGAAGTCGTGCTCAACATTGATCCGATGACAATGTTTGAAATTAAAATGTATAGTTTACTATGCGGGGCGATATGCGCTGCCGCTTTCCTAGGACTAACTTTACTGGTACAGGCGTTGCGGTGTATGTTTTACAGGTGAGTTTACTTGCTCATTACAAACGTTCCTTTCTATTGAGTTAATTCTGTTTACTCTATTTCTATGAACTATTCTATTTGCGATGAAATTGTACGTATTAAGGAAGGAAAATGTTATTAATTCCAGGTTTCGTCTCCTGGAGACGTGCTGTAGTTGCTGCACGTGTATCAGCCGCGACGCGCCGCGCAGCAGACAGATCTACAGCATGCTGGACAACATCGAACAATATAAAAGACAACAGTTGGAAAAACTAAGAGAAAATTACGCTGTTCAAGTGAGTATATAAAAAAAATATTTCGGTTATAAATTGAATTTATCGCTTGAAGTATTTATTCCTAATGGTAGTATTTTTTTTAGGTTCATCGAATAAAAGACAACTGTACGCAGCAAATGGAATGGATACAGAACAGTTACACGAGCCAAGCGACGCACCTGCGCAACATCAGAGACATCGGTACCAACCACCTGACCGCCATGAAGGATCAGTATTACGATCAGGTGTGTATTTTACATTTACTGTAGCTCATTTATTTACCTACTAATCGACTACTAGCGACAGTTACACGTATTCATGAGTTACGTAACTAAACCTACGATCAATGTGCGATATTAATTTGATACACCGTTGTAATATTTTTTATGTAACACGTAGTGAAAAAAACGTTAGCGCGTACTTTTTGCGCGGACTCACAATAGCAGTTTTATGATTACAGTCTATGTTATACGAAAAAAACAGACGCCATTTCGAGATTGAAGCTTATCGATTACCAATGTTTGAACAGGTGAAGCGCGTCCGAGAATACTCCACGTCGCAGCTGAACTGGGTGCGAGAGAACTACGTGTTCCAAAGGAACAAGATTCGAAAGTTCAGCGCGCACCAGATCCTGCGGATCCGGGAGTCGTACAAGTACCAGCAGCAGACCCTGAACAAAGTTCTGGAGAACCTGCCGAGCCTGTACTTCGAGAACTGCCGCAGCGGCTCGTGCGGCCGCAGCGACTCCATGGCCTTCGACCCCGACGTCGAGGTCATCGACATGTACCTCAAGACGAAGATCGAGAAGCTGTCGAAGCTGCCCAACCCGCTGGCGGACGACGAGAGCAAGTTGTCGATCTACTACACGCCGACGGAGCGCTCGCTCGACTCGCGGCGGAACTCGCCGGTCGACCTGCCGGAGGGCATCCACATCAACATGATCGAGGGGGGCCCGCCGCGGCTGCCGAGCCTGTGTCCGCCGCCGCCGCCGCCGCCGCCGGACAGCCCGACGCCGTCGACGTCGCGGGCCGCGCCTGTACCCGCGCGGCCGTACCTGGAGGAGCCGAAGCCGGCGAGCGAGCCGCTGCTGCGGCGAGAGCGCGAACTACTGTTCGAGGAGCTAGCGCGGGGGCGCAGCATCAGCTCGCCGGAGCTGCGGTCGGAGGACGAGCGGGACGCGGCGCGGCGCGCGGCCCGCGTGCTGCTGGCCGTGGAGCTGGCGCCGGGCTGCGTGCGCCACGCGCCCGGCCAGCTCGTCTGCGCGCGGTGCGCTCGGCTCGACGGGATCGCCCCCTTGTAGTACAGGCTTTTGACGCGCGTCTTCAAGATATACGCCTTGAGCGAGCGAGGGCCGCGCGACATTCGACTGGGCGACTTGGGCGGCGCGCCGTCCTACGTGTGATTCGGTAGTGAGAGCGGGGGACGGACGCTCGCGACGGATCCCGCTCGTACTTCTGAGTGAGCTGTGATAGTCTAGATTTGAATTAACGTAACGGTAGCGACGTCTTCTTCTAGCGGTAGGGCAGCCCGCCCGCGGCCGGGCGCGGCGGACGGACGGTCGGTTTAGATAAGCGTTCTGTGGCTATTGAAACGTGTAAATAGGTCTGTTTGTTTCAATCATTTTTCCATTTGGATGTATTTTTAGGGTTAACTCTTAGAGCGTTATGCATTTTATATCTGTTCAACTTAACTAGTAGTAAAGTGAGGTGTACGGGAGTTCCTGTCGTTGTAATTGTTGCGAGGTCGTTGTGAACTTCCGCGCGTTCGGGCACGCTCGGGCACGCTCGGGCGCGGCCGGCGGCTCGTCCCGTCTCACTCACCCACTGTCCTGACTTTTAACTGCAATCTACACAACCGTTGTACAATAAAATGTTTTTGTGTAAAGAATTGTAATTAACTATTTATGTATACCTATATATTTTGTGACGCCGTCGTATGAAGCGAGTCTCGCAGTGATATGCCAAAAACAATCCAGCAATGATTATACTGTAAACGTTTCTTAATATAAAATATACAAATATTGTTGAAAATTTTCTAAATATTATAAAACAAGAGTAAATAGTAAAATCATGGAGAATAAATTATTTTTCAATGTAACTCGATTTCTTTTATTTACACTGAACAATATTGATTACTTATTACTTACTGTGTTATTGTATTTATATAATGACAATAATCTCTATTTACATGACACAGAACATGACATCAACATTCAATATAACGTCCCTAACATTTAACTCCTGACACTAAACCAAGTATTTATTTAATTTTATCGAAAGCAAAATTTAAAAATTGAAACAGTTAACTTACTTTCAAAATATTCAAAGTAGTTTTAACCCTAAGTGTCCAGTGATACTATTTATAAAAAAAGCTACTCATAATTACATATGGACCTAAAAAACTCTGTAGCAAACTTTTTGTCATTCGTCAAATCCAAGCATCTCTAACTGGAATATTGTTAAGTAACTAAAAATAGATGGAAATAAGTAAAATGTAAAAGGAGATGTTTCAAATCCGGCCCACTATATGTACAGTACCTCGAAAAATCGAGAAAAATCCATGGAATTCGGGAAAAATAAAAATAAATTACTTAAATGCGTACTTTTCTGGTACAAAAATTGTATTTATCATTAAATTTTATCAAGTTTCAACATGGCGTCTTACCAATTTGTAATTGATCACGAACTGTCTACTGTCACTTTAATATGACAGCAATGTAGGTACATATGTCAAACTTCAATCAAATAAACTAACGTGACACGTGATGACAGCTTACCGCCATGACGGATTTTTGTTATTGTGTTGCAATTTCAATTGTATATTTTTGTGTTTTCAAAAAACTAAACCAATTTGAAGTGATTGGATAGTTAAAAACTGTTTAAATTGCGATTCTTCATATTTTAGTATGGTGTACAAAGAGGTAGCCGGCGCTCCATCCATTTTGAAACAACTCTTTTATAATATTCCTTACTTAAATTAAAGCGTAAATGTTAATCATGTGTAGTGTTAAGAGTAAAAATAAGAACGTAGAATACTGAGTTAACAAAACGCGTAAATGAAACACCCACATTTTTGTAAACATTTTATTGACTCTACAAATAACACATAACACCCCGATATAAAATATACGAAACATCCTGGCGAACACGAGAATTCAGTTTCATGTACAAACCGTTACTTAACAAATACCGCAGAATCGGGTAGAATAGGAAATATATATAAAAAATTTCGTATATTTAACTAGTAAAGAGAAAATTGATTGTATATTAGAGTATCTATAGAGTATCTATTTACACAAACTTTGAAAAATAAGTGAGTCAGTCTAACTCTAAATGAAATTGAAGAACAAAATATTTAATTATGTTAATAACCACAGACTATGAAAACCGCTTCTTTATGATACATTTTCATTGGAACCGTTACTAATGCTTATTAATTGTCATTACTTGTTTCATTCAAGATATTTAGTACCCGTGATAAAACTTTAATGTCAATATACTATATTTCATATTATATCATGAACGGTATTAAACCGAATGAATTTTGTTAAAAAAATTTTTGAATGTCAATACAACTTTACAAATATGATTATGATAATAAAGAAATACTTTGGATAATGTGATAAAGATAATAAATAAACTTAAATAGTATAATATGTAAGAAGGAAAACTATTTTGAATAAAATAACTATTAAATAATAATATCGGATTTTATAAAAAAATATATAAAATAATAATAAAAACATACTTAATTATATTTATAGCAAGTTTCTAATTATCAAGAAAATTTAACTATTAGTAATAAAATAACTTGTTTAAAGTAAATAAAATCAACGAACTAATATTTAAAATATTATGGACAATCAATTAAAAATAAATTTAATTCGGCTAAATTTTGAATCAGGTGTATTATAAAATGCTTTGCTCAATGCTTATAAATCTGATGTTTAAACTTTCCTTAGATGTAAATGACAAGTAATCAAAAATAACGAAAACATTACTAGATCTAAAGACTGTATGCAGTTATTTGAAAAACGACACCGTCAACTTCACTTGTGCTAATGAAACACGAGGAATGGAGCAAACGTCGCAAAAATCATCCTCACCTCTCATATACCTAGTGCATAAGTCCAATACCTAGTTGAACCGAATAGTTCTTAACTATTAGTACATAACGCTCAAAATTGATTAACGACAACAATTTCTTCTACACATTGTACGCCACTCGCTACATGCTTGACCTCGCGATGTAACTGGTGATCTCTAATGGGTGCATAATTACTGCTGCTTATCGCAATTTACTAAAACTATTCTTCAGCATTCTCTATATTGAATTTAAATAACTATCTTGAAAGTTATGCATAAACCGATCCGATGTGTACAAATTTTTAATATGAAATGTTCTTTATAAAATAAACTTTTTATTATACTTACTCTTAGTATTTGAATACGTTCAGGAAAATGTTTAAAAATTTGAAAACTCGCTCGCAAGTCACTAGAGTAACATACAAAAAAGCTATTATTTTGTTCTTAAAAAATATCTCAATTACAAGTGTAAAGTCTCTTCTTTATTTATTCCTCTTGTCAATTGTATTAAACTCAGTCTAAGTGTTATATAAAATAAAAAATGATAATGGCGGGGAAATAAAAGTAAAGACGTCAAAATATTTAGTAGCTTTCGCTAGGATCTTAGATTTCATAACTATATTTATTCAAATTACCCATTTATGTATGTTAATTTATTATATCGTGTAACAGAAATTCAATAAACATATTGGGAGTTCATTTTAAAATATTTGTTATTCCTTTTAGTTTAAAAAAATTAGCATAGATAAAAAACTGTTTAACAGAGAGATAGAGTCATCTCTGCATATAGTGTTCATACAGGTGTGGTCCAAAAATGAATTAAGAGGTATCTATTTACACTCAAATCTTAATATAATTTAACATTCTAACCTGCATTTTTCCGAGTATATTAAAATATAGCATTTATTTTATTAAAAATTACAGTTCTATTAAATAAAGGTTATGTTGACAAGTTAATAACTATTATGTTATGTTAATTTTTAGTACAAAAATATGCATAATATACGACGGGAGTTTCATAGACATTGAACATGACCTACATGCTATACAAAATATAATATAATCAGTTTTTTCCAGGAAATAATGTTATTGAAATTTCAATTCCACAAACATTTAAGCTTCAGCGCCAGGGGTGGCGCTATGACAAACTTTTTAACGGCCAACTTTATAATGTTAGCAAGTAAGTATGCTGGTACACTTACCATGGTAGTGTACAAATGTGGTAGGGCATAAATGATTAATTTATCGTCGGGCTTACGGAGGCTTAGTTACCAAAGCGAGCCGCTTGACGTCGCTTCGTACTACTATTCAGTTCGTTTTACTAATCTAAGCCGTATGCCGATATAATTAAAGTTTTTAAGTTACTAAGGAGTTGCTTCATTACTTCTATACTAGGTTCTGTTATTATTCTTCCAATAGCCCAACCGAAATAATAATGAATATTTCGTTAAAAGCTAAGTATGTCTACAGATTACTTAGTCATTAATGTTCTTTGAAATCAAACCGTTCATATAATGAGGAATTTTAAAAAATTCGCTAATAAAACCAATAGAAGATATTTTACGCCAAATAGCCAACAATCAAGCAGACAAGTATCGATATCAAATTTTAAAAGTTATGTTAGTTAGGATCATTTCTTTTTCAATTCCTTAATGTGTAAAAAACATCATTTACCAATTTTATTATTTTAGAACCTTCCCATATTCACTTTTAAGCCATTATAATAATAAATTACTAACCCCTCAAGACAATCCCATTGGCTGGCTATTAACTAGTAGTAGTAGACATCGGTACATTGGTTTCACGAGTATTTGCTCTTTTCCCAAATGATGTAAGGCATTTTTGCCATGATTTGAAGTTTTGGCGTAAAATTGAATTATTAGCTATATATATTTTTTTTTATTCACGCTTTATTGACCTTAAAACTAGAGTACAATGGGCGGACTTAATGCCTAATGGCATTCTCCACCAGTCAACCCTGGGCGATATATATGTAGAGGTTGCGGTATATTATGAAGATATATTCGACTCTATGATGATCATCAGCATAAGAAGATTTTATTAGTCAGGGGTTTTTCTTAATTTACAGTGTGAAACTTGTAAATGACACGATTCAGTAAGGACTTCATAACAAGAGTACGCCTATTTAATACTAGAAATTAAAAATATAGCAGGTTATTGATAAAGATATTAAAAGTTAACCATATGCATTTATACCTTGATCCTAAGTAGAGGTTGAATCAATAAACACAAAAATGAGAGAAGCAACCGACAACACCCATTTCTCAGTACCTCCCAAAGGCATTGGCGGCCAGAGATGCTGACCGCAGTATAATCACTTTTCAACAGAGCGACCGAAATAAAATAAAATCACTGTCGATTGTTAAAAAGTGCCAAGTTAACAAGTGGTAAGTAAGTACTAAGTACATCTTTATGCATAATTTACATCATGCATTTTTTATAGCCTGAAGGGCTGACGAAAAAGCGGACGAGCCACCTGATGGTAAGTGGTCATCGTCGCTTATGGACACCTGCAACACCAGGGGAGTCACCTGTGCAACGCCGGCCCTGAAGGAGAGCTCTTTTTACACCTTTCTTTTGCTTTGCTTTTTGGTTTGCTAGGTGGTGCAGAGCCCAAGAAACTAACAGAGCCTGCGCCATTGATTTATTATATAACTATAGATTGGCAACTGTCTCACTTGAACGAAACCAAAAATGAATCGCCCGCTGTCACCACCGAGCGCGAAGCCGCGCCTGGGGGTTTTTATATTTATAGGAGTCACATCCAGGCACCGCACAAAAAACCATCACTAATTAACACTACATTACGTACTACACTACGTTATTCCACACAGAAATGTAAAAAATAAATTAAGTATTTTGAGAAAATTGAGGAACAATTTTTGACAAGTGCCCGCTAAGCCCGCTATGCCGTCTAAAAATTGGTTTCGTCTATCTATCTCGCTCTTTTATACGTGTATCATAATGTTTTGCTCTTTTGCATTGCCAATCTATCTAAACGTCAGTGTATGCTACATCTATGGCCTGCGCTAACCTCATCCTCATAGACGGCACCACATTGCAGTGACGTATGTAGGGGGGGAACGGTCCTCCGACCCGGATGACACTAAATCAAGAAGAAAAATATCTACATAACCTACAGATGCTAATCCTACCAACTAATATTTCAAGAAAACTTAGGTAGTGTAATCAGGGGCGTTATTATGAACTCTTTTAATTCAGACAGTTTACGTTCACAACGTGTGGGTGACAGAGACAGCGTCTTATTACCTGTAAGGCGCTGTCTCTGTCACCCACACGTTGTGAACGTGAACTGTCTGGAATTAAGTGTTCATAATAAGGGGGCGTTGCGTCGATCCTAAGCGATCGACGCGGGCGCGGTCGGTAGTCGGATGGGTGACCGCTAGTGGCAAAAATTTCTTGAGCGCTTCCGTGCTTCGGAGGGCACGTAAAGCTGTCGGTCCCGGTTGTTATCGATTGATAGCAGTCGTTAAGCCATGTCGGAGGCCTTCGGGCGGCTTGAAAACTTTCGACACTGGGTTGGCCACTAAGTAACCCCTCCACCAACCCGCATTGGAGCAGCATGGTGGAGTATGCTCTAGGCCTCCTCAGTAATGAGGAGAGACCCGTGCTCAGTAGCGGGCCATTAGTGGGTTGTAGCTTAATAAGGGGGCAGGCCTGACGGCAGTGGGCGTGCTATGCGTAACGGGGGGGGGGGGGAGGTTCTTAATAAGTACGAGTTCAAACCTAATGGAGCTCTTAAAATTTAAACCCTTATTATCTATAATTCAACACACTGATGATGGGCATTTTTAAATTCAACCCACCATTTTAGTTTTTACCATGTCCTTACAACCTATTGACAATGTCCATCTGCAGAGCTACTGTACTGTAATACAGTACTCAGTACATTACAGTACAGTACTGCATACTGTACTGTAATCGGCGTCGTTGTGGCAGACATTTAAAAACTTGTGTGCAGTCCATAATAAGTGGTATTAGGTGATTATAACATATATTCGTGTAACATAGTGACTAATTCTATCTAAGTGCTAAATTTTTAATTATTCAATATCTTAATTTAAAATAGGAAATCATACCTATGCGACTTTATAATGTAATTAATGCAGTACAATCCACATTAAGTCCTGAAGCACTAAGTGCGTGTGATCGTTTAATATCGTTAATCCACATGAAAATACGAAAATCAACGTAAAATAACAGGAACTTGATTTTATATTTAATTTTGAAGCCAACACATAAAATAAATTCCTTCTAAACATTGTCCGGTTCCTATACAGCAGAAAATATCTCTCCTCGAGTTTCTAGCAGCTCCTAACTCACAGCCGAGACTTAATCAAGCCCAAACATTATAAATATACTTACACCAATAGCTACTTCAAATAAAAACCCTATAAAAAATATTTATCCACGCGCTGAATGTTACCTTTTTCTCTGCCATCTGCATGGCACTGCTTCCTTTTAAATAACTTGTTATTACCGAAGTTTAATTAATAATAGCATAGTTTAAATTAATATTTAAGCGACATAATTGTGAACTTGTTACAGTGCCCTGTTCTGGAAATAATTAATGATTTTCTATTGTATTGTATCCATCAAGCGATCCCACTGACCTTAGCGCCGGTGCGGTTCCACACGACGACCTTGTGTCCGGAGTTGAGCAGGTTCTTCACGATGCCGGAGCCCATGATGCCCAGCCCGAGGAAGCCGAACTTCATCTCGCTCGCCTTGATGTTCTTCTCCAGCAGCGTCTCCGATACATTCTCCAGGTCCAGCGGCGGGGTCTCCTGGAAGGTCACAGTTATTAGATGGAGGGATGGTAGTGTGGAGACGGTTACGATTTTTTTTACAGATTTTAGTATAGACCTCGTAATATACTGTGACCGAAATATAACAGGACTCTTACTAACAATAACTGACAGGACTAAATATGTCTGCCCCAATCCTTGTAATATCAAAATCAATGAACGAAACAGAATAACATTCCATCATCTGCTAACTAACTACCCATCCTAGTCTAAATTTGAGTCTCGTGCTTGGTCAGTCACAATTGTCATGGGCAGCAGTGGAGGATGGTGCCGCATGCTTGTTCGCTCCCTCAATTCCATTATAAAAAGTTATCCATTGTTAATGACCAATGCCAGGCGTGAAGAAAGTCCATAAGTTATTATTGGACGAAACATATGCAAGAAAGTAAACTTTTTCAAAGTCATTTCGTCCATTGCCCGAGAAAAAACACCTGTCACATAAATATTAGCAACGGTCGAGAGTACTTGGGATCCCTCAATACACTACAAACTGAGCCCAAACTAATATTTACCTACAACTTGTCGTCCAAGTAGCTAATATAAGTAAACTTGGGCCGCATGTACAAGTTACTGAACTAGGAGGACTTTAGCAACAATGCGACAAAGGCGAAGGATATAAAACTCATTATAATTATTCTTATCAGATTCCGATAGGCACATGGTTTGAGTATGACTTGGACAGGGACATAGGATAGGATAGTTTACTTTATTCCTGGTATTAGGATACTCCATAGGATACTTTATTCCTGGTATTACATTCCCGTGGGATAATTTTAATGTTTTATTGTTATTGTCGCCAAAGTATATTTTAATAAATTTATTGATAATTTTGAATTCAAGTTTGATAAAATATGCTAAAATAATTAAAAAACAATCAAGCTGAAGAGAACAATAATTTCACCCACCCAGAACTCAAAAACCAATTTAATAAATGACATAAATGTATGTCCCGGCTCCGCAGGCGACATCACTACAGGCGTGTAATCCAAACACCTGTACTACCTATCTAATATCGACAGCATCAACACCTTCGGAATCCACAACTATCCACCTATTGGGCTCGGGTGTCTTCTCACAATGAGAGGGGCACAGGCCATAGTACCTACACGCTGGCTTAGTGCGGATTGGGAGACTTTACACACCTTCAGCTCAATTCCCACTGATTGAGCAGCCGCCGACAACGCCTTTTTGAGGCAAAATCATTTTGAACCTTATTTGTTTGTTGTGTAACAATACAATGACAATGAACTATGTAAGATTCAAAATGATTTGTAATATTTTGCCTCAAACAGCCGCTTCCGGCCGCTGGTCTTTCAGTGGGAATTGAGCCTTAAAAACAAAATCCAAGTGATGAATATTGAATACTCACCGGTCTCAATATATTGGAAGGTCGTTGCAGCAGGCTGGACTTCTTAGAGAAGGAGTGGTTGAGCATGGACGGCTTGTCGTTCGCCATGTCCGTGTCCGTGTACGAGCGAGAGATGTTCTTCACCTTCTTACGAGGGGTCCCCTTCATCCCGGCGGACGACGACCGTTTTATAGGCTTCACCTTTGAAATGCCCAAACGAATCTATAAATATTGAGAGGTATAAATGATTTGCTCTAGGTTGTTATGGTGGGGAACTGGTATTACAATTAAGTATGTTGGTTTGGCAGTTGTAAGGGTTTAAAAGGAGCTTTTAAGATTACCACGCTTGGTAAAGCAGGGGATGGTATCCCCTGAATAAGTCTCGCGCTTCTTGGAATATGGCGCGCAACCGCGCAACGTTTAACGCTTGCTAAATTTATAGGCAGCAACATTTACGCGCATTTACGGGATCGACAGCCGATTTAGATCTGATATTTTCAACAGGAGTTCGTACCGATTTTTATTTTATTACCGATATCTTGAGCTGTCTCTGTGTCGAACAAAGATCGCAAATTCCTGTTACTCTGGAAGCTAAGTAAGTCCTACAGACCTCATTATCTATTTCGGTCTTTTGGTTATGGAAAAGTACTGCTAGGCTATTCTGTAAGGGACATCTTTGACATCTCGTAGCTGAATCCGCGGTGAGATTTTGATTTTGACGTACATCGCGTTCTGTTAAAATTAAAACCGAAGGCAGCGCCAATCAAGCTCGCAATGGAAGTGACACAACTCACCTGAGTGAGCTTCGATATCGAATTTGTTTCTTACAGAATAGCCGTGCTGATCCATACCGGTAATCACCTACCCTACGGACTCGTTACCTTGGGAGTGGCGCTCTTCTTCTTGACCTCGGACGTAGCCTCGTCTTCAGTCTTCGTCTCCTTGCCGTCGGAGCTGTCCTCGTTCATGACATCTTTCAACTTATCGAAGTCCGCCTCCGGGTTGCGGGCGTGATCGTCCAAATCACCGAATTTCTAGAACGACCATATACGTTTACTCACGAGAATAAAAGAAAAAAATCCAGAAAGAAAATCTGGCTCTAGGGTCCTCAACCGGATCACGAAAAGTAGTCGGGCGGTTGAATAAAGCAAAACGATTTAGCCAGGTTTAAAACTCTAACACCAGCCTAAAGTACCTTCGGGATTAAACTGGATCGTAAAGATTTCTACAGGCGCAACAAGAACAGGGGAGGTTGGCTTAAACTAAAAAAAATATAGAACCTCTCAAACTCCAATCATTAACATTATTTCAATCAACATTATTGAGATGATATAGAAAAACATAACATTTTATCAAACCAATTGCCTTCATGAACATTCTGAATTACGCTTTGATTGAACCTCACGCAGGATACATTTAAATTAAAGCGCGGCTAAATAAGTCGTACACTCGCCTTCGTCCCTTCCAGTCACCCAAAAATTGCATCATGTGTAGAGTACTGCAGTTACTTCAGAAGGGTCCTAAAGTTTGGCTTGCAACCTGGCACTCACCTCAGGATTCTCGATGTACTCCTCGATCTGGTTGACGGCCTCCTTGAAGGCGACCGTCTTGGAGGACTTGATCAGCTGCTCCTTGTGCTCCTGGTACGGCTTGATGTTGTGTTCCTCGATCCAAGCACTGTTGACAACGGGAGCCACTTGAGCCTTTCCTCAGAGTAGGTATGTTGACGCTATGTTTTTAAGGCATGATGTTATTGGAGAATTATGATGGAATAATCGTTTCTTTTTGTGCCACATTACCACCCAAGAGATTACCGCCACTTACCATCCGATGAGTTTGTACCTGTTGTATCTATACTAACAATATAAAGCGGAAGAGTTTGTTTGTTTGAACGCGCTAATCTCAGGAACTACTGGTCAGATTAAAAAAAAACTTTTTATTTTGAATAGTCCATTTATTGAGAAAGAAGGATTCTTAATTTAGGTACTTTAAGTTAATAGACGACAAACAAGACATCTGATGGTAAGTGGTCAACGTTACCCATGACATGAGCAACAACAAAGGCATCATTGATGCATTGCCGGCCCGGAAAGAGGGAAAAGGAAAAAGTTACAAAGCTTCCAGTCGAAACGCGATATTATGTTGATTAGCAGTTGCCTAAGGGTGCCTTTCCACGAGAGCTAAGCTGTTTTGTAAATAATATATTTAAGTACTTTGGAACATTTAATTGAAAAAATAAAGTTTTATTTATTTTGTCACAATTATACCACGTTTAGTTTTAACATGCCACTGACCACAGCCATTACAGTTTTGAGTGTATATTCACACGAGCGACTATGAGCTGTCAATATGTTGAACAGCGGCGACAGTGGTCGCAAGTGTCGCAACATTTATGAAATTGCAGTTTCGTTCAAACGAGCGACATTGTATGACGTCAATGAACTGTCGACAATACTGGCGACAAACGCAGCGAAAATGCGACTACAACGCAAGGTCTAGCAAACTGCACCGAAAATAACAAAAAATACTCGGAGTCAAGTGGACGTCGGAGACACCTAGTGTTGCTCAACCTTACAAACATTACCTATAAAGATACAATTCCCCCAGTGTGGGGCACTGTAACGCACAGTTTACGACACAAATGTTCACGCTGGTCGACACAATAACAAATTGTGCGCGAACATTTTATAGATGTTTGCGCACATTCTGTAGGTATACTATTTTTGAGTGTAGGTACGTGTAGATGTATGCAGTGGACTTGCGTCGATGCGTACACGCTTGTTGTTCGTTTGCAAACTCATTCTTGCTTCCGCTTGCAATGTTTGTGAACAAATGTGCTGCTCACTATTTTGGTGGAATCGTACCATAACGTAACAACGTCACTGTTAGAATTAACATCAAAATAAAAAAATTACCCGACTACGTCAGAAGGAAATAATGTTTTTCGAGCGTATGCTTACATATTATTATGTATGCATTCGTTAGTCGTGCCCTACGGCTAGACGGAATTTGACATATTGAGAGGTGTCCTTGTCGTTTAGTAATTTTTTAATATTTCAGGTTACGTACTTAATACGTAAAATTACTGAATCTGCTTCGGCGTCACGTTGCTGTTGCACGCGTGAACAAACGCTGATACTTTCAATCGTACGACTGCATTGCGGTATCGGTACGTTTTTCGTACGACACACGCACGGTCGTTTATTTTCATACAAAATGCACGGTGCGGCAGCAGCGCGGTCGTCGACGCAAACGTACGAAGCGACTAAATTGAAAGCACCCTAAAACTTATGTTAGACCGTAACGGCATAAACTTTATCCAAGTTTAAAAATTAAAAAACTAAATGATCTGGACGGCGCAGCGTCAAATCTACCGGCAATTTTTTTATTCTGATATTAAATTTTTTTGTCACTACCAAAAATGTATGGCAAGACATGACACAAATTATTAATATTTTGTGCATTATTCAGGCGGCTCAATCACATTCGCGCGAAAGCAAGTGTGTAAGGACTAGGGTTGCCACCCGTACTTTTTAATAAAGTATTGTACGTTATTTCAGGCAATTGTACTCTATACTTTATGAGAACAATAAAGTACACGAAAATACTTTATTTCGCATGATTTGATTTCTTTGTAATAAAAAATGAATCACTTATTAATTTTAATTTAAATATAGATTGTAAAGATGCTGTGCAATTGTTTAGTCAAGATCCTAATTTGATACAAACTGCAAAAAGCAATAAAAAATATGTTTTTAAATTTTTAAATATAATAATAATAATATAATTTTAAATATAATAATATAATAAATAAATTGTACTTTATTTTGATACTATGTACTTTTTTTTCTCACCTATAATAACCAATGTACTTTATTTGCAAAAAAAAGATGGCAACAAGGGCGGACCATCGCAAACTTCTTTTTGAACAAACTCATGTAACTCTTTATCTGTCAAAGCTGTGGCGATTCGTACAATATACAAAGGTTTTTTTTAAAGGTTTGGTACGAAAACACTTTTCTACCATAACATTATATTTAGTTGAAAATTTGATTCCTTTCAGTTTATTTAGGCATAAAGATCCGTACTAAAACTAAATACATAAAGCATAACTTTGTCTGTCAGCTGCTTTGTTTTTTACGCTGAATTCGCTGAACCAATTTCGATGTACGAAGATAATTTGAGACACGGAAAGGACAAAATATGATAGTTTTTTCCTCCATGCTTAAACACTTCAACAACTTTAAAGAGGAGATTAGAAAAAGAGTTGCTCCATGGTTTTTTCCCCAGAAACCATCCGTTAAGGGGTAAAAGGGGGATGGAAATTTGCGTTGGGATTCAATCACACATGGACAGAATAATATGTTAATCAAAGTAATATCTTATTGGGACAATTTTAACGACATTTTGTCTTTGTCTATAACTCATGCGAGCATAATATGCCATATTATGGCCCCCAAGGCGGGAAATTACTGTTACTTTATATAAAAAAACAAGGCGTTCATCACAATAATGTGCTTCATAGTTTTTATGTAATGTAACTCCTCAGGGCGTTTTATCAATAAAACATAAATGGGATAGCTAAGTTTCGCGGAACTTAATTGCGGCACTGTCATTTCCAGGTAACCTTGTCATTTATCTGGTTTCATTTATTGTGTCATCTATTGGTTACTGGGTCAGAAGTAGTTGTAACTTATCTTGCACGTAAAATTCATAAAAATTTAATTAAACATAAATTAGAAGAAAAGAAACCTGAAAACATAAATACATATTCTTTGTAAAAATCCTAAAAAATCGACCTTATGACGATGTAAAAACATTATAACCTCTTTGTGGATATACTGATACCCGAGTTGTCAGGAATATGGTTATGCCACTCCCTACTAAAAACAAATTTATTATCTGTGCTCATAGATCAATTCAGCTTGTAAGCAAAATTTACTGGCATTTTTAGGGTTCCGTACCCAAAGGGTAAAACGGGACCCTATTACTGAGACTTCGCTGTCCGTCCGTCCGTCTGTCACCAGGCTGTATCTCATGAACCGTAATAGTTACACAGTTGAAATTTTCACAGATGATGTATTTCTGTTGCCGCTACAACGACAAATACTAAAAAACAGAATAAAATAAATATTTAAGTAGTTTTAAGTAGTTTTAGAATCTAGTAGTTTAGTTACCTTTCGGTCCAAGAGATGGCGTTGTGCGTAAGATGTGGCTACAATAAAACAATTAAATATTTAAGTGAGGCTTTCATACAACAGACCAGATTTTTTGGCGTTTTTATACATAATGGTACGGAACCCTTCATGCGCGAGTCCGACTCGCACTTGGCCGATTTTTTAATTCTTGCCGTCAATCTGCAATGTATTGTCGAAAAAGCTATACCCATACGAATTTTATGGAGAAATTTTATTTTCCATTTAGTTAGCCATCATTGAAGCCGTCGCCGTCGGCAAAAACCGATTTGTCATAAACAGCAAAAAAACACAAGACGGAAAAACATTAACAATGGCATAGTCAAAGATGTATTAAATATCTAGATGGAACATCGAATCCGTGAAAACGTGTCAAAAAGTTGTGGCCAACTGTTGGCCACAACTTTTATATCATTACGCACAGATTACGCACACATAGACAATAAATGAACACGAAAAACATCGCCTACACGCTAGGGTTGCTGAGGATTCCTCTTCCGCTTCCTCATAATGCGGAAATTCCGCAATATTTTGGGTTCCTCAACCGTTACCGCATCCTCATAAATAAAAATAAAAAAATCCTCTTCCGCTATCGCTTCCTCAAAATTTAAGAGGAATTTATGAGGAATTTCACTGCGCATTTCTTCTATGAAATTGTATCATTGACTATATCTTTTTTTGTGTGCGTGTGTTGTGTATGTTACTGAACTCCTCCGTAACTGCTGAAACGATTTTGATGATTCTTTTTGTGTGTTTTGAGCATGGTTTAGATTCATAGCTTGGTCCACTGGAAAATGCCCTTTTAATTATTTTTTGTGTAATAAATGTATGTACCTAGTTATGTACAGACAGGACAGCAGCTTTTGGGTTTGGCCCGCTAGTATATAAATACTAAAATTATAAAATTTATTATTATTAAGTATTTTTCTTTATTCCTCTTCCGCTTCCTCATCCGCATCCGCTTCCTCAAAAAATATCCTCTTCCTCATCCGCATCCTCAAAATTTGCGCGTCACAATTCCTCTTCCTCCTCCTCTTCCTCATAATCAATTCCTCAACAACCCTACTACACGCACACATGCTTGATAATGTTGCCTTGTTTTTTTTTTTGTTTTATTTGTAGGGCGACGCTCAATCTAGATATTTAAAACATCATTGGGCATAGTGTATGATGTCACATGCCAAGTAAGGCCTACACATTTTTAACTGTCCTCGTTTCACTTCGTTTAAATCTAATACCTTGTTATTGAAATAAAAAATACTTTATTTATAAGTATTTTATTCTTACGTTGGTCAGATTTTTTATTGTCCATAATGCAAATTTCTCAAGGACGCAAGTAAGCTACACAGTCGTCTATTAATTTTATGGGTTTATTCAACGGGTGGCTCGGAATTGAGATTACCGGTACTAAAAATATTGAATATTTAAGTATTGCCCCAATAACTATTCGAAATTATTCCCCCATCCCCATTTCTTGGCAAAATTGGTATAATTTTCATTTCATTTTATTACATTCCAAAGTTTAACATGTTAAGGTCCATCAACATTAATCTAAAAGTGCACGGACCACTAAAAGTGTACGTGTACGTCCTTAGCGATATGTAGTGGGCTTTAATTGCCCGAGGTGACTACGTTGTTTTAGCTCTTAAGAACTCCACTTCGATTCAGATTATAAAAAAATACAAAAATATGACTTTTATACCACGTTAATTACGGTCAAGTCTATAACATTTAGGTACTCGAAAGAAGTACAAATGGTCAATATAGATTTATTCTTACCAATGTAGGTATAACCGATTGCGATTGCTACCTGTAGGTTCATAGAAGATCTAGGAGAAAACCTACCTACTCCTCCGGTTGAAATCGATCTAGAATTCGTTATAATAGGGTACTTTCCGTAATGAAATATAAAGTATGAAATTTGATAAAAATTAAAATTTATGTAGAGATGTACCTACTTTATTATTCTGATTTTGAGTCATAAAAGCACATTATTTTAATATACAATAATAAAATTCGAAATTTTTTACCTGTATGTCACATGACCTAAAACACGAGAGGTATTGGTGTGACGTCATAAAGACAAAAAATAACCAACCAACCAAACTTTCAGTTTATTTGTAGCTGTTTACGTTGAATGAATGCTGGTCATACATACATATAGTGCCACAAACTTATCTGACCCGGTAAGGGGGCGTTACTGTCTTTGTCTTCGTCTTTGTCTGACAACAGTATAACATTTGCATTAGTTCCAATTTTGGCCACCGGGTCAGATAAGTTTGTGGCACTGTTGCTTTTACCATTATTACGTCATCAAAATGGCTGACAAGTGCTGACAGCGTTTATCCGGAAATAAAAAAAGAATTAATATTTTCTTTTATTTTAAGGCGAGAAAGCGAGTTCATTTTGCTCAAATATTTTTTGTGTTGCTTTTTATTGGGAAAATCAAGTTTATTTTTCACTACCGAAAATACCCTATTGCATGGCACACAAATACATACATACCATAATTCCGCCAATGCCATTAAGGTACATTTTAAGATTGAAGGCGTTGTCTAAAAATGCCCTTAGTGAATTTTTCTGACGAGCTAAATTGAACTGTGAGCATAATGTATAAGTTTGGTTATAGCATAGAGTGGTAAGTCCGTGTGTTCTGTGACTCAATTATAATTACAGGGAGGGAACGCAATATAACCGAAAAAAATGAATTTTACTTTTGTCGGTGGTTGGTTCGTGCTTATCTCAAGAACGGCTTAACCGGTTTGAATGCGATTTTCATAACATATTGTGGTATAAACAGTATTTATTTTATTTCAAACGATTCAGAAATAAAAGAGTCAGGTCAGATTAAATAATTAACAGTTTCCTAAGTTGACTACTAACTAAGGGACTGGTTTCCTGAAGCAAGGGAAGGACGGGTTTAATATTAGGTTGTTCGGAAAGTAATTTCGTTTTTCCGGACAGAGTTAATTGTGATTCTTGAAACATACTTCACTCTTATGCCGCGTAACTTTTATGTTTTGAGAGCCAATAAAGCAAGGTTTGTGTGTGAAAAAGCTCAATTGAATCTATGCAGTAGTTTTTGGTTGGTTTGTATGGCGAGCAATAAGCAGTGTTTTCGTCACTATGTATTTTTTAGGATGGAAAAATTAAAAATGTTGTTTAAGTGACAATTTTTATTTCGGATGAACTGATGTGGATGTATGTAATGCCACTTCCAACATATTCTCCAGAACTGGTGCCTTCGGATTATCATTTGTTCCATTCGCTGCAAAATTTTTTGGACGGTTAAATCTTTACTTGAAGTGAAGAGGTCAAAAATGACCTATATCAGTTTTTTGTCAATAAAGACCAGAAAGATGGCACCAGAAAGACGGTATTCTACCAGAAAGATGGCAAATGATGCTGAACCAGAATGGCTAATTTATAATTTACTGAAATGTTTTTATTATTTCATACGAAAGTTGGCTTTCAATTTCATATTAAAAAAACGGAATGACTTTCCGAACAACCTAATAGTTCAAAACACGGCAAATTGCGTGCGCCTCGTGGACATGGATCTGTCAATTTCAAAGATTATTGATTTGTCTACATAAAGGACTGCGCACATGTATCAACCTGTTAGGCACTTCTCACACAACGCTATTTATGAGCTACGCGACTGCAACGCAATCCAAAATTTGTATGTATCTGACACTTTTGACTGACAGGAGTCGCATCGTAGACGCGTGAGAAGTGCCTTAACCGACAAAATGAATTGACAATACATATTTATAAGGTACTGGCGTGTCTCTCCTGTGTTCATTTTAAAGGTAGAGGTACCTATTTGACAAGATTAAGAGTGACATTACACATTGAGAAGAGTTGCACATAATACAGAAACTACTAGTTTCTTTACCCTCCATCCATTCTGGTTATATTGAGTCAGTTTAGAATACTGACCCAGATTCCATGCTGGCAGAAAAGGGTGTCGTAACAGGCGAGAGAACAGCTTGACTGTTGATAAGCTACATTCTTGTGAGCGTCGGCCCCAGACGATTTGTCAAGTTGCTGGGAGCTTGAGATACAGTTGGTTCTTGAATTCCTCGCGCTTCCTTAATGCCCTCTAACGCGTCGGTGATACATTTGGTATAACTGATGTGCACAGGCGACTGTGGCTTCTTACCATCAGGTGGCTCATCTGCTTTTTTGTATTATTTGCTATCGTCGGCTATTTTCAAAAAATCCCTCCTGACATGATTAAGCTACAACCCACAAATGGCCCACTACTGAGCACGGGTCTCTCCTCATTACTGAGGAGGCCTAGAGCATACTCCACCACGCTGCTCCAATGCGGATTGGTGGAGGGGTTAGTAGCCAACCCAGTGTCGAAAGTTTTCAAGCCGCCCGAAGGCCTCCAACACGGCTTAACGACTGCTATCGATTGATAACAACCGGGACCGACGGCTTAACGTGCCCTCCGAAGCACGGAACATGATTAGCGTTGATAATATAAATCTTAAACACACTTTAAATATAACTTTTAACTTGTTATATGGGGAAACATGCCTGCTATATACTACTTATATAGGAAATTTTGAAAACAGGGTAATGGTAAAATTCCTACAGATGATAAATTTTCAGTAGTTGTTAAAATGATAAATGTATAAGGTAAGTGACCAATATATTATAAGCAATGTAAATGAATAATCAAAGTAATTTGTTTTAAATTAGCAAAAATTTTATCTGCCTCCAATCGGGTACTAAGTCAAGAAAGGGGATGTTCCAACTGAGTTAAGGTCACATTACATTTACTTAACAACTTTTTTCTGATCCAACTCCTAAAAAACATTGATATATAAATTAAGCTTTATTCCATGTGACATAATATTATGGTTGTACTTTTAAAATGTACTTGAAAGAATTTAATATTAATTATAAATTTACTAATGCTGATGGAAATTAACTTAACACACCAACAGCTAACAATACCTTAACCCTTAAGCAGCTACTGAAAACATTGTATACAATACATGAAAATATAAAATTTAGGTGAAGTATATGTAGAAATATTGAGGTGTATATTACACCTACATTATCTAAAATCTAAAGCATAATTTAAATATTTTCATGAATGTACTTGACATAACAAAAACTATATATTTTTTTTTTAATTTTTTTGTATATTACACCTACATTATCTAAAATCTAAAGCATAATTTAAATATGTTCATGAATGTACTTGACTCTGAAGTTTTTTTTTGTCTTTTTATAATAACAATACATTAATTTTCGAAAATTAAACTACATACTATACAATATAACTTATAGATATAAATACTTACACATATTTATTTACAATTTAAATAATAATAGTATTATAGTGAAATTGCCTAATAAAAAAATTAATTAATGCTCCAAAATGGAATGCTGCAGTATGGAAATATGATTAAATGTAATTTATACAATGTGTCCGGTTTCGGTCTGTAAAACTTATAGGGCATGTAGTATGAGTTATTTTATGAATAAAATTCTTCTGTATACTTAAGACCACAATCAAACATGATTGAATATTAATTGCTTTAATATATCTATTTTCATGACATCTTTTTTTGCAATTATACTATATATCAATAACTTTCAAACATGTATTTTATTCTTGTGAGAGCGAGGTTAATCATGTATAGTGACCAGATTGAATTAACAACTTCCCAAAGAATAAAGGCGTTATAGACCATTAGAGACAGCATGCAAGACTTTTTAAGATGCATTATTGAATATTAAGATTAATTAAAAGCAAAATAATCACTATCAATATTAACTTTTTGCAAAAATGGTTCTTGATTGACTGGTATTCATGGATGTAATGTCAGTTCTTAAAATAAATATATACCATTTCTACCATGTACTTACAAGTATAGTCTTTTTGCACATCAGTTACACCACGGTAAGACCACATGTTAAATGTACATGTGGGAAAACAGCGCAAAGGGGGAGATCCATTACAAAAATAAAGGGATATATACCAACAAGTATCAAATAATTTAATGACACCTAGTACAAGTAGAGAGGACATTTCATTGATCATATTATTACAAAATATAATATATTTCACCCCCAGATTAGCTCCTTAATTCATGATGCTAATGACAACTATAAAAACAGTAATTTGCTGACTTATCAGCTTGACACTCTTGGGAAAATTTGATATGATGGTATTACTCAAAGCTGGATATAATTTTTGAGTTATACATAATTTTTAATTGGAGCAGCTACATGCATTCTTTCCACTTGAATCCAAGTAAGAATCCAATATCAAAACCAATTTAATGGAATATTTTTAATACTCACTAATTATTGGTTCCAAAGAAGTAAATGCATTGGACATTGGTGGTCTTCTTAGGAGGTTTCAGCTCCGGAGTAGGAATAGCTACCTGAAACATGAGAAATAAAACAAACTTTAGCTTTTGTTCTAATATTTGTAAAGTAGTTAACTTCAGCTTGTGGGTGGAAAGTAAAGAACAACACAACACTATCTTTCACTGAAGGATATTGGGCAATCTTTGTTAATTTTGGTATAGTAATATTTATACGCCTAAGTCATACACCCAATCTGATTGCATTTTCTCATTAGAAGTCAGGATATTCTGTTGCTTACTATGAGTACCTCCTTAACTTTAGAATATTAAAATTAATGATGTTATCATACACTTATAAGTTTGGGAAAATATAATGTCAATGTAATATCTATATCCAACTTTAAATAGATTTAGAAAGATGGGCGGGTCATTGGATTGGAATTTAACAAAAACTATATATTTTTTTTAATTTTTTTGTATAATTTAATCAACTGTGTTTTAGAGTATGAAGTGTTTTACTTACTAAAATACTGAAAAAGTGTGAGCATATAACTTGAAATTGTGTTTGTCTCACTTCAAGAGTAGGTTCAAATCAATGTTTAAAGTTGTCCATCGCGCTGTCTTTGCCCCTAACTAAAAGAAATATTCCACTTCCCATCCCTTTCCCACATAATTATGTTGGGAATAGGTGCGACGAGGACGACCAATTTCCCAGTTGTTTACAAATAAGGGTTGAAAGTTACTTTACCAGGGTTTTAATACATTTTATAGGTTTTGTTATCAATGTTTGAACTTTTTCACGCTACATCCAATCGCAATGACTTTTATAGCGTCCTTTAACCACACATCCAAAATTTCCCGCTTTAAATTGTTTGTTTATAAAATGTTACTTTGTATAAAAGAAATAGTATACATTAACGCAAATATGATTGTTTTTAAGAAATTTTATAGTACAAAAAGGTGATAAGAGTTTTAAAATAGCATAACGTAAAACTCACCCGGCCGGGCCACGGGCTGAAACCCTTCATTTTAGCCCTGAAACAAGAAAAATACCAAATGATAAATTTGGACATTATATTAACACACTTAACAAATCATTTAGTGGTATTTTAAACAACCTACCAAACTAAATCACCAAGTTTTAATTCGATTGACATGGTACACGACTACTCCGATCAGATTTCCACGACGAACTAAACCATAAACAAAGAGCATTGTATAAACTATAAACTTTTCCGCGTCTAATTTTTGTTTATGGTTGAAGGGATATGACATAGATTATTACAGAAAGAACAAAGTAATCAGTAAAATAAAAATCATAATAGCCAAATTAGGTTTTAAACAATGTTAATTTATAATTTTATGTTTATTAAATAGATCGTCAGCCTCACAATACTTGGCTCCCAAATACCGGTATATTTTGAGCGTAGATTATACATTACATTACGCTAGGTTCCATTCCACCACAATTAAGATAAGTTCCACTGACCGCACATAACAGCTATCACGCGTACGACGCGGTAAATATTTTATCTTCTTCTTCTTCTCGTGCCTCTCCACTACTGGAGGTTGGCTGTCAGCTCTGAGAACTTTTCGCGATCTTGCGCCAAGCGAATTAGATGTTCGACGCTGGCGATGTTCGTCCATTCTCGGATGTTGCGCAACCAGGACTTCTTTCTCCTTCCAGCGCGTCGCTTGCCAGCTACTTTGCCCATCATTATAAGCTGGAGCAGTTGGTATCGCTCGTGTCGCAGGACATGTCCCAGATATTCGACTTTTCTCTTTTTCACGGATGGTAGCAACTCCCTGCTTCTGGCGACGCGCTGGAGTACTCTGACGTTGGAAACTTTCTGTGTCCAGCCAATACGGAGCATTCTCCGGTAACACCACATCTCAAAGGCTTCGAGACGTTTCTGGGTGTCGGCTTTCAATGTCCAAGCTTCACTACCATAAAACATTACTGGCCAGACGTAGCAATGGAGCATTCTTACTCTGAGCTTTATGGACAATTTACGACTGCACAAAACCTTCTCCATTCTCTTAAAACATGCTCGGGCGATTTCAATCCGGGTACGAATTTCTTGTTCACTGTCCCATTCTTCATTCACCCAAGCTCCAAGGTATTTGTACATTCGCACCCGCTCCAGATCTTTACCTCCAACCTGAATCCTAGGGTTAAGATCCTTGTTCCCTGATGCTACCAGAAACTTGGTTTTACTCACGTTTATGCTCAACCCTGCTTTAAAACTGCACTCGCTGACCCTGTCCACCAATATTTGTAGGTCTTGTTCTGAAGAGGCTATCAGCACGGTGTCATCGGCGTATCTCAAGTTATTAACGACTTTGCCGTTTATCTTGACTCCTACTTCCAACCCCTCCAGAGCTTCAGATATTATTGCTTCTGAGTACAAGTTAAAAAGCAGGGGAGATAGTACACACCCCTGTCGAACTCCACGGCAGATTTCAATTTCTTCCGTCTCCGAATGCTCGACTCTCACAGCTGACTTTTGATTCCAATACAAGTTCTTATCATTCTCAAATATTTTGTGTTTACGTTAAAATTTTGCATCCTAGGCGGAACAGCTTTCACGGTAGATGAAAACATTACAAATAATGGGGTTTGAAAAGATAAGGTTGGAACTTAAAGAGGTTAGGTTACAATTTATAATTCCAAAGGGAAAACCTCGAAATCTATTGGTTAACTTCAGACACATGAAAAATTATACACAATTATTTTTTTGCTTTAAGCTCTTCAGAAACTACTTGGGAATCTTATTAAAATATATTTTATATTTTTCATCGCCATCTTACAAGTTTGAGAAACTTGCCTATCCTTAAAACGCCCATAACGCCCCACCGATTCAAACGTCATACATGATAAATCATCACCGCGCACAAATCGATAATTATCAAATTTGGAACGGTATGTGACATGTTTTGAGCGTTTTAAATGCATAGTGGAACATGCTCATTGATGTCCTGTTGTCAACGTCAATGTCGATTGCCACTGACTTGTCAACTTTGAATTTGTCAATGTCTCGCTTCTTTTGTCAAATTGTCAAGTACTGTACTGAATGGTTCATGATTCTGGTTCTGTTTTCAATTTTTCATGGAGTATTTCTTTAAATATAAACGGATAAAATATAAATAATTGTTGAATAAGTGCCAATAGTTGATTTACGGGTATGAATACAGAGATGAACGATCAGGTGTTTCTCAGAAATGTCTAAGAGGTTTATTTTTCCGCAGCAGAGTGGTGAAAGAAAAAAGCCAAAACTCGATATTAGTGTTTCTGATCATAATTTTCCTCTAAGTCAGAATGCAGGATCTAATAATGGTAAAAAATTATTTATTGTAAAAGTTTTTATCACATCAACATAATGGTAATCTTGTTTATTTTTAAAAGTTGATGGTGTTTCAATAGTTCCCATTTTCAAAAATTACCATGTTTCTTGCAGTGGAGAACCACTTTGACGATATTGACGATGAATTACTGTTACAAGCGAGTCAGGCGTGCGAGCAGGCTTGCAATGCCAGCATGTTGCCAACATACAGCCAATTCAAGCCACCGGCATTAACCAGCACCCAATTACCAAGTCAACCAAGCAGCTCCAAAAACACGTTTTCCTTCAAAACTCCGAGTGTTGGTCAAAAAAACACAATCTCAACTAATTTAAAAGACAAATGCGAACGTATCTCATCCCCTTTGCGTGGTATAGCAACCAAAGTTACTGAAACCATAGATTTGACTGGCAATTATTTTAACGACAAAGTGTTAAATACACAAGACAACAATTATCTGTACAGACAGTTGCTTGAGCTTAAAGAGGAGAATGCAAAGCTGAAATCAGAGAATGGCATACTGTTAGAGAAATGTGTTACTAAGGAAGGTGAGGCATCGATACTGCGCACTCAGCTGAAGACATGCCAGATAGCAGTAGACAATGCAAGGTTGGAAAAGATTAAGGTTCACGAGCAGGCTCAGATACAGTGGAGCGAGAAATTACATACAGTTAATCAGCAGTTACATGATATAAAGACTCAGTTGGATTCTAAAGTAAATATTAACATGTTATTTAATATATTTTGTAGATAATCAATAATTAATTTTACAACAAAAATTACATGTGTTTTTGGTAACATTACTAAACTATAGTTATTTAAATTCAAAATCATATGTTCACATAGGAATCATTACATTTATAAGATACTATGGGTGTGTTCCAGTCAGGGACCGTAACCAAATCAAGTCATTTTCTAGACATAATGGAATATTTCAAACATTTGGAGTACCCAAACCAGGGGCCCAAGTGTGCTAATTTATAAAAGCTTCATTTGTTAAGTGTAGTATTTATTTGACATTTAGTTTACAAAATAAATCAAACTAGTATGAAACAATGCAGTTCAAATTTAAACATTTAAAATTGATACCCTGGGTGATTGGATGTTGGATACAGAAACATTGTTATTTAAGTAGATTAGAATGGAACACCTGTTTTGCACATGTGCGGTTTATGACTCAACAGTATAAAGCCTTGTAGAATGCATTAATCTATATTTTTTTTCTAGAACTTAGAGATAATAAGTATGAAAGAGAAATGCAAAATGCTAGAATCAAATAAAGTTAAACTGACCCAAATAACTGTAGCTGGCAATGACATGGCTAGGTAAGTAGCTATACATTTTGTTATATGTATAATGTTGCATGTCATATGTCTGTCAGTCAAACAATAAGCCCTTTCATCCAGAGATGAATGCAATGAACTATATGATTTATAGGACTTTCAAACCCTGGTGTACCTCATGGCATGACACCTCAACAACTACACAGTAGTCTCTCTCTGATCCCTAAATCATCCTTCCTCTATGAATGGACCTCATTCTTAAATCATAATTTTTTTTTCTGCTGTAATACAGTTCTTTCGTTTTGTTTTAAATTGTTTTGTTTTTCATAGCTTCTGATATTGTTCAAATTCTGTTTCATAGCTTCCTCACTTTGCTGTAGCATATTATGTCTGTTTGATAAAAAGGTTTTACTTTTACATAAATATTGAATACATAGAATTTTATGTAATAACAATTCTTAAGTTAAGTCCAAAAAAGAGAAACTTAAAGATTGTTGAATGAATGAGAGATAGAATCAAGTAGCTAATCATATGTAGTACTGGTAACCTAATTTTTGTGAACACTATGTTTGGCAAATAGTCACAACTACCGTGTTTCCAAAAAGCTGTGGCATGTACTAAAATGTTACCATGTTATAATTTCAGGCACAACAACAGTTTGATTGTTTCAAATAACTTGTTGGCATCCCAGGCCAGAAAGGTGAAAACAACATCTACAACTGTGCAGACTGAGAGCAACCCACCGTGCCTGAAGCTCAGCAGGCCCTGCAGAATAGGTATTTGACAACTCCCTCGATCGAAGTCTACTTGTTTTCTTCGACAAATATCTAGTTATAGCCGGTTTGCAGGACTAGCTGCCTCACTACTAGCATTAGTCTATAATTTGATAATGTGATAGCTTAGTTTTGTGTATTTGTAAATTAGTTGACTTATTATAATGTACTGTACTATGTTAAGGCTTTGTTCCACAATCGCAAAGTTTGTGCGAATGTTTAGTGAATTTGACTATCAGAAAAAACTAATTTAAGAAAAACAATTACCAATCGTACCTAACTCGATTTTCTTACTATAGTAAAACAGGTTGTTTTATATTACAGAACAAAACAAAGTGACGGAAATTCTCCCCCTCATAATGGACTCGGCAACAGAACCGCAATATTCCATACTAGACTACAACGAGAAACTTAAAAGGCCCACCGACTTCTCACCAAATAAATCTAGAATATTAAGTAGTTTTTATAGACCTTCCTCGGGTGTTGAGAGTATAAACAGTACATCGAAAGTTAAATTGAATTTAAGCTGCATTTATGAAGATCTGATGTGTATTGCTGCGTGCAATAATGACTTTGAGAAAATTCAAGTGCATTACATTAATGTGAGTAATATAAAATAACAATTCAATAGACACATTCTCATCACACTACACACATCATCACACACATGTCAGTAACTAGCCTTTGCTTCGAAAAGTGCTATTTATCGATAACAATCGGGACCGACGGCTTTACGTGCCCTCCGAAGCACAGAAGCGCTCAAGATATTTTACCACTAGCGGTCATCCATCCAACTGCCGACCGCGCCCGCAGTTGCTTAACTTTGTCGACCGCTTAAAGCACTGCGCACATTAGGACGACGCGACAACCGACCAACTTCAAAGAATACATTCAATTATGATCTTTATGTTGTAGCAGCGCATACCTACAGTAACATGAGCGCGCGCCGCACATAATGCTGACCACGCAACCACGAGGGACGAGTGCAGTGAAACAATAGATTATGTCATACGCGTCATACTGAACTGGCCAATCAGAAGACGCAACCTCAACCGCGCTATCAAGATTTCTAGATATACAAACTATATATACAAATGGTCCGAGTTAACATTCGGACCGCGGTCCCCAGGCAGTGACATCGCCTGGCGGGAGATCTCCCCTTTTCCTCCACAATGTGTTGGTTGTTACGATTGTATACTCGAAAGACGTACTACTCGACACTCACTCCTGACCAATTCTGAAATGACACTTAGTACAGAATCGACATTTAACCATACAGACCAAGACATAAAGCTCATTACAAAATGGTGGCAGAATCAAAAATAACGTTCACAAAGTGTATCGGTGATTGGATTTGAATTTGAATCATTCTTTTAAGTTGGTCTGCCGTTGTTATATGTGAGCAGTTCCTTAGATCGACGCAAACGCTTCCAATTTGTGATCACCCGCAGATATTGGAGGCAACAATGTCAGCCCTGGAGGCGGTGAAGCGTGAGCTAGAGCTGGTGGCGCGGCGCATGACGTCGGCCTTCCAGAAGGAAATGGACCGGCGCTACCTGGACACCAGCGAAGACTGCCCCCTGTTCGACGAGCGGGACCTCATCACCGGCAGGTCAGTTTAGGGTGGTTCAGGTCGACGACTGAACTCCAGCTCATCCGGAAGTACCGAAATATGAGCTTTGTATCGTTCTTACGGTTGAATATTCAACATTTACCTAAAAGATGAATCACCACCGCAGACACTTTGCATGGACTTCAACCCATTAATGGTCCACTACTTAGCACGGGTCTCCATGATGATGAGGAGATCATCATCGTGGAGACCTAAAGTATACTTACCACGCTGCTCCAGTATGGATAGGTGCTCGATTACCGAATGCTTCCGACGGCTTTACATATCAGCTGAAGGACGGAAGCGCTCGAAATTGTAATTTATGTGTTCTTGTTATATGTGTGACAAAATTATTTATTAACGTATTATTCTTGTGTTTTACATTCTACTGCAGTGTATAAACACCGAATATTTTTTCTTTATTTCTTTCTTTGAAAATTTTGCCCCTAGCAGTCATGCATCCAAGTATCGACACACGTCATCCAGCCACCGATATACACGGTGTTCCAGGTCGCTGTTCCCGGAGGAGCAGGGCGTGCGCGCGCGCCGGCTCACAGGCGTGCTTTGTGCGCTGCTGGCGGACACACGCGCGCGGGCCTTCGCCCCCCGGCTTGCCCCGCTGCTCGCGCTCATGGCTGATGTCTGTGCGCTGCTTGATGACAATGTATGTTGCTTTTAGGGTTCCGTACCCGAAGGGTAAAACGGGACCCTATTACTGAGACGTCGCTGTCCGTCCGTCCGTCCGTCCGTCTGTCACCAGGCTGTATCTCATGAACCGTAATAGTTACACAGTTGAAAGGAGGATGGGCGTTTTGGTACCCATGTCCAATCAAAATGACTTTAGTGTCGTTTGAAAGATCTTTTCAAGAGTACAAAAAATTACTATGGCGACAAACCCGTACAAATTGTCCGTTTTGAATTATAGCCTTCAGAAGATACGGAACATTTAGTTCGAATTAGGATTTAAAAAATCATATCTTTGGCGTAGTTCGACCGATTTTGAAGTTTTTCGCACAGATTTTGAGCTTATTAATATTCAATTAACAGATAAAAATCTATAACAATAAATACACAATAAAATCAGTTTACAATTTTTTCAGATAGAGCCGATTTACATTGATACAGTAGCTGGCGCCAGCATCACTGGATTCCGGCTTTGCATTGGCACTGGCACTGAATCACTGGCGATCACTAGCGATCACCGGCGCATAGTGTTAACACGGATCCAGTGCCACTGGCTGCGCGGCGTGCGCGGGGCTGTCACTGGATCGAAAAATAGGCAGACGGTCTATTTCGATACAGTGCTGGATACTGGATGCTGGACTGAATTGCAACATGTTTACACTGCTACAGTGCTTATCTAGCGCCAGAATCAAGTGGCGCTGGCGCCAGCTACTGTATCAATATAAATCAGCCTTTATGAGTGATTTATCTAATAAACAATATAAACATATAAATACACGTATGTATGACCCTCACTTACAGCCGTTCATTGAGTTATTGCAAAAAGTTTATTGTATATTTAGTACCAAAAATATATAATTTTCAAGTAGGATTACTGCGATCGGACAATGAACCAGGACTAGCGACATGTATATTCACAATCTACACAAAAATACCTTTCCAACGACGTATCATTTACTTCGATTGGTGCCGGTACCAGATTCCATACATTTGTGCCCATCCTCCTTTTCACAGATGATGTATTTCTGTTGCCGCTACAACAACAAATACTAAAACACTGAATAAAATAAATATTTAAGTGGGCGATAGTTTAGTTACCTTTCGGTCCAAGAGATGGCGTTGTGCGTAATATGTGGCTAGAATAAAACAAATATTGTGAGGCTTTCATACAACACACCAGATTTTTTTGGCGTTTTATATTATACATAATGGGACGGAACCCTTCGTGCGCGAGTCCGACTCGCACTTGGCCGATTTTTTAATAGTTATTAGTGGAAGAAACTGTATCCATCAGCCTTCAGGTGTCCTCTGCTGGACGTAGGCCTCCCCTAACCGACGCCAGCTTTTATATAGTTGTAACTAACCAAGGGCGCCGTAAGCTATTCGACGCCCGCGTGCAAAACCGATTTACAGGCCCCCCCCCCCCTCGTCGATTAGTATCAAACTCATACAAGATTACTTTTACGCCGCCCCGCCATGGCCAATTGGCCATTTGACATCAATTAAAAGCATTGGTGATAACGCTTTATAAGGCAAGAAATAAGTGTGGATATAACTTGCTTCGTACGTAGGTGGGATGCCGCAGATTATGTAACAAGTAGCGGCGATAGCCTAGTGTTAATATTTAAATGTCAAGTATTTAAATGTCACTTGGTACAAACGGTGAAGGAAAATATCGTGAGGAAACCTGCATGCCGGAGAGTCCGCAAAACTCAAAAGTGTGTGAAGTCCGCCAATCCGCATTAGGTCAGCGTGGTGGACTATGGCCTTAACCTTAATAGGGCTCAATAGTGGACCATGATGTGTTGAGATGATTACATAACACATAACCCGTTGTAACAGTGTTGCGGCGTGCTATACAGCGGGCTGGTGCTAGCCATAGCGGCACTGCTAGCCACACTGCACGCGCTAGACATGCTCGACACGCCAGACCCGCCGGGGGCGGAGGCCGAGCGGGCGCTGCGGGCGGCGGCGGCGGCCCGCGCGGCGCCCGCGGTGGCGCTCCGCCTGTTGACCCTGCCTGGGTTACGCAAGCTCTGTGGAGGGGGCAACGTCAAGGTGGACTACGATCAGGGGGTGCTGCTGTATAAAAAAGGTGAGTTGTTAGTGATGTAGCGGCGCCATACCTACAGTAATATGAGCGCGCGCCGCACATAATGCTGACCACGCAACCACGAGCGACGAGTGCAGTGAAACAATAGATTACGTCATACGCGTCATACTGAACTGGCCAATCAGAAGACGCATCCTCAACCGCGCTATCAAGATTTCGAGATATACAAACTATATATACAAATGGTCCGGAGTTAACATCGGACCGCGGTCCCCAGGCAGTGACATCGCCTGGCGGGAGATCTCCCCTTTTCCTCCACAGTGACTACTCCAACGCATTATGCGCATTACATGTCGCTAGTTTCCGCTTAACCAAGACAACTTCTTTGGAATCGTTGTGACTTTAAACTGTGTCCATAAGATTTTGGTAGTGTTAGAATGGAATAGAAAACATATTGTAGTGCTTCTTATGATTTGGCCTCAAGGTTGGACATGGAATTAGATTGGGGGCCCAGCGGTTAAAGAAGCTGATGAGCCATCAACCCATTCCTTACCACCTTCATTTCTGGAGTCTTTCCAGCCCGGACCTATATATTATATTTAATGATAATTGATAACGCGGAAGTCGCGTCATTGGCCTCCCTAAAGGTTTTTTTATAAAGCGCTAGGTGCGTCATAGGCCAAGAATAGGTTAAGCAAGTGATACCCGTCACGCACCTACACCAACATAGCGTCAAAGCAAAACAGCCCTTTAACCGATGGCATTACGCTGATGTTTCCAGACATATGCCTGCCCGCACGGACACAAACATAGCGTCAAAGCAAAACAACCTTAAGCCAACATAAAACAACCGTTTAACCGACGCCATGACGGTGTTCGCAGACACGTGCGCGCTGCAGGTGCTACTGCGGCAGGTGGAGGCCGCCGTGCGCGGGCGGGGGCGGGGGCGGGGGCCGGCCGTGTGCGGGGCCGCGCGGGGGCTGCTGCGGCTGTATGCCAGCCCGCCGATATCAGACAGGTACCACTTGCTGCTGTAGCGACATCGCACACACGTCACACGGTGACGTCACCAAAGCCTGAATCACGCTATCGAAAATTTGTCGATGGTCCTGTCCTGATCCGCATGTACAAGGTGGTAATAAAGGTTCAATAATTTGCAGCTGTAAGTGCGAGAGCTTACTGGTGGAGGTTATGGTGTACGCGCTCAAGATATGCTCCGACCTGCTGGAAGACCCGGACTCCGCCGACACTGGTATGAAAAGTAAATATGAAACATTTAAAAATGCTTCTACCATCCATACATCAGCCTTTCGATATAAACGCTTACATTTACAGAAATAAAAAGTAAAAAGCGACGGAACCTCTATGATTGATAATAGGGCTGAATCTCAGCTGGCCAGCTATCATCCTCTCATCACCTTCTCCAGTTGCCAAACAGTTTCATGTGTTTCGGCTGGAAGTTTGAGAGCCAGTGTTTTCCATCTTTCTCGTCCAACTGTCTCGGCGGGCATCGCATTCGTGGCCACAAGGGTCGTAACCTGATACAGGCCGGAGGGAGGAAGAGGCTTGTCTATTCTCCCCAGACCCCAATTGAAGTAGCTACGTTACGTTTGTAGAACGTAAAATCTACGTTGTAAATCCGATTTGCTTGGTTACGCCCATGGTGACCTCTGTAAATCCAATTTGTTTGGTTACGCCCATGGCGACCTCTGTAAATCCGACTTGCTTGGTTACGCCCATGGTGACCTCTGTAAATCCGACTTGCTTGGTTACGCCCATGGTGACCTCTGTAAATCCGATTTGCAAGGTTACGCCCATGGTAACCTCTGTTAATCCAATTTACAAGGTTACGCCAATGGTGACCTCTGTTAATCCGATTTGCTTGGTTACGCCCATGGTAACCTCTGTTAATCCAATTTGCAAGGTTACGCTTATGGTGACCTCTGTAAATCCAATTTTCAAGGTTACGCCTATGGTGACCTCTGTTAATCCGATTTGCTTGGTTACGCCCATGGTAACCTCTGTTAATCCAATTTGCAAGGTAACGCCTATGGTGACCTCTTTAAATCCGATTTGCAATGTTACGCCCACGGTGACCTCTGCAAATCCGATTTGCTTGGTAACGCCCAAGGTAACTGTCGCAGGCAGGTGTGACCAGCAGAGGGAGCTACTGAGCGTGTGCCGCAGCGGGCTGCAGGCGCTGGCGCGGGCCGAGCCGCCGCCGCCCGCCGACGGACACCTGCTGGCCTTCTGCGAGCGCCTGCACGCCGCCGCCGCCGCGCACAACGAGTTCCACGGTGAGTGCCCGCGTGCTCGATAGATGGCGCTACTTGTACATACAAGTGGCAGCAGAGGGAGCCACTGAGCGTGTGCCGCAGCGGGCTGCAGGCGCTGGCGCGGGCCGAGCCGCCGCCGCCCGCCGACGGACACCTGCTGGCCTTCTGCGAGCGCCTGCACGCCGCCGCCGCCGCGCACAACGAGTTCCACGGTGAGTGCCCGCGTGCTCGATAGATGGCGCTACTTGTACATACAAGTGGCAGCAGAGGGAGCCACTGAGCGTGTGCCGCAGCGGGCTGCAGGCGCTGGCGCGGGCCGAGCCGCCGCCGCCCGCCGACGGACACCTGCTGGCCTTCTGCGAGCGCCTGCACGCCGCCGCCGCCGCGCACAACGAGTTCCACGGTGAGTGCCCGCGTGCTCGATAGATGGCGCTACTTGTACATACAAGTGGCAGCAGAGGGAGCCACTGAGCGTGTGCCGCAGCGGGCTGCAGGCGCTGGCGCGGGCCGAGCCGCCGCCGCCCGCCGACGGACACCTGCTGGCCTTCTGCGAGCGCCTGCACGCCGCCGCCGCCGCGCACAACGAGTTCCACGGTGAGTGCCCGCGTGCTCGATAGATGGCGCTACTTGTACATACAAGTGGCAGCAGAGGGAGCCACTGAGCGTGTGCCGCAGCGGGCTGCAGGCGCTGGCGCGGGCCGAGCCGCCGCCGCCCGCCGACGGACACCTGCTGGCCTTCTGCGAGCGCCTGCACGCCGCCGCCGCCGCGCACAACGAGTTCCACGGTGAGTGCCCGCGCGCTCGATATGAATTTACATATATGTACTCTTTAGATGTATATGTTATGTTGTATTTTTGGCTTATGTCTACTCATCAATTTTGAAGTCGGTAATTTTTTATTACAAATAAAATGATAACTTATTCCGATGGCAGGTACGATGTTGTCGGAGCTGATGAGCTCGTTCCAGGCGGCGGGCGAGGAGGCGCCGGCGCCGCGCCACCGGCTGCCCTGGCTGCGCAGCTTCGACAGCTTCTCGATCGCCGACTGATTGCTACCAGTGCGAGCCAAGCTCTAACGTCCTGCCATATGGTCACTATCCATACTTCCATCCATATCCATACTAATATTATAAATGTGAAAGTGTGTTTGTTTTGTTTGTTTGTGACTCTTTCACGTCGCAACATGGTTATTATATGATATAATTTATGTGTGTAGAGATAGTTGGGAGGGTGGAGAGTGACGTAGGCTACTTTTTACCGCGAAAAAACATCTCATTCCCATGGGAAGATCGATGTTTTGTTAGTTGGTACTGTTGCTAGATATTTAGTTCCGAATGCTGTTAATAGATGGCGTTAGTAAAATTCATTTGCAAGTTCTGAATCACGCTATCAAATACTAATGTAAATGTATCGTTAATTTACTTAAGTCATAGGTAAATGTTATAACTTATGTTCCAGTACAACATATAGGCTACTTTTTATCTCGAGAATCCTACGGGAGCGGGACCTACGCCTACGCGGTTTTTACCTACGGGTCCCGAAGCGAAGCGCGGGCGGTTCTCTAGTATCGGTATACATGAATACTGACGGTGCTTTTTTTTATGGAATGCAGCACCGCTGCCGCCCATAACAACTGTGACCGACCTAGAACTAGACTCAAAGGGACTAGGATGGTTAGTCCAGTTAGTAATGGTGTTAGAATATTAGTTGGTTAGTTTGTTAATAATTGTGAGGACAGGGACTGTTAGTGATAATTAGTCCTGTTAGTTAATCTTAATAATAGTCCAGTTAGTTATTGTTAGTATGAGTCTCGTTCTAATTCGGTCACAGATACGTTGCTACCCCTGAGGACTGAGATGGTCGCCTCTAAAAAAGTGTAACCGGCTCCACACCTTCCTATCCGGAACACAATTGTTCTTAAAACAATTATTACATGGTAGGAATGGTCACAATATCGGTATACTATACAACAATATTACTTTTGAACTCTACTATGACAGACCAGGGTAACTCAATATTTAGTCTTCAAAAATTTTATTTGAACAATGTTCATTACATACAAGAACAGTACCAGTATATTACTTTAAAAACAAAACTAAAAAAATGGACCATTAGTTGGTAGATAAATTAGTATGATAACAATTGATGAATTCTTAGGGCGGGTTCCCACTACGCCGGACCGGCAGATCTGCCGGAAACCGGACACCGGACAGAGTGTTCACATTACACCGGATCCCACAAGAAAATCGGCCAAGCACCTCAGTTGAATTTGGACCTGTGCACACAATGGACGCCTATTTTTCGATTTGGATATCGTTCATGACGTGTAGCGTCTACTTTACTCAGAAAATGCGAGCCGAATGAAGTGCGGGGAGCACGGGCTGCACGGGCGGGGCGGGGAATACAGGGCAGAACTGGTTCACATTACTCCGGTCCGGTGATTTTACCGGCATTTTGTAGTGACAAAACGCTCGGTAAAAATGCCGGACTCGGCGAAAACGCCGGATCCGGGATAATGTGAATAGCTTCATACAATTTGTACAGCCACTAGGCCTTCCGGGAGTTTTACCGAGCCGGCAGATCTGCCGGTCCGGCGTAGTGGGAACCCGGACTTAAAGTTTCGGCAAACCAAACGTGAAACGAATTCTATTTCTTTTAATTTAAATGTACGATGTGCGGTGTCTAAGAACGAATTTGTCTGTATGACAGCGGCAATGGTTGATATTATTGTTAAATGAACAATAATAATTGATGAATTTACTATAATAAATATTTTAATTTATTGTTTCATCGTTACTCTGTACCAGTGGCTTTGATCTGAGCTGTGAGTATAGCATGGACCCTGTAGTATGCGCGCAAGTTTATTTGTACCCCATGGGGGACGGTGAAACATATCACACATTCCAGTGTAAAGAAGAGTTTTAGCTGTGTTTTAAAATCTCTTTTTTATAATATAATTACATGATACTAAGTAACTTAACTAAATGTCAATGTTTTAAACAGTAGGAGTATTGTGATATAATTATTTAAAGGTACGTCTGTGTTGATAAAGATAGCTAAATTTTAATCCATTGTAACATTTCAATGAATTGTTCATCAAGTAATAATAATGATCATCACAATAATACCGATAATGTTCACTTTGTAAATGTCCTATACAATGTGTATAATAGAACATAGAGTTTCTCCGAATTGCGTCCTTCCACTTGAGCCTTCTATTTAGTCTTGTGACGTCACTTAGTAGTTAAGAAAAGGAGACTTGTTGTGTACATAAAATGGCATGCATTGACATTATCAATTCTGAGTTAATTTGATTAATGTCTAATCGGTTACACTATTTTGTGCACACCACAAATTGCTCTAGTAATCTTCCAGTGTTAGTCATACGATGACGACATCAAATCACTATTATAAGTAGGGTAAAACCATATAGGGTAGTTGATTCAAAACTTTTTGGCAAAAGTCATGAAATCTATGTAGAAAATTGCTCTATTAAACCGAATTCATTCATTTGTCCAGCATAGACAGACTCGCGCACATACTTGTTGTAGCTGTATATACATAGATACTTTAAGTATGTTGATTGTCAAATGTGATTTATTGTTGTAAATATAAATTATAAATATTTTATTTACTACGGCGTTTTATTTAATCTTCCAAAACTAGTCTCATAAATCCTCTTTTACTTAACGGAAAAAGTAATAAGCTAAAAAAGCTACTTTCAAGTGTCAAAATTTTTATGAAAATTTAATATTACGAGTAACCATTCGGAACATTGAATTGCAAAAACACTATCTATTGCAAATCGGAAATGCCGCAAGCTCGTCGAACATAGAAAATATCTTTGATGTTCCTGAGCGGATGTGGATTTCAAGCTATGCGATTGGTGAATCGCGGCACAGCTCTTCTCCGGTCCGCCTCAGTGGAACCGCACCCTTACCATTATTTACATAAAGAGAAGATGTATGTACCTTAGTTTATGAATTATTTATGCATCAATTTTTATGAATAAAAAATAGACAAATAGAGGTATAGGGTATAGCTTTCATATTTTATTGATCATTATAATAAGTTTTTACACAATATACAAAATGACAAAAATCCTAGTGACAATAACATTAAAAAACAAACAAATTATAGAAGTACTCGCTCGACTTACAAATATTTGGACATTGTAATTTTATGTCCTTGTTAAAATCGATAAATAATAATAAAAAAATTGGTTGCCTGTAAAGTCGGTATACGGGCGAAAGTTTTACGTGACAACGACTTTGAGTGGTAAAATAATTTTAATGTGAATATTCATTCGTATAGTAGGAAGAAGGATGAAATAATAGTAACAATTTAAACCATTTATTTATACAAAGAATTATATTTAAAACATTAATTTATACAAAGACTCTCATTTGAAGGGACGCGTGCCTTTCACTTTTTATGTCTGTCTCTCTCGCTCTTAGGCGGGCTAACCATGTCCGAGTGGAAGGGACGCGTGCCTCTCACTCGCTCTCATTGTGAGCGCATAACGTGAGCGGAGCGTAACGCAGTTTCTTGAAGTGTCACCCGGCAAACCAATTTATAAGACGTTGTCACGTCAAAAGGAATGTTCATATTTTATACATTTTCTTAGGGTAGAATGAAAGGAAAATGCTATCGTAGTGGCTACGTATCTGCCGTCCTCAAGCTAAAAGGCGGCTAAATGACATCTGGCCAATTTTTACTTTTTAATGCCAATAAATAATGTTTTGAATCCTCTCTCGATGTGTCTAGGCACGGTTATTGTATCTTTCACCGTTTCGAAAATAAATTTATTAAAAAGGCAGTTATTTACAATATAAAATATATTGACAAGACTAAAGAGCGGCTAGTAAACAATTCTAGACTAAAAGGTGACTAAAGTACTTTAAGGTTTGTATTAATTTGATATTTTCCCGGTCAATGCCAGGCTTAAAAACGGTCATTATTTTGGACTACACTAAAAGGCGGTCGAAGTTTCTTATCCGCTATGTAATCTAGGTTTTTAGAATTTAATGACAATCACATACTTATGTAAAAGGCGGTCATACGTCCAAGCCTAGCTACAAGACCGTTAAAATATTTTAACCACTTTTAAGCGTTGTATTGTTATTATATTTCTAACATAGTAGCTTCAATAGAAAGCCATGTTAGTATGCATGCATAGCAAAGAAGAATATTTTTTTTTGTAGTTTACACAACTAAAAAGGAGTTAAACCGCAATACATCACTATAAAGCAGCTATAAATTGAACTATATAAAATTAGTTTGCTAAGTTTTTTTTATTTATAGCCTAAGCACTGCAAACGAGCAGGCGGGTCACCTGATGGTAAGTGATCACCGTCGCACATGGACATTGGCAACACCAGGGGCGTCACCAGCGCGTTGCCGGCCGAGAAGGAAGCGATGGACCCGCTTCTTGAAGGATCCCATGTCATAGCACTGTGGGAATACCGAGGGAAGAAGTTCGTTCCACAGTTTACACGTACGTGGCAGAAAATGACGTGAAAACCGGACGAATGCCAGGAATCCAGATGATGTTGGTTGAACCTGGCTTTACCCCGTGATGTGCGGTAGCGGAAGTAAACCGCAGGTATTAAACTGAACAGTTCCTCAGAACATTCCCAGTTATACAGACGGTAGAACACACAGAGTGAGCCCACATCTCTCCGTAGTTCTAGTGGTTCCAAACCGTCTGCAAGCATAGGATCGTCGACAAGTCGAACAGTTCGCTGTTGGATTCGGTTAAATGGGTCCACCTGGCTAGCCGGGGCCCGGCCAAGGTAAGAGCAGTACTCCATGCTAGGTCGGACTTGTGCTTTATAAAGCAACATTCTATGCTCAGGCATGAAGTACCGTTTAGCTCTGTTGAGCACTCCCAACTTCTTTGAGGCCAATTTAGCCTTACTCACCAAGTGGTCCCGAAACTGAACTTCGTTCGAAATATCAACACCTAGGATCCCAATACTCTTGGAGATGTTAACGGGAATGTTCTGAAACTGTGGTGCTATGATGAATGGGTTTTTTTTAGCGGTTAACGCGCAAACTTGTGTCTTCTCGGGCTTGAATTGGACTAAATTTAGTCTGCCTCATTCCGAGACTCGCTCCAGAGATGTTTCGACTTCCGACACAAGTTTATTCCTTCTCTCCTCAATCTGCCATAACGCCAGCGTTTATAGTGTCCGAGCATGTATCATCAAAAACGACTTTGATGCTCCGCTCCGATAAAAAGCTGGTGACGCATTTGCACAACTTCTCGGGTACTCCGTAGGAAGGCAGCTTAGACAATAATGCCTTATGTTATGCCACACCCTGACGAAGGCCTTCGCCACATCCAAACTCACAGCTAATGTTTCTCCTTTACTCTCGATTGCTTCTGCCCAGCAATGAGTAAGGTACACACAGATCGCCAGCGGATCTGCCAAGTAATATGTATCTATGAAAATAGCAATTCAATTTTAATACCAACTATTTTTATTTCTTATTTCATTGTATTGCCAAAACACAATACTGATTTTAATATTTGATTATAAAACATATATTATTCTGTCTTGTTTAGTTTTATATAAGTGCAATAATTCCTAATAAACGGGGTGAATTTTTAGAAGTACTTTACGTTTACTTACGTTTACGTTTTATAAAGTTTGTTATTGTTTTGTTTATGTAAAGATGTTTTTGTTTTTTTATATTTAAATTAGTGATACTTACTTAAAGTTTAATCCTTTTCATCTGTAGTAGGTAAGGTACAAATACCCATTTAAATGTAGCTACGCAATTCGAGATTTTTTATTTAACTTTATGTAAGTGCTAAGATTTCCTTTCTTCATTTAATATGTCATTTTGATTAGGTATTCAATTTGAAACTGAGTTAAATATTTATTGTTTCAATGTCTCGTGAGTGAAAAGCGTGGTGCTAAATCCTTACACATTACTAAGTTTTAATTTACGTATTTTTACAAAGAAATTGTAACGGAGGAGTTTTATGCCTGGGCTATTACAACTGTGAGGAGCAAGGTCAGCAGGAGGTGGTGATATGAGATATGGTGAAGCGAGGGCAGTTTTGGCATACCTACTGGTGATGCGAGATATGAAGTGGAGAGGTCCTATACAGAGGAGCCGCGGTGCTTTTAGGGTGTGCTTTTATGGAGAGGAGAGGTGTTTTAGAGGAGAGGAGAGTTATTTCTTTTCAGGTTTTCTAATAAAATGTTACTGGCCAGCGACCTGGCCGGTACCTATTTGAAAATGGAACGACGACAGCAAAGGAAGATTTTTCTTGTTGTCAATACATTTATCATTCAATAAAATGTAACCGAAGTTGTAACACGAGTCGTATTTATTTTGCCCTTTTATAAAAATTTATTACAATAAATTACATACTTATTAGATAAATATAAATAAAGTAGTAGTCGCCAGTTTTGTAGGATTCATAAAAAAACAATGATGATCGTACAAGACTACAAAGCAGTATTAAAAAATAGTTTGTAAGTTAACCACTCTTAAGTTATGCAAATTCATATGAAATAGTATTCTCAATGCAATGGGAGATAAGTTAAACAACACCTACTTGTCTATAAGGCGGCAATGTGCCTTTAGCTGTTTTATTGTTATGGATAGGCTGAATAAAACTGCTTTTTAGGTATGTAAAAGTTGTTAATTTCTTAAGTCAAGACAAGTTCCAAGTAGTTACTGAGAAATCCATAGCTATAAGGTGATTAAGAACCTTTAGCCGTCATTTAGTACTGTGCTGTTGAGAGGATTTAGAAAATTTTCCTAGATTAGAAGGAAATTAAGAAGCTTAATTACCGTAATTTTTAGTATTTTACAAAAACAATATTATTCATATTAAAGTAAACAAAAATATCTATCTTTTGATATATGACAACATTGACAATTATTTACAGAGAGTTACTAGCATCGATTTCAAAATATTCGCGCGTTTTTTAGCTCTAACTCAAAAACAGTTTTTGTCACTTAACCGCCTTTTAGTTGAAGGACGGCAGGTATATCGACCCGTTCAACTCGACGAGAAAAAGAAAGAACACCAATACGCGCGTGTTAATAGAACTATCTATTCGTTACGAATATTCGCAGGTTCTCGACTAGAGTTTCGGTTTTTTGGTGCCGATCAAACGATTTCTTGTTTATATTCATGCTCGCGTCATCCTAGTTTGAAAGATATACAATATGAGAGAGAAAGAGATAATAAATGAGATCCAGCCGCACAGTCGTAGTCGGAATCATGTTGAGGTATAAGTCCACTTTAAATATAAATTTTAATCGTAGTATAGCTCCACAAATATTGAGAAAATTGTAACTACGTTATTTATATTTCTCAATAAATGAGCGTATAAAATCTTCTAAGAAATAACTATTCTTAAAAGATATTCGTGGCTGTTCCTGTGAACAAATGTTCAGTGCATACAAACTAAGCCGAATATTCAGTCGAGTATCTAGACGAGGCGCTCATTAATAATTTTGTGCTTCATATTAACAATCGCTGTAGAACATTCTCAGTTCTAGTTATCAGTCATTAAGTTATCACAAAAATAATCACACAACATGTTACATTACTTTGATGCAAGTAATGATACTATTGTATAATAATTGGAACATGTGTGTACTATGCTATATTAGATTGATTAAGTCCACTCAGGCACTTATACACATTCATAGTTGTAATAAACTGTGTAGGTATTGAATGGCATAAAGGGTAGCATTTTTTAGATCTTACGCTTTGCTATTTGTAAGTTGGAAAACTGTACTGAAGGGTATTATTTTTTAAGAGTCAATTTGGGTCATGTGTCTTGGAGTTCTTATATGTACTGGCCGAGGACAGATAGATATTGCGAACATTTTCCGTGATTCATTGAACAGTACAAAGTGGATAGGAGGGGAGGGTGCTTTAATTTTAATGTAGTAGCACCCTGAACCAATTTGAATACATTACATTAACCATAGAGGCAAACTTGGGCTACAGTCCTACAGGGATCTTTGGCGCGTGGCTGGCGTGAGGGTGACAGAGACAGCGCCTTACAGTTTGCCTTCCCTGCAAGACACTGTCTCTGTCAACCACACGTCATCCACGCGCCAAAAAATCGTTGTAGGACTCTAATTTGGAGTGTTGCATACAATTTCTTTAACATTATAAATACAAAATATTATAATCATATTCTTAATACTTAAGAGTCATCATTCTCAATAATCAAGCATTCACTGAATAACTGCATCCAGAACTAACTTCAGCACATGGTATGTCCTTAAAAACCCTTGTACTACATAATATGATATTATAAGACAATAATAAATAAGTTTTCTATACAGATTTAATCTTTTAATGTAATCATACCTTAGTGGGCACAACTGTAGGACTAGCAGGTTCATTGTTAGGTACATGGAAGAAGTATAACATAAAACCTGCAGCAAGCAAGAAATGCATTGCTAATATCAGTCCAATAAGAATAAAGGAATATTTAGACCTCTTGAGGGCTGGCATAAGCCAGAAGACCAGGGCTATTCCGGAGTCCAGGGCAGCCATCACAACCAGCACCCACTGCAGCCAGGACACCTGTATCGTCCACAGGATGGCTACGGGAACGTAGATGGATAACGAGTAGCCGTACAGACAGAACAGTGAAATCATTGTTGGCGAACTTTGTTCCTGTAACAAAAAGCATTATGTATTAGTATTATACTATTTATAGAAAAACCTAAAGCTAGGAATTACTAAATACCACATGGCATTCTCTACCAGTCCCTCCTTTGGAGACATAGATCTCTTTTAAATTGTTTCATTTTTGCTTAATTGTTTTTTGTCATTATTTGTTTTTATTATTATTGATTTGTTATAAGTTCAGTTAAGCTTGTGACTTTCATATACATAAGCAAGTGAACAAAATTACATGTTACATAAACATTATATTTTTTTACTATCATTTTATACTTAATCCACATAAAAAATCACTCACCTCAATCAAATGGTTTTCCTCTGTGGTCCACTTGAGTGCTGCCCACAAAGCTAGTGGCACCACCCATACATAGAAGAAGATAGCGGTTGAGGCGTAGGATACCAGATGAAAATCATATCGCCAGAACACCTTGTGGGAATTCTGCAAGTAGCTTGCTATGTTCCCACTCACTGCTATTGTAAATATCTGTAATTAGAAAAGATTTGCACTTTGTAACTATTTTTTAAAATACCTAATTATATTTAACTCATAATTAAATGATCAAATTTATGATAATGATACTACGAAAATGTAATGTTTCCTAATAACAATAAAACTATGCTAGAATCAATAATAATTATTATCACATTTCTAATATGCGCTATAACTTACCAGAGTTGCTGCTATCCAAATAGGTCCATAAAGGTCAGGTTTTCCTTTAATCTGTTCATCAAAGAAATTTCGCGAGAATTTCTGAGGAATAATTGACGACGTGATCCTTTCCACCACTTCATTGGTCTGCACATTGAAGTATTTTTGATAGTACTCTATGGTCCAAAAGTTGTGGTTTGCTAGAAGAACAACAACGAATTAGGGGGTATTTGAAACATCTCTGATTCATTACATATCTCTTCAGAAAAACTGAAAATTTACAATGTGGCAAAACAAATATTAACTTCAAAACAAACTTAAATACTGAATTCAAAATAAGAATTTGGTATATATGCGAATTGCGAAGTTAAGAATCTGTAGCCATAAAACATTTCTTTCACAACACTGTTTACTTGCTTTCTCCAGAGTTAAATGTCAAAAAAATTACATTGTGGGGCAGTTTCCTCCTGCTCCTGTGCAGTCTTGGGTTCCTCGAAGCCATAGTTCGCATTAGTCACGGAACTATTGTACTGATTGGTGTGGACCGCCTCCACGTCGATACGCGCGCTGCGCTCGTGCTCCGGAGAGTAGTCCTGGAAGTCCAACAGCTCACCCGTTGGAGGCTTCGCCATTCTGAGTTCTGATCACTTTGTACTATAACTAATGTAATCACAAAACTTTTATGATAAAATAAATTCACTGAGGACAATCCTTTAAAATTGTTGAAAGAATTAATTTTATTGATTCACAGTGTATCTGCTGTATTTGTTAAATTTGATTTAAGTTAACTGTTAAATCAAAGCAGAAGAATGAAGTATGACAGCATTGACAGCTGTTAATTATTTTGTGACGTTGACTGACATTGACATCACACGGGTGCACACAGATAAACGTGGATAAACACAGCCGAGCCCGAGGTAGATTATTGATAAAAAAAAGATATCACAAAATAAGGATAGTATATACTATCTAATTAGGGCCATTTTAAATAGGCCACATCACATTTGACAACTGTTTGTCTTTGATTTATAGTGAGGGTAACCTGCTGAAAAACATCGATTAATTTAATTAATCGATAAGGACTTCAAACATCTGTAAATTGAATGTGATTGTTATAAAAATTATTTTAATGACCGCACAGTTCAAACAATGACTAAAAAAACGACAAAAATAATGCGTCTAATAATGGCGCGAAATGAAATCATTACTTTTTTGTAACATTTCTCGTTTCTGGATACTGGCTTTTGAGCCAGGCGTTATATTTTTAAATGAATGATTACATATTTTTTGGCCTAAAATGTAAGAAAATTAATTCTGTTCCCATTAAAATATATTTTATTTTGTAATCGTGAAATACTTTTTGACGATTATTTCGACTTCTCGAATTAAACTTATCTACTGATCTGTTTCTTTTGGTACCATCCCTAATGTTTAAAAAGAAAAAGAGTTCACTAACGTAACTTTGTAACGACGTCAGTTCTTTACTTAAAAGTGTAAAAATTTTAACAATATCTACAGTCTGCTTTTTTTCGCCGCGGACTAAATTGACACATGCAAATGTCAATTTTCGAAATAATGATACCAGCTTTTTAATAGTAGTGTAGTTCTATGAAACCGGTTTTATTAATCGTAAGTCGTAACTTTTTACTTTTATCACATAATTTTATTTTTATTTTATAATAGACGAATCTTTTTAAAATCATGGTAACTATGGAGTATCACAGATAAAAAATATATTTATTAATTTTAATTACTTATTACACTAAGTAAATACAATAATTATGGATTTGTTGTTGAAGAATACGCAATAACAAGGTTTAAGTACATTATATTATAGGTATGCCTATAGGTCATTTTATTCTAAAGACACATTTTTTACTATTACCGAAAAACTTTACTAGATTGTAAATTACGTAAAGTTACGGTAGAGGCACATCACTATTAATGATTCGTAAAAAAGTGGCAACACAGCTAATGTCAATTTAGTCCGTACCGAAAAAAACAGACTGTAGAGCTGTAGACTGTAGACGTCTTTACCTATAGCACAACCTATAGGTAGTATGGTAGAAGCATAGAGATAGATCTCTATGGGTAGAAGTCGTCCACTATTATAGAGATGGGATTCTGTCCGAAAAAGATCGATTCTTGGAACGATTTGAATCGAAATGAGTTAAATCGATTAACCAAAATCGTGGGTAAATTAATCGATCTACCAAAAATAGATCTTCGATTTTTTTCCGCTTTGGTATTTCAATTTATCGCTGCCCCTGCTGACTGGGCTGGCGTTGATGACCTTTATGTTTTTAGCCTGCTCCTATCTACTATTCAATATTGTCGAACCTCGATTTTCCTAGGGTGGAATCGATTCAGCACTTAGAATCGATTATAATAATCGACCTTTTCGGTACAAATAATCGATTCTTCGATTAATCGATCTCAGATTGCCAACTGCCAACCCTAGAGCGTCCACCATTTTGAATTTAGCTCTTGCTCTTGCATGCGCAACGTCAGACTCGTTCATCGAATAAACGGTTATATTTTAACACTGAATTACGTGATTAATCTAAAAATATGTGCATTTCATCTTGAACGTGAGGCGACAACTTTGCATTGTGCAATCAACATATATCGAACGTTGTAATCCTGATAACGTAAGTTTTTTACGTGTTGCTTAGTGAAACTTCGCCATTTTGGATGCGTAGCCACGTAACAGCAGTTATAGTAGATTGTACGATTTTACAGTGATGTGCTGGTGAAGATCTCGTAGTGGTATGGTGGAATCAACGTGCAGGGACCATCAATATGTCGAAGGAAATCGCGGACGAGTATGCATCGAGCTTGGCCGATCTCACGGTCAACAGCAAACCGCTGATAAATATGCTAACGATTTTAGCGGAAGAAAACATCGAGCACGCCGGTGTGATCGTTGATACCGTGGAGAAGCACTTGGAGAAGGTGAATTTGCATTTTTAGTTAGGCGGGAGGCGGCGCTGGGAGGCGCTGCGATGTCGCGAGAGGTGCGCCGTGACGCCCGTTCGGTGTAATTAACTGACCTCCTTTGTAATGCGCCCTTTAAACAGGTATCTCCCGTCCACTTAATGTCATTATGATTCACAACGCAGTTCTAAGAATTAGCCCAGATAAGATAAATGCTATGCTTATCTATATTTTTGTCTTCCCAAAGATTGTTCAATATAACCAACTTGTAGCCACCTCATGGCTTTTATGCTGATTTAAAATTACACATTTTTTACCATTTATTTGATTGCATTATCATACTCATTACATACATGAAAGAAATATTCAATTTCAATTCAAGTCTCTAATGTCAATGTAAAAGATTTGTAATGATCACAATCTACAGTACATTGGTTACATAACATACATTTTTTGTAAAATATGTGTGTGATTATTGTTTGTAATAATATGTAAACATTTTGTTTTATTGGCTAGTGTTGTTATAATTATTTTAGATTGGTTCCATTACTTTAGTAGTTGATGAACCTTCAAATAGTACATGGAGATACCTGTCTCGAATGAATTATTAAAATTGAAGTACCCTCGGTGGTATGTTAACGATGATACACATTCATTTCATTCCAGTTGTGTACGGAGATGTAACAAATAAACGTTTTATAAAACTGAGTTCTTATTTATTTTTTCAATTGTTCAATTAAAAGGGCTGCAGAATTAATTTTTGTCTTATTGTACCCACACCAATACTCTTAAAAGATTTTCTGCGAGTAACACCATAAATAGGAACAGGAAATTGAAGAAATGGATGTAATCACTGGACAAGCCAATTTGGACTTGGTCAGACCAAGGGCTTGGGATTAGAATTATTTTTCCTCCACACAGGTACATCCCGACATCAAGCTGCCTGTTCTGTATTTAGTTGATTCAATTATCAAGAATGTTGGCGGCGCATACACACAGAAGTTCTCACAGAGCATCGTTAACATGTTCACTAGGACGTTCAAGCAGGTAAATACTTGATTCCATCATTTTAATGGATTGTTTAATGAAGTATATCCTCTTGGCAATTTCTATTTTATGTTCTGACGTGGTTACAGGTGGATGAGAAAATTAGGTCTCAAATGTTCAAGCTTCGTGAGACGTGGCACGAAGTGTTCCCCGCTACAAAGCTATACCAGCTGGATGTGAAAGTGAACCTGATAGACCATGCGTGGCCCATACAGGCGCAGCCACAGCAGGCAAACATCCATGTAAATCCAAATTTTCTGAAAAAGGTGTTTTTTTAGTTGATTATGTTTTTATTTCATGTCTTATAGCATTATCAAAATTATAATATTGCTTGAATATATATTTTATCCCCTCCGTGTCTTAGTTTATCGCCACATTATCCCGCGTTTTGGGGTAAGCATGCCGAAATTTCAACAGTAATGGCTATTAATAATCAATTTATTTACATTTTATATAGGAAGTTAAAATCTAATCGCGGCCGCTGCCAAAATGTGACGCAACCGTCGTTGTGGCGGTAGACGTAAGCCACGTGTTCAGACATATGGAATCCAACGTAGATTCACTTTGTTTCATCTATTTTAGTTCTATGACTTATCCATTTTGCTTGATATGACATTAGTCTTAAAGTTGTCGATGGTGTTAAAATAATGAGTGGTTTGTCTCGCAGCCGGGCGCGACTACAAGCGTGCCTTCCGTGGTGCCAACAGAAGAAGATGAGAGGATGCGCAATATCCTCGCTAAGAAGGAGCAAGAGTTGCTCATGCTGCAACGGAAGAAGGTGGAGATGGAACTGGAGCAAACCCGGCGGCAGCTCGAGCTCGCTGAGAAGAATGTAAAGAAGGTATTGTTTTTTAAAATAATTCACTTGTTCATTACACTAGTAACGGTGCCTGTTTTCTGAACTTGCCTCAAGAAGACTTGAGTTGTTTAAATATAATGTAAAACACATGTTTTAAAAAAATCTGTAAGACATACCATTTACTTGAGGTAAGTTGTCATGTATGAATGCTTGTTTATTTTATGACTTCTTTGAAAGATATGTAAATTGTGGGAATGTGAATCACTATGATTATGAAAGGTGTGTTATTGCTGCTGTTAGCTTAACAGGTTAAGTAAATGCAATGGTGACTCATATTTGGGGTTAATGAAGTACTAATTACATTTTATTATGATATAAGTACATACTAGCAATAATTTTGTACTCCGATACTTCAAATCAACTGGTTTGAACTACTTAAACAGATATAGCATGTAACGGATCATAGTCATAGTCACGGCTGAAAATATAATATATCGACTGTACCCGTACCATAATAAAAAGTTTACAATCCACGACGAGTTAAATTTAGAATTAATTACTCAAACACAACTCGCAGGTGGTTCCGGTGGCGCCGCTGGTGACCCCGCCGGCCGCGCCGCAGCTCAGCTCGGTGGTGACCCCCGTCATCCCGGACGTGCCGCCCGCCATCTCCGTCAAACAAAGGCTGGGCCCTGTGAGTATCACTTGTCCTACTATCCTACTTCCTACTAATATTATAAACGCGAAAGTTTTTAAGGATGTGTGTGGGTTTCACGCAAAAACTACTGAACGGATTTTCATGAAACTGTGCAGTAATATAGCTTAGATACCGGAATAACATAATTTGTTAAAATTTATAGAGATTTTTGAAGGGACTGGTTCCCCGAAGCAAAGCGAGGGCGGGTTTACAAATCTACTATAAATACATGAGTTACCGGGAATATATTATTATGAAATTTAATACATGTGGTCACTGTTCAATTTAGCTTGGAACCAAATTTTACTTAATGCATTATACCTATATTAATAACAGCTGTAAATTAAATACAAAAATCCATATTAATATTATAAGTGTGAATGTCTGTCTGTATGTGACGCTTTCACGACTAACGGGCCCGATATGGATGAATTTTGATTTATGAAAAGTAGCTGAAGGCCCAAGGTCACATGAATAGGCATTTTGTTTTTAAAAAATCAATCTCTAAAGGCAATTCAATACGGAATGAAAGTTTGTTTGACAAAATTGAATCCGCTTGACCGATTTCGATTAATTTTGTCAGGAAGATAGTTGATGAATTGATGACGCAAGTCCTAACATGGGTAAACTGTTTTTCAAAAATCAACCCCTCAGAGCTTATTTCGTAATTTGGGCGCTCTTTTTAAATAGTCGCATTCCAACGCATCGAGCGTGGACACGCCTATAGTCCGTTTTTTTAGAATAGAGTTAACTACAAAATAAATATGGCCGATAATTGTCAAAGTCACAGTATTCAATAAGATACTGACATTACACATGTACAGTAAAACCAACTTAACCTTGAAAATCTTGAAATGAAGAGAGGCGCTGTCGGAAGCATTGGACCAATTATCGAGAGGTAGTAACTGACTGATGAATGGCCACAATGTACTTATGAATGACTTTTTAACATGGCGGCGTTAGTTCCAATTTTTGCCATTTCAGAGATAAGTTGGTGGCAATTATCGAAAAAAATGTCAAACATGTTAAGTTCTTGTTGAAATGCATGTTGAAATTATTCATCTGTGAAAAGTGAAGTTGATGGATTTGCAAAATGTATGAAATTTATTCATTATTATTGTAATTTAAAATCCGTTTTTGGTGTAAAACACAGGGCGATATACCGAGTGAACCGATTGAATTGTTTGTAAGTTGTTTCACGCATGTAACTTTGTGGAAATTTGATGTTTCGGAAACTCAGTGATTTGTTTTGTAGTTAACTCTATTCTAAAAAAACGGACTGTTACGTGCTCCTTTAAAAATTGTGAACTACTTTTTTGTACATTGCAAATCCTACATAAATATGTTTCATAGAAGGTTGAATTTGTCATAACAGCAATTTTGAATGTTTGTATTCAGACCGAATTCAAAAAGTGACTTTATCCTTTACTCAAAGCTTCTAAAACAAAGTTGCGATAGCGTAATTCAGAGTTATTGTTGTATCGCCATCTATTGGCGGTTTGAGAAACTAAATGGCATCAAATTGAACAATCACAAAAAATAAACGTAAAAGGGGACACAAAATACCTCATTTGCATGACATTGTGTATATAGCATTATTAGATCGATGGATATCAACCTTTAACAACTCCACTCCACTCCGTTAATATCACTCCCATTGAGTGATATTAACTCTAATTACTTGGTCAATAACATCATTGATGATAATTGTTAAGAGTATCTAGAAAAACATGTCCTCAATACATTTAAGTACACTTTAGTAACAAATACCTACTTATTTTCGCCTTGTAAACTTACCTAAGTGGCATAGTGGGAAAATTAAAAAAAAAACATGCAAAAAATCCTAGATCAAGGATTAAAGTGGACATAAAAGTGGATAAAGATCCATGAATGAATTTTTTCAATGGATTTAAGTGGATAAGGAAAGTCGCCGCGCGACATTCCACAATTCGTAGCTCCCAGTATGAATTTAGAATTTTTAACCGACTTCAAAATAAGAATCGGCCAAGTGCGAGTCGAACTCGCCCATGAAGGGTTCTGTAGCAGCAAGTAACAAAATAAAAAGAAAAAAATATATATTGAATTGATTAAATGAAAGGTATATTGCGGTTTACGATTTATGACATATTAAAAAAAACTACCTAGATCTCGTTCAAACCAATTCTAGTTATAAGTATGGGGAACCCCCAAAATTTACCTATTATTTTTTTCTATGTTTGTGTGAAAATCTTAAAGCGGTTCACAGAATACATCTACTTACAAAGTTTCAACAATATAGTTCGTATAGTTTCGGAGAAAAGTGGCTGTGACATACTGGCGGACAGACAGACAGACAGATAGATGGACAGGCAGACAGACAAACTCACATGACGAATCTATGAGGGTTTCGTTTTTTGCCATTTGGCTACGGAATCCTAAAAAAGATATTGTATTGTACAATCAACTGTACTTTTATGTATTATCTTAACTTTATATTGGTTGAACCAATTTTGATAATTATTTTTGACTGGGCGTTCCGATTTGTATAATAATTTTTAATTTAAGTCCTATTTTAACTAGATATTTTATTCGTTTTGGTATTTAATTAAATTTTTTGTGGTCATTTAGACTGACTCCAAATATATGTTAATATTTGCACATAAATATGATATATTTTCCACGATTATGCACACTAAATCGAATCTCTTACACTGCGTTTCCATTCCTGGGTCTACTGGAAGAGATTTCTTTAAGAAATAAGTAGACCCTATGTACAATATTACATAATATATTGATTCCTTTGAAGTGTATAGTGTACATGAAAAAGTTAAATAAATAAATTAAATAAATAAATAAATTCCTTATTAATACATTTATGTGTAACGACAAAATGCCGTTGTTTGTTGTATGGGAATAAGTTATGGAACTTCGTGGTAATTGAGGCTTTAATGACAAATCTGAGGTGTCTGTGTAGCTATTTCTGTTCAAGAGATAGTTCAAGTGAAGTTCTGTGAAAGTCAGATGGACAGACAGTAATGAGAGTCATAGGGTTTCGTTTTTTCCTTTTAGGTACGGAACCCTAATAAAAACCAGCATATCTTTTTTTTTAAGTTGAAATCAGAATGCCCATAAGGGACCCTCCATTCGGGATCTTTCGGGATATTTTATGTCGTTTTTAATTTATACCTGATCAATGTGAACATGGTCTTTTTTGTACATTTTGTGATTTGTACATTTTGTCATTTGTACAATTTGCGATTTGTACATTTTGCGTGTTGCGTTCATTTTGCTTTTTGTACTTTTTGCTCCAAAGGGGATTTTTTTGTACTTCTATAACTAATCTTCAACTAATTACCTGTTGTCACAGTTCAATTCAGCTAGTGAGCAAAATTTACTAAGAGCATTTTAAGATTCCGCCGTCAATCTTAACTGTACCTTAATCGCATAGACCGAAAGCTGGCATTTGTGTGCCATGCAATTATAACGCATTCCAGATCGAATGTGAACAGAGTATAGTAATGAGTATGCCACCAGTGTTACCAGAGAGGTCATTGCTTCTGTGGTAACGCCGTAAGCGTGCTAGTTACATGCATCATTAAAAGCCCAAAGGGTGTTTTGAAATGGCAATATCTCAAAAAAAATATAACTTACAGCCAAAATTTTGATGTTTTTTTGTTGTTTATCTCAAAATCTGTTAATGAGAAGCAAATAATGTGGCCTTGACGGGCTTGTTTTTGCATAGTCTAACAATAACCTGTATTTTAATAAAAAAAATTCACACTAGGCTTTAGATTCTGGTGTTTTTAATATTCTTTTTTTGACTTTTGAAGATTAATTATCCAGCCTTAAGTTATCGCTACATCTATCCCGACACCACCCTATATATAAAAGCGAAAGGTCATTCATGTATCACGAAATTTCGGAACCCGTATAACGTATAAATATGAAATTTGGCAGGGAGGTAGTTTATAGTTGGGTGGCATCTACAAAGAAAAGTTCTTTTGATATTTCACCCCTAGTTGACCCAGGGGTTCAAACTTTGTATGAAAATTGGTCAAAAGTACCTCCTCGCGGGCCAAGCCGTAGGCAACAGCTAGTAACTGAATAAAATTCTGTACCGTCAGTGAAAAACAGTATAAGTCTAAAATATGAAATGTTGGGAAATTCAAAAAGAAGTTTTAAAATTTTCGAAAAATTATTACTTCGTCAGTATTTCATGTAGAGTGTTGAATGAAAGCTCAATAGTTAGTGTTTATCAAACAGTTTTTCAATATTTAATTATTTTTTATCCATCTTGGTTTTTGAAATTTGAAATTAAAAAAAAATGCGAGTTGTATCACTAGACACGAATTTTACTTTTGTGTTTAATGATGTAAATTGATTTGTATCAATTTACACGTGGCTTCTATATGGAGATTAAGAATACAAGTCGCGAATAAAAACGATTTTTTGAACAATTAAAAGACACAATCAAAATTATGTAAAACAAATTTTGTAAAAAATTATGCCATACAAAGGATGTTTACATAATTTTTTAGATAACAGAGACTTTTTTAAAGTTATATTGGTTTACACCAAAATATTTATGTATTTTTCTGTGTAAAATGTGCAGATTGGCAACAAAAACTGAAAATTTTTAATTATCAAACAAAAATGAACTCCCCGTCTCAAAGAGTAGGTACATAAAGTGAGTCATGCTCATGCCTACAAAATAAAAAGAGAGCCTTTTTTCTTTCGCATAGTAGGTATACTATAGTATACTAGGTTTCGTATAGTAGGTACACTATCATGAGACCTGTCGTAATGTATCATGGATCAGAAAGTTGGGCTGCAAAGAGGACGGATGAGGGACGATTGCATGTGGCGGAGATGAGAATGTTAAGGTGGATGTGTGGAGTGACGCGAATAGTAAGAAATTAATATATTAGAGGAAGTCTGAGAGTAGCACTAATAACCGAAAAGTTGAAAGGGAACAGAATGTCGTGGTATGGGACATGTCACGAAGCGAATGGATACTTATGTGACGAGAAGAGAGATGGATATGAATGTACATGGACGGAGGGGACGAGAAAGATCAAAAAAAAGATGGATCGATTGTGTGAAAGAAGATGGAAAACAAGAGAGTTAGGGCTTGTTTCACCACTTCCTGATAAAGTCCCTAATAGTTAATTAGGAACTTATTTTCCATATAAATTACAACTTTCGTTCCACTAGTTTCGGATAGAACTATCTGGCAGATTAACTGTCGGATAAGTTATCAGCGCTTCAAATGACTGATAAAGACGTTATTTGGCAGATATCACTGGCGTTTAGTTTCTCTGAATGGATCGATATTCAAAAATGAAGCAAAGGTTACAAATCTTACATATTTCGATTTACATGGTCAAAATATACTTGCAAATATATAAAAAGAGTTAACTTGAATTATTTTTAACTAAAAGTATTTGATTACTTAAGTTTTTATAATTTTTCTCAAGTGACGAAAGTTTACGTAGTAGTAACGAAAGGCAATGTAGTGGATAGTGGTAACTGCCATATAACTATCTCACACTTTATCAGGAAGTGGTGAAACAAGTTCTTAATGTCTAGATGACGACTGATAAGGCAGAGTAAAAGAAAAGAACATGTTGCGCCGACCAAAAATAAAATAGGCATAATGAGCACGAGAAAGAAGAAATCAAATTAGCCTTTATAAGAGCAGTAGGATATAGCAAAACGAAATCACTCTTAATAGTCACTACTCATTATATTATTATGTAACAGACTATATAATAATCTTCATTAAACTAATACAAGTAGGTAGAGTTGTATTAGTTTACACAATCTTAATAGTCACAAACTAAGTAATAATCTACAGACTTAAAACTAATACAAGTACAGTTGTATTAGTTAACACAAACTTAATTGTTAAACTAATTTTGTGAATTAAAATAAAACATAATTTATATCAGTTTACACGTTTATAAGGTAGCGAAGAAATATTTTATAATAATATAAGTAAAGTTATATGGATAAACACGAAAAAACTCTTACTTATACCACTATCCACAAAAAATATCTCCGTTTCTATTTGACGTAGGACTAATCTGAATATACAGAACGGTAGGTAATTTTTTTTGTAATTTTATTACGTAAAAAAATAAAAAATCGTATAAGTCGAGTTATACTACTTTTCACTGACGGTACAGAATTATAATGATGTAATAAATTATGTTCATTTTCAATTTAATAAAAGGTTATTTATATCTTTGGATAAAAAGTATTGTTAAAAATATTTCAAACGAATCGTCTACGTCATATTCGATTATGTTGGCACAGTAAAATGAGAACGGCTGTGTTGTCCACAGCCGGTGAACAAAGTGGGCGCAGGGCGCATCGCCCCCGTGAGCGCGGCGCTGGCGAGCGCGCGCCGCGACCCGCGCCTGGCGCGCCGGGCGCCGCCCCCGGCCCCCCCTGTCCCCGCGCCCCCCGCGCCCGCAGCCCCCGCGCCGCCGCCCATCGCGCCCAACGTGTTCGACATCAAGCCGCTCGAGCGCGTCACCAAGCGCAGCAACGTCATCACCATCGACGTGCGGCCCGAACCCCGCCCCCCTCGGCCGGAGCCCCGCCCCCCGCGCGACCCGCGCCCCGACCCGCGCCCCGCCCGGGACAAGCCGCGCCGGGAGCCCCGGGAGAAGCCGGAGCGCGCGCTGGACGAGTACATGGACCGGCACGTGGCCGACCCGGAGCGCACGCACAAGCTGCCGCCCATCCCGAAGCTGCCGCGCGACCAGCCAAGCCCCGACCCGCCGCCGAAGCGCCGCAAGGAGCCGCGCAAGAAGCACCGCGAGCCAAAAGAACCCCTCCCCTCGCCGGAGAAGCGGCGCGCGCGCGACCGCAAGCCCAAGCCTAAAGAGCCGGCAGCGGCGCCCGAGGTCGTGGCCTTCAAGGAACTAAAGAACTACAACAAGGAGCGCTACATGCGCCGCAACAAGCAGAAGTCCGAGAGCCCCGAGCCGCCGCCCGAGCCGCCCGCCGAAGCCGAAGCCCCCGCCGAGCCCGCAAGTAAGATATCCTCCTATGTTAGAGCGAGAGGCTGACGCCCGCGCCGCCCGCGCAGCCCGATCTGTGATACTAGTATAAGAAGCCGAATGGACCGCCTATTGTGTGATAATAAATTATTTTACTATTCTTGGAGTATTCCTGTTGATATTTCTCGCCGGCCACGCACCCTCTATCGATAAGCTCCCCGAAGCACCCGGACGGCCCCCGTATACTAACCATCACGAGTACATCTGGATCTTCTTCATTTTTGAGTATTCTTCATCATTTTCCGTCAGTATTAATGCACAAGTAACTTTTAATCTTTTAGTTAACATTAGAACAAATTGTGTAATTTAACTTCTGTAGTCTTTTCTAATATGAATTTATGTAACATCGCATAGAACTCTACAACATTTTGTCTTGTTAAGAAAGTAGAAAATATGAACTGGAGATGATTTTCGAAACATAAATGATTGTTGAAAGTGTTTTAAAGAAGATCTAAGTGGTGATGTTTGCGACTTTGATAACCTTAAAATTTCATCCAGTGAGCTGATTGATACATGTGAATTATATCATCATTAGTTGAGTTCGTCATACGATCTGTTACAGTGGTACGAAGAAAAAATTGAGTAATAGTTCATGATGAAGTACGAGTTATGCGTTACTTGCACACACGTGCAAGTACCGTATACATACAACGTACATGCATATATATATGTATATGGATGCATATCCATACGTGCTATGCATAATATGCATATACATGCATGCATATGCAGAGTACATATATACACTGCATATGCATGTGAATGTATCTGCGTATATAGGCTTAGGGCACATTTGATATTATGTTGATTAATATTGCGCAAGTCTTCACATCAGCGCAGAGTCGAAGCGTAAGGGCTCATTCACACGAGGACGAATCGTCTTTTTTCACGAATCGTCTTTTTTCACGATTCGTTATTTTTTTTGACGGCGGCAATGCTTTTTAAATACTCATGTTCACACGCTTGACGAATCGTGAAAAAAGACGAATACGGATACGTCTTTTAGAAATCACGAATCGTGAATGTTTTATGATTATGACGGATACGTCTTTTAGAAATCACGAATCGTGATTTTTAGTATTTTCTTCTTATTTTTCTTCTATTTTTACATCGACGATAATACCAACACAAGATTAAAGTATTCACGTCCATTGTGTTTCTGAACCAATCTGAACTGAGCTAAATCACGAAATAAATGTGAACTTCAATTCGGATATTTTGACGAATCGTGAAAAAACACGATTCCGTATTCAATGTGAACGTCCATCCGTCAAGACGTATCGTGTTTTTTGCCGAATCGTCAAAGACGTATTCCGTGGGAATGAGCCCTAAGGTTTCATCTTTCTACAACGTAATGCACGTAACACTTCCATCAGGACAAAAAGAACGAATGCGCGAGTGAATATATTGACTTGTGTAAGCGCGTTCGCTTGAACTCAAGCGCTTAACACGCTAACCTAAGCGTAAAACACACTGTCAATTTGGTACTAAACGCCTTGAAAACGTAATCATTCTTATACCGGTATTACGAACTTGTTGCTGGTTTCCTGTTGTAGTCTGAATTTAAGACATCATAACATTAAATTTATTGGCAATTTACAACGTAAACTGAATTGGTGATATTTTTGTGGAGACATTTTTGAGTACGAATGGCATTGTATTACCTTCAAGGATGCTGAAATCTGTAATGATGGAGGCGCAGATACCTTTTGAAATAATCAATCTTATCTTATTCAATTGTGGTAGAGGAATCCAAAGAACACAATTCGGCATGTACCGAGATTTTTTAAGTGATGTGTATTTTGGTTTTAAGTGTTATAAGATGGCTTACTGGTAAGTAGGATAAGTTACTAACTTTAAAGATTTATTCGAAGATTGAAATTAATTTACAGTTATTTATTTAATTATTAACACTACCCGCGTTGGAAATTCTATGAAGAACCAATGATAAATGATAAGGTTTAATTTCTCTAGCATTAAATGAAAAAAGTATTTCTTACTAAGGAAATGTATGCTTTTTCATGATAACTTCGCCGGATAATATTTAAACTTCATCGCCAGGATGGCTTCCTCATGTTTTCCTAACTTTGTTATTAAAATCGCACCAGGATTTTGCACAATTCAAATGGTATAAGTGATGTTACTAAAATCACAAGACTAGGAGTAGGGTATGTATTTGTGAATTACTACACGAACTTTTGAGTGGGAGTTTGTCTTGGCAAATACTGGACACGTCACGTGGTCACGGAGGAAGGGGAATAAAAAAAATTGTTTTCTTATCTTGGGTATGTTTCTTATTCTTCTCTGTCTTCTATTTCTATAATTTCTAAACTAGTTTCATAAATTTTATTGTTCTAGTTAGTAAAATATGTAGGTACCTATAGATCAGAAGCGGCTTTTGAATGAATTTTTTTATGAATGTTCCCTAAAAAACAGCTGTACGCAGTTATTCAAATCTTTTTAATAAAAGATAAACTGTTTTTATATCAATAAACGAAGGGGTTTCTTTACTGGAGATTGACAATAGAGCACTATATCCGCGCCATCTATACCGCTATTTGGGAACATTGCGTAGGAGCGGCGTTCCAGATTAGGGTCATTTCTCATATAAAATTTTTCGGCTGGGTTGTCTTTCGCACTCGTATAATTCAGTACTAGGCATTGTACTAAGGTTCATTGGTGCGCAATCGATAATGCTCCACTCGATAAATCTTTACTTTACACAAAATCTTTGTATTATGGTTACTGTTATGTTACTGTTTTTATAATAGAATGCATGTAGCTATACAGTTTTAGGGCGTCCATATCATATTCATAGAAAAGCATCATGGTACATAGACTAATATTTATGTGGGAGTGAGAGCGCCATGCACTAGGACTCTTTAGGAAGTGCTGTACCTGTTATAGTCATTTTATATATTTCGTGGATTAAGAAAAAAATGTTGTATCATAAATAGGATCCTTTTCACTACAGAACTCGACAAACCGCTTTGTGCACTCTCGGGACTTCACACGCATTAAAACGTGCGAGTGCAACGTCCTAATCCATTAACGGAGTTCAAAAAAGGAGGAGCTTCTCTATTCAACTGTATATTTTTTATATGTTACCTCATACCTTGACTGGTTGTTCTGATTTGGATAATTTTGTTAATCGAAAGCTAATGCTTGTCGTCTAATCCCATATAAATTTGAGCGACCTCTGACAGATAGTTTTGAGTTATCTCTACTTATCGATTTAGAAGATTTTTTTTTAAAATTAGCTATTGTATACCGCAATCAGAGTACTAATTTTGTTTGTGCAGTGTTTGTATAGTACCCACCCAGTATATTGAGAAAACTGAACTTTCTCCTATAAAATTTTCAAATAATTCTAAACATATTGAGTTAATGTCTGAAAATCGTTTGAAGCTCTCTTTCCCCAATGGGAGTAGTAAAAAATGCACCTTGCTGTATGTTTTATCGTAACCTGAGCAGCCATTTTGAGAAAGTATATCCTACAACGAATACTTCATCATACCACTACATTACTTATGGATACTGTCACCAAAGGACGAAGTTGAGACCATCTATGTCACCCGAGGACGAAACGACTACCTGCCGCAACAAGGATGGAACCACAGCACAATGGAGGACTTTCGGAGGATGTTCGGAAATTCTCAAGATCTTCATGCGATTTACCATAAAATGTCAAGACCCTTACCTTGTACACAAGGCTTGGCTCACAAGTCACCAAAAGCAAACATCATAACATAATTCGCAATGGATCTCGCTGTATTTACAAATTGACTTAGGCGCCGAAGTATTTCTGGTTATATTCAGTATTTCACTCTGCTTCTTAAAAATACGTTATTGTTACTGTATTTTTTTACACATTGTGACGATCTCCCAATCTCATGGAATCTGATTGGATAAGCATAGCGCAATAGCTGGTTCCGGTCAAACAGATACTTAATTTCATTTTAAACAAACTGAATTCATCCGGTGGTTGCATATTCTTGGTAAGGTATAATTTAGTTTGTAAGGTAGCATCAGCTCACTGGAGGAATTTTTCGACTACTAATCTAATGACAGTCATTTCGGCCATTTGGATGCTATGCCCAAATTCCCGGGGGTGTTAGAAGCAGGTGGGCGCGAGCGCTAAAGGGTTGGTATTGAGAGCATTGGTCTTGGGTTTGTACAATGAGAGTTCATAAAAATGAAGCCATGTTTTCAGATGTGCCCGATATGGTAGTTGAGACCAAGGATGTAGACTTGCGGGTGTTGCACCCGGTCATCGCGGAGACTGCCGCGCCGGTGGCACAGAAGAGGCCTTCCACAGAGGCCTTGGAGGGGAAAATCAAGAAGAATAAGCTCGACAAGTTTGACATGTAAGTTTAAACATGAAGTTTATGGATTAATTTAATTATCGTCATTTAGTTTGTATGCACCTCATATGCGACAAGATGTTGGGGTTGATTGCTCTGAAATACGTTCCTAATTGTAAAAGTATGTATGAGCTATCTCGAATTTTTATCCACAGAAATATTTATAAAGGTTTGTTAAAACTTACCCATATGCATTTAATACCCCTTATCATGCTCTAATCGCTGATGATGTTTTTCAGCCTCTTCGGCAATGAGGATGTAGATTTGCGGCAATTGCCTCAAGTGGAGGAACTGGCCGCACCGCCACCGCCGACGATTACAGAATCTCCAAAGGCAGACAGCCACAACAACAGTACGGCGGATGAGAATGAAGAAGACCTAAAATCCCCGGTCGGTTCCCCTAAGAAGGACTGGCACGAGGTGAAAGAGAAGGAGGAAGCAAAGAAACCTCCATCCAAATTAGACCTCGTCAGAGCCAAGCTGGCCGAGGCCACCAAGGGCAAGGATCGCTTAGGTCGGCCATTGCTGTTCAGCAAATCCCCGAGTATGTATTGCACTGTTTGTTTCCACAAATTTTTTGTTATTTTAGATCCTTAGTATTCCTTTAATTTTTTATGTTCCAATACAGGCATAGAAAAGGAGCGACGTCGCACGCTCAGCTCAGAGGACACGGACCTGCGAATAGAAAATGGCGACGAGTTCGATGCCGAAGATCACAAGAAAACAATTTCCATCATCATGTCCCAAGCCAAGGAGCAGTTCAACGACGGCCAACTGGACAAGAACCAGTACAACACCCTCATGTACCAGGTGCTGCAACTCAACGAAAAGTTGAAGCTCAAGGAAGCCAAACAGAGAGAGTCCTTGGAGAACTCCAAGCGGAAGCTAAAAGCACATATAAACGAGGAGAACCACAAGGTCGCCAGTCCCAAGTCGTCTCCGTCAGAGTTCAACAACTTCGGTGACATCGACGAGAGAGTCGTCCCAGCGCCGTTCATGGATGCCATGCCGAGCAACCAAGACTACCCGGTCGATTCGGACATGAGAGTAAACAATCAAATGATCGATGGGAAGCCGAAAGTCTTGCTTCCCTTCCCGCCGATGCCGATGCCGCCCATGTACATGGGGCCGTTCCCTCCCGCCTGGAGAGGACCGCGGAGATTCCGAGTCCCCGGTCCTCCGATGCCTCAGATGCCTCCGTTCTTTAGGGGAAAGTTCGACAAGCGAGCACCGAGACCGTTCGATCCTAGGATGCCCATGATGCCCCCGGTGCTGCCCACTCCTAAACTGGGCATGTGCCAAGGCGAGTGTCCGCTCCAACGGTACGAGCGGACGGAGACCCCCCCGCCGCTGGGCGCGCCCGGCGTCGTCATCCCCCCCACCGACTATAGGATACTAGAATATATAGAACAGGATCCAGTCAAAACTATACAGATTGACGGGGTTCCCCGGGAGATCCGGTTTTACGGCGAAACTGCGGTCATCATGCTCGAGTGGGACGATCCCCGCGAGATAAAGTTCCTGCCCGGCTGTCGGAGGGTGACCTTCGACAACAAGGACTCGATAGTGATATCGTTCAATGAAGGCTACAAGCAAGTCGAGATCGAGGATCAGGTGTTCGAGATCCGATTCGGCGCGCCGACCAGGGAGCTGTTTATCAATGGCCGATGGTACGAGTGTTTCTTCGGAGGGCAGCCGCTAGGGGTGATAATCGATGGAAAGCCAAGATTAGTTCACTTGGAGGGGCCTCCTCCGCAAGTGGACATCGGGAAGGTGAAGCGCACAGATTTAGTCGCCGGGAAAATAAACCTTATCGTCAACGCGACGCAGATGTGCCCGGTGTACTTGGACGCCAAGGTGCAGAAGTTTAATGTGAACGGGCAGTTCTTCACGATCCGTTTTGTGGACGCGTTGCGGACTGTGCTGATAAACGAGCAGCCGTTTAGGCTCGAGTTTGGGGATTTGCCGAAGCCGATATTTGTGGGGAACGAGAAGTATTTCATCCGGTTCTCGGCGCTTCCGAGGAACATAAGAGCGGGGCAGGTGGACATCGAAGACATGGAGGGGTCGCCGCTGCCCTTCACGCTCGCCCCGCCCACCGCGGACCCCATGAACTTGCCAGTCGTGGCAGAGATGGAGGTAGATCAAAAGCCACCGCGAGAGAACAAGTCGCCGAGTCCTGAGGGTGAAAATCAAGGTAAATTTCAATTTTATGATTTTTCTTAAAACCTAATTATATTGTTATTACTTTATTAGAAGTGACATTAAAAAGTTCTTCGTTGATTTGGTATTCCTATTATCTGAAATATTTATAAAATATTTTGTCCTAACGATTTCCAATAGTATGTATAACGCCTTCGTCTGTGCAAACTATACAACTAAACCAAAACATCGATATGTTTACTTAATACTCGTTTTAAAACCAAAAAATGAAGAAAATGATTAGGTATTAAGTAGGTATTTAATTTCAATAGGTATCCTTGAAAACTTTACTAATTAATTTTTCCAAAAGTTAATTACATAATGCAAAATTATTGTTATACCAGTTGTGACAGTCACCTTATTCATTTTGTAATTCACAAATTTAAAATTTTGCGTAATAACAAATTCTGTACTTCGCACCCTTAGGTCTGGACCTGCTAGCCAGCGTGATGCCATCCAGCCTAGTCCCGGCCGCCAGCTCTGAGTACAGCGTGGCCGAGCCGTTGTTCTCCAAGACCGACCAGATCCCGGGCATCGAACCCGCGACCGACGACAAACCGCCAGACCCGCTGTCGGTACTCGGCAATATCAACGTGAACGATCTGTTCGCCAAGCTTGTCGCCACTGGCATAGTGTCCCTGCCCAACGACGTGAAACCCGAGGCCAAGGTTGAAGAGAAGGAGGCCAAAGAAGAAGTCAAGGCCAAGCCCAAAGAAGATAGAAGCGTGATACATAAGGTGGACTTGCTCAAGCCGGAGACACTCAGGATGTAAGTATTTGATTAGAAAAAGTGAGCAACATATAATATAAAACATATAATAAGAATTAAAAGCAACCTGAACAAAGCTACAAAACATTGACCTTGCATTATTAACTTTAGACGCGGTTCAGATTTTTCATACAAATTTTCAAGCCTTTAGAGCTTTAGACAGTTGATTTTTGAAATAAAAAGGTACCTTATGAGTGACCCTGGGTCTTCCATTAGTTTCATTCCGAATTTCATTCAAATCGGGCAGGTATTTTAGCCGTGAAAATGACATACACACACACATCCATGTAAACTTTCGCATTTATAATATTAGAAGGATTACATTTGGGCCTTTCTCACACAACGCTATTTGTAAGCGACTAGGATGTTGTCAAGTTAGGAGTAAAGAAGCGACGCGTCTACTATGAGTCTCCTGTCAGTAAACAGATTTATATACAGCGATTTTTGGATTGCATTGCAGTCGCGTAGCTAATAAATAGCGTAGTGTGAGAAGGGCCTTAGCTTGAGCATTTCAATGCCAACTTTTAAAAAACCGGCCAAGTGCGAGTCGGACTCGCGCACTAAGGGTTCCGTACCATTATGTATAAAAACGCCAATAAAATCTGGTCTGTATGGTCGCTTTCTCAAAGGCTACTGTGACCATTGTTTTATTGTAGCCACATATTAGCCACAACGCCATCTTTTGGACCGAAAGGTGACTAAACGCCTACGCGCCACTTAAATGGGCGCCCACTTAAATATTTATTTTATTCTGTTTTTTAGTATTTGTTGTTGTAGCGGCAACAGAAATACATCATCTGTGAAAATTTCAACTGTGTAACTATTACGGTTCATGAGATACAGCCTGGTGACAGACGGACGGACGGACGGACGGACAGCGAAGTCTCAGTAATAGGGTCCCATTTTACCCTTTGAGTACGGAACCCTAAAAACCAATATTTCCGTTGCAGCAAGCAGCCGGGCGTAGTAGCGCGTCTGTACGGCGGCATGCAGTGCAGCGGGTGCGGCGCGCGGTTCCCGCCCGAGCACACGGTGCGCTACTCGCAGCACCTGGACTGGCACTTCCGCCAGAACCGGCGCGAGCGCGACTCGGCGCGCCGCGCGCACTCCAGACACTGGCACTACGACCTGTCCGACTGGGTGCAGTACGAGGAGGTCGAGGATTTGGAGGAGAGAGGTGGCTGTAGTTGGTTATTGTCTGGTTGGCAGGTTGTGGCTGTAAAGTGAGCTGCAAAGCTTATAATTCGAGTAATCATTAATGCACCTCATAACTCTAGGCTAGGCATGGGTTTTAGAATGAGTAGGTTAAGCCCGTAGTCCACCACACTGGCCAAGTACGGATTGGATTCGAATAATAGTCTTGTATTGATGGCCCACTACTCTATACGAGTCGGCACTCGTTGATTTAGTTCACATTCGCGACTTCTATCTGGTTAAAAAATTTACGGAGCCTTTCCTATTTTTGAGTATCACTGAAGAATGATATACCTCACACCGCGTGTATTCTCATATTATGTTTGATTTATTTATAAACTTTTACTCCACGAGTTAAGTCACGTTTATCTCCTCTCTCACAGAAAAGAGCTGGTTCGAGACGGGCGGCGCGGAGGAGGGCGAGGGCGCCGAGGCGGAGGCGCCGCCGAGCGCGGCCGCCGGGCCCGCGGCGCACTGCTGCGCGCTGTGCGGCGACCGCTTCCTGCAGTTCTACAACGAGGACCGCGAGGAGTGGCACCTGCGGAACGCCGTGCTGCACGACGACGCCTACTACCATCCGCTGTGCTATGAGGATTACAAGGTCAGCTGAATGGGAGGTTTTAAGTGGTTGTATCCCGAAATAAGTGTGATTTATTGAAAAAACAGCAAAGGCATGATTTTATATTTTAGTCATAAATGAATGAGGTGGAAAAAGAAGGTCCTAGAATATTCCTTGTTGCTTCTTCCAAGACCACTCTCCATAGGAATTGACGAAGCTATTTTGGTTTTGACTTTCGAAGTGATCTACTTAGAATTTGTTGTAGGTCTGGCTCAGCTTATCGAATAACGCAACAGCAAAAGATTGTTGGTGACGTGTTCAGCAGAGTACTAAGACGACACTTTGTGTTCCTGTAATTTGCCATCAAATCTAACACAAGGGTGCATTCAAGTTTCAATAAAAATAAACTTCATTCGTTCTATAATTATGTTTTGATGTTTATCAGGCGTCGTTAACCAAGGACGAGCCGCCAGCGGAACCCGTGGAGCCGGAGCCGGTGGACATAGACAAGGTGGAGGCCATCGAGATCGGCGACGGGGACGACGCGGACGGCGAGCAGTCGGACAACGAGGTGGAGCTGGTGGAGCCCGCGCCCGCGCCCGCGCCGCCGCCGGTCGAGGTCAGTTGGGGGTGGATTTATAGCTTGACCAGAAATATTGTTACATGTCAGGAGTACTGGGTTCGAGAAAATGCCAAAATGTACACAAAAACTTTATTGTAACCGTCGATACACAATTACACTTCGTACACACCAAAACAATAAGCACGTATTCGTTAACACACTCGTCGATCTTGTATCGCCCGTAGAAATCACTTCACTTCTCGCTGGTATCACTCGTAGGTATCGCTGGTTCTTCCCGGTTTCGCTTCCGAAACTAGAATGCCACGCAGTCAACCGAGTGCCCCTTTTATACCACTCTCTTACCATTCATGCCATTCTAGAATATTTCGGCAGTTGTTGGAATACGATTCTAGTATCAATGGTCAGTATGTTATATTAACTTTGTCGTGAAAACACCACGGATAAATGCTGATCGGTCTTCCATCACGGAAGGCGGGGTCTAGACTGAAATATCAGCGCTGTGCTCACGGGCATTAGCTGAGTCTAGACCCCATTCGCCGTTTGGGCATGCTGCAGCGCAGATATTATATTATATTTGAGTTGTTTTTTATCGTGTTCTTTTTTATTTTTAAATTACTTATGTATGTAACTACATGTGTTTTAAGTTAGATGTTCTAAGTGTTCTAATAGTTAATGTTATTTATGTGCTGCAGTATCAAAACAGCGAATAAATGTTTTTTCTTTCTTTCTTTCTTTCTTTATATTCCTTGCAACCTATTTTCGACCTTAAAACTGATGTCATAAGGTTGAAGCGTCGTGGCGCGTATTGTCGAGACAGCCGCGCACTTTTATTTCACGATTATGAATTGTTTTTGTATTTTTAGCACAAAATAAATACTCAAAGTAACAAGACAAACTGTGACATTCAAATTCGCTGACGAGCAATTTACGCTTGACGTTAAGATAGTAAGCGTTGCCAGTAAAACAAGTTAGTTTTAAACAATCAGTCATCAGTCCATGAGCTCACCGCAATATGGCGATGATTTTTATATTCCTGGTCAAGGATTATATAACCTTTGTAAAATGACATTGTCATTTGGATACGCAACTTCCTACACCTACTTTGATGCTACGAGTATAATAAACTGTAATTTAACGATAACCAACCCTCCCCCAGATCGAGGAGCTGGACGAGGGCGAGGAGGACGACGTGGTGCTGAAGGCGGAGCCGGTGGAGCAGGTGCTGCTGGACGACGACGGCGACACGGACGACGAGACGGCCGCCGCGCGCCGCCGCCGCGACGACTCGCACCGGCTGGAGCTCGCCAACGTGCGCGTCAAGGTCGAGCCCGTCGATCCCGGTGAGTGTACCAGTGTGTAGCGGCGAGTCGTCAGTGACAGGGCTGCTGTAAGCGGGCGTACTAGGCGGGCACTACACGCGGGTTGTGGCAAATGGGACCATGGAACGACATATTATGTAAATTTGTATGAAGTTGGTATTGAACGATGAGGTGGAGTACAAAACACGCTTACAAAAAACGCACAGCATAGATTATATAGAGCGTCCCTGGTCATTGCAGATGCAGGCCCAATACCATAGTATTTTCAACACAATAACAATAGTGTTGCAGTATTTCCCCCATATGTTGGGTCTGCTTATATTCTTTATAAGTGTGTGAGACAAACGAACAAACGAATCATCTGATGGTAAGCTGTCATCGTCGTCTAAAGACACAAGCATCAGTGCAATGCCGGTCCTGAAAAACAACTCTTTGTCGCACATCTCGCCAGAGCTTCTACCGTTTAGCAAGGACGGATATAAGAATACATCTAGATAAAAGATAATAGATAATAACCCTTCAGGGTTTAATCCATTCGATTGCTCATTATTATCTATAGATTCTATAGGATTCTCATAAAACCTCATTACCTAACCCGTTCCTCTTCTCCGACAGATGACGAGCCGATAATAACAGCGGAGATGGAGACAGTGTACCAGCCGGCCGCAGTGGACACGACGCACACGACGGTGACGTCGAGCATCGACGGCAACGTGCAGTTCGAGGGCTCCGCCCCTCCCCCGCAAATACCCACCGGCGGCATCCGCTTCAACATCAGCAAGGCCGTGCCCGCTACGGTCAACGCCGTCGAGGACAGGTACAGCGATTATATTAATCCATTTTTTTTATGGAATTAAGATAGCAAACGAGCATGCAGCACCACCTTCCGCTGCCCCCATGACAACTGTGATCGACCTAGAACTAGACTCTGAGTCCCGTTCTAATTCGGTCACAGATGCGTTGCTACCCCTGAGGACTGAGATGATCGCCTCTAAAAAAGTGTATCCATACTAACATTATAAATGCGAAAGTCTCTCTGTCTGTCTGTCTGTGACGTTTTCACGGCTAAACCACCGGTCCAATTTGGATGAAATTCGGAATGAAAATAGTTGAAGACAGATAGGCTACTTTTTTTTTTCAAAAATCCCTAACCCCTAAAGGCTTGAAATAGGGGGTGAAAGTTTATATGAAAAATATAAACCACTTAACAGATTGTTATGAATTTTGGCATAAAAATAGTTCCTAACCCAGGGAAACACTTAAGCTATTCTATTTTCAAAAATCGACCCCTAAAGGCTTGAAATAGGGGATGAAAGTTAACAAACAATCGTGATATAAATGAATTCCACGCGGGTGAAGCCGCGGGCAGAAGCTAGTAAATAATAAATAAATATCGCTTCACACTCATAGCCCCACATTACAATTCCCTGTGTCGTGGGTGCCATGGACAACACACAAGACAAGGACACACACCCAGACCGAGAACGGAAATTCAAATTCATCATTCAAATTGCCGCCTCGCTGGGAATCGAACCCAGGACCCTCGGAACAGTGATCCGGTGTGTTAACCGGGGCGACATTATTACCCCATGAGGCTGCGACCATCTCTGATCTATTGAGGCCATCCCAGTTTTAGTTAGATCTGGTTTAGTCTACAGCTTGGATAAACCGTAGTATGTTTCCAGGGTCCATCTCTTTGATTAGGTGAGGTTCGAGTGTGTGACCTCCAAGTATTCGACTTCTGCAGTGGGTAATTGCTACGCAATTGTAGAGGCTTTGATGATCTAACTAATGTCTAGATGGAACATCGAATCCGCGCAAACGTGTCAAAAAATTGTGGCAAACTGTTGGCTACAATTTTTATATCAGTATATCATTGATCACAAACACATAGACAATAGACGAACGTGTAAAACATCGCCTGCACGCACACATGCTTGATATTGTTGCCTTGTTTTTTTGTTTTCATTGTAGGGCGACGCTCTATCTAGACATCAAAGCGTTGAAGCTATGTAAAGGGGTTTCCTCCGCCCCACCGCAGAATCTACATGTTGCATTATCATTTAAGTCTATTTTGTTTTAGGTACATGGATGACGTCAGCGCAGACGATGAACCCCTACCTCCCGGGGAAGAACCGGAGCTGCATTATACCGTCAAACCGAGCCTGCAAGGCATCCAATTTAGTAGACAACCCCCCATCCAAAAGGGCAGTGAGTTATCTGGACTGTGTTCTATTATGTAGATTATAGGTTGGATACCTAATGATGAACTCTTACCGTAGAGATAAGTAGGTTATAGATGGGTAATGGTGACCATAAAGATTTGCCTTAACAAAACCTCAAAAGACAATAGGGAACATGCAATATTTTAGTTATGTTTTCATTTTAAAGATTTCCATGTAAAATAGGTCATAAACATATTTAAAAATGAAAACAATCTAATTTATCGTAAAAAAACCGGTTATAAACGGACCGTTTAAATTTTCGCGCCTAAACGGACCTATAGTTCCGATGACGTCATTCGTGTCTGTCACTGGTAGTGATGCTGAACTATCGATAGTTACACTATCGATTGTTGACCTTGAAAATCAGTTAGGATATCGATAGGACTATCGATAGTATTGCTAAAATCAATACTATCGATAGTATTATACTATTGACATATAATAGTATCGATAGTATTATACCATCGATACTATTACAGAATACATAACTATCGATAGTATCGATACTATTGCAGATAACCAATAGTATTACCATAATTGATACTATCGATAGTATTGATTTTTTCAAAACTATCGATAGTCTCACTATTGCCACACTATCGATAGACTATCTTTTATATTTTGTTTTATTTTATATTTTCCTTTTGCTGAAAAACATTTGCGGTTGTACATGTGTCCAACATTTTGGTGTTATTGTCTTTCACATAGGAAAGTATGGCAGCTTTGGTTGAAGGATATTTCACTTCTACTGTGTAATGTCCAGTAACCACGTCAGGTGTTGCACCAAAAATAGGATACTTGGCATTAAGACCATGATTTAGTCCCTTTCATTTCTACACTTGAAAACTCTGGACTCTCGACAAAAAAGTTCCTATCATGTCGACACTACTCTTGGTAAATTCGTGGAGTCTACTTTGATAAACCCAACTTCCATATTTATTAAAAACGTAAATAATATTCACTGCACTATTGATCAATTTTACACGCAAAGTTAACCTCTAAAAATTTGACATTAAAGTTGCCTATCGATAGTCGACTATCGATAAAATATCGATAGTATCGACACTATCGATACTATTGATAGTATGATGTACGGCAATAGTATTGTTATACAAAAATAGTATCGATATTATCGAATACCTTTAAGAGTAATACTATCGATAGTATTGATAGTATCAATAGTTCACACTATCAATTGTTTACTGAACTGCAATAATAGTTTACATACTATCGATAGTGTCGATACTATTGTATCCCGTCAATAGTATTGGTTAGTTTGTGATATTGATAGTATCGATAGTATCAGTAATATCGATAGTATCGAAAGTACTATCGATATTGTTACTTGTTCTCAAGGTCAACTATCGATAGCGGAACTATCGATAGTTGGGCAACTCTAGTTGTCATAGCAGGAGTGACGTCACTGGGTGTTTTGAAATGCGTTTCGTTTTACGTAATTTTAATTCGTAATTATTGTTAAAAATCAACATAATATAAAATAAAAACGTTGAAGTAGTCCTTCTTTTATATTTTTGTAACATTTTAATCATAAAATTTTCATAAATATCATATTTGCATCTTCCCTATTGCCTAGCTATAAAGATGGAATTTTTTCTATATGTGCCATTGTAACTTACTTGCAATACGAATTATTGAGTTGACGAATTTATATGTTTTTTGGAATTTGAATGGGTTTTTATGGCGAAGTTTGAATGTTGTGATTTGTAATTGGTGTTTTAAAAATGGAACTGTTGTTCGGAGTCCTAGATTTGATTTTATCAATGGAAAAATTAAGTAATGGCTAATAAGTCTTAAATCTTACATTGATAAAATATAAACTATCTGAGGAATTGACTAGTAATTTTCGTAACTTTATAAAAATATATAAAATCTAAAAACATGTAAACTAAGAAAATATTTGATTATATGTAGGTCTTTTAGAATTAATACATTTCAATTGCAGTAATACGAAACATTTGTTTTGAGTGATAATTTCAAAGGGCCACTGATCGAGGCAGGCTTTACAATGTCTGTTTTCGGTTCGTTTTCCACTGCACGGTTGTGAGTGTAGATTTTAAATTATACATCACACAACTACCTAACAATTGAATACATAACTAGTTATCGATTTGAAATCCAAAGTAGTATTAAGTCACAAAAATACGACTAAATATTTTATAATTATAGATAAATATAGTTTTATAACAGCTAGGTAGTAATTAAAGCTGGAACTATATTGCCTTGACTCACGACACAAATTGGTTTAAGTATTGTTACAATTGTCTATATATTTCAAATCAGTTAAATATCAATTACCTACCTGGTTGAAATTGTTCCATTAGCTGATAAAGTATTGGCGAAATAAATCTTACGTACAACGTATCATAAATGTATAGAAGTGCATGTTTATTATATTCTTATTAAATGTAAATATTGATTAAACTATAATATGAATAGACCCTTCCAGAAGGAATTCTCTGGGCGATAGTGAATGACTGCGTCGAAATAAAGTTTGTAAATTTAATAAACTGTGTGATTTCTTGTTTGCTTTACAGAAGTATTGATTGAGTTTAGAGTAAAAGTTAGAATACACCTTAGTTTGCATTGCGTCCATATAAAACAGATTGTCCTAGAGAGGATAACCTGAAGTGTCTTGTGTATGTATTTAATTTTATGTGGAAACCATTATCTAAGAAAAAATGTGATATTATTGTTAAGGTGTTTTCCAGCTGCACTTTATTTTCACGACAATGTTATAATTATTGTCATGTGTGTTATATTTGTACATATTTGCTGAATTATGTATAAATATGTTAGATGTTCCATTTTTAAGGTTTCTTAAGTTATATGTAACTAATTCTGCTGTAATATACTATTTACGAAGAGCTATGAAAGAATCTCTATATTTTTCATTAGTTTTCTGTAACTAAAGCATTTTCTTTACTTTCCTGTCTCGTAATAACTTAGATGTTTCAGCTGTAAATATGTAAATGATATTTAAAAGTATTATACATCACCATTCAGGTGCCTATTTGCATATTTTACATTGGTAAATGGTGTATTAAATCATTTGTAAATTAAATCTTATCATTTCTACTAGTTATTACATTTGTAAGTTTATAACATCACAAAAATGACTAAATTGTATTGTTACAATCAATAAAATGGTTCGTTATCTCGAGTAGATTTTTGTTTTAATTTTGTGATACATTCTGATGTCACAGTTTATTGTAATTTTTGTTTTGTGTAAATAAAAGGTGTACTGAAAAATAGTTAGTAGTTTTAATTCATATCATATATTTTTTATCAAATTATTACTAAATATGTACAGACAGAAACCTATTAAATTTTCATTATATCCATACTATATAACTATATGAAAAATCCTAAACTGCTTGACTGAATTCAATGCATTTTCTCAATGTAGTTTATGACAATGTCAAATTTTGCATTTTGTACATTGTACTCCGAAGGGAATCATCGGCCGCCCAACGAGCTGAAATAGGGGAAATAAGTTTCCCGAAGCAAAGCCAGGGCGTCCACTAGTTACATATAAAAATTCGACTGTCCACAGAACCAAGAATGGAGACAAACTTGTCTCAATTTAAATAAAAGTTTAATTATTGATTCCACATAAATCATAAGGATAATTCTTGCCATAAATAAAAACATAAAATTCAAAACATTGATAATTATAATTTATTTATCTTATCTTTACAGTTTTTTCCAAACAATTTAAATAATCTACATATCACAATTATGAGGCCACCTCGGGAAAGGCAGAGTATCTTTTATGTTAGAAATGGCGCAGACCACTTGTAATAATCTTTCTAATCCAAGTCCAAAGCCGCCTGTGGGTATGTTGCCAAACTTGCGCAGTTCTAAATACCAGTTGAGAGCGTCCGATGGCAACTTCTCCTTTAACTTGTTGTAGTCGTCTTCCCTGAGGCTTCCTCCTACCAGTTCACCAGTCACTGGTGTTATTAGGTCCAATGCATCCACCTGAAACAAAATTTGGATAGATATTGTAAAATGATACTTTTTTTTATAATGTTTTTTGTATAAGAAACATTTTTAAGTTCATGTTATAAAACACTAGTGGCTTATAAAGGAGATGTAATAAAATTTATTTATTTCATAATAATTTCAATATCCTTTATTGTGCACTAAGAGAAGATTACAAATAGATTATAATGAACTGGATTTTCACAAAAGGCAATCTTACCAATAAATAGTGTTCCCAGTCCCAGACAACCTTAGGGTAAGAATTTAAACTGTCAAATGATTAATGGTCCTACAGATGTTTATGGATAGCTGCTACAGCATCAATAAGTATAAAACGTAATTGGAACACAGTTATGTACTATAGAAATAAAGATTAAGCCAACCTTACTACAGTCCTCTGGAGACTCCTTCATATAAAATGATTTTAATTGCTTCGGCCACCTTACTATAAATACTGGGACACCATTACAAAAATCAACAATGGCCAACTCCTGTTCCTTATTTATTCCTTCTTCCGTAATAGCTAGACCCTTTTTCTCTAATATTCTCCTTGTCTCATCATATGTGAGTGTAATAAATTCCTTATTTATCCAATTGGGAATCTTATTCTCCTTATCAATCAAAAATAAATCAGCCTCATTTGTATTTCTTACTTGAGAAAATATGTATTTGATTAAATCTTCAATAAATGCTTGTAATTGCTCTATGTGGTCACAAAAGGCTATTTCAGCCTCGGCCATATAGAATTCAGATAAATGCAATCGAGATCTTGAGTTTTCTGCCCTGAAGGTGGGACCTACAGTGTAGACGTTGCCCATACCTCTACACATAGCTTCTAAGTGTAACTGACCAGACACCGTTAAGTAAGTTTTAGACCCAAAATATACAGAATCTCTGTCTCTCCCCTCCTGCATCATCGCTTTGATGGTCTCCTCATTTTCTGGCTGTACTTTGAAAACCTCCCCAGCTCCTTCACAGTCATTAGAAGTTAGTATTGGGGCGTGAATATGCATGTACTTATTGGCCAAGAAATAGTCATGTATATGCTTCGTTACTGCATTTCTCACTCGAAGAATCGCTGAAAAATAATTTGTTCTTGATCGTAAATGCAGATATTGACGGGTGTACTCCGGCGGGTGGGATGTCCGCGGGTTGAACGGGTAACCATCTAACACCACACACTTGCCGTACACTTTAACACTTTCAGCTGCCAGCTCTAGCTGACCCCTAGGACTTTTTAATAGTTTCCCCCAGATATGTACGGAGCTTCCGTAAGTTAAGTCGTCAACTTTTAAATGTTTTGGTATCACGACTTGTAGTCTTTTAGCACAAGACCCGTCATTTACATCTGCGAAAACAATATCTTTCTGCACGCGGAGATTTTTCACCCAACCCTACAAAGAAAGTAAGTATTAGTGTTAATTTAATTATAATTTTTAAATTGTTGTAAAAAAAAACATTAAAATCAATGTCTGTACCTTTATTTCAGTTAGTTCTCCGACATTAGATTTTTCTAAAACTGATGATATAACGCTGTAATTTTTATAAATTTTGCTAGCAATAAAATTGTTTTTTAACCTAACAAACATTTTGGATTAAAACCACTATTTTACAGTTGTTAAATTTTGAAATCTGATTCTCGAGTTCAAATCTTTCGATAATTTAGAGATTTAAATGTTTACATTTATTATTGTGTTACAATTTTATTGTATGTTATTATTTATTTATTGTTTTTATTTCTTAGCCACTTAGCCAGCTACTGTCAACAGTGACCAGTCAATGTCAACTGTCATGAAGTGTCATTTCGGTACCACAGATTACTATACTTGTAGAAATCAAAAATCTGACCATACACAGAATCTGAATAAAAAGCGTTTTGACCATATTTTGTGGTTTTGATCTCTAAGGGCTCATTCCCACGGAATACGTCTTTGACGATTCGGCAAAAAACACGATACGTCTTGACGGATGGACGTTCACATTGAATACGGAATCGTGTTTTTTCACGATTCGTCAAAATATCCGCATTGAAGTTCACATTTATTTCGTGATTTAGCTCAGTTCAGATTGGTTCAGAAACACAATGGACGTGAATACTTTAATCTTGTGTTGGTAAAAATGTAAAAATAATGGGTGGCGCAAAAGTAAAGACTCAATTTGATTCAGTTATAAAAAAAAATCTAAATTAGAAAACTTGATTCAGGTAATTTTAAATGTATATTTGTGCCATTAAATTTCGTTACATTAGGATTTAAAGATGATGTCTTTTAAATGGTGACCTCTAGAGTTGATGCACATCTGAGCCCTATTTATGACATTTTGCATAACTAGCCGTAACCCCAAAGAAAGAAGTCTGGACTGGTCAGATCGGGTGATCTTGCAGGCCAAGGCAAATCGCCAAAACGAGAGATAACTCGCCTGGAAAAGCGTGCATCAACTCTAGAGGTCACCATTTAAAAGACATCATCTTTAAATCCTAATGTAACGAAATTTAATGGCACAAATATACATTTAAAATTACCTGAATCAAGTTTTCTAATTTAGAATTTTTTTTATAACTGAATCAAATTGAGTCTTTACTTTTGCGCCACCCAGTAGAAGAAAAATAAGAAGAAAATACTAAAAATCACGATTCGTGATTTCTAAAAGACGTATCCGTATTCGTCTTTTTTCACGATTCGTCAAGCGTGTGAACATGAGTATTTAAAAAGCATTGCCACCGTCAAAAAAAATAACGAATCGTGAAAAAAGACGATTCGTGAAAAAAGACGATTCGTCCTCCTGTGAATGAGCCCTAAGTGGAATGCGTCCAGGCACAGGGAGAGTTTATCTTCAAAAAGAGGTTTTCAATTCGCCTGTATTTTTAAGTGTGTTATGTCATAACATAAGCCAGTGAACCGATTTTGATAATTCTTTATAAATTCGAAAACTAGTGTTAGTCGTCTAGTGCGTATGTATTTTTGTAATTACTTTTGACTGGCTGTTCCGATTTTTATTGTTCCTTTTAAATCGAAAGCTACCTGTTGTCTGATCCCAAAAAGATTTGAGGGACATCTGACGGATAGTTCTTGATCGATTTTGACGTCGGTTATATTTCTATAAAAAGTTAGTTATTATTGAAACTGTCTGTTTTTTGCCCTATTGGTATGTTATATCAAAAGGACATTGGGCACTTTGTATGGGTATCAGGCCCTCAATGAACACTTGTATAGACAATAACTTTGATATTAGTCTTATAGCTAATTTCAGCAGAAAGCAGAATATAATGATCATTTTGTATCCAGGTGGTTATTTTGCGTTTAGTAAATATTTTTATACTTAAAGGTTTAATAAAAAAAACAAACCATTAATTTTTAATTATTCAGATTTATTCAGAATCATATACTAATAACACATTATCTAGGAATTGGGCAGGTGGATTTATATTATTTTCATACCTTGCCCAGCCTAAAAACCAAACCACTGTCATAACATGAGCACAGCAACCTACTGTTCTCCGGCCTACAATGCAGTTACAACAGTATTGTTTAATTGCATTTCTTCCTTCTTCCTCAGTATTAAAAAGAATATAAACATAATATATTTTTCTATTAATATGTCTGCTAAAATAAATATGGCTGTAAAAAGTATATGGCATGATGGGTGAATACTGACAATCGGAAGTTATAGTATCAAAAAACTATTTTTTTATTTAACTACTTTAAAGATGCAACTTGATACAAAAATATTTTAGGTATGTATGAAAAAACTGATAAACAATTTTTTAGTTAAGTTGTTTACGTCTAAGCATCCTGTTCACGCAGGGCCTGAAATGCTCAATGTCCTTTTATCACTTTTTATTCCTTCGCTGTTAATTGTAATCGTTAATTAATATAGTTTCTTGTTTTTTTTTAATTTTTACTTGTTTTTTTTTTACGTCTAATAGGGACACAGACTTATAAAAAAAGAAATAAGAAGACCAAACATAATTGTCACCACTACATAGACGTATTTAAGCAATAGTTTCATCTCTTTCTCTCCCACGACACGTACAAAGTCTATCTCGTTTTATTTTTGTTGTTGCAACACTCACGCACACAGACAAAACGGGGGTTGAAGCACTAGCCATTTTGTTAAGCTACAAGAAGCTCACTTTTTATATGAGGACCATAGACAATATTTGAAGACCACGAATGTTTTGTATGGGAATTGTCAATGTATGCAGTAAGGCCATTTTAATAGGTCACATTTGACAGTTCGTCAAAATTTTACAAAGTAACCTTGTAAGGGAGGCACCCCATATTATTTAATATTCCCTACTAGATATTGTTAAACTTTTCACACTTAAAAGTAAAGAACTGACGTCGTTACATAGTTACGTCAGTGAACTCTTTTTCTTTTTAAACTTTAGGGATGGTACCAAAAGAAACAGATCAGTAGATAAGTTGAATTCGAGAAGTCGAACTAATCGTCAAAAAATATTTCAACATTACAAAATAAAATATATTTTAATACGAACAAATTTAATTTTGTTACATTTTAGACCAAAACATGTAATCATTCATTTATATAAATAATGTCTGGCTCAAAATCCAGTATACAGAAACGTGAAATATTAAAAAATGTCATGATTTCATTTCGCGCCATTATTTGACGCATTATTTTTGTCGTTTTTTTAGTCGTTCTGTGAACTGTGCGCTTATAAATACTTTTTTAAACAATCGCATTCGATTTACAGATATTTGAAGTCCTTATCGATTAATTAAATTTAATCGATGTTTTTCAGCAGGTTACCCTCACCACAAAATAAGCATAGGTAGGTACCTAGGTACCTAACTAATTTGTGCCCTCACCATGGAGCTCACTATGAAGCAAAGACAAACAGTTGTCAAATGTGATTATGTGACCTATTAAAATGGCCCTACTATAAAAGTGGCACGCTTTTTCCTTCCATAATTATGTTAGGTATGCTTATTTTTTTTAAGTCTGTGGGAAAAATGGTTCAAAGTCAAACACAATTTTCAAAAACTGTTTTTATGAGTCCATAAATTTCATATAATCTATGAAATAATCTTATGTTAGTCTGTAGTATTACTACGTAACACGTAACCTACCGCTGTCAAACGTATCTTATGTATGCTGTCAAATTGCAGATCATCATGTTCGTAGTCCTTCGTAGTGGTATTGTGTAGTGATTGAAATTGGAATTAAAAATCATCGTACCTGCTTAGCATTTGTAGCTGAAATAAATTTATGTAAGTATACAAAAACATTAATACATTAATGTGTTATCATTTTATTTTATGCAAATATAACTATTTGATGCAAATCTTAAACAATTCTTTTAAGAATTTAATTGTCCTTATGACTCGTTTTTCTGCGTCGTGTTATTGGATACATAGTAAAATAAAATGCACATAAAATGTTTGGATGTCCAAAGGTCATCTTGAGATCGCTAATTATTACCGCGATGAAATTTTGATGGGTGGCCTACTGAACTAAATGTTCTTACCTTATTTGAAACTTACAAATTTCTCTTGAAAATCTTGATTCACAGATTAAGAAAATTAAACTATCACTGGCGAATTCCTAGAGTACGATTTGCTTTACATTGTAATGTAATGCCATGGTTATCTGCTGATAAGGATATCAATGGCTACAAAATAGTATTTTGAGCAGTTTTCTGAAATAATTTTAGTTTTGTAATAAATCATTTTAAAAAGTTACATACGATAACTTTTCAATTTTAAAGCCATTCAATTTGAAAAGTTATTTTATAGTATTATTGTAAGTTATATCTATATCAACATAGGTAACTACAGTTTGCTCATCTCATCCAGTTATCTTGAAAATTTTAGGATATCATTGTGAAATAAAAAGCAAACCAACATAATATGAATCATCTATTAGACTTTGAAGCTACTAGACAGCTATTAATCTGAGTAGACTTTCATTTAAAGATTATATTTATGTATACCTTAGATATTCTGTTTAATAAAGCCTAAATGTCTCATTCATTTCAATGTATAAGTTTAGGTTGCGTCAGAAAACTATGAATATAGGAGGGTAATGAAAGATCTATTTGTTTTGTGTGTCCTTAATTGGCTCCTATGATGCACCCTGTGTCAACACATTAACTATAACAATGAATGATCATTAAGGTTATGACTCCAATCAAACATCTATTATCAATTTATTGTTAAAATAATTAATAAATAATTACCTACTTTTAATCAAAGTAATATTTTGTTTGTATTTTATTTTTCCTTGATCTATAAGCTGCCCACTGAGTCATTTAATTCAAATTTACCCTGGAGTAGTGTGGTTGATATATCAAGAAGTTAATGGCTAAGTGTAGTTTGGGAACATTTTATGAAGTTTAAAGTAAATTTGGTTAATGTATTTCTGTGACTTAGAATAATTAAGCAATTAATAAATCTATGAAGGTTGACGCCTCAATGTCTTATTTATTCAAAACTACTCTCATGTATGATGGTGCTTTGCCCTGCTAGAAGATAATAATAATGTTTTATGTTAGTAAGATTTGATTTTAATAATCATGGGGTTATTATATTGTTTATTTTAATTTTTACTATAATTCATAATATAATCAACAGGTTATTTTCGAACTGAACTATGCTGTATGATATTATAAAATATAACGGAAATAATACAGCAAAAACAGTGTTCAAAAATGTATTTAAATAAACATTGAGTGTTAATCGCAATACATTATTTTATAATATAAATATTTAATGTGGCACTGCTGTGCTCCAGTAAGCCGAGTATGGTTGAGAAAGTGAAAGTACTTTCTCTACTGACTATTATAAGTTAAGTGTCATTCTTCGCTAGATGAATCATCAAGTCACATCAATTTTGATGTGCCATTTCATCAAATTTCTTTATTTGATACTTTTCATAATATTTGGGTTAACTGTTTTGCAAAAAAATACAGAATGATTTTTTAACTAAAATAAATATGTATTGTGTTTCGGCAATGATTGAGAATTTTGGTCAGTGAATATATTTATCTGGGGAGTCAATCAGTCATGATTTTTAAGTTTTGGAACTTAATTAATTTGAGTTTTATTTGAATCTCTGATGAAAAGATAATATTTAGTTATTTTTGTTCATATAATGTAAATTAGTCACAAGTAATTTAATCAGTAAATTTAATTTAGTAATGTATTTTATAGACAATGGCTGAAACAGACCCCCAAGCCGGAGACACGGGCCCACCCAAGGGCATCCAGGCACTCAAGGCCCATGTCATCGCTAACAAAGTGGATGTGGCGCTGTGGGGCATCCGGATCCTGACAGTTCTCTGCACAATAGGATATGAAATACCCATATTTAATAAGTGAGTATGTCATGGCTTACTATCTTGGAGATATTATCGTATTATTGTATAAGGAAGCAGGACATTAGAAATATCTCCTATAACCTCTTCTTGCAGTGTACTTTGACATGAGTTGTAAGCACTTTCAGTTATTGAAATAAAAATTGAGCAAGTTAAACAGACACTGATGTATAACAATAAATTGTCAAAACCCTGAAAGACATAGATCTATTATTTATCCACATTACATTAAGAGACAGACACTTGACTGTGCCACAAAAAGCAGACGGAGATTCTGTCATCAGGAGCTAAAATTGTGCAATATACAGTCGCAACCTCTGTCTTGCTGTGACAAAAATTATTCAACCAACTCATTGTACCAAACCTGATAACTGTAACCGAGGGCTAACTAAGACCATTGCCGGCAGCCCGATATCGGCGTACTACAAGGCGCTGCTAGCCAACGCAGCCACGTCTGCCCTGCGGCTGCACCAGCGCATCCCGGCGAGAGAGATCTCTTTCTCCCGGGAGTTCCTGGCGCGCTTCTTCCTCGAGGACAGCGCGCACTATCTCTTCTACTCCTTCATCTTCATGACTGTAGCTCCCAATCTATGTATCCTTTTAAAAAGAAGTTCTAAGCAGGGAAAATGAAGGTAGGATTGGAGGTGAGGCTTCGAACAAAACCAAGATGTGAGTAGAGACCTTTATTTTTTTGTCTTCGACAGCACATCGATGATGTCTTTGATGTTAAACATATTGATAGGTGACGTTAAATGGACTTAAGCTGAAGTTTATTCCTTTTGTCGGATTTTATATAAAAAATAGTGAGTCCATCACTCGCTTGTCGGCTACGAATGAAACTGCCTTAGACCCTCGTTAGTTTTTATGCCTATAGTCCGTACTTGAGCTCATTTTTGTATGATTTGCATCTCAGCAATGTTTCGGCATAACTCGCTAATTTGGTGCCTATACGTGTACTACTTCCTTACTTACTATACTACTTCTTATAGAACGTAAGAATTAATATGGAAAGTGGAAATTATTTATGTTTGAAGTCATCATAAAGTTTATTCAATTAGATGGCGTGATTCCATCTTTCTTTAGCCGTTACGCGGCCGAGTTTTCTCTGCTGTTTAATGTACGGACGGACATAATACAACGGCATAGAAATTCATAAATTAATTTATTTTGCTGCCTCACTCTGCAACCAAAAATTCATTTTACATTTACAATTTTTTTTTACTGTAACTACTTTTTTCACGTACGATATCCAAAATGCCGCAAAGTTGAAAAAGTGACCACATTATTTCTACGTACTTACTATATTTTTACACTGTTATGAGAATAATAAATAATCGTCAGTATAGGAAAAATGAATCCTCCATTGTTATAAAACTTCGATCCTAGCACTAAGCTAAACTAAGTAGACAGTAGGTAGTAGTACAAAATAAGGATAGTAGGTAGGTAGGTACGAGAAATATGGCAGGACAAAGTACCTACACGCCGTAACGTTGTTTTTTACTACTGTACCTGTAGTCTTGGTATTATATTAAAGCAGTTACCTTACCACAGTACCTGCACATTCACTAAAGCTTATATCACACTAGGTATGTTACGAAATCGTAACAGTTCGTAACATTAGTTCGTTTCCGAAACATTAGTTTTATATCGCCTCACGAGCTCATGAAAAAAAAATTGCTCATTTTTTTCTGACTATTTGCAATGTGACAATATGACTTGAGTGTCAGTATTACAGTAACATTTGTACAAGCCACGATAACTTTAATGCCCGGTTCACATTTATTCCAGTCCAGTAATCCAGCGGTAATCCAGTCCAGTGCTGGACTGGATCATATCGTTCACATTTATTCCAGTCGTTCAAAAGCTGTAGATCGGTAACACTACAGTGACAATGCTTTCAAGAAAGGAGTTTGAAAATTGTTTTAAAACTGTTCAATTATTACTGTTAGAAGAAGTAGCTGATTTCTGATGATGATAAGCGGATTGGTAGACTACATAGATCGTGGATAACTCAAGTGTTCATTGAAAATGTTGTCAGAGGCGATTGTTAGTATTTTTAAAAGGCATAGTACATGAGAAGGAATTAGAACATGTGTATCCAAAAACAAAATCACAGAATTTGGAACTTAGTATTACGCCCTGTACGGTTGCTATGGAGGCTTCAATTTGACTGTGTAGTTAACTTATGCATCCATATATCTTCTTGCAGAGTTAATTAATTTTAATTAATTCTGAAAGCGTAAGGTTGTAAGTCGTGTGAACTGTTCCTCCTGTTCTTTCTTCGTTATTATTTTAATAATTATCCTATCGTAATTTATTTACTTTCTCACAACGAATACGTCAACACCTGAACTAGGTCAATGAAATTTCGCACTCAAAACTGTTCCTATAAGGAAACATGACTATCGAGATTCCTCAAGTCGAGTTCGAAGAAAAAATCCGACCTGTGCAAATATAAACTTTATTATAGACGAATAAAGTTGTTAATAAAAGAAACCTATAAAGAACTGTGCATAATTACTTAATTATTATAATAATAAACAATTATGTAGCTTTAAACCATTTAAACACGTTCACCTTGACAGCGACGTAAGGGCATCGTCGGTAACAGAGAACATAATATTTATTTATTCCAAAATTAAACGTCTACTTGATATCACAACGACATGTATAATGTAAATGCAATGAGCAAATACTGTTTTCTATCGTAATATTTATAGTACGCTGCACGGTACGACAGTTTTAATAGCTTCTAAGAAAAAAATAATTCACGTTCAAAAGTAAAACTAATGTATAAGGGGTTTTTTTACATACAAGATTTACGTAGATTGAGACAAAATCGCAAAGTTTTCTTTATAAATATCGAAAAATATAAATTATGTTGTTTCGAATCTCGAACTAAAGCGTTAGGTGACAGGTCCTATATTAGGACTTTTCTAATTTTCATCATAATAACAAATGAGAAAGTGGTTCTTATACCTTTTGTAGTAGTAAAGGTATTGTGTATGTTTTAAAAAATGTCACAGAGTATCAATGCTCCTAAGAATAATTTTCGTGAATGCCTCATAAAAGTTAATATAATAAAGAGTGGGCGTAAGTTAGTGTCGTCATAATCGCCTTAAATGAACGTATCGATTTGGCTGAATGGATATTATCGATGGCAGACATACAAGCTACAGGGTGGCTTAAATACAGCTAGGTCAACACTCAACTGGTATTACTTGAAATTGCGTCACCGTAATTTATTATTTAACTTTTAATATGCTCAAAATATATCAAATTGTATAAAGTTGCTGCATGTTTAATCGGCTGAGATTGTAATAAACAAATAGTAAAAAAAATATTTAAAACTCTGTAACTAATTTATTACTTAGATAGTCCTTGAATACGCACGTCATCTATTATTTATGACTTTATGCCCGGTTCACATTATTCCAGTACAGCATTCCAGTCCAGCGCTGGAATGCTACTGGAATAATGTGAACCGGGCTGAACCTGCACTGGAATGTACCATTCCAGTGATCAATCCAGTCCAGTCGACTGGAATGGCGCGGCGGTCTATTTTTCATTCCAGCGCCACTGGAATAGTGTGAACGGCCAATCCAGTGCTGGATTACACGTTGAAGAGTGAATACGAATTGTTGTTTTTTTGAGATAGGTAATAAATAGGTGGTGACTAATTGGACCGATTTATGCAAAAACGATCCAACCCACAACCTCGACAATTTCGAGTTTTTGTGACCTATGCACTCCAAATAAGGTATATTTTAACATATCAAAGACTCATAACTCTATGGTAATAATTGACGAAAATCCGTATGGTCCAACCCACAGCTGAAATATCGAAGACCATTTTTTAAAATTAATAAATGTTTCAAGCTATTTGAATCATTTTTGCATTTTCATGATTGCCCTGACGTGTGTTAATTTTATTTTGCTATAATGATTCAAACTACTTGGATCAGTAATGCGTTTATACAATATGGAATATATAACAAAACTCATTCTGCTTAAATGTTCCAATAAACTTGGATCATTTTAACTCAATTCAAAATAACATTCGACTACAGAACTATACTGATTCAGGCCACATGCATATATTATATTTAAATAAAGAAATACGAAAAATTTAATTCAAAATGATTCACAACCTTTTATATCAACCTTATTAAATTAACATTAGTATCTCGGCGATAAAGTACCTAAACAAAATATTATTTTTATACCGAAAACTTTAATATAGGCATTTATTTACTTAAACCTATTTTTTGCAATTTTTTGCATCTACAATAAAATTGTATGTTTAGCATGAAAATTTTTGTAGGATATTGTGGTCAAAACTTATTGAAGATCAATAATGCAAATTTCTAAATGAACCTTTTTAACTGACCTAAAGTTTTGCAAAAAAGAAAGTGTCGTGGATCGTTTTTGTAAAACTTCAAGCGCAGTGAAAAGTTACTGTTAAAGTTTTACAAAAACGATCCACGTCAATTGAATCTTTTTTACAATAATGCTTTGCTGCATAATTATTTTTTTTATGGCTATTGTCGCCCATCGACACCAGCAACACCAAAGGCATGACTGATGCGTTGCCGGCCAAAAAAGAAAGAAAGAATTTCTTAATTTAGTAAATTCTAACATAAATGAACCTCAAAGCTTGAAACGTTTTTGCAGTTTTGAAATGAAAATATTATTATGTTGGTACTTTAAAGTTTACATATTTGCGCTGCCGCAACTGTGGCAAGGGATGCCCGATCTATTGACGTGAATCTTTTAGAAGATCGATTCATGGCAATACGATCTACCGATTTTTGAATCGATTCGATCAGGTTGCGATCTTCGCCTGAATCGAATCGTATGCTAAGAAGATCGTATGAAAAAAATCGTATAATTAAAACTATAGGTAACAACCTAAACAACATGATCTTTGCCAACACCACCTTAGTGTTGGCGGTAAAAGAATATGTAATGTAATGTAAGATTACCTACCTACCTTAAATCAGATATTTAAGTTTACTTTCGATCGATCCGATCAAACTAAGCGGTACGTATGAAATATGAAGGTAAATATTAATATTTAGTAAATTTAAAAATTTATTATATTTTATTTAATAAAAATATATATATTTATATGTTATGTGTATACCTACTGCAGTGTTTACTGACTGAAGTCTAATTTGTTTATTTATTCTTTGATATTACTACGAAAGGATACAAAGTGCATGATTTTGCGAGCAACACATTATTTAAAAATAATAAGATGGCCAAAAAATCAAATGTAAGAGAGTTGCGGAGAGTTGGAATCCATAATACAAATGAAATTAAATTGAACTTGTGTTCCACACTAGATTGTTACTTTTTTTGATTATATAAATTATTAAATAACGCTGGTTGAAATACAGAATGTAGCTTATTTTTGTGGCTTTTCGTTAATTTAAAAACAATACGATACGATCTTCGGAAATCGAATGAGATCGATTCAATGTAATACGTATCAGATCGTGAATCGATTCATAGGGTTGCGATCCATTACGATCCAAAAAATCGATTCAAAACAAAAAATCGGGTGTTTGTTGCAGAAAAATTGTTTGTTGCAGAAGAAGATTTGACAGAATTATGGCCAACAGGAAAACGGATTAATAAAGAAAAGTTAAAAGATTTGAAATCGTTATTTCATCTTATACCAAATGACTGCATTAATTACTATAAAAAACTGAAGGGAGACGACGCAATAATAGATGATATAGATGGTTATTGTGATGAACCTGACTTTGATTTTGACGAGGACTAGGGTCACTTTGCTATTTTTTTAAATAAAACAAGAATATTAAATATTTTTGAGTTTTAATTTTTGTCACTTTTGAATCATTTTTGCATTTTTCTTTCCGCAGCCTACACAGCAAAACCCATACAAAATTTATTTTGTTAAAATGATCCAGACGCAAGTTTCTTGAATATCTACTAAACTATTAAAATTTATTCACTAAATACATGCATGTTAATTAGTTTAGTATACTTAGAATTACCTGAAATTAAAAACATAATGTTAAGCATTATAAAACCGGAGCAATCCAGCAATAAACTTTAAAGTCAATTATCTCGAAATAAGGTTCGTGTGGGTTGGAACGTTTTTGCTTAAATCGGTCCAATTCCTAATAATGAAGTTAACTGAAAACCAAACTTCAGTTTGTTTCTTTGTACAGAGAACATGTATGTTTGTGGGACATTACTTCGGAATTTTATAGACACAAAGACATGCGCCAATCCGCCCTGCAAAATATTTGTGAGGGTATGCAAATAGAAGGTTCTTCTCAAATATCAGAAATCAGCTACTGGCTTGCGTCTACACCATAATCAGATATCATAGGCTTTTCAAATTAATGTAATAAATTATTATAATCCCGTGGCGTAGCAAAGTTCCTTTTAGGTAATATAACTGTGTGTTAATGCAGGTCTTTTTCTTTGATGAACGAATCAACTGGTGACTGCAACAGCGGATGTTTCAAGGCTCAATGATATCGTACTATCAGCTAAATCAGAAAAAGTCGGTTCCTCCATGTAGCTTCGTCATAATTACTTCAATGTTCATTACAAAATTATTTTCTTTTTTATTCGTTGAGAATTTTTTATGACGGGGCAGCGAAGCGACTTCTCTTAACGACTTTTTCATTATTTTTATGCGTATGAATACATTTTTATATTATAGCATAATAGGTATCATACGTTTAAATTACGTTAAAATATTCAAAATTATTCAATTTCATTCATACTTTCATTGTTACAACGTTACTTCCTCTCAAATCTTAATATTTTACGGTTATGCAAAAATAAAGTGGACTGGATATTACAGAAATTTAATGTGAACACTGTTATTTTTAAGTCTCGATGTATCATATGAATCCTTAACTCCAGAACAGTAATTTTAACACCTATTTTCTTATTCGCTGTGCTCCACGCTGCGTCCTACTCACTCACCATTCTTGACGTAAGTATTTAAAAATAAATCAAATTTTATCTTTTATAATGTTTCAGTTTGATGTAATGTGTATTAGGAAGGATTTAGGACCATGGTACATCACAGAATGCTAGATTTCTAGGTTAAGGAATTCTTATAATCCGACGCCAAGGCTGTGCCGGTTATTTTATTAGATTCCACTCAATTACGTGGTCGATACAGTTTGGCCAATGGTGGACTTTGAACTGTCCATTGTGGCATTGAGAGAAGACCCGGGCCCCGCAATGATGACATGGTCCTTCGAGCTGCTCTAATCTGAGTAATTGTTACAATAACAATGAATGAAGCAATACACTTAATTCAATGAAGATATTCAGACGATGTGACTTTAATTATAGACGACCGTCGCTTTATCAATGCAGTTTTAAATAGTAGTTGTTTCTTTTTAATTCTACCTTGTGTATAACAAGTTAACAAGTTACTAAGGTCGGGGCAAATATTGTTGCAAATGATAAGTTCTCTCAGATAAGTATTTTTCGATTAATTTGTGATTCAATAAGTAAACTGTTTCGTCTGCTATAATATAAGGGATTAAAGGGATATTAGACTGGCTACACGAAAGCATATCTTCATTCTATTAATGGCCTACTACATATAAATCTTGGATCTTTTCTCATAATTGATGAGGCCTAAAGTTCGCAAATCTGCGAAGTTATAGATCTGTAGTAAAAATAACTCAAAACTATATGAAATGGTCCTTCGAGCCGAATCAAAAAACAGCCTAATCTGCTTTCAATGGTCATAATATGTGTAAACGACGTGTTTCCAGTCGCTAGGTCAGAACTCGATGTGGGTGGCACGGCTGATCTTGCTTAAACGTTAAAAATATTATATCTCATGGTCCTTCGAGCCGAATAAAAAAGACCTATACGATTGTAATGTATAATGTATGTCACGATGTATTTCCAGTCGCTAGGTAAGAAATTGATGTGGTTGGCGTGGCTGATCTCGCTTCAATGTTAGAAATATTATATCTCATGGTCCTTCGAGCCGAATAAAAAAAGACTCTTATATGCTCATATATGATCTTAATACGCGTAACGATGTTTTTCCAGACGCTAGGCCAGAACTCGATGTGGGTGGCGCGGCTGCTGATCTCGCTGGTGGAGTTCCAGTCGCGCAACATCCTGCGCGTGGCCGCGCTCGCCGAGATCGTGCTCTTCCCCGTCGTCGCCGTCATGGCCTTGGCGTGAGTAGCTGGTTGTATGTTGATGGTTTACTGTGTGATAAGTTAAGGTTTATACAAGTGTGGATGTGTTTTGGACTAAATCGTCTTGATACTAACTATCACATGCGAATAATATTAACGAACATGGTAACGCTGATGACATCTATAATTTACTGAAGAGTTGATTGACAAAGCTGCTGTCATCTTGTAAAAATCTTAAGCAAGTCTTCTTTCTTAATTCTTATTTTTTAACATATTCTTTAATTTACTGAAAGGCTTTGCGTTTGCACAGAATAAAAAAGTGTGTGCATATGAATGTTCATACGTATGAAATGAAACGTCTTCATGACATATTAATCCTCACCCAATATCCTCGCAAGTATATCGACATTAATAATGTGAACTAACTCAATCGATACACTACAGCGGCTACTGCGGCCTGCTCACGCCGTTCGTGTACTACTACTTCATCACGTGGCGGTACGCGTCGCGCCGCAACCCGTACACGCGCAACACGTTCCGCGAGCTGCGCGTGCTGGCCGAGCGCACCGCCGCGCGCCCCGGCCTGCCCGCGCCGCTCGCCGCCGCGCTCGCCGCCGCCGTGGCGCTCGTCTGCCGCATGGCGCCGCCCGTCGAGGTGCAGCAGTGAGTACCGCCATGTGCCAATTATAAGCCATAGAGAGTAATTGGGGCTGCTGTAAGTTGCGTGGGCGCCCACGTGGTTAATATTCTTGTATATACTGAACATACACAGGTAAACTTTTATGCCGCCCGTCCCATGCGTGCCGCAATCGTGCTCTGCACGCTTTGCTAGCCCGCTTACGGCATCCCTGTGTATAATCTGAGACTGATAATATACTACCCTATCTTCTTCGCAATCGGAAAAACTGACATAATTAAACAATCATTATCATCAAATAACGTAAGCAAGATTCCAGTACCTATTCCAAAAAGGATAACATGATTTTTACTTATCAGTATTGGTCCTTCGAGCTGATTTGCTAAGATTTTAGTTGGAGACTGCAAGATGATAGATACTACTTTGAGCGTTCCAACCACCAATCCATCGGTGATTTGTAAATGTTGTTGTACATGCACGACGGGGACCACCCACATCAATACCTGGATGGTCAACTCGATTTGTCAGCTATTTACAAATTAAAAAAAAAACATTGAACTTACCGTTAATATTTTTAAATATAGTCTGTTTTATTGGAGGAAAATTTAACGATTTTGGGACTTGAAAGATATTTATAATGGCATTCACCATGAAATATTTTCACAGGTAAATGAAGAGGAGCTGGTGTGGCGAGAAACCATCAACTACCACCACGTCCATTCGCTATTTAACTTCCTCAAGTCTGAATCCCGCGTGGGGCCAGTCCCCACACCATGTCAATACATGATAATAATAAAATACCATAACATTCACTTCTCTCTCTAATGTCATGCCACATATCAAATGCTACGCTGAACTTGTTGCGATTCTTTTAATTTATGGTGCAATACTTTTGAGTGCAATGTTGGAAATGTTATACATAGATGGATTTAATACAATAACTTTGTTGTAATGTAATAATATGGATAACTTTATCAGGTGCTGGCTGTCTTGCTCAATATTATAATGACTGTAAGAATCTCCGAGAACAGCGTAACGAAATAGTCTCACATACCTCAACTTTATGACCCTAGCCACATTTTTTTACCCACAAGTCCCTCATGATGAATCCATTTCTAACATGACTTAAGTATTTCTAAACGTCTACCTATGCTGCATTTCTAACTCTCGTCTTGTTTTAACTTTAATGTTGTTATAGTATTGTTCGACGGGACATAAGTATGGTATTATTTTAAGTTATGTTTTATTTAAGAATGTACGAACAATTTTTGGTCCAATTTATGTTAGTGATTAGGCAAACGTAGGTTAATGGTAAGAAGTAAATTGAGGGATTATTGTTGTTAATTTTATTGTGTTGAACTTACGGACTTCGAGCGATTTACATGTTTTATAACAATAACCTAAATTATATTACTTACATAATTAAGCGGTATAGGTTTATTTTAAGGTATAATTGTGCCGACTTTTAAATGTCATTCCAAATGTATTTAAATAATGAAATAAATTTACTCCAGGCGAATCATTACAAATCATCTTGTGAATATGTAGTTATACACTTTTATACAAGTCAACAATGCAGATTACAATTTTTGTATTTAGTCATAATATTGCACTTGGTTTGGGATGAATGTATGTAGTAAGAATTTTTAAATAAAATGTAAGAACCTTTATTTTTTTTGTGTTTGTTATTTATTCCCCGCCCCATACAGGGCTCCCTGACTGTCAGACGTTGTTCAAATTTATATGGGAGCAGACAAGCACTACCTACCTTTCGAATGCAAAAAAAAATTCTAAATTACAAATTAAAAAAAACCCCTGACATTTAGCAGCTAGTGAGATATGAGTAGGACATAAATAATTAGTGCTCAATCTGCTGTAAATGTGTGCCGAATAAAAAATTTGTGCATATTGTAGTTACCTATGGAAATAAACAGAAAAAACGATTCCTGCTGGGGTAACGTTCCAGCACGAAAATTCTAAACTATCGGGGAGTTAAAATTTTTGCATGAGCAGAGAGGTTATATTTTGTGCAAATTTGTGCACTAAAAATAACGTCTTCAGAGTTTGGGTTTGGAGCCACTTTTGATGTATTTATTATTATGGATTGGTATTTTATTCTAAGGAGGTTCATGGTGGTAATACATTTCATATCAATATCAGAAATCGATAGTGTAATCCCTAGCGTTATGTAATAGATCAAACCACCAGGACCATGGGTAAATACTAAATACCCAATTATTCTCGTGTATTTTATGCATTTAACACAAGATATTTTACCATGCAAACAATACTTGAAGCCCTGTGACAATGAAAGAAGTATGGTTCCCTTAACCCTAAAAAACTCCCACATACTAGTTTTTCATTTCCAACCAATCATAACTCCCAACGAAGCACTATTAAATAAAACTCTCGCATAAGTCCAAAGGTTTATTCCACTTAAGCTAAAGCCGGCACGGGCTGCGGCAGCGGCGCGGGCTGCAGCGAGCGCACGTCGCTGGTGGGCTCGCTGGGCACCGGCTCGTCCTTGGGCTCCGTCACCAGGATGTGGTCCGGCTGCGGCTTCTTCGGCCCGTTCTTGCCTTGCTGGTCCCACGGTAACATGATCTTTACCTGAGAATGAAGTTTAACGTTAGATTCAAGGATGCTCTTTGGTATAGTGTTTTCGAGTTTAGAGTACAATGAGTAAGTATAGTAATGCAATGTCATTGATCATCATCATATATAGATCAGTATAGAAATCATTTCAATTAAATTTTGTGACATAAAAGCAGATGAGCCGCTTGATGGTAAGTGGTCATCGTTGTCTATATACACCACCAACTCTATACACCAGCAACATCATGGGAATCACTAGGGCGAAGTCAGCACTAACTAGATCCATCAAAATAACTTTAATAGTAAATGAAATTGCTATTACTTGACCATATCTAATAACATTTGAAATATAAATGTAAAACTTGCACCGTACAAGAGCTTATATAATGATAAACCCTCCAATAAACAAGTTTATTTCTCTTCCACTAGAAATTAGATCATAGGCTATCAAAAAGCTTACAATCCCTGATTCTGTGGATTCATGGTTGCATACAAAAAGTTTTTTTGGTGGAAGTTTTCCACATGATTGAAATTGAGAAAAAGTAATGAGAAAAAGTAATGAGAAAAAGAAATACACCATAAAATTTATAATCATGAAAGATCTAATGCTCCATTTCAACTGATTTTATTAATCTTTATCACTTTCCTTAGCATTGAAATATAAAAATTAGCATAGATCTACCTGACCATAAAACAAATTCCATTCAGGATTATAACCCCCAAAAACTAAATATGTAACCAACATGAAAACACAATATGTCTGTATTAATAGACAAAGCAAATATTATTATGCTTACCTTGATACCAAGCACTCCTTGTCTGAGCAGTACGTGTCGTGTGGCGGTGTTGACGTAATCATTGCACGGGTCACCGGAGTGGATCATGAGTCCGTCGACGAACTTCATGGACTTGGCACGCTGACCACGCAGCTTGCCGGAGACGACCACCTCGCAGCCACGCGCACCGGACTCCATGATGAAGCGGAGCACACCGTAGCACGCCCGACGGACAGCCAGGCCTGAAAATTAGACATTTGACAGATGTATATTCAGTTTCAGTAAAATTACTATAGTAAACTTAACTTAACCTTGAAATGAAGAGAGGCGCTGTCGGACGCATTTGAGCAATCATTGCACACTAGTAACTGACAGATGAATGACCACAACATACTTATGAATGACTTTTTAACATGGTGGCATTAGTTCCAATTTTTGCCATTTCAGAGATAAGTTGGGCACGCTATAAATGGATTAATGTTAGAACACAATAACATTGACAGTATTTGCATATGTTGTTTGAATGCTGAGATAAGGCACAATTGTAATCAATGTAGAAAACTCTTCAAATAGAAAAGACAAAATTTTCTATTATTGAATAAATTCTAAACAAACACAAAATATTAGATGAGTTTGATGTTGCTGTTCAAGAGATACTAACATGATAGAAACAAGTCGCACTCAGAATAATGCAGTGCTTATGACATCATAGCCTCCATTATTTCAGTGCAATCAAAAAATCGCTGGCTCACTATTACAAGGTTTTGTGTTATTTTTGATGAAGTTTTTTAATAAGCCATAGAACTTCACTATTTCTTTTAATTGGTAAAAATGGAACAACTTGTGCATGTTAATAAGATAGAAGCTACAGAAATGTGCAGTTAAACTGAAGTTTTTAGACATGAACGGGATCCAGAGCAATTCTTTATTTATATCTTAGTCAGTTCTGAGCTATCTGCTAAGAAATTACGATTCACACAACACTTTTGTAAAGATATGCCTAAAACAGTGATGTTTTAACACGACACTCACCTCCAATCAGCTTGTATCTCAAAGATTCAGCCTGAGCGATGGCGCAGAGACCTCTGGTGGCCACCTTCTCTGCGTACAGCTCCACGGACTGCTCAGGGATGTTGAATCGCTTCTGAACGACCGACGTCAACTCTCTAATTCTGCGTCCCTTCTCGCCGAGTACACTTTGGGTTCTGGTGGCCATAATGATAATTTCAGACTTTGTCGGGGTCACGCGTACTTCCACACCGGAGTACCCATCTTCGGCCAGTTCTCTCGTGAGGAACTCATTGAGTTCAGCTTTGAACACTCCGTCACCGACGAACTGAAAGTATACGGATAGGTTATGTTTTGGTCATGACGTTTACACGACGATTTGAATTTCAAATGTCTTCGAGAATAGGAAATGATGATAAAGTAAAAGGATAGTGGAATTTCATATGCTCAAATTTATTTTTTAATTTGATACATTGAAGATAGACGAGAAATTTATAAAACACCACTCGCGGATAAATCCACTAACATCACAATTTACACATTTAAAATCAATTCATTGGCCATTTAAACATTTTAGGAAGACACGTTAGAATAATATAATGAGCATATTTCATTATATTTATCACGAAATTCAACATACTTTTCGCTTTTTAGAAATGTTGTTCACCGCCATGATTGTAAAGAGAGGCGAGAAACTTGAAAGGCCGGAAACTTGTATATGAAACGTCAATGTCAAAGAAACTGTCAACAAGTCAAAAAATTTTTTACGTTATTTTGCCTTGGATTCTATGCTTTTAAGAAACTATACAGATTATTGTAAATTGTCATTTCCAGTGTTACCATTTATTATTATCTCAAAAACTTAATGAGTGGTGTACCTAAACCTAACCTTGTCGCGAATGATTCGATTCGAAAGGAATATTAGTCGGATTTTAATCGCTTTGTAAGTCGTTAAAATCATAACTAAAACATCGTTCAAATTATTTCAGTAATAATATTATTTGAAAGCTAGTAACATTATTTCGAAAACATACATTTAGCTTACATCATTTTACTGCTAAATTCGGGCTATTAGGTGGATATAATATTTTGTATATTTTTCTTACGATATTGTAAATGATCATTAAACCCGAATGTATCACTACAACCAAAGATATTACTGATGCATTTTTGACTAAGAAATAATAAAGGTCAAGATGGTATGGGTAATAATACACTTGATATTTATTAAATGCGATTTATTTATTACTTAAGATTCTTCATTACAAACAAACGCACCATATACTTAGCGTTAACAATAATAATTGTTGACATCAGTTGTCCATATATAAGTGAAAATCATTATGAATTTAAATGTGTTTTTAAATGAATGACTTTTGTCTTTTGCAAATAGTTACTTTACACAGATGATCGATTACTTGTGTAAAAGTGTCGCTGTTACTCTACCATTGTCACAAGAAAATTCAATATTGTTTTACTCGTAGAACGTTTAATTAGTTATTTCATAGTCTTTGTAAAGTAACATTGCAAAAACACTCAGAGAGTTTAGTCAAATAGGTAAAAAATTTATAAAATCCTATATAGGTGCATGTTCATTAAAAAGCTTGTGCATGAGGAATTTATATAAATTGAAAAAATGTGAAAAATTTACTAAACTTTTAACAATATTGAAAAACAACTAATTGCATTCTAACAAGTAGGTCTAATGTGAGTCAGAGTTCGCACCAGAAAATCATAAGTAAATGTAATCTACAACTAGGTCTTTTTACAGACTAAACATTTCAAACTTAACAACGTAAAGGCTCGACATTACATAAATTATTTAAACACAATCAATCTCAGTATAGATCTGTAACGGTATCGAGTTTGCGTAACTTGTTGCTTTATCGAGAAGTCTGTAATGATGAAAATGGATCTAAATAATAAATTATCTATTCAGGGTTGTCACTGTCAAAAAATTTCCAATTTTAGCGGGAACTGATTGACTACGGCAGCTACATTCCTACAATTCACTAAATAATCTATATTTTATAACTAAGTATAATCGTACGCTCAACAACATTTCATTTATATTGATTAAGTATTATCTAATCTACACATCCATCATTTACGCGGCGAAGGCAGTTATACAAAATTGTTCGAGTGAATCTGACTAAACACTAAAACGAGCTCATTAAACTATCAAGCGGATGCGTAAAAGCAACTTTATCTCACTGCCAGGCAATGTGGAATGTGGCTACATGGCACCGGGAAAATAACATTGTTAAATCAGTTGCTCGCTCTGGCTTCGTTATTACAACACAAACGTGCTTACAAATTAGGTGGACAAAGAGTGTCTATATTAATATACAAGTGAATCTTATTTAAGACTAAACGTCATAGAGTAACTTTGTCTAAACGTATCACTAACTAATTACTTTAGTTCTAACGCGATCTATAGTTAACTTATATTTAATGGACAGAATTGCGTGTAGCGTGTGTATATTTAATTCAGCGTGCTGCGGTGTTGATCCAATCTAGAACAGCTTAAGTGCAGTGAATCGGAAGCAAATGATTTGAGACCTGGTAACATTATTATAACACGGCTACGGTAAAAGCCTCTCGAGGAGCAGATATTGTAAAACAGTTATTGTATCACTAGAGGAAGGAGTTTAACTATTTCGTCGAAGCAGGAGGGGGATAGAAGACGAAAGGCAGATTAGAGCTAGAATAGATTACGCAAATCAAAATACCTAAAAGAATAGTCTAAAGGGATACACTAGGAATTATGATTACAGTTAAGCACACATGGGGCTTCTTAGAATAGAGACTACAGTGGGACGTGAGACATAAGGGTTCCAAGAGTTATTTGTACAAATTTCTAGAAGACGCTAGAAGGAAAGACTACGAGATTCTAGGAGTATCTAAAGGATCCGACGTTATTCTAGTCTACGCGAGCGGCTATGGTAATAGGAATACTCTACAAGCGATATAAGTAGAATCGATTTATGTTCACAATAACTGTTTTCTCTCGTCATTAGGTATTTTACAATTTTGGCACAGAGAGTAGGAAAGACGAAAAGTTATACTAAGAGTTGCACATTAAAGCCTAAATCACAGAACAGGAGGAGCGTGCGGGTGTCGTGATGCAAAAATATATTATATTCCATCGATTTAACAATACATACAACGATAGCGCACCTACTACCACTATGAACTATGTAGGCGTCGGTTGGCGTGGCGGCACCTCCAATATTATAATGGATTAAGCGTATTGCTTGGGTTGTAACATATCGGGGTAACGATTCGAGCAAGCGAATATTTTAGTACGCCGCTGTAGTGACACGACCGTACGTCGATACAAATACCTACATGTCTACGCATATATATTATTATTGACATCGTTAACGGCGAAAATGACTACATTGGCACTTTCGCATTTTTACATATATTTATTAGTAAATCTTATTCGAAATATTACACGCTTAACTTAATTTTAGTTTGTAAGCCAAACAGTGAGTGAACTAGACAAATCTAGCGTTCTTACTTTACTAACTATACTTTTCCCGTGGCTGCTGCCATCGTCCCGAAGCTGACCGGCGACCGTCTGCATTTGACTCCTCCCAATTAAAACTGCATTTCAATGAGCGAGCGATTCAGTCATAAGACCCTTCATATTTCTTCTTTACAGCAATTGATCTCTGCTCTTATGATCTATTTTAATGTACTAATTATACAGTAATTTATATTACTACTAGACATTATTACTACAGTTTATAAAATAAAATAAAAATAAGGAGAAATAAGGATAATAAATAAAATTCAAAGTAAGTCAATATGACCATTTAATAAAACCAAAAAGAACAGCTGATATAACAAATAATAATACAGTTTAAGTATTTCCCGCCACCACATGAAAAAAAGAAAATGCCCGGTAAGAGTTAAAGTTTGGGAATATTAGAATTTAAGCTTGCAACACTGAGCTATATCTTAGTACTCTGTGGTTGTATGCACAGATACTAAAGGTACTAATTTCATAGCCCTAGTGTCAATTAAACTATTTTAACTGAAAACTATACAATATGAAAAAAGTAGATAATTAATATTAAAAAATCATATTTCTTTGCATTTCATGTCACATTTACTGAAATGATCGTTAAAATTAAATGAGCACAAAAATAATCTGAAATTATTGCATAATTAATAAATAAGTAATAAAAGTATTGCACGTATTAATAATTAATTATTGTAAATTTAAATATATTAAGTACATAATTATAAATTCATATTAATACAAAAAATGGACGTCAGCTGAGAGATCCGATAAGGACATAACATAGAGAATTTAATACATTGTAAATTAATTCCAGTCAATGTTTCACCTATGGCACTAATAATAATCAACATAAACATGAAATTATTACAACAAAACAAATTAAAAGTAAATAAAATGGAATGTCAAAATTTAAAATATAATATGCTTAAAACTAAACTTTACCTTGAATTAGGTTAACGTTAGCGTCTCATATTCCGTTAAATTTATCTATTATCAACTCGTACACTGCCCTTACTGTCACAAAATAACGTTAAGTACACGGACCGTCATTAAGTACAATTAATTTATACCTACAGGGAATGTTATACATACGACATAACAACATATGACACAATAAATATTTATAATTTACGAACAATTCAAAGTAAGCTGTCAATGGAATATACAATTACAAAAAATACCGTGTGTGGATTTTTGTACACACGTAAGAAGTTATACTTATTTGGCTTTATTAAGATTTTTTTTTGCTTAAAACAATAATGATTCATAGGCGAAAATGAATAAATACTTCAAACTCCCAACTTTTATTTTCAAAAACAAAGATACCCCTGTCTACTGTACTTTTAAATATCAAATAATTTATAGATAATCAACATACATTATGGCTCAACGGGCATACCTCAATGTTGTATGCAAAAAAAAACCTTGGCGGCAATGGATTATAATCTATGCAAATACTCTTTTTGGTAAAAGTTTCAAAACGTGCTGAAAGGACTGTTGTAAAACCTTTCATAAATGTGTAATAAACTTTGAGTTACATAAGCGCCAACTTCCATCATGACGTGCTTCAAATATACTCAAAGTGCTAAAAAGAGCCAAAAGAAGTATAACTTCAATAAATAACTTACTTTGCAATATAAATATAAAAGCTTACACCACAGCTAAGAACAGTGCAACCAGTCTACGTCACTATAGCTTCATAAGCGCCGCGCCACCTAGCGTCCATTCGCGCAAACAATTCGAACTCGACGAGAGAGACTGCGCTACGTCTCTTCGCGCGGGAGAGGGATGGAAATACTGACACGTGACACTTAGTCCATGCGCGCGAACTTCACTCTCGTGCGTCCGTAGCGAAGTGAACAGTGGATCGTTGGATTTCTTAGTAAAAACTAAGAAATCGGCAGTCTCAGTAGCGCTGCTGGTACTCGTGGTGCCAGCGGTTGAAGTCGATGTGGAACACCACCAGCGAGCCGTTCTCCAGCCCCGCCAGCAGGAACCTGCGGACATTCAATGGGGATTTTTATACTTGCACATACTGATTACGCATTCACATACTTTGCAATTATCCGCGAAGTAACGTATGTCAACGTTCGTTTTTCGTAGTAGGCCTCCTGACACCAAAGATAACCGAAGGCCTTTATTTATTCGCCAGTATTCGGCCATGTTCGCCGAGTCTACACAATACATCGACTATCACAATGTACCAGGGTACCATAACACGCGGGGTCGTTTATATACTCGTCAGTACTCGGCCAAGTTCTCCGAGTCTATACGGGGATGTCACAATATACCAGGATACTACAACATGGAGGCGGCGTGCAGAGTACCGAGTCTATACGGACAGTATCACAATGTACCAGGGCAGCATAACTCGGCGGCGGCGTGCCGAGTACCGAGTATCTATACGGACAGTATCACAATGTACCAGGGCAGCATAACTCGGCGGCGGCGTGCCGAGTACCGAGTATCTATACGGACAGTATCACAATGTACCAGGGCAGCATAACTCGGCGGCGGCGTGCCGAGTACCGAGTTACGGACAGTATCACGATGTACCAGGGCAGCATAACCCAGCGGCGGCGTGCCGAGTACCGAGTATCTATACGGGCAGTATCACGATGTACCAGGGCAGCATAACCCAGCGGCGACATGCCGAGTACCGAGTATCTATACGGGCAGTATCACGATGTACCAGGGCAGCATAACCCAGCGGCGACATGCCGAGTACTGAGTATCTATACGGGCAGTATCACGATATACTAAGGCAGTAACCCAGCGGCGACGTGGCGACTACCGAGTATTCACGCGGAGAGTATCACAATGTACCAGGGCAGCATAGCCGTACCTCTGGTCGTGCGAGAGCGCGAGGCTGGCGACGGGCGCGCCGGCGGGCGGGAAGGCGTACAGCGGCGCCAGCGTGAACGCGCGCCACACCTCCACCACGCCCGCGTCGCCGCCGCACACCAGGTACTCGCCGCACCGCGACAGCACCAGGCACTGCCGGGGGACAGTTAGAGTTGGTTACTGTACGATACTGGGAATAGGCTAGTTGACTTAATTTGAAAAAATGGTTAATCCTGTACAATAATTTCAATTGCCTATTGTGCTGCAAATTATAACCATCTTATTATTAGATTGCATTAGGATGCCTTTTCACAAAAGATATGCTATGCTACGTTGCTAAGGATGCGTTTCACAGCCACCAATCAAATTCATTATGTCGCACTGTCGAGCTGGAGCCGGAAGGGTTTTTAGGCGATTAGTGGATGTCAAATGCATCCTTAGCATCGTGGCTTAGCACAATCTTTGGTGGAAAGGCACCCTTAATGTGTGTCGCTTTCTCTCTCTCTCACTGTATCTGCGTATGCATTCGTGCGTGTACGTTCGAGTGCGCACGCGTAACACCCACATTACCTGGAAGTTATTATTGTGCGTCTCGTGCCGAAGGTCGTGCCGAGGTGAAGACTGCCGCGCTTTCTCTCTATACCTGTGTATGTGCGTCCGTGTACGTACGTACGTGTACGTACATGTACGTACGCTACGTCACCCCTCTTACCTGGAAGTTATCATTATGCGTCTCGTGGCGCAGCCGGCGTCCGTTGAGCGTGTAGGCGGCGAGGTGTCCGCGCGCGTATGCGACCACCAGCATGCCCTCGCGCGCCAGCGCCAGCTGCCGCGGCGACGACAGCTTCTCTGGCCCTCGCTTTCTCTATCTCTGCGTATGCGCATGCGTGTACGTGCGTACGTGTGCGTGTGTGACGTCACTCCTCATACCTGGAAGTTATCATTGTGCGTCTCGTGCCGCAGCCGGCGTCCGTTGAGCGTGTAGGCGGCGAGGTGTCCGCGCGCGTACGCGACCACGAGCACGCCCTCGCGCGCCAGCGCCAGCTGCCGCGGCGACGACAGCTGCGGCCCGCCGCGGATCGCGCGGAGCAGCTCGCCGAACGTCGTGTGGATGAGGACCGGGCCGTCTGCGGAACGGTGGATACATTGGGGGTTGATTTAAGGTTATTAATGTGCGTGCAGCATTCTTTTGCTGCCGTTGCAATTGGAAGAGGCAGTGTTGACACTAATATTCCCAGAGGTGATTGTCATAAAAGGTGGGGATAATGTATGGGGGTAATGCGTGCTTAACGTTATGTCAACATGTGCCGATATTGTTACATCAATTGTGACCGACCGAGAACAAACCAAGACTAGAAAGGTTGATTAGTTAGTTGATTACGGAGCCTCCCATTTGGATCGGATGGTGGTTAGGGGATATCAATGGGTATGAATCTAATAAAACCTTCAACCAGTGAATTTGGCCAGCAGTGACCGAGGATTTTATTTAAAACAATACTCGTTTTGATCAGCGGTGGCGTTTCTAAGAACATTACTTGTTGTTGTTAGTATTAGTCCAGTATACTCACTGACAGACGACGATATAACCAGTCCGAGCTCAGCGGAGACCAGCACGCCATTGATGGCGGCGTCGTGGCCGGTGAGCGTGGCGCGCGGCGCCGGTGTCTCGCCCTCGCCCACTATACCGCCGTGCCGGGCCGACCTGCGGACACAAGACACAATTTAAATCCAACATTATCATTTAAATTCATCTTGTAACAAGTAAGCCAATGGACGAGCCTTTTGGTCACTTGTTACGATCCGGCTCGAAGGACCAAAAGAGATGTTACCAATTAAAACTGAATTCTGAATGTGCACAGCAACGACAGGAACTGCAAGCAAAAACGTATGTCGAAATCGATCTCAAATAATTTTATCAGGTAAGTTATTTTGTCTGTTTTGAATATAATGAAATATACGAGTAAATGGAGTGATTTCAAACTTATGTCATTTTCATTATTTACGAATTGTACACCAGCAATTTAGCTCACATACCAGATCTATCTCTACTTTATCATAGCTCACTAGCTCACTACATAGTACATACCAGTGCCATAGAAGCACAGTGCAGTCCTCGGAGCCGGACGCGATGTAGCAGTCCGACGTGATGTTGCACTCGGAGCGCGACACGCACGTCACCACGCCGTAGTGCCCGAAGATTATCTGGACTATCTTGGCTGCGGAACAGAAAGTAATTTTATATTACATATACTGTACGTAAGTATTCAGGCTATTTTGCCATTTTATTTTTGTTGCGACATCTTCTATTTGGGACTTCTAAACAGACTAGAATCTTGAGGGATATTGGTAGAAGAAGATAGCGCTTGAGAATCTATTAACACATTTAGCGTTCCTTTTAGATTGAGTATTAAAATGATAATGAAATGCAGACAGCACTAATTTTAATAGTGTTATCCAGGACCCTTATGGAAGAGTAATTAATTATACACGAGAATTCAATCTCTCACTACCGCCCTGTAAACCGCTTACCTGTCTCCGTGGAGAAGACTCGGAAAGAGTTGTCCCAGAAACCGGCGGCGATGAGGAAGCGCGAGTCCACGGTGGTGACGAAGCAGTTGGCGCGCGCGCGCACCCGCTGCGAGAAGTTGTCTCCGAGCTGCCGACGGGCCAACGCCTGCGAGCCTCCCGCCGCTGTCGATGATCAAAAATGTAATTAATTTTATTCAGAGTTCCCCCCGCTGCCACTAAGTTACACTGTAGGTTATTGTATCCCCCCGCTGCCACTATTCACAATCAGTGGAAAATTATTTATGGATGTTTTTTAGTAGTCAATCGAATTCGGGTTTACAAATTTTATAATAAATACACATTCCAAATGGTAATAACTATAAAAGTCAGGTGACGCAAATTGACAGATTCGTGTACATCCAAAACTCGAGTAACACCTCACAATTGGCGAACACTACCGAGGCTCGAGCTCGGTGGAGCAACACTTACCCCACACGGGGTCCATGAGGATGGGGTGCGGCGGCGGCGAGTGGTCGGCGTGGCGCGCGGCCGCGTGCGCGCAGCCGCCGCCCACCCAGCGGTGCGCCGCGAACGCGCGCGCCGCCGACACCTGCAACCGTTTTACACGTTATTATAGACTATGTGGCGACCGCGTACACGTCACACACATCGAAGATTTGTCGATCGCCCGCATACCGCATATATACAACGCCCCGAGAACAATCACTTGGGGCCTCGGCCACCCCCCAGGAATGAGATCTCCCTTTGCCAAAACTACATCTCCAGATTTCCGCAAGCACTTAGAGAGGACGGGATGCTTATCGCCTTTTTTATCCTTTTGGGGAAGGAATTAACAAAGAGTTCCTCTACAAGTGTAGAGGAATCAATCCTTGGGTAGTCCAAAGGAATTCAGCTTTTTGCATTCGGTAGTTTCTGGTACGCGTTGTCTGTTAATATCAAATTGCCGTACCTAACCAGCAGACCTGTATGCTTATCTTGCACTCGTTGTTAGCATCAATGAATGAACATAGAATGACTCACAAAATCACAAGTACTTAGTTGATCAAAAACGAATATTAAGAGATCGATATTGTATAAAATTAATTTCCGGAAAGATCGATTTAAATTATGCAACCGTATCGTGGCATCGTCCTTGAATCGAATAGAGAGAACCAGTTGTGCGGTGCACCGACCGAGGTGAACGGGTAGGATTTGGAGTCGAAAATGTGTGTACATTTATGAAAATCCGAATACGAAATCTCGTTGTCATGGGTGACTGCGGAATGGTAGGGCTGTGTGCTCGTTTGCGACCTTAATTCCATAAAAAGAAATAAATGAAGTGAATGAAGCGAATGAAGTAAATGAATAAAATTGAAGAAGGAGATTAAGTTGAGGAATGAAAAGAAGTTTATTCGAAGCAGGTTTTTTACAAACACGATTCGAAAGTCAAATTAGGTACGTCATCGCTTCAACAAAATTCTACGGCGAGTGGTTTTACGTTCCAACGGCGAAAAAGACGGGATAGCAGAGTACTTACGGTAACAGCGGCGGGCATGGCCAACTGGGGATACGTATTGGCCGACACATGCACCACAGCCGCATTCGACGGCAGTTTGAGCCTGAGACAGACGTCGTCGGGCGCCGCGGCGAACATGAGTGGCGCGAGGTGCATTCTTACGTACCTACGTTGACAGAGACGGGATAGCAGTGTACTCACGGTGACAGCGGCGGGCATGGCCAATTGAGGATACGTATTCGCCGAGACATGCACCACAGCCGCATTCGACGGCAGTTTGAGCCTGAGACAGACGTCGTCGGGCGCCGCGGCGAACATGAGCGGCGCGAGGTGCATTCTTACGTACCTACGTTGACAGAGACGGGATAGCAGTGTACTCACGGTGACAGCGGCGGGCATGGCCAATTGAGGATACGTATTCGCCGAGACATGCACCACAGCCGCATTCGACGGCAGTTTGAGCCTGAGACAGACGTCGTCGGGCGCCGCGGCGAACATGAGCGGCGCGAGGTGCATGGTGGAGGCGCGCGGCGGGTGCGGCTCGCTCAGGAGTTGCGCGGGCGTCTGGCCGAAGCTGCGGATCTGGTCCTCCACTGCCGTGCGCGTGACCGGGTCCGATATCTGGTCGAGACGCACCCCGCCTTCGTAGGTCAGGTAGTAGAACACGTTTGTTGCGCGGACCGCTTCTGGACCTGAGGGGGAAGGGTCGGAAGATTAAGGTGTGCAGAGTACATTTGTGTGAATAAAGATTACAATTTCATCTGGAAGCCCGGACATGAAAAGGCAGAGTTATGTTAGGGGAGCGATCTTCATTTATGTTTAAAAATAATATGATTATTTTTGGACAAATCCAAATGAAGTTATCTGTAATCATGATTACATTTTCCCCGTCTTTGATGGTGACAAAATTTTATTCACTTGATTTTGAATTTGTATACAAGAAAATGAGGGATGTATAAAGCTCTGAATATGATATCCAAACAGAAGTGAGAGTTATATTTTTCACTTCCTCTTGTTGCTAATAAACGCTCTAAGCCAGTGTTTCCCAACCCATTTTGGAATAATAAAGTGAGGCGTGGCGCACTAAGATTTTTTAATGAGATACATAACTTGCACGCTCAACTAAAATCTCCTACTTCATCAATCCGTAACCATTCCACATAGCCCTTACTCACCGCGCTGCTTATACCCGAAGATGAGATCGATCCACTGGTGCAGCTGGCAGCTGACGAACTCCGACTCGAGCGCCATGCGGTTGATGCGCACGAACTCCTCGGCGGAGGACGCCCAGGGCGGCAGGATCACGTCGCCCGACGGCGAGTCCGCGATGCCCAGCTTGTAGCCCGAGCTGTTCAGCAGCATCTCCGGCAGGAAGAACAGCTCCGGGATCAGCTCCTGGAATTACAAGCGGGAGGTAATCAGGGATTAAAATTGAAGCTGGAATAGAATTGTCAACTAAAGAAGTAGATACAGGAATAAAATGGTCAACACTAAATTGGAAGCATTAGTTTTATACCTAAAGAAGAAAGATTTGTCTTTTTATACTTTTGTCTCTTTTTACTTTTTCCGCAGCGGTAACCGCGTAACAGGCGGAAACGCTTATATACTATCAGAAACCGTAAGTGCGGCCGCTTGTACCTATTGCTTTTCTTGAGTCACATTTCGCGGTTAGAAACCGCGGCGATTTTAGCCATAATGCGGCCGCGGCCTTAAATGTTGTTGATGACTTTAATAATTTTATTCGAATCAAATTAAATATTTTCATTTTATTCATACCTATACTAAATTAAAATGGTACAATATACATATACCTACTTATGTGTAGTGATTGAAATTATTTGTGTAACGTTCAACAGTTAAGACCCAGGAAGTTCACTTTCAAGCCCTAGTTTCCGCGTGGGACATAGGACTTACGTAAACATTCTACAGTTAGGTACCTAAACTATTTATTATCCAACATCAACACGACTTATAACGTAATGTCACCGCCCGGTTCCAAAATCTGTAGGACCTCGAGTGATCTAACAGAAGAAAGCAACAATCGTCGATTATTGCGTCAACTCATCAATCACGCAATAACAGAATCCTTTGCAATCTTTGCAATATTTGCGTGTAGCGTTAGAAATTGCTTGTACTTCTAGATGACCCTTGGGCATTCACTTTTCCTCTTGGCAAAAAAAGAAAATAAAGAAAAATACGCTCAAACAATTAAAACCTCCTTAATAAGATTTTCTGTGTCATGGGTTACATTTCAAACACGAGTAAGAGATCATAAACATCTATTGCAGTAGCAGAGATTGAACCTTGTACTTGCGCGGGCGAGAATCGAACCCGAGATATCTCCGTCAAGCAAGGTATCGACTGATCTACAGGGGTGTTACCAAAGAATGGCCATTATGGCTCGACTCGTCCCAATCCAACCGAATCGACCCCGATGCGAGCCATTTGCTATTGCAAAACTTTTTTTAGCCCATTAATTATGTCGGATTAATTTCTAAAATAGCGAGTCAATGTCAAACGTCGAAGTACCCCGGCGCGCAAGTCAAGGGAATTCTATACAAAAATGAAATTGTAAGCTGTTTTTATTTTGCGGCCAAAATTTTCAATACCATATTTAGGTAATTTATCAATGCGAATCTTTTATAGTTATTTTTCAACCTTGTCTTACTATTAGTAATTATAACATTAAAGTTTGCCTAATTTGCCAACATTAGGACAGTTACGGGTTTACACTTATGTCTTTAAAAAGACAAAGATGCGGTTAAAACTAAATAAAATCCGTAAGAGTAGATCTGTAAGTGTATCTGATCAGTAACCTAGGCTGTAATACATATAAACAAGAGCTTACCCTTGATAAATAACAATATTTAAAACAATGGCTAACATTGAAGACACATTGTAGGCAGTTTGCAGAATGCCCGAGGTTTCAACAGCAGGAAGATTGCGTACAGTTTCAACCTAGGTTTTTGCGGCGCTAGCCTAGGTTTTTGCCGTTTAATTTGTTCTATTATCGATAAATCCTGTCGTGTCAGTTTTTACCGGTGGCTACAGTACCGGTAACTTCACCTTTTTAGTAATGTTTTGTTATCCTCGTTATTGTTTACTTTTTATAATTAAATTACATACATCTCGATTATAAGGTATTTTTAACTTTAGCGGGAAGTACTGAAATACATCGCGATGAAGCAAAGGCGAAAAAAAAAATTCTCGCCGTCAATCTGGGATGTATCTTATTCCTAGAGGCGTAAAGCTGGTATTTGTGTGACATGCAATTGAAGCGAAAAGTCTATGTCCCAAAAGCAAGTTACCTTGACGTCGGAGGTGTCTCTCTGGCAGTTCTTCCAGGCGAGCGCGATGGACGAGAACAGCCGGTTGGGGTGGTCGAACTTGCCGCCGTGCAGCGCCAGGAACATCGTGGTCATGGGCTCCTGGTAACAAGGATCGACATTAATATTGGTCAGTATAGATTCGCCTTCTATCTTGCTCTGATCAATGGTTGGTGACGTCACAAACACGTCATACGGTAACGTCGCCGAAGCCTGAATCACGCTATTGAAGATTTCTACACCGCTTGTTTATAAAAATATAGAAGCCCTGATATCGATGATTGGCAGTTGGGGTCGCGGTTATGATGTCGCGCCTGGCGGGAGATCTCACTTGCCAGAAATGTACAACATTCTCTAATATCTATTAACCCTCCTTAAGGCATGTGTAAGGTACAAAATGTAATGTGATAAACGTTTGTTTCATCATTCAAATTTCATCCTGAGAATCGAACTTCGAATAACAGCTGTTCGACAATATAGCCATAGCGCCATAGGGGTAGTTGATACAAACTATACAATAAAAAATGCCTTCGCGGAATTAACATTCATGTGAATGTCATGGCAATAAAACAAACTGAAGCGGTGACACTGTTACTATTTATATCAAGTTCATAAGCTTCCTACCGTTTTAGATTGAATTTTTTCTTTACCTTTTAAGTTTCTTGTCTTTAGGGTTGTCAGTGGTGTCACACATGTTTAGGTATATCAACCGCAATGAGATGACAGGCCTGTTTTCATTGCTGTGAAAATGCATTTGCTTATTCTGTCCCTTCTTAGTTTGACTAAATTCAAATTCAAAATCATATTTTGTTGTACTTTCAAACTTTCAGTTTACCTTAGTAGGTACAATAGATTGTGTGTCTGTAACATACATGTCATAGTGAACTTAGATTTTATATAAATATACATAAATATATTTTATTTTATAAACGCTGTATTTTTTATTATTAATTAAGTAGAGCGTTCCCTTAGGCACTTCTCACATTACGCTATTTATTAACTACGCGACTGCAACGCAATCCGAAATTCGCTGTATCTGACACTGTTCACTGACAGGATACGTACAGTGACTTATCTCTGAAATGGCAAAAATTGGAACTAACGAAAAGCCATTCATAAGTACGTTGTGGTCATTCATCTGTCAGTTACTAGTGTGTAATGATTGGTCAAATGAATGTCAAATGCGTCCGACAGCGCCTCTTTCGTTTCAATCTTAAGTTGGGTTTACTATATCGTAGTCGCGTCGCTTTCATATATTGACAAGATCCTAGTCACTTGCAAATAGCGTTGTGTGAGAACTGCCTTATTGTCTTGAGTAACGTTATGGGTAAGTTTTCGCGTGGTAGATACTACAGTATGGTATGTGGTAAAAATGTAGATTAACATTTTTCTATGATTAAAATATTTAGGTCAATGAATAAGGCTGCTTCGAAGTTAGAGGCGTCTAATTTCGATCACAGAGCGGGTCTCTATTCATAATAAAGTTTACGGGAGTGTGGCGACCCTGAGCTTGTCAGATCGAATTGTTAGAACGCGGGCACATGTGCGCGCGCGCATCCCGTCTCCGCGCGACAATTGTTTTGACATCGCACCACGAGTCGCGTCGGGTTAATGTAACATGTAATTCAGCCGTAATTTAGTATGATGGCCGCTCACCGTCCGTACTCCGCCGCCACGCTTTGATGGTGCCCCTTTATAGTCACATTAGCATTGTTCCGCTAAGCGAGTTATGGTTGGGTTCCTTAAAATATTGGAAGTCCGTTAGACGGTCTTAAATATACGCGGGTTAATGGAACTGTATGTTTGGAATCAATCATTTGTTGGAGAATTTGATCGAGTAGATATGCTTTTAGCTGATCTTTACCATTAGCAGTACTTTATAGAGCATATGGGATTTGGCATTGGGATTTTGTTTATTGCAGATAATAAAATACGGACTCTTATATCTACAAACCTCTGTGTAGTTTCATGGCTACAAAGAATCCCTTCAGACAAACTTGGAGTGGTGATAATAAAAAGTGGGCAGTGCTATCAACCCGATACCTTGGTCCTTCCATTTCAATAGGATTTGGTTCAATATTTCGTGAATTAATTTATAGTTAAAATATGAAGTACGAACAAAGCATTTACATAATATATTTTATTATGTATATTAATGAGCTAAATACGGTTAATTTTAATATTAAGATACCACAGGGTTCAAGCAAATTGGTGTCGACTGATAATTAATTAATTTAATTAAGGCATGTTGAAAGTGATCCACGCGATTACCTACATTTTTTAATTATACAAGCAAGATAAGTTATCTTCGTTACATTGAATCTATGGAGCGTGCTACCTGGCGATGGAATCTGTGTTATTGAAATTATCAATTTGAATAAGATATGATATACCTAAATAGGTTCATAAACGATATTAGGCTTCTCTTTATATGTATAACGCATCACTAACAACTAACAAATTACCCGAGAAAAACTTTTCTCTTTCACATAAATATCTGCCTCGGCGGGGAATCGAACCCAAAGCTTTCGCCGTCGCTTATGTATTTTAATGTTTTATGGGAACTAGAAAATAGTTGGTCTCGAGATTTCCTTTTATAGCAATGATAATTCATTATGGTAGGTATCGTATCACAAAACTTTACAAAACTGAATGGCATCAATTGGTATGTTACACGCGTGAGCCGGTGTGAATTGAAACGAATGTAGCGTTTGCCGGCCGTACATCACGGGCGCGACGCACTTCATTACCTACGCTTTTAATTTTACGAGGCACGCACTACAGTAGCTTGTGGTGGCACTGCTGGCGTGGTTATGCCATATTAATTGAATCGACGCTTACCCATTGACGGACAATAGGATTCTCTGTGTTAAAACAATTTAAGATTAGCTAATTTACCAATTGGTCAACTTTGCCATTAGACATCAGAGAATAACAGAGGCATCACCGATGTATTACCGGATAAAAAAGGACGAAGGTATGTTAGAAGCGTGACAATTTAGTGATATAATGATATAAGCCTAAACGTAGGAATTTGTATTGGAACCCCAGATACACCTCTAAATGCCAAAGTTACGTGAGCGACATGAGACAATTATCGCTTGCTTCGGCGAAGAAAAAGCTTGAAAAACCTGTAGGCACAATTAAAAAATTCTGCAAATAAGTACCTGCTTCATATTTCATGAAACGTGACGGTGAAACCTGGCAATCCACTCTCAAGATACGAATTCAGAAAGACACGGATTGCCACGAGAGTACTTTAATGGTTAAAAACTTTAATAGCCACGCCCGCTGGAACTAAGACCGTACCCAGAAGTCCTTCTAATGGTGCAACCGAGTTCTTTATAGGGACAATTACTGACGCTATATATAGCGGCAACCCCTAACTCCTTTGAATATCACACTCTAAGAGAAAAACAATTACGTTAATTGAATACACGTTTTTATTATAATAAGGGAATTAAGTACGAAATAGTTGTAGCTTACATTTTGTCGTAACATACATAGGACATATAGGTACTTTGAATGTCGAACTGTATGTCTGTAACAGAATATTTCAGCATAATTTTCACCTATTTCAAGAACACCCATTAACTTTGAAACTAGCACAGAAGTCAAGAGAATCAATTGCAATTTTTTATACGACTGCAACGTTTCTTCTTGGCGCTCTAAGACCAATCTCGTAGGCCAACTTACACGGATCGCAAATAGCTACGCTACCAAATTCTTCCCTAACATTACTATTAGTTCTTCCACCAACATTACTCGCCAGCTGCTTCGAGGTAAGCCAGTTGCCAAGCTGGTCTAATCTGACACCATCTCTGATGAGCATGAGACCCTAGAGGCCGCGTTCCGTAACTCGACCAAAACGCCCAAAACGTTCAAATTCCTATACAAAAGGTGTCGTTTTGAACGAGTTTCGGAACGCGGCAATGGTCTGATACGATGGAAATGCAGTATTCACAATGCGGACCATCCACTTGAGCACGAATAACTTTACTCTCAGTTCTTCCATCAACGTGTTGTAGCGCTCCTCGAAGTATATAAGTGTAGTCTGTGCAGTACTCACAATGCGCACCATCCAGTTGAGCACGAAGGCGGCGGTGGAGTAGTGCGTGCCGTAGTGGAACGGCGGGGTGGACTCGTGCTCCCACGTGTTGTAGCGCTCCTCGAAGTATATAAGTGTAGTCTGTGCAGTACTCACAATGCGCACCATCCAGTTGAGCACGAAGGCGGCGGTGGAGTAGTGCGTGCCGTAGTGGAACGGCGGGGTGGACTCGTGCTCCCACGTGTTGTAGCGCTCCTCGAAGTATATAAGTGTAGTCTGTGCAGTACTCACAATGCGCACCATCCAGTTGAGCACGAAGGCGGCGGTGGAGTAGTGCGTGCCGTAGTGGAACGGCGGGGTGGACTCGTGCTCCCACGTGTTGTAGCGCTCCTCGAAGTATATAAGTGTAGTCTGTGCAGTACTCACAATGCGCACCATCCAGTTGAGCACGAAGGCGGCGGTGGAGTAGTGCGTGCCGTAGTGGAACGGCGGGGTGGACTCGTGCTCCCACGTGTTGTAGCGCTCCTCGAAGTATATAAGTGTAGTCTGTGCAGTACTCACAATGCGCACCATCCAGTTGAGCACGAAGGCGGCGGTGGAGTAGTGCGTGCCGTAGTGGAACGGCGGGGTGGACTCGTGCTCCCACGTGTTGTAGCGCTCCTCGAAGTATATAAGTGTAGTCTGTGCAGTACTCACAATGCGCACCATCCAGTTGAGCACGAAGGCGGCGGTGGAGTAGTGCGTGCCGTAGTGGAACGGCGGGGTGGACTCGTGCTCCCACGTGTTGTAGCGCTCCTCGAAGTATATAAGTGTAGTCTGTGCAGTACTCACAATGCGCACCATCCAGTTGAGCACGAAGGCGGCGGTGGAGTAGTGCGTGCCGTAGTGGAACGGCGGGGTGGACTCGTGCTCCCACGTGTTGTAGCGCTCCTCGAAGTATATAAGTGTAGTCTGTGCAGTACTCACAATGCGCACCATCCAGTTGAGCACGAAGGCGGCGGTGGAGTAGTGCGTGCCGTAGTGGAACGGCGGGGTGGACTCGTGCTCCCACGTGTTGTAGCGCTCCTCGAAGTACGCGCGCCGACTCGGGTTCAGCGCGCCGATCGGCTGCGGGGGGCAAAGTGTTTGTGTCACATATCTGATCCATATTCATAAATGATTGCACAATATTGATAAAAGATCGAGCTCGATCATAATATCATGTCAATAGCATGTAGCAGCGTTAGTCCATGAAAGGAACAATTCTTTTCTTTGATTATATTTGCATTGTGCTGTTGCTGTTGTTTAATGAAACTATAATATTTACGAAGTATTAGTACCAACAGTACTGCATAAACTATGAATTTGCTGGTTTAAATTTAATAGGATTTTGAAGAAGTCCTCTACTTATGTCTACGTTTCCTGCAGGGCAAGTCAAAATATAGCCAGCAACAGTGCAGCAACCGTTACAACCACGATACAAGAGCACTTTGCAACACCTGACATCAACAGCGATGAAACCGATGAACACTGCCACGTGCTATCTCCAACCTCAACCAAGTGTAGTCCAGTTATGACCGTACCTTCGAGAGGTCCCTGTAGTTGGTGGGCAGACTGAGGTCCAGCTCCTCGCTCTCATAGTTGGTCAGCACCCACGGGAACACTGGGTATTGGTTCAGGTCGTTGTATGTGCGGCCTGTGGACAAACAATTCGATCAGCAACACATTACACCACCCAATGACGAAGAATGTCTCACGCGAATATAGTGAACATATTTTTTCCAATTAGAAATTAACCGTAGTCCTTCTAGGAAAATCATAGTATACGATCTACGAAAAGAGGGAATCTACATATCTCCCGCTCCAATATACCGTTCAGAGAGTGTCAATGTAGATATCATCAATATTTACTGATCGCATCAACGAATCTAAGACCAGTCCCTCACATTCGCACGAATACGCGAACCCACGGGTGGAGGATGATCTTTGCAAATGATTGTACGCAGATATTAAAAAAATAAATTATACGAAGGTTGTGCAACATTCTTGGTTGTCAAAGTTGTGACAGTGTGCTTCGGGGTGATACGATGATGATGATGGGGATGATTAATTTCAGTAACACACTTCAAGGCCATAATTAGCCTGGTAGTGTTGTTTTGTTGTGCACATTGTTTTGTTGAACGGCATTAGTAATTTTCCACGACGGTTATCGTGAGGACCGGCGAGACTCACGTCAGAGCAATCTGTGCTGACGTGACGAAACGCCAGCTGATAGCTGCTGCATAGCATCCCTCTGACAGTTCAGTTCCGACTGTCACACACACCACCGATAGGGTTGTACTGTACATGGCTTTACATAATGTAAATTTTGTGTTGGCAGTAAAATGTATTTCTTTATGGGAAAGTGGCTTGTTTATAAAAGATTTGTTAACTTTCAAGTAGAAAAGGTAGATAAATGAGACATTACCGACCTCTAGAAATCGAAAACAATTATGTGACTCAAAATATGAAATCACATAGTTCCTATAAAATAAAAATTACCACAAACAGGTGTCGACTGTCGATATTTCGACAAACTGTAGAGCATAGATATGACGAGATTGTTGAAGTGGAGCGTATCACCGTGAACGACCATCACAGTTAAAACGTTTAAAATAATTAATTTAAATAAGCATATAAGTAACAGTTGTCAACCCTAGCACGTGCGCGTGCGTTTATTCTCATCTCGCTATCGTTATCGCGAGGCGAGCACGTAAGCCCTTAGGGCATTGCAGTAATTGTTATGTTCCCCACAACGCGCGTACCGACAGAATCACGCCAGTACAATTAGATAATACCAACTCGTGCCTCAAAAATGTTTCAAATAATAGGGAAGTTCTAATATAAGAAATGCTGATGACGCATACATAATTATGAGTGTTTCAGTGATACTTATATGAATGAATAATTTAGAGTTTAGTATATTTGAACTTTGATCTAATGAGGAGATATCTCAATTTGCAGTAGGATATAAGCTAGCTAGCTAAGCTACCTTCAGGCATAAGAATAACCTTACAAATTTAATTACAGTAAACTGGTCTATTACTTAAACATGTTACTTAACGTCCTAACTTTAAAAGATTTGATGGGAAGTAGGTACCATTTTAAAAAGCACTTTCGCTTTTGTCAAAATAGGCTTCTACGTAACTTTAGTGTTTCTTCTTAAAACATTTTATGTCGGCTTTCTGCTGTGATAATTACGATATTAAAAATAATGTGCCACACGTGAAGTGGAAGTGAAACCGATCTGTCACAAGTCACAATATATGACGTAAAACTAATACCTATTCTTCAATAGAATATTTACATACGGAAATCGTGGTTTTCGTACCTGGCATTAAATTTCTTCTTTTTCGCTTTTTCTTCCTGTAGGATTTTTTTTTAGTATTTGAAGTATTTTCCTCTTTTTTAACTACTTAAATAGACGACAGACTACAAGATGAGATGGGTAATTTACCGTGAAAATCAATTATATCAATAGCATTACCGATGGCTAGTCAGCAAAGACAGAAAATACGATAAAGCTTTTCAGGCCTTAAGAAGGCTTAATCTTAGGCGTAATCCGTGATGATGAATTTAGCAGTGAATTTTATGTTAAATCAAGCATTCAAATTCACTGAATAGCACCAAGACTCAGAGTCTAGGTATCGATAGAAACGTGAATCCAAGGATGTATTGGCCAACAGTTTCATAAAGCAACGTTACATTAAGGTCAGTGGAGCGCCATGGCTTGCAAACTGCGCTCACAATAGAGGGAAACTCGACTTAGGCTCATTGTAAAATGTCCGCTGAAATAATTGGTAGCAGTCCGGATGATATTGTAACACTGCGCTTGTTTGTGGACTTGTAAATGGATTCGTTTGATGCTTTTTTGTTTTTTTGGCGAAATCTGCTAAGATCACTTTTTAAGTAGAGGTTATGTGAGAGGCATCTGGACTATAGGAGACCGCCACGCCCATTAAGTATTTTCAGTCCATAAATAATCTTTGTTATCGCTCACCAAGTAGAGTATTTGAATGTTGGGAGACTAGGCTCTCAGAACCTATATTATAGGGGTTACATATCTTAAACATTTTTATAGTAAGAATATGTCATCATTGCAACAAATTAAATGTCCTACTACTGAGTTGGGGTTTTCTCGGACGATGGGAGGGGTAGGTACAGGCCATAGTCCACCACGCTGGCTAAATGCGGATTGGCGACTTCACACGCTTCAGAGAACATAATGGACTAAGGTGTGCAAGTTTCTGCATGGTGTTTTTACAACGAAATAAGTGACAATCCGCAAGGGACTAGTGTGTCGAACTGTGTCTTTAGTGCCACATCTTGCAGATTCTATTCCCACTAGTTTAACTGTCAAAAGTAGTTGAACTACTGGGAAATTATGGGAATATTCCCACTAGTTCAACGGTTGTACTACTCAGTTGAACTAGAGTGAATCACCCATCTTGTAAGGGGAGCTCTACGCCCAATTCAGAAAATGTCGTATGACTCCAATATACAATAACATGAAGTGCAACTAAGTGATAGCTTTGCACTAAGTAAATAAGTAATTTTTCACATGTACCATACTTGGATTAGGAGTTAGGAGTAGGTGGGTATTAGGAGATGTAAATTGGTGTAACGTACCACGCAACTGTATACATTTTATGAGTTCCCGATAAAATAGTTCAAGATCGAACTCTATAAATACGCACGAGTACAGAGCAATAATAGCAACGTGCGAGATGTTGCTCTGTGTTTGCATTTCTTATCGCGAGGGTTATAAAAGGCCTTGGAAATACAATTATGTATGAACATCTCACAAACAATACAATGTGAAAAACAATTCACTAGGAGTACATAGTTTTATAATATACCCGGTTTATTCATGAATTAATTGATAATATTAATGAAACTTCTATTCGCATCACTTTTTGAAAGTAAGATTACGTACATGTTCAAAAATTGCTACCGTAAGTAGTCTTGATAAACGAAGCGATAAAGAAAAGGAGAATGGGCACTTTTGTATGGGGTGCGTACCAACCCTTGTAACAAGTTGCGACTTGTATATACATGTTGTCCTGGGACTGTTATATGGTATGCATACAAAAATATTTAATAACTGAATGCAGGTAAAGAATTATTTGCATTCCAATGTTTTAAAAGTTTTGTAATAATTAAGCCCTATTTTAGGGTTTCAATGAAATAAAAATATGTGTTACACACATGAAGCAAAAAAATATAGATAGGAGACGGCCTAAGCAACTGTGCACTGTGACTCAACTAGGTCCTGACGTCATCATCACAGTAGGCGTGGCCTAAAGTCAGTTTACCGTCGGCGCCCGTCTTGTGCACAATGTTAGGGCGCATTCATGTAGAACGCTGGTTACCGGCGCTGATCTGCCAGCGCTTATCGGTATAGTCTAAGATCCGAATCTAAATCGACATTCATCGGGTTGATAAGAGAATCAAACACACTAATAGAAACTTTTTTTGATAGTTAAAAATATTTGTTAATATTTAACAAATAATTTATTAGAGACCACTTTTTAGTGCTTAATAAATATTTCTTAGTGTTTAAAAAGATTTATTAATATGTAATAAATGAATATCAGATTTATTAAACACAAAAAAATAATTTTAAATACTAAGAAATATTTGTTTAATACTAAAGAGTGGTATAAACTAATATTTAATATTCTGTCCAGGATTTTTGTTGTCTACCCATTTTTAATATATTTTCTAATATATACGAAATTTATTATTTTATAATTTTGATTCTCTTATCAACCCGATGAATGTCGATTTAGATTCGGATCTTAGACTATACCGATACGTGCTGACAGATAGGGACAGGGATGGGCAAATGGGAAAAACATATCGACATTTATCGTATCGATATTTTCCAAATGTATCGATATATACCACCCAAGAAATTTAATATTGATATTTCGATATATCGGTATGTTTTGCCCAATGTGCAATTATTTATAAAAATTGCCAAAATATTCGAAATTTTAAAGTACCTAAATACACATCTGGCTGTTATGACATCAGTTTTATTATTAAAAAACATGTTTATGTACCTGTAGCCAAGAAAAAATCAACATACAGTGCCACAAACTTATCTGGTCCGGTTGCCAAAATTGCAACTACTGCAAAATGTTATACTGTTGTCAGACAAAGACCAAGACAGTAGCGCCCCTCTTACCGGGTCAGATTAGTTTATTTTTATTTTATATTATAGATATTTTTCTGAAAAAGTATCGATATTTTGATATATCGATATTTTTTACCCAAACCTACTGGCAGATCGGCGCCGGTAACCAGCGTTCTTTTCGAATGCGCCCTTAGGGCGCATTCAAAAAGAACGCTGGTTACCGGCGCCGATCTGCCAGTAGGTTTGGGCCCTTTGGGTAAAAAATATCGATATATCAAAATATCGATATTTTTTCAGATTTAATATTTATTTATTTAAAGCTCTGCTGTCTGCTCATGGATCGCATCATGTACCTATTTGACCAATCCGATTTCTTAAATTTAGAAAAAGAGTAGGTATGCAGTAGGCTATATGGGTTTAGTTTCTTTGCTTCAAACACAAACAAAAATTACAGTCTATCTACTTGTCGTATCTACCTACTTGTCTATGACAATGACACTGCTTGTTGGTTTGGTTGGTAAAGTGCCACAAACTAATCTGACCCGGTAAGAGGGGCGCTACTGTCTTGGTCTTTGTCTGACAACAGTATAACATTTGCATTAGTTGCAATTTTGGCAACCGGAACAGATATATTTGTGGCACTGTATACTATGTTGATTTTTTCTTGGCTACATGTACATAAACCTGTTTTTTTAATAATAAAACTGATGTCATAACAGCCAGATGTGTATTTAGGTACTTTGAAATTTCGAATATTTTGGCAATTTTTATAAATAATTGCATATTGGGAAAAAATATCGATATATCGAAATATCATATACATTTATAAATTAAATGTATAATTATGATATTTCGATATATTAAAATTTCAGATACATTTGGAAAATATCGATACGATAAATGTCGATATGTTTGTCCCATTTGCCCATCCCTGTCCCTATCTGTCAGCACGTATCGGTATAGTCTAAGATCCGAATCTAAATCGACATTCATCGGGTTGATAAGAGAATCAAAATTATAAAATAATAAATTTCGTATATATTAGAAAATATATTAAAAATGGGTAGACAACAAAAATCCTGGACAGAATATTAAGTATTAGTTTATACCACTCTTTAGTATTAAACAAATATTTCTTAGTATTTAAAATGTTTTTTTTGTGTTTAATAAATCTGATATTCATTTATTACATATTAATAAATATTTTTAAATACTAAGAAATATTTATTAAGCACTAAAAAGTGGTCTCTAATAAATTATTTGTTAAATATTAACAAATATTTTTAACTATCAAAAAAAGTTTCTATCAGTGTGTTTGATTCTCTTATCAACCCGATGAATGTCGATTTAGATTCGGATCTTAGACTATACCAATAAGCGCTGGCAGATCAGCGCCGGTAACCAGCGTTCTACATGAATGCGCCCTTATGGATGTTTACATTTTCAAAGAAAAGGATGAAGTGCTGTCTACTCGACATTAGATGGCGACACTTTTCTTATATTTTGAGTCCGTCCCTGTTATATCCTACATTTATTGACATCTAGTGTGAGATAGTGAAACTACATAGTAAAATCGATATACAACGAAGCGAGTAGTTTTGCTATTGACCGTTATGCCCGGAATACACGAGGCTAGTTTTTCAAGCTTGGATCGCAAGCTAGTGTCAGTAAGCTAGCAAGCTAGTACTTCTGGCTTCGTGTAGACAAAACTAGCTTCATTTATATACGAGTATAAGAGGTGGTAGAGCCTAGAGTTCGCCCGGGGTAGTACCACCGCCCGCCAAGGTACTCAGTACCATTCCTACTGTCATAATAATTGTTTTTAAGAGAAATTGTGTTCCGGATAGGAAGGTGTGGAGCCGGTTCACTTTTTTAGAGGCGACCATCTCAGTCCTCAGGGGTAGCAACGCATCTGTGACCGAATTGGAACAAGACTCACACTAATCATTACTAACTGGACAATACTAATATTAACTAACAGGACTAACTATCACTAACAGTCCCTGTCCTCACACTTATTAACAAACTAACCAACTAACATTCTAACACCATCTACTAATTGGACTAACCACCCTAGTCCCTAAATTGGGTCTTGTTCTAAGTCGGTCACAATTGCCATGGGCGGCAGCGGAAGGGTGGTGCTGCATGCTCGTTTGCTACCTTAATCCAATAAAAAAAATATATTTTATGAAGCTAGAAGCCAGAAGTACTAGCGTGCTAGCTTACTGACACTAGCTTGCTATCCTAGCTTGAAAAACTAGCCTCGTGTATCTCGGGCATTAGATGGAAAATAAACAAGTGGGCGGATGGTGGGCGGGATCTAACACCCCCTCGCCCCGCAAAGTGTCACGCGTTCTTTCTTAGGGAAATCTACATACAACGTCTTCTCTCTATATTTGCTTCATGGTTACATATGATTAAGTTTTTTTGTTAGTGTTATTACTCGTATATAAGTCGTTTACATATCTGTAACCATACCTAAGGTAAATAAAATTAAGTAAAAGAAAAATTCTCCAGCCATTTTTTAATTGTTCATCAATAATAATATCGTCTAGAGCAGTTACACAACGAACGAACGATCGTGCACGACTGAGTAGTCAGCCACAACTCACTTGACGATATCGAGAAACAACGTGACAGGGTTAATTAGCCAATCATAAAGCACATTATACTCGTATTAGACAATAGCTGCGGGTAGAAGTTTATTTACCTCTACCCGCAGCTATACAATTTAGCTGCGTGGGACCATCGACTGGTGAGTGCGGGGCGAAGGGGAGTGAGGTAGCGGCGGTGCGGTGCATAAATGCGCGATTACGAAGCGCGCTAACGTGCTGAATTGCATGATAGCGCGCATCATAGAATACGCTATATCTTTTTTCCTGCACTAGATCCAGACTTGCTGCCATACAAAAAGTTTTAGTACTTTTTAAGACCTTTTTAATGACATACATCATAAAGTGTTACAATACTTGGTACGAAACCGCCCATTCTCCTTTAAAGGCCTTTTTAGTACTCACAGTTGCAGATGAATGTAATAGAAGAGGATGAAACTCATGCATAAGCAGTGTTATTATAATTATAAGTGGGTACATAATTAAATATAAATACATACACGACAGTACCTTCAGTCGGTGCATCATCGGCAAACGTGTCGCGTAGCAAAAACTTTCGATACGATAAGACTGACCACTGAGTACTTTCCCTATTCGTTCTGAAGCTGTGAGAGTAAAATACAATCGTCTTCAGTAACAATGATACGTAAGACATAAAAAGAGAGATAGGTATCTTCGTTTGGTAAAGTCGGCAAAGATTCTGAATTTTATTTTGTGACTATTTTTTCTAAAGGAACATAGCTTTTATTTATACAAGCATTCCATTGCATAAACATGTGTTTATAATTTGACATATTTAGTATTCCCGGTTGCTCTTTAACACACGCCATCAGAGATAGATGTGTCTAAATGTGAGAGGTCACTTTATCGGTCACTCGCTGCCCACAGGCATTCTATTGTTGATTTCACGTGACTGCCTATACTTTTCCCTGCTGACGTACTGGCGGGCCATTCGTCAAATGAATGCCAACTTTCGCGGTCGTATTGCATCTCAACGTGCACAATCACTTTATAATAATAATAATAAAAAAGTAAAAATAAAAAAAAACATTCGCGCGCGAAAACCAATGAAAGTGAACAGTGAAATTGTAGTGACGTCCACAAGGCTGTTGTACGTTAGAGTTCGTTGTCCTCACTCGAATTATAGAATGACGTATAAATTGGCGCGAAAGTAATTATTGCTTGTCTGTGTGAGCTGTCAACTTTTTTGTAACTTCGGGCATGCGAAGATCAAGGATCGTGGAGATGATAAAAAGGTAAGAAGAACTGACTTTAGAGCTATTTTTCGGACCCAATCGGTTATAGAACCGATAGTAGTCTGATTTGAATTTTTACACTTTAATACTGGCTGGCAAATCCGGGTGATTCGATTAATTACCAAGGGTGACTTTTTACAAGAAAATTTTTGTGAGCATTGTCACGTCACTCGTGTAATTATAAAAACTTTAGAAGTGTACCACAGCGTGTACCTTCTAAAAGATTTTTAATTGGTTTCAGTTGTTCTTATATTTTTTTTTATAATAGAGATTATTTATATTGAACGTGACTAAGTGCGTCATCACTTTACGATGTGATGTAATAAAGTAATAAATTAATGATTTGTTTCGTTAATACTTTGATATTAAAAAAAACCGACAATGAGCCAGGTGTAGGTACCTGACACAGCTCTTAATTAAATAAGAAAGGTATGCTTTACAGAAACTTGCTGTAATTTCGTAGAGTATATACCTACCTACCAAAGATGTTTTAAATATCTAGATGGAACATCGAATCCGCGCAAACGTGTCAAAAATTGTGGCTAACTGTTAGCCACAATTTTTATATCATTACGCACACATTACGCACACACAGACAATAGATGAACGGGTAAAACATCGCCTGCACGCACACATGCTTGATAATGTTGCCTTGTTTTTTTTTGTTTTCATTGTAAGGCGACGCTCAATCTAGATATTTAAAACATCAAAGGTACCTACCTAATACTTTCCTATTCTTGAATGCTTCGATTATTTTTTTCTAAGTCCGCCGTATTTGAACCTCAATCACTTAACACCAGACTTGCATCATTGCATGCGTATTCAATCAACCAAATGTTTTCTAAGGCATGTGATGTCTGTCTATCCGTGCTTGGGCAGCGTGGTGGAGTATGGCCTGTATTCCTCATATTGTGAGTAGAGAACCGCTCCCTACAATGGGACAGTTAACGAGTTGTGTTGATAATCATTATGATTCAATCAGAAGATAAATTTTCTATATATAATAACGCTACAGTACCTACCATGACAAGGACGCATACCCAGACCAAGAACGGAAATTTCAAATTTCTGCCTCACTGGGAATCGAACCCAGGACGCTTGGAAAAGCGATCCGCCATGTTAAGCATAACGCTAAAAAAATATAATAGCAATAACAGTAACAGCTCGTCTCAACATTATTTCCTATTAACCGCAAACACAAATTACAAGCAACGTGTTGCAAGCAAAGCGCGAGCCGTCAGCGGTCGCACGTTACGAAAGTCGCTGTTAAAATTGTTACAGCTATAAAATTCACTTTGTGACGTAAACGTGATACTTTCCGCCTTTTTCAGCGAGATGTTGATCTATCGATTGGTTCCTAAGTTGACGAGATGAAGAATACGGTTTAGGCGAGGCGTAAAATGACTTCTTTTTGAAATATTAAAAACTCAAAAGGACTCATTCCCAAAGAGGACAGTTCTGCGGAAGGCAATGAGGGTAACCGCGTGTGGATTCGCCGCTAGAGGCCGCTAGTGTAGAGGGTGGTCTGCCTGTCACTTCTCTCTTGTCTATTCACTGAATAGTATTCAGACAAGTGTCACTTGTCAATGTTTATGTATGGGCGGGCTTTGACAGCATGACCGCCGTCTGCAGTGGCGCCAACTGGTGAGCACAAAAACGGTTACCCTCATTTTTAAAAGAAGCAATATTGTCATCACTGCAACTTCTTAATTTAAGTCACACTGAGGTGTTAAGGTCGAAATTTATCTCTTCTCTATCTTCTGATAATATTCGTTGTGATTACAAGTGTAAAAAATGTGGTCAACAGAAATACGCACATACTTAAAAAAAAAATTAAGATGTGCGTTAAGGATGCGAACAATGTAGATATTTATTTATTTATTTAACCTTTATTGACCACTATTTACAATATAACGGTACAAAAGGCGGGCTTAATGCTAATTGCATTCTCTACCAGCCAACCTTTAGATATCCTGCGAGTAACCAATTTTATACCATATTTTATCCCATATGGTATAGGTACAGGCAAACCTCAATCACTTCAGTTGTGTAATGAACGTCCGAGGGAAAAGGGGTGAGAAACACATTGCGTGTGTGTGAAAAACAAAGTTTGAATTTAGGTAAAATACAATCTATACGGGTATGACATAAATATGCCGCAAAGAACATGCTCATTCTTACGTGGACGTAACAAGAAGTATTCACGAAACAAGTAATGATTTACGCAATAGGTGCGGAAGAACGAATGCGCTAAATTTTAAACAAACGTTAAAAAAGGCGAAAAATGACCGCATTACAGCATGTGAATGGTCGCCGATAAGTAAAGTATGATATCGTAGTTATCTCTCACAATGAAATTACACCTGAAAAACCAGTCTCAGTTGAAGTGGACAATGATTTTCTTCTCCAAAACAAATTATATACGTACTTAACAAGCGTAAAATTGCCCATTATAACCAGCTTTGATAGGTACTAATGCACGTATAATTATTGCTCCGCTCCACACCACGCGGCCACGTGCGCGAACAAGTGTCTCGAGGTAATTACAGACACATTACTTCCCTCATACTTTCGTGATAGTTATACTTACCTCATCTTCATTTGAGCGATGTCATTGTATTAAATGAATTAAAATTACATATAACAATTTATGAAATATACTATCCAAATAAGTGAAAATGTCATTAAAGACATTTTGGATTTGGATAGTAATTTTTAGTAGCACTTATTTGGATAGTATTTGGTAGTATTTAGTAGTAGACTGTGAAAATTCACTTGGTCTTTGTCGCCAAGTAGGAACCACAATATGACAAATTAAGGTTAGGTATCTATTATTTAATTTTGTCATTAAAACCCTTACCCCTCATGGGTAGGCATGCAAATTAGTTTGATGCAATATGCAAATACTGGATCCACAAAAACATTTCGCGATCCAACCTACGCGGATCGCTTGTGTAAAACCCACGAGCTACAAGACGAGTAGCTAAGAACCAGTATGCTCATAGATATCGCGAAGACGTGTGGACATTTACATGTACCTAATTACAGGCAACATTGCATAATTTACAAAATTGAGGTTTAATGAAAAACGCAGGGGGATTGTATGCAAATGTTTATCACCGGCATTGGAATTTCGCTTTTTGTTCATTTTTTTTATTTACATTAACACGTTGCCAACGCTAAGTTATAAATTTGCTTAATTACAGAAAAAGTATAAGGAACAAATAGGAAAATTTTGGTGGCTTTTCTTTCTGTAAAATTAAATCTTTCTTAAAATCTGCAAGATTTAACTGCTTAAACTACGTGTATTGTAAGCCACCACCCATTCTGCAACGAATTTATTTTTATAATTAGGCTCATAGTTTCATAGTCTGCTACACAATCATTTAAAGTGTCATTCGCGACCTCCTAGGGGTCTTCAAATCATACTGTAACTGCGTCAACGTCATATATCTCAACAACAACAAAACGATTCTGCGTCAAAGTCGCGCGGCGGTTTATTGGAAAATGGGCGTGATGACCGCGCGGTGCGACCGCCGAGAATGGGACCATTGAGCCGATTGCATGCTAATGTCATGATTAATCTTCCTGTCTCTGGCCTCGATATACCACGTGATAGGAGACGACATACGTGCCGTCCCACGAAAAAAAATTATATTATTTTGTATTTGATAAGTTTTTTAAAACAAATCTAAGCACTAAATATTTACTTAAAAATGTTACTTCAGTGCAACAATCAAGAATTACGTACTTTTCGCAAAAAATATTATAATATGCCAAATGATAACTTTGAATTACCTAATCAAACTTCTTATTCAATTATCCATCGTATTGCCAAAGGTCAAAAATGTAGTCGAGAAGTCGGTGTACCGTTAAGTAGTAAAATTTAATGATACCTACAATGAAAAACTATGGCGTCTAATAATAATCATGTCCTTGAAGCTAATTATAGAAATTAAGTATAGAAGACAAACGATGCAAAGTAGTCATCAATCAATTATTTATCAACTTTGTATACTTTTGCCATTTTTCCTTTGAAGGCTCGTTTAGATACTCTGTGATTATTCGGATTACTTTCTTGCCGAATATTCAGTCATTTACATATTCGTGACTATTGTACATATATACTTAAATAATATGTAATTATAATTGTTTTAAACATAAATCACGTAGGAATTGGGTACACATTTTTTCTGTTTATTTTGTACCTATACTACCTACCTACTATTTATTTTGTGAAAACTATGACTATAATTGCCACCAATTTCACAACTCAACGTGTGACAAATACGGAAACGCGCGCATGAATTTATAGACGAATTCTTTCGATTTGCGCCTAAATAACGACACTGACTGAGCCAAGCGAACGGCGCGGCTACTCCTCGTTGTGAGAAACGTATACGAGAAACGTATACACGAATATGGAATTTCGTACTCTTTTTGGCGCGTATTCGCCGTTTTTCGCCGACAATGTAGAAGGCGCATAATAGTCGGTAGTATCCATTTCCATTGTCATTTGACGAACAATATTTTTCTTGTCATTGCTGATCTCGATGTTTCCTTCTCACTGCGATGTCAGTTTCTTGACACTTTTCTGATGTTTTGTTTTATATGGTTGTAACACCGGATCAATTACGTTATTGTTTGGTTTAAAAAAGGCTTCTTATTATTGATCAAAAGTCCAAGAATGAACTCCAAAGGTTAATGTTAAGCTATATGTATAATAATTGCTTTTTACAAAAAAAATAACCGACTTCAACCTTCATAAGCAGAGATAACTCAAAAAATACTCGCCAGATGGCGCTAAATTCAACATGTATGTGTAAAGTTCTCGTCACTACAAATTAATCAAGCCCAAACACTAGATAACTGCAGTAAATCGTTGAGGAATTCCCTCGACTGTCTTTCAGCTTCATCAGATCGACTCCAGACCTTCATGAAATTGTAGCGCTTTCATGTACTTATGAAAAAATTAACAAACACACTAGTCGTCCCTACAATTTTCGAAAGTTGCCCTCGATTTCTCCAAGATTCCATCATCAGATCCTGGTGAACCTTTTAAAAGGACCCCACTGCGCATATCTACTTTACAACAAAAAAAGAATTATCAAAATCGGCCCATAAACGACGAAAAAAATCGCTGAACAAACATAAAAAAAAGCATATATACGGTCGAATTGAGAACCTCCTTCTTTTTTGAAGTCGGTTAAAAAAGAAAATTTTTCATTTAGGTAGGTACTGAGTTAGATTATAAGTAGGTACTTATCGCTACTTGAAATTAGTACCTACGCAACAATCGTATTGTAAGTGATCCTTCACGCTGAAACAAGATCTGATCTGAAGAGCTCGTCTGTTAGATAACCTGAACCCTTGCACCGTTACGGTGTTGGGACAGAAACCAGTCAACTTGCTCGCCGATCAGAAGCATACCAAGGTCGAGGGAGATTAGTTATAAGATAAAAATCTGAGTTCAAAATTTCAAGAGTCTAGACTCTACCAGCTAGCTCAGAACATATTATGGTAAAATTAATAAAAATCGATCAAATGCAAGCTGGACTCATGAAGGGTTCTGTAACACTGTGTTTTCTATGCATGTGACAGACAAGCATAATAATAGCGGGTTCTGCTTGTTACCTTTCGGGTACAGAACTCTTTATACATGGTTAAAATAGGTGTGCGTCTATTTCCCTATCTTACATATTAATATTAATTAATACACGTTCTACTCAAAGTGAATCAATTTGGTTCGGCACCGAAGCCTTTGATCCAGTTAAACGGCGTGTAAAAATGAATTATTTAGTTCCATAAAAACTTGTGTTATGACAACTATGAACAATATTGTATTTGCTGTGTTACACGAGCAAAGATACACTTAAACATAAACTACGATACCATTATGTAATCGCGACTTTGATCAACTGCGGTTAACTCGATAACTCGACACGTTTGGTAGAGTATTTTCAGCAAAAAATATATAAAACTAGTAAACCCGCCCTCGCTTCGCTTAGGGGAACCAGTCCCTTCAAAAATCTCTATAAATTTTAACAAATTATGTTATTCCGATGTCTACGCTAGGTATATTACTGCAAAGTTTCATGAAAATCCATTCAGTAGTTTTTGCGAGAAAGAGCAACAAACATACACACACACACATTCTTACAAACTTTCGCATTTATAATATTAGTAGGATAGTAGGATTAAGTACAAAACTGTAGTAAACCAGGAAGACTTACCGGCAATAGTGTTGAGGAACATGAGATACTCGAAATTGGATATCTCCCGTCGCTGCCACTTCTGCGTCATATTCGAGTTGCGCATGAGTTGCCGCGGCGACATCATTGAAGCGCGTCTGCAACAAAACGTTGGTAATGTTTCATTTTGTCGCGGTCAACGTCGGCTAGCTGACTGGCAAGTTAATTAGATTGTTGTGTAACGGGCCTTGTGGAGAGAACGAGTATTTACTCATTGCAATAATCATCCTTAAAATTAATAATTGCTTTTTACAAAAAAAAATAACCGACTTCAATCTTGATAAGTAGAGAGAACTCAAAAACTACTCGCCAGATGGCGCTCAATTCAACATGTAAGTGTAAAGTTCTCGTCACTACAAATTAATGAAGCCCAAACACTAGATAACTGCAGTAAATCGTTGAGGAGTTCCCTCGACTGTCTTTCGGCTTCATCAGATCGACTCCAGATCTTCATGAAATGGTAGCGCTTTAATGTACTTATGATAACATGAACAAACACACTAGTTGTCCATACAATTTTCGAATGTTCCCCTCGATTTCTCTGAGATGCCATCATCAGATCCTGGTTTCCTTATCAGGGGACCCCACTGCACATATCTACTTTACAACAAAAAAAGAATTATCAAAATCGGCCCATAAACGACGAAATAATCGCTGAACGTACATAAAAAAAAAGCATATATACGGTCGAATTGAGAACCTCCTTCTTTTTTGAAGTCGGTTAAAAAGATAAGTGCATCAAAAGATGCCAGGTCAAAATCTAATTGAAGTTAACTACATCGTTTACTTAAAATTATACTTTTAAGTGCTCATTAGTATTTCTTTCGATATTAAATAACTTTTATGTAAGACGTTTATAACCTGTTTTGATTCTTTTTTAATTATTATTAAATAAAAGTTTGACGACCCTGTAGCCTAGTTGGTAGCGACCCTGCCTGCGACGCGAGGGGTCCCGGGTTCGATTCCCGGCCGGGGCAGATATTTATGTGGCAGATGAATATTTGCACTCGGGTCATGGGTGTAATTGTAATGTGTTACATGTGTAGTCCATGCCACCCGCGATACAGGTACCTAGTAACCTACTGCGGGGGTATGAGTGTGTTAGCGTTTATTTATTTAAAAGTGGTCCGTGGTAAAGAAAAGGTTGAGAACGGCTGATGTAGAGAGTAGGCAGGTACATAGTTAATCAAACGGTGTACATTTCATAGGTGTAGGAAAGGTAAGCCCGCAGACATAATCGAGACTATATCTAGCCACGTGGAAACGTATCGTGTTACAAATTAATTTAATATCGATACTGCGCATACAATAACTATGTATGTACTTGCATACAGGTATTACGGCAGGAATTGTTACCGCTGTTATAGAATATTATATCAAGATCTGTTTTTAATTTTATTTATTTTCCTTGTATGAAACTTTGTTGTTTAAATGGAGGTTTATATTATAATATTGATGCAAAATATTGATACTGGCAAATTACAAAAACATTAGGTATAACGATTAGGTACTGATACGTTAACATCAGATGTCTGTAATCTAAACCGATTGATTCATATAATATGTATTTATGTACCTTAAAATAGCTTGCTTAATCAATGTTATTTAATATTTTTTATCATTACATTCGAGAACAAAATTATTTACCATTGGATTCGAGATCACAGCTTCTGTAAAAATTGAAAGTAACTACTTGCTATTTACTTAGAGCGCGTAAATCTATAGGTAGGTACAAAATATTTATTACACCACATAATTATATACCTTTATACATCTACTTTTGTACCTGTATCAAGTTAATAAAGTCATTACGATAACAGACAGACAGATGACGGAGACGCCCATATCGGCGACAGCATTTATATATACATACCTATCGGCACTACAATTTATAATAAAATAATATTATACAGTGGAATTTGCAACAATGTAAATCCGAGGACAGCAGAACGCAGCAGTTTTGCCATTAATGTAAAAATTGGCAACGATTGGATTCGACTGATATGCAATGTTGTTTTTTAGTGCACTAGAAACACGTATATAGTTATTTGGAGTGGTGTACAGGGTCAAATCCTGTCGGATAAAATCACAACCATTTTTTTAAATTAAGTATATGCGCATTAAAATTGAATTATCACTTGGTTTGGTAAAGGAAAATGTCGTGAGAAAACCTGCACTTTTGATGACGCTCCATAATTTATTTATTTATTTATTTATTCAACACCATTTACATCTATCATTACAGGTTTTACCCCAATGCGATAGAGTAAGCAAATCTTATACTAACTAGCTTATACTAACTATCTTATACTAACTAACTTATCTTATTCTAACAAACTAAAAAATAATAATTTATTAAGTATTATAACTTAACATAATGTATTGCTACTTTTGCGAACTCACTCAATGGGCAAGAAAACACGTCCAGTCTTTCGTGGGCCTCATTGAGTGCCCAGATCGCTCGAGTGAGAGGCGCTTGCGCTAGTAGCTGAGTCCTGGCTATCGGCACCGCTAACAGTGGCGGACGTGGACGGATAATGTTCTCACATGTGTGTGAATGTGAAGTCCGCCAATCTGCACTCAGTCAGTGTTGTGGACTGTACTCCTTACATTTTCAGAGGAAACCCGAGCCCAGAAATGGGACAGTTATGGGACATCGACACATCGCCATCGTTGAGAATTGAACCCAGGCTCCTTGCAACGTCAGTAACTACTGTGCGATACGGGTCGTCGCTTACTCGCATGCAACCTATCTATGCATTAATGTATAGGGTTTTCCATTAAGGGCGCGTCGATTTTAAAATTGAATAGAAAATCCTTACTAATATTATAAATGTGAGTGTGTTTGTTTGTTTGTTTGTGACTCTTTCACGTCGTAACATGGCTATTTTATGGTATAGTTTATGTGTGTGGGGATAGTTAGGAGTGTGGAGAGTGACGTAGGCTACTTTTTACCGCGGAAAAATATCTCATTCCCATGGGAAGATCCATGTTTTGTTAGTTGCTAGATATTTAGTTCCGGAGTTGTTAATAGATGGCGTTAGTAAAATTCATTTGCAAGTTCTGAATTATGCTATCAAATACTACATGTAATTTACTTAAGTCATAGGCAAATGTTATAGGCTACTTTTTAGCTGAGATACCTACGGGAGCGGGACCTACGCGGCTGTTACCTACGGGTCCCGAAGCGAAGCGCGGGCGGTTCTCTAGTGTTGTATATGAGATATCAATAAGATTTTATATTCAGATGAGAGAGAGGCCGAGGACGAAATAGCCGCCGCAGCTTCGCTGGTTTTAAAAACCACGCCTATCTATTTTCGAATGTGTGTTCTACGGAACGAAAAGATAGCTACTTTTCTGACGCGAGGCTAGTTACTGATTTACATTAAAACTGCAGAAAATCAATATACTCGTAAATGTCAAAAAAAGCTAATATGGGTGGTATCTACTCAGCAAAGTAATTTAATTTAAGAGTTTTTATTCTTCATTGTGCGTCTGATCCGCTAATCTTAGACGCTCTACGTTGTTATTCTGTTAATAAGGCTATATCAATTTTGTAATAATATTGACGTAGCAAAGTATCATTAAATCATAACTGTCATAAAAGTTTCATGAAAATCATAAGCTTGTGCACGACTGCTAAACAACTCTGTTGGAATTAAATTCGAAACAGGTGTCTAAAGTGAAGTGATTGATGTCAAAGTTAACCATAATATAAGAGTAGTGAAACGGAGCTAATTAAAGTGTTAATTTTTTCGTCAGAAAACCTTAAAAATAAATTGAAAATTACATAAAATCAAAATCAAGTGTCGGTAGCTCTCTGTTTCGAAGTGTTAATTATTAAATCCTTTACCCTCATTCACATAATCATCAAATCTACAACTACGAAACTATATCAATATTTCGCCGTGTGTGTCATCAGAGACGGTGGCAGTGAGCAACCTATGATAGACTTTCCATCGTCGCCCCGCCGCACAGAGAAACCGTCCGAGTTCAAACCCCAGTGAAGAGACTTTTTTTTTGTCAAACATTTATTTTTGTATTTTTCTTATTATTGTCATTTAGTATAGTTTTTTTTTTTTTATTATTATTATTATTCTTTTTCTTATATTGTTAAGTAAAAATATTTTGATAGTGTATAGAACTACAGATTAAAATAAACATTAAATTTATCGGATACTACCTAACATGGCATCAAAATTAGTAAAATGGGGGTGTTGTAATAACGAATGTGAAGACGAGAATCGAGTACACTGCTCTATTTGCAACATAGCTTACCACAAGGAATGTTTGTCAATTTCTAACTATGAGGATCTAAACTTTACAAGCGAGTGGAAATGTCCTGATTGCCGAATGCGAACATACAAAAAAAATAATAATAACGACAATACCCCAGTTCGCCGGACTCCTTTATGCGAACCTAATATAACGAAAAGGAATACAAAACGAGTTGCACTCTCATCCCCGCCAGAGTGTAGCGGACCACAAACATGCATAACGCGAGAAGAAGTACGCGACATAATCAAGGAAGTCCTACACGACGAAATGAGTCAAATTACGCTCACCATAAAGGCCTCTATTTCGAATATACTGTCGTCAGAACTAAAGGTAATTAAAGATGAGATTAAAGATATGAAGGATTCCATGAACTTTATGAATACTCAATATGAGGATTTTAAAGAGCAGCAAGAAGTGAACAAAGAGCAAATCCTTGAACTCCAACAACAAAATAGCACGATGGAACGCACTATTAATGATCTGAGCAGTAAAATTAATTCATTAGAACAAAGAGCGCGTACGAATAACTTAGAAATACAGTGTGTCCCCGAAAACAGTAATGAAAATTTAATATCAATTGTTATGCAATTGGGCGAAGTAATAGGAGCTAAAATAAGTAGAGAAAGCATTAATAACTGCACACGCGTTGCGAAGTCCAATCGTTTGTCTCAAAGACCGCGCAACATAATAGTGCAGTTTACTTCACAGTTCATGCGTGACACATTTCTTGCATCCGCCATTAAGTTTAATAAAACAAACCATAATAATAAGTTAAATACATCACATATTGGGCACTCAGGAGAAAAAAGACCTATCTTCATATCGGAACATCTATCTCCAGCAAATAAGATACTACATGCAGCTGCCAGAACCAAAGCTAAGGAGTTAGGCTACAAATATGTTTGGGTGCGTAATGGACGAATCTTCATGCGAAAAGATGATCTGTCAGATTTCAAGTTTATTAAAGATATTAACTCTCTCGAAAAAATAAATATATAATTTTTGTTTCCTACTATATTTTTTACAATTGTCTGTAATGCCAAGCTCTACAATGTTCTCTAATATAAACTTGTATTACCAAAACGTTCGTGGGCTCAAAACCAAAACCCACGAAACGTATTGCAACGTTTCCTTGTGTAATTTTGATGTTGTTATTTTAAGCGAAACGTGGTTAAATGATAATGTTCTAAGTAGCGAATTATTTAATAAAAACTATATAGTGTATCGAAGAGATCGTAACTCTAGCAGACTCCGATGGAAGTCCGAAGGAGGAGGAGTACTAATAGCAGTAAACAAAAAAATCAATTCGCGACGTATGACACACTGGGAGAGCGAAAACGAAGATCTATGGATAACTATAAACAACTCCACTAATCAAATAGCAATTTGTGCCGTATATTTGCCGCCACCAGTAGACAAACGTACGCTGGATTCTTTTCTTTCGAACTGTAATAGAGTATCAGAATTGAACGACATGAACACATGTCGCTGCCCTAGTGCTTGAATGGCCAATCGACCAATTTTATCAAAATCGTTTTTTTATTTCAAACTATAGCAATTTTGATTACGCACCTTACAATATAAATTTTTTGTTATTATTATTGACCTAACTTCTATTATTTAGCAAAAATAAAATATCCAATCTCCCATATCAAATTTGTTTTTAGTACTTGAGTGGTGTATCTCCTTATTTTGCTCAAATGAACGCATCCAAATATCAGTTTACGTGCTTGTTTGTCCAATCTCCATCGATTGACCAATCACGGCGAAGCATTCCGAAATCACGTGACGCAATTTTGATTTGTTATTTTTTGCTTAGTTTTAGAGTTAGCAGCATTAATTTAACAAAATTAAGCATTTATATTGTTTAAACACAATTTTTTTGTTTCAAAATGTCAGAAAAAAACGGGACAAAGTATATTAAACTAAGTAAAGTGGATTTTGATAGATACGTTGAGATTTTATCGATTTTCTGTTGTTTTAATTCGTTCATATTTATTGTATTTACTTAGGTGTTGTACACAGGATGATTTTAATATGTAGTAGGTATGTGAAGTAATAATAAAAACTAGGACTTGGATTTATGTCGGAGTGTTGGGAGTCGGGGGCACAAGAGTTGTATACTTGTGATAAATCTTTTTTACCCGTAGGTAACAGTATTGTTTGTCCCCGCCTGCAGCACCATGAAGTATTTTATGTTGATATTGTGACACTTGTTTTTTCTTCTGAGTTCTTTTGTAAGCAGTCGGGTTTTTTGTTTTTATAATAATAATTTTATTTCAGACTTTTTAGTGTTTTCACCGAAAAATTCTACTTTTTGGGATGGTTTTTGACAATTTGTGTTAAAACGTGTGCCTAAACGTTATATGATATATATATTTTTGAAAAGGTCTTTTCACGATTTTTCATTTGATACCCATATTGCTAATATAACAAAAAACTCAAGATTATCCCCTCTTTCTTCCACTTTCGGGCGCCATTTTGAAAATTCATATAGCCTATGACACTTTCACAGTTCTGACGAATTCAGCGATTCCTCATATATGTCGAAATCCGTTCAACCGTTTGGGCTGTGGGGCGTCACAAATAAATGGACATACATACACTCGAAAAACATAACCCTCCTTCTGACGCATTGGGTAATAAATTCTTTAATTACTATGTGTTTTTGTGCGTGTATCTACGTGCAAGTATACCTACACATTTGAATCTATTACTCTAGACCTCACTAGAATTCCTCTTATCCCCCCCCCCCTTCTATACCCCCAAAAGCTTAAAAAACGAAATAGGACTTTATTTCGTAGTAAACATTTTGATTCAATTTAAAAAACAACATAATATTATGAAAGGTCTTAGGGCCGCGGGACTCCGGGTCCCCACGACCTGTAGTTATTATTTATACAATTTTATACACGATTTTATAGTATAAAATATAGCCTAAATTCATGACACTAAACCAAGTCTTGTCGGAGTCAAGTCTTGTATTCATATTTGTATAAAATTGAACATACTGTATTGCACCAATGATGGTAGTTTGGACAAATAAGCACAAAACGTGCATGTTATTCTTAGGGCTCTATCTCCATGTCACTGTGCTCAATCTCCATGAACATAATTTTGTTAGAGACGTTTTAGCCAATCTCCAATAATAAAATGAAAAATAGTCATTACTATTATTATTATTTTAAATTACTATTTTAATATACGTAAATAAATGATTCATGTATCTAATTCATAAAAGGTTTTAGTAAAATTTTTAATATTAACCTTTACTAATTAAAAAAAACGTCTCCTGTAAAATTTTATAAATGGTCGATTGGCCATTCAAGCACTAGGGCAGCGATGTATCATAGGCGATTTTAATTTAAGCTTCATTAACTGGTTTTCAATAAACGACCTAAGCAAGGACAATCACAACTATAACAATCTGGCCCAAATGCTATTTGATTTTTTGCGATGTAACAATCTATCACAATCAAACCTTGTTAGCAATAAAAGTAATAAGATCCTCGACCTAGTATTAACAGACATGCCGTTTGTCCGAGCGTCAGAGGCTGTAGATAACTTATGTAAACCTGATCCATTGCACCCTCCACTACTGGTTACAATCTCAACTGACACACAAGGTAACTTAAAAACGAATGCACTAAACCATACCCATCGTAATTTTGCAAAAGCTGATTATAATTCAATAAAGGATTTTTTTAATAATATAGACTGGGAAGCTGAATTTTCAAAATTTTTAGGTGAGAAGGATATAGACAGCATGGTAAAATATTTTTATGAAAACATATATTCTGCCATAAATAAATTTGTTCCACTCAACAAGAAGCGAACCTCGGATCTTCCCCCTTGGATTAATTGTTCCGTACGTAAGCGCCTAAAAGAAAAACAAACAATACTTAAACGTTACTCAAAATACGAAAACCCTATGGACGAGGTAACCTTGAAAATTATGAATAAACGTTGTAAGCTAATAACTCAAAATAGCTATAAGGCATACATGACACAAGTGGAACGCAGTATTATGAAAAACCCTAAATATTTCTGGTCTTTTATAAAAAACAGAGGAAAATCGGTTAATAATTATCCTTCTGAAATGTCATACGGGAATATCACAGTAAATAAAGGGGAAGATATTTGCAATACTTTTGGTAAACATTTTTACTCAGTTTTTAATACCGATTTTACCTCAAGTCTAAATAAACATTACATAGACGAATACATGTTTTCGGTCTTGCACTGTAATGACCAGCTCGCATTTCTATCTATACCCCATGAGAACATTGTCAGAAAACTTAAAACATTAGACACAAAGAAAGGTAAAGGTCCTGATGATATTCCAGTATCTTTTATAGTCAATTGTGCTGAAAGCTTATCCAAACCTCTTTGTATTATCTATAACGAATCGTTAAGAATAGGTTTTTTCCCAACGGTTTGGAAAAATGCGAAAATTGTCCCAATCTTAAAATCAGAGGATAACAGCAGGGTCGAAAATTACAGGCTAATATCAATTCTGTCCGTTTTTGCAAAAGTTTTCGAATCACTTGTTTATCCGTACATGTTCAACCACTTTTCAAAATACCTCACCGATCATCAACACGGTTTTGTCAAAGGTAGATCAACTTCTTCAAACATGGTAGAATTCGTAGAGCAGTTGACAGAAGAGATAGATGCTCAAAACCAAATAGATGCCTTTGATCTTTAAAAGCCTTTGATCGTGTTCCTCATAACATTCTCATACAAAAACTGTCGATATACGGTTTTTCGGGGCCAATGATAGATTGGCTAAAGTCTTATCTAACAGAAAGAGCATTTTATGTAGTAGTAAATGGTTACAGGTCGGAATCGCTAAAAACATCGTCAGGCGTGCCACAAGGGTCACATTTAGGACCCCTACTTTTTAATATATATATAAACGACATCGTAGGTTGTTTTAAGAATTCAACGCCATATCTTTATGCAGACGATCTTAAGTTTATTCGCACAATAAGGTCTACGTCCGATCAAATACTGCTTCAAGAAGACTTAAATAGATTAACGAACTGGTGCAAGGCCAATGGGATGTGTTTAAATCAGTCAAAATGCTTTCATGTTAAATTCTCCCGAAAAAATCGTAACATTGCTACTTCATACTGTGCTAATGGTAAAAAGCTACGAGAAGTTGACTCAATAAAAGACTTAGGCATAACTGTAGATAATAAATTAACATTTAGGGAACATATAAATAACATTACTCTAAAAGCAAACAAAATGTTAGGGTTTGTTATCAGAAATTCGAAGGCTTTTACTAATCCACGAACAAAAATTTTTATTTATAATTCACTAGTACGAACTATATTAGAGTATGGTTCAACCGTTTGGCGTCCTCACTACGCTTCACATGTCCTAAGAATGGAAAGGGTGCAAAAAAGATTTATGTGGCACTTGACTTTTTCCGGTGGTCTATCTAAACGAATTCGATCATACGATAAACGTTTAGCTTATTATAAAATGACTTCAATAAAAAATCGACATGATCTATTGGATTTAGTTTTCTTGTACAAAATACTTAGAAATCATGTGGATTGCCCAAATCTTTAAAAAAAAATTAAATTTAATGTGCCTCGAAAGAACAACAGGAGACGTATAGCCCCCCTCCATGTCCCATTCCGCAAAACAGTATTAGGAGTAAATTCAGCAGTCCCACGTCTATGTAAACTTTATAACTTATGCGATGGATCAGTTGGCTTAGACATCAATCATTCATCCCTACATTCATTTCGAACTAATATAGCGTTGTGTTACGAATAATATAATTAGACTAAATACACTTCAATAATTAATTGTACTTTTTGTCAATGCATGTGGTGTTTGCCTTAACAGGTTATGTACTTAGTTAGTAATTAGATTTAAGCAAACTTGTATGTTTATAGTATAATTAACCATTGGCAGACCTTAATAAATAAATAAATAAATAAATGATAAGGGACAATAAAGTTGTAGGCTAAGCCACAAAGGTAAGGCGATCGTTGTACGATATCGCAACGCCCTTGACACCTCCTTATTAGCCGTGTGTACTTGACCCAGTACTGGTGGGCGAGTGACTTGCGATGAACCAGATGCGGTATCAATTATATGATAATGAATTTTTAATGTAATTTTTTATTTTGGTGAAATGTTAATCGTAATTGATTGGGTATGATGTGTAAAAAATGAAATGTAAATTATCCCACCACTTGGTGATTGCATTAATGTCACCAGTGAAACATGCATGACTTTGTAGGAAATGTTTTTTTTAACTTACTTTTTAACTAATTACTTTACTACACATAATCTACAGTTTTATTTAAGAATTAATAAAAAATAATCATATTTAATTTATTAAATTGTACGGCATTTGTTTAAAATTAAAAATGCCAAAAATTAAATCACTACAATTAAATCCTTGTAAATTATAATAAGATAAAATGAATTCTTTACTAATTAATTGTTATACTTCTTTAATAGTACCTACCTATATTTCTCTAATAGTAGATACACTTTCATTTAGATTATTTAATATATATTTTTTATTATTTATATTAGCAACATCGCGAAATATAAAATACGCCCTTGACACTTAACACTAGCACTGGCGCGATCGCACTTGACCCAGCGCTGACCTCGGGGCAGAATGTCCCGCGCCGCACATCGTGCAATCGTTGAGTACCGATCGGGTCGAAAGGTAAACAGGCTTCAATTGCGGTGTTATAAAATATTTTTAAAGTTTTAAACAATAATATTGACATTTATGACAGAAGCTCCATTTTATTGCTGTTACTTTGTTGTTAGCAAAAATAGTTATACTGAGAGCGAAAGTATAAAATTGAGGGTTTGCATAATTTAGTAATGATCAAGGTAAGCACTAAGTGTTCCGGTCTGAAAGTTAGTTTCCTTCTCTTGCAATCTGGGTTTGAATCCGACACACGTTTTAAAATTAACGAAGTGCCGAGAACACATGCATCGAGTTATTTCCTACTTATTGTATAATGTAGTGACGAAACTCTCTTTGTAACGAAGTTAAAGACGTGACTGGTGTCTTTTTTATATTGAGGAAAATGATACATGAATCGAGCGCACATCGCCACTTGAGACCTATTGTTTAATAATAAATAGGTAAATAACTGAATTCAAAGCATCAGCAAACTAAACCGCACCGGACGTTTTTACGTGTACCTATTCGCAAAACGCTCTACCTCGAAAAAAAGGCCATATTCGCGAAATGACCTGTTCTTTAAACGACCTATCCTAACCTAATATACTACTAAAAAGGATTAAAAAGGATTTATTCGCAAAATGCTTAATTTTTATCTTTATCTGACATCTGCAAACTGACAAGACCACAAGTAAGTCGGTAGCGCGTATAGTGTTAGTGCGTTACCGGCGTTACCGCGCAAGTGTAAGCTGTGCAAGTCAAGTGCGGTCGAGTGTAGAGTGTCGAGCGGTTTAGTGGCGGCAGTGGTCGCGAGTGGGTCACGGCCGGCGGGGCGACGACCGCGCGGTGGGCGGGGCCTGTTTGGCGGTTCACACGCTCGTACCACAGACTTAGGGCTTTCTTGTGGAGAAAAGGGCAGTTACATACATGTATACTCTACATTGTAGAGTCTATATTCTATAGATTCTACTTATGTATAGGAGCCAGATATAATTGTAACAAGTTAAAAGTACCTGAATAAGGTAGTTTATTTTCTTATAAAATGCTATGTCTGTAAGTTATAAGGCCTTTGATGAGTTCCTTTGAGCGGAGCTAATCCTAAGCGCAGTATCAAGTCATCATCATCATTATCGCAACCCATAATTGTCCCATAATTACCCATAAATGAGAAAGTTAAGGCTACAGTCCACAAAGCTGGCCAACTGCGGAGTGGCAGACTTGACACGCCTTTGAGTTTTGCGAACTTTCAGGAACGCAAATTTCCTCGCGATGTTTTCCTTCACCGTCATAGCGCGTGACATTTAAATATCTAAAATTCACATAACTACGACTAGTAAGAATTAAGTGCGTGCCTTGGGATTCGAATCCAGACCCTCCGAGTAGAAGGCCGAATTATTAACCACTAGATTATCATCATAGATATCACGAAGTCATGTTTATCACAAAGTGCATACCTAGTCCAATAGATTTACTTCCGTTGAACTAAATCTAAGTATACTTAAATTGAATAAATAATAGTAGATTGTATGACAAGGGTGCAAAGTAATATTTTTTCGGCGAGGGCGTTTTTTGAATCCAGAGCGAAGTGAGGGATTCTAGAGTAGAATTCTTTAGTAGAATCCCGAACGTAGCGAGGGATTCAAAGTACGTCGCCCGAGCCAAAAATATACTTGCACCCGAGTGATACACTCTACTTTTCATCACCCACTATGAGAAAATAATAAATAATATATATAATAGAAAATAATAGAAAATAATACGTAAAAATGCACGAAAACTTAATTTTAATTTGAAAACGAAATCCTAATTTGATTTCTTTTTTTATTATTCAGCTGGCGGGGCCCTCGCGTCGTACCAGACATTCTTTATTCAAACAATATTTGCGTTCGATTTCTTTAGCGCAAAATACTAAAATGTTCTAAATTCAAAATAGGACGGAAAAGATCTAGCCGGCAGGAAAAGTTGTATGAAAATTCATTCCCGCCCGCTGAATAGAAAACAGCAACTTTGGAACCCCGTAAGTCCGAACCAAGTCGTCTTTTTCGAATAGGTGTGATGAAAAGGCTTTAGTATACGTTAATATTAATAATAACAATCGGTTGCCGTATATTTACATCAGCGAACTAGGTGGTAGATTTTTATTAGACACCGGAGCGTCACAATCGCTTATCAGCCCGGACGTAGTCCGAAACTTAAACATAAACTTTCAGATAAAAAACGAAACCCATTATATTAAAACACCTCACGGTACAACCAAACATAATCAGGTAGTGTATATTAGGTAAGTTACCCAGAATGTTTAAACGTAACATGACACACAAGTTCCTTCTGTTTAATTTTGATAAGGATTTTATAGGGCGCATTCATGTAGAACGCTGGTTACCGGCGCTGATCTGCCAGCGCTTATCGGTATAGTCTAAGATCCGAATCTAAATCGACATTCATCGGGTTGATAAGAGAATCAAACACACTAATAGAAACTTTTTTTGATAGTTAAAAATATTTGTTAATATTTAACAAATAATTTATTAGAGACCACTTTTTAGTGCTTAATAAATATTTCTTAGTACTTATTTAAAAAGGTTTATTAATATGTAATAAATGAATACTTATCAGATTTATTAAACACAAAAAAATCATTTTAAATACTAAGAAATATTTGTTTAATACTAAAGAGTGGTATAAACTAATACTTAATATTCTGTCCAGGATTTTTGTTGTCTACCCATTTTTAATATATTTTCTAATGTATACGAAATTTATTATTTTATAATTTTGATTCTCTTTTCAACCCGATGAATGTCGATTTAGATTCGGATCTTAGACTATACCGATACGTGCTGACAGATAGGGACAGGGATGGGCAAATGGGAAAAACATAATATATCGACATTTATCGTATCGATATTTTCCAAATGTATCGATATATACCACCCAAGAAATTTAATATTGATATTTCGATATATCGGTATGTTTTGCCCAATGTGCAATTATTTATAAAAATTGCCAAAATATTCGAAATTTTAAAGTACCTAATTACACATCTGGCTGTTATGACATCAGTTTTGTTATTAAAAAACATGTTTATGTACCTGTAGCCAAGAAAAAATCAACATACAGTGCCACAAACTTATCTGGTCCGGTTGCCAAAATTGCAACTAATGCAAATGTTATACTATTGTCAGACAAAGACCAAGACAGTAGCGCCCCTCTTACCGGGTCAGATTAGTTTATTTTTATTTCATATATATTTTTATTTTATAGATATTTTTCTGAAAAAATATCGATATTTTGATATATCGATATTTTTTACCCAAACCTACTGGCAGATCGGCGCCGGTAACCAGCGTTCTTTTCGAATGCGCCCATAGGCTTAATAGGCGTCGACTTATTAGGTACGTTAGGTTCTTAGATAGATATGAAGAACATGATGCTGAGAACAGAGTCGACAAACATTCCCATAAAGGATGACATTAAATCTTATATTACAGTCCATCCTAACTGTGAACAACAGGTCACTTTAGCTTGTAACTATAGAGAAGGTGATTATGAATTATTAGCACAGGAAACCGAGTGTGGGTTAGCATTTCCTACAGCGTTAGTCAGTGTGAGAAACGGAATTATTAGTACCACAGTGATTAATAATACAGATAATAAAATAAAATTAAAAAAGGATACCCAATACAATTAATACCTTGTGAATCTAAATACTTACAAAATCTAAATACTTACGAATACGAAAATGAAGACTCCGCGTACGTTAATAACATATTGAGTAATAAAAAATTAGATAAATTATTAAAACTAAACTTAAATAGATTGCGTACAGACCACATGAATGCGGAAGAACAACGGGAAATAAAAAAACTTTGCTTTAATTATAGAGATTTATTTTATTGTGAGGGGATTTTTCTTACGTTCACACATCAAGTAAAACATAAACTTAGACTAACGGACGACACACCAATATTCGTACGTAATTACAGACAGGCACCAAAACAAAAACAGGAAATCCAAAATCAAGTCGATAATCTATTACGTCAAAATATAATAAGGGAAAGTATTTCACCATGGTCTTGCCCCGTGCACATAGTTGAAAAGAAATTGGATGCATCAGGCGAAAGAAAATATAGATTAGTTATAGATTACAGACGGTTAAACGAGAAAACTATAGAAGATAAATACCCATTACCAAATATTAATGATATTTTAGATAGATTAGGACGAGCGCAATATTTTACAACAATCGATTTAGCTTCAGGTTACCATCAAGTCGAAATGAGTCCGGAGGACATAGAAAAAACAGCGTTCACAACGGATAGGGGTCATTACGAATTCCTGAGAATGCCATTCGGTCTGAAAAACGCACCGAGTACCTTTCAGCGATTAATGGATGTAGTATTGAGAGGAATAGATAATGTTTTAACTTACCTTGACGATGTAATTATATATTCAGTCAGCTTACAAGAACATCTAGAAAAATGTGAACAGGTTTTTGAACGGTTTAGAAGCCATAATTTAAAAATACAATTAAACAAATCGGAATTTCTTCAAAGGGAAGTTAAATTTTTAGGACACACATTAACAAGCGAAGGTCTTAAACCTAATGCCGATAAAATTATTGCAATAAAAAAATTCCCGATGCCTAAAACGCAGAAAGACATTAAATCGTTTTTGGGATTAGTCGGTTATTACAGGAAGTTCATACAGGATTTCGCAAAATTAACCAAACCAATGACTAAATGTTTAAAAAAGAACGCGAAAATAGAAATAACAAAAGAATTCGTAGAATCATTTGAAAAATGCAAAGAGGTATTAACGAATGCCCCTGTTTTACAATACCCAGACTTTGATCAACCATTTATATTAACAACAGACGCATCAGACGTAGCCCTAGGTGCAGTTTTATCGCAAGGTACCGTAGGCTCAGATAGACCAGTAGCTTTTGCGTCACGAACCTTATCAGCAACAGAGGAGAAATACTCCACAATAGAAAAAGAACTATTAGGTATTGTTTGGGCAATCAAATATTTTCGCCCATATTTATATGGCACAAAGTTCACCATTTATACAGATCATAGGCCTTTAACCTGGATAATGTCGCTCAAAGACCCAAACTCCAAATTAACAAGATGGCGATTAAAGTTAGCCGAATATGATTATAAAATAATACACAAGAAAGGCAAAACTAATACTAATGCTGATGCATTATCTCGCGTTAAAATTCTATATAACAATGAAGTAGAGACAGAAGATACCCCAGGCGAAATTTTAGATTTAGTTTTAGATAGAGAACAAGTTAATCAAACGATTGATAATCCCCAACCAAGTACATCACAAAATCTGTACGACGATTTAGAGGAAATAGATATAGAAACACTATTAGATTCATCCGTAATTCCTGTTGATAGAGTATTTGATCCAATCGAGGACCTTTTTAGCCCAGTTGAGACTTCAGCCACGCCGGAATGTGCTGAAATTATATACAAAATTCCTGAAATCGAAGACGCAATAGATAGGCAGCGAAAACAATTTCACATTAGGAAATCACCTGGAAACGAATATAGAGTAGAGGATAGATCAAAAGGAAAGGTGGTAATTAAAGACGTATTTATTCCAATTAATGAAACGGAACCACATACATATAATTAAATTCCTTAAAGAGCACACTATTGCAGATCGAATCTTTCATTGTTATTTTTATGATGAAGAATTATACCTTATATTTAGTAAAGTATTCAAAACCATATTTGATAATAGAGGTCCAAAACTTATTCGTTGTAAAACTAGAGTAACATTTGTGGAAAATAAGAACGAACAAACCGAATTAATTAAAAAATACCACGAAGGAAAAACAATCCATAGAGGTATACAGGAAACGTATAAACATTTACACAGGAATTACCATTGACCAAATATGTTACTTTCGGTTCAGAAATTTATAAATCAATGCGACAAATGTTTAAAATCTAAATATGAACGGAACCCATTACGATTACCGATGTCTCTTACCGATACCCCGCATAAGCCCATGGAACACATGTTCATGGATCTATACACTAGTGGGGGAGTAACCTTTTTAACTATCATAGATAATTTTTCTAAATACGCGCAAGCAATCCCACTGTCAGCAACGACAAGTATACACATTGCAGAGGCATTACTCACGCTCTTTTCTATTATTGGCGTACCAAATAAAATTACTTATTATCCGTGGATAATAGATGCAAAGTGAAGATTGCAGAAAAAACTTTACGAACCCATCGAAGGTTCATCAATATCCAGGAAAGCATCCCTTTACCAAAAACATACAAGATTCCAAGCAACTTTTCGTTAAACATAAAACTAGAAGACGTCCAGCTCGACTCCTTGGAAAATATTCTTCAAAAAACAAGAGAAATTAAAGAACCTATTTACTTACCTGCAGTTTCAAGCTGGTCATCAATTATATTATACATCATCCTTGGTATGATCTGCATTGGCATCACCATAAAAATATGGTACCGCAAACACCGCAGCCACAGAACCACGGAGGACGCAGCGTTGCCTACAGATATGCAGCAGCAGCAACTAGATCAACAGCAGCGGCAGCCACTAGATCAACAGCAGCAGCAGCCATGGTCTTCGGCACGCCTCGGTCTTAAGGGGGGAGGAGTTACGTTGGCGTAACCGTCGCCCAAGACGACGATTATCATTAAGTTAATTGTAATTAGTTGGATAAGCTTGTACTTGTTATAAGAAAAATAAATCAGTTGTATCTTGGACTCTGACTTGGCCAGTCGTATATTATTTTTTAAAAACCCTTCCGCTGGGGCACGATAGTTAACTCTCGGGAGCAAATATTTTTGGCTCGGGCGACATACTTTGAATCCCTCGCTACGTTCAGGATTCTACTCTAGAATCCCTCACTTCGCTCTGGATTCAAAAAAGCGCCCTCGCCGAAAAAATATTACTTTGCACCCTTGTAATACAATCTACTATTAAAACTTAGGATCGATGCAAGCCACCGAGCAAGAGCGCCTCATATACGATGACTGTTTTCCATAACATTCTCAAAGGTCTGTAAAGTTTACCAACATGTACTTAGCAAACGTGGGCCTACGAGCGATCCCCGAACCCAACAGTGGGACAGCTACGCCATGCTGAGAGTGACCACCAGCGGGTGACTAATGACTCGTGTCAATAGTGCCGTCGTTAACGTAATGACGCCGCCGACCAGACGTGCTCCTACGTATCAATCATGTCGTTAAAAAACCAGTCAACACAATAATACCTATTTGCAATTACGATAATTTTCGCGTTCATTTTCCAATCATCGCCGCAGTTACGGCTAGGGAGGTGTTTCATCGGATACGCGAGCGTTGATTCGCGGTGTTAAATTATTATGATTATGACATACTAGCGAACCGCCCTCGCTTCGCTTCGGGACCCGTAAGTATCAACCGCGTAGGTCCCGTTCCCGTAGGAATTTCGGGAAGATAATAAACTATCACCAAAATTAATTCAGGTTAAATTAAATTAAACTTAGAAATAAAGCTTACGACAAAATAATAGCAAAGTAGCAAAGGATCACAGCAAGACTAATTCAGATTAAACTTGGAAATGCGGCAAGTTTGGTATGGCAGTGGGTTCGACCAAATTTGATTACCATAAAAACGGTTCTAGTGTGTTAATCTTAAAAGATAGACATATACTGTCGTGGACATTTTTTTAGATAATTTCAAGAGGAATAATTCTTTCATACATATATTTTTGGTATCTTGAATCGTTTTCGCAACGCATGCAACGAAAGCCCTCGAGAATGAATAATTTTCCCCGTTTTTTCCACATTTTCCATTATTTCTTCCCTCCTAATTGTTGCAGCGTGATGTTATATAGCCTAAAGCCTTCCTCGATAAAAGGTCTATTCAACACAAAAAAAAAAAAATTCAATTCGAACCAGTAGTTCCTGAGATTAGCGCGTTCAACCAAACAAACAAACAAACTCTTCAGCTTTATAATATTAGTATAGATTTGAATTAAAAGTTTATATCTACAAATTAAGTTATTGCATAGCTACAGTCAAATTTTCAATAATAATACCTACTTAGAATTCAAGGTTGAAATATTTGAATCAATATTAATGATAGATGTATTTAAAAGCACTGTAACTCTATAATATAAATAAATATTTTCATTATTAAGAAAAACAATCTTACACTAATTACAATTTTTTAAGATTGCTAAATGATTTGAAAATAATATTGATATTTTTTATTACGTGCTTTACTGGCGACATATAATAAACTACTTTGTTTCATCCCAGTGAACATTTCTAACAATGATACGCTAACATTATGTTATAAATTATAACTACATATATCTGCGACAAAATTTCCGTCACCTCATGCATTACACGAGCAGATACAGACACAATCAGTCAGCACATCACTAGCAACGTCAAGTAGCAAATGATAATTGCGTGAATTAAGGTAAACGTAAGAACAATTATTACGTTACGACAACAACAAGTTAGTGTCCGTTAATTTTAGGAAATGAGGGATTAGCCGGGAACATCCCAGACATTAATTACGTACCTTGAGTAGGTAGGTAGGTACGTATGACGTATTGTAATTGGAAGAATCGTTCCAGAAAACTCCGAAAAATCCGGTAAATGAATAAGATTATTTTCATAATTTTTTTTAACATGTTCAAAAATTTCGCTGTTTGACATAAGTGTCAAACAGAATGCTATTGGCAGTATAGTTTTCAAATTGGATCGTTAAAAATAATGCAAATAGAAAATGAAAATTAATGAAATTGTAGGGATGCCCAACGACAATTGAAGTTGCAGTAATTAACTATATTTTAAAAATTTGGTCGTTGAATAGTTTTGTGACCTTTAATGACTATATCTAACCTGAAAGTGTGTACAAAAAGGCTTAAGAATTTTATCGTAATTAAGAATTACCCCAATTAATTTATACACGCCATTTAATAAAATTAATGTGTTTTTACGCTCATAAAGCCTTAGGGTTCCCTGTGTTATAAGGTGTCATAGGTGACACAGACAAGAACACACATTCAGACCGAGAACAAACATTATAACTCATCATGCATATTTTTGCCTCAACTGGAATCGAACCTAGGACTCCTCCAAAGAGAATGCAACGCGGTGGTGCTGTTGCCAATACTATTTAACAATTTAACCATTACGTCATAAGGAGCGGTTAAATACTATATTTAATTAACTAAATAAACTATTAAATACTATATAATCGTAATATATTTAGTTGGAACAATAATTAATATGATATTACGAAAATGACAATCTCTCGCAATAATAAATGACATTGATGACTATTGGCCGGTAATGGGCTTGCACGGGGCATGGTTTATTTTTGCACGATCGATTATCACATGCGGAACGTAACGTGTGAATTGTGATCCCTTTCTTCGATCTCAAGGGGTTGACCTTTAACACTATGTCCGTAATATATCTCTGCCAAAGGAAAGGAAACGAAGTGTTTATTAGCTACGATTTGCACGACTTCAGTAGCACCTGCTTTGAATAACGCTGTTGTACTTGTACAGGATGGAAATAAACACGGCGAACTAGGACAGGTTTAAGGGTCAATTTCAACAAGCCCATAAACATTCTCATTTCCGTGGACTTTTTTATCTTGAAGATTTTTAAAAAAAAATTTTGGCATTTTTTATAGATCTTGATAATGTATGTATCCTTGCTTAATGTCTAGCAGATAACTTAAAAAACTAACGAGATATCGAGACTTAAAAATTTTGTTCCACGGCGATGAAACATGCGTGCACGGCAATGAAAAAAGGATCCACGGCAATGAAAGAACTGTGCCACGGGAATGAACACATCCACGGAAATGAAAATCCATATTAAACATAATATTTTACCTGAGTATTATTCTTACATACAATAGATATACGCCTGTCTCCGAGAGGGAAAGACACCCGGACTGTTTCTCTTCATTTGATCGTATCAATTCTTCCCATATTATACCACAAACAATGGATTGGTTCCACCCAGAGTTTGTGTATGGGAGTACCTAAGATTTTGATAGATATTATAAAAGAAGAATGGGAGTAGAATAAAGAGAGAAAGACTGTAGCACTGAGTAGCGTTGCAAGTGTAACTCAACAGTCTTTATTTACTTATTCTACTCTCATTCATTTTTTATAATATCTCCTTGCCCAAATTTCATTCTCATACAAGTGGTGGAATCAACATCTTATGAACAGCAGTTTTGATTCCTTTTAGACCAATTCTTGTTACTCATTACAAAATACACGGCCTCCTTGATTCTCAATTTTTACTATACTCCTAATATTCTTCTCTATTAGTCCTAAAATCTGCAAATGGATTAAATTAACTAGTGTTATTTACAAAAACAAAAAATTCGACTGTATAAATTGGTACACTTTTGAATAATTTGTGTGAAAACAGTGTTAGACGGTATATGATATAAATTTTTTTGAACTGGCCTTTTCACGATCTTTCATTTGATACCCATATTACTACGGTAAAAATAAACCTAACCCTTTTTTTACATTTGCGGGCGCCATTTTGAAAATGTAACTAGCCAATTATGCTACCACTATGATGACAAATTCAACGACACGTTATGTGTCAAAAGCCGTTCAGCCGTTTGAGCTGTAGAGCGTGCCAAAGAAAAGAACATATAATTATTATAATTATACAAACATTTTTTCATACATACAACACGTACATACAAACACTTTAAAAACATTGCCCTCCTTCTGACGCAGTCGGGTAAAATGGGAATGTCCGATTTTGAGAGTCAAAAACACACTGTGCACGGCGATGAAAACATAAGCAACGGAAATGAAACACAAGGACACGGTAATGAAACTCAAGTGTGTTACAAGGCACGGCAATGAATTTTTTTTCATTGCCGTGTCTTTTTTTTCATTTCCATAGCAAATTTTGACCACGGAAACCACGGAAATGAAAGCATGGCGATGAAAACCAAGGCTTAAATATAGAATTACAAAAAATCTATTAGTTATTCCAAGTAACAAACACTTCATAATTAAACATAACAGAAATGGCATTCTATCGAATGATCAATCAAGAGGTCAAACTCATTCAAATAGAAGTTATACCTATCCACGGCGATGAAAGAAAAAATGTCCACCAACAGAAAAATGGAATACTTATATTTATAGCGCGAAAACTAAGGCACTTAGGCATGTCCTTCCGCGTCGAGCACTTAGATGGCACTAATATCCAACGTTTAGTACACAAGGGGCGGGACGCAAGTCGTTAGATAAAACAATATTCTTCAAAATGTTTAGGCCATGGCGATGAAAGGTGGTTCTGGGACAAGTACATTTTTATTAGCCATTCGTTATATTGTTTAGATATTTGCATACATGTATTACATAACAATACTTTAACTATTCACGTATCAAATAAAACTAAATTTAAATATAAATAATCAATAGATTTTTATCAATGAGGCTTAATACACATCGAGGTGACATGTGTACAGCCACGGCAGTGAAAGATTTCGAGGTTCAACATTTTTTTTTAGAGTACCTATTATACCTATTAATAAAATATTTAGTGCCACACATAGATGACCAATTCACCTAACCAGAAAAAAATATTTGAACATTACAACTATGTTTTTTAGTATCGATTTCATCGATGCCACGCAATTTTTGGTCGCGGGAAATTCACCCTTAAGATATATTTTCTAGTTTTGGGTTCCGTACCGAAAGGATAAAAAAATCCATATGTATCTATCTGTCTGCCACAGAGTTATATTTTGTTATTATTCCATAGAGGTTATTTATGTAAGCAAACTTCATTAAAATTATTATAAGGAATTTTCCGCCATTTTTTCACAAAACGATCGTAGAAGGACAAAATTAACTGAAATCTTGAACAAATGAGTTCTGTGTTCATAAAAAATGAATTTGTATTTTTTTTATTAATTTGGTATAAAAATCGGGAGAATGGGCTGAATTTATTATAATTTTTTTTTATTATTTAATTCAACAAGTTATTTCACATAATCACTTAATCTACTTTTATATTAACAAGAAATAAACATATTAAACAATTGTAACATAGTTTAGGGTTTCAATAGTATGCGCAGGCGCATGCCGTAGGCGCAAGTAGGTACATGGCTTAGTCCAATTCAAAGCCGGAAGGTATCCGCGGACGAGACCGTGAGATTTATTTAAACAACAATTATATTATTCGTCTAGGAACTAGCCGTAAATCCAATTTTGTGCCTTCGATGAATTATTCAACACTTCAAATAGCGGATTATACGTTAATTATTACTTTAATCCATTGTTGACGCCGATACATAAGGCAACCAAGGCAATGTTTCTTACGAAACTCCTTGAAAACCTACGCTGTAATAAAAAAGCTTTGTATTTTAAAAGATTTAGTTGTCAACATAATAATTAGAGCCATAATTTTATGCAACTTTATTAGCACTGGCAAAGACGAGGGAATATAATGGATGTTTTTGTATAATCTATATCTATAAGTAGTCAATACTAAAATAATGATTTATTATTATAAAGCTGAAGATTTTGTTTGTTTGAACGCTTTGAATCTCGGGAACTGCTGGTTCGAATTGAAAAATATTTTTGTGGTGAATAGTCTATTTATTGAGTATGGCTATATCTATACAATGTCACCCTACACCCAACAGGAGCGGAGCAACAAGTTTCCTGAAGCGAGGCGAGGGCGTCTATTAGTTTTTTTATATTGTTGTTAATATAATTTATATAAAAATTGAAGCAGGCGACGATTCTACCCTTCTTCAACCTAAACCAATTCTTACCTTTTGTTTTCCACGTTTTACAATAGTAGGTACTTTGATTCTATTTCTTTACAAATTTTGGAGTGATTTGATTAAACTTTTAAGATATTTAGTAAATTGATTAATAATTAATCATATTAAGACCTTAAACTAGCCTAGATATTTTTAGATTTAAAAGATGCTGCCATGACCATAAAGTAAAATTAGTCCAATGACTACAAAAACATAACGTGAATATTAGGTAAAAAATTGTATGTAATGTGAGCATATTAATAAGGTCACGGTTTTTGTGACGGAAGATTTTTCGAGCACCATCATTGTTTTTTTCCAAAGTTTCGTATTATTTTGTAAACAACTGTAGACTGTAACTTTGTAGGCAAAATATAGCTACTATGATTTACTTATACATACGAATCAAATTATCTAGGAAGTAGGTATTTTTTTGTTCTAAATACATATTATGAGAAATTATAACATACTGTCAAGAATTAATTTTGAAACTGATATTAATCAGGCAGTAAATGAAGGTTAATGTCACAATCAATAAAAACACGATTTCTATTTGTTACAATATTCAACTCATTTTAATCTTAACACTAAAAAATGTTTGAAATTAATTATTTCCCAAATCAACAACAATTAACACAAAAAACGTAACAAACAAACCATTGTATTTGTTTGTCTTGTTGGGCTAGCAACTAATATTATAGCAAAATGTTTGATAATCTCAACATGACATGTCTTTATTTTTTATGAAGCATGACAAACTTTATCTTAAACTTGTCCAATTTTGTGCCGTATGATTTTGTAATTCTAGAATTTTTACAATTAAAATTAATTTTAACATGTTCTGTTTTTATATTACTATGAATAGCAGACTCACAGATATCTGATATCTACATCAAATAATAAGTATTGATTGTGTCAGTAAATTAAGTTGGATTTCCTTTTACTTACGTGTATACAATTTTCTGATGATATAATATAACTTAAGTAGATGTTGTAGAAGTAAAACAAGGTGCTGCTAGCTAGTTCTGTCAGCTGTGTGTCTAGATTTTTCGTTTAAATTAAACTTAATAAAATACCAAGCAGAAAAAAATAATCATGTTATACTAATGTAATCGTAGTAATAAGTTTGTTATTGAAACATTTCCCACTAATCTTCACCCTTTTGTAAGATACGACAAAAACCCCTTAGTGGATTTCTATTATCGATTGCTATTTTAATATTGATTGGGACAAAATAATATTTTCCGAGGTATTCTGTTTCAGATTATGAGTCCCAAAATGAATGTGCTGATACCGACAACAAGATAATACTTGAACTTTGTTTTTATCACCGGGTTGATTGATTCAACTGTCAATCGAGAAGTAAACCGAAGTGAAAGTTCAACATCTCAGTAAGGACACGGTCGGACAACACTATTGGATATCTATTTATACACTACCAGGGTACACAATTTAATATCTCCATATTAGAGTGTATAATGTGGACACTAGGAAGTGCGGTACTTCCTATCGAAAAGTGTTATTTATTTCGCGGAAGTGCCGCTAAGGTTCGCCGTTGAGGCGGGGTTTAAATCAAAACGAACATGATACGGTTCGAGATAACTATGTACTTACATGCACTGTAAGAATAAATTGTTGTCATTGTTTAATATTAAAATATGAGATGTTAAGTTTTGTAGAGGACACCGGGGACAATTGAACAATTTGTATATGAAAGACATTAATTTAATATGTATGTACTTATGTATGTACTGAGTTTGCAGAGTATGGTATTTTTACGGAGCTTTACCAAAACCATTAAAATATATATTTTTTCATTGTTTTTCATTATTATTTCATTGTATTTCTTATTTTTCATTAAGATTGTAGTAGGTACTTTATGTATGGAGCAGTTCATAAAATGATTAAAAGCACCATTCACCCACAACCCCACACACAGCATTACAATACAAATCGCTAGACCATAAATAATAAATAAGCGCTTTAGTTAAAGATAATATAATTATCTTCTAATTCTTAGAAACAAGTACCTGGTCTACAATTTGCGGAAGTTCTTTCCTTAAGCGATTGCCCAGATATCATATACATTAGCACGACAAAATGCCACATGTGCTCGCTGCAAGCGTTTGAAGTATACGTCCGGTAAACACTGGCATTGAGGTAATGACATACTGCTAGGATAATAGTACTGCTACTAGTACTGGTATTATAAAGGAAAGAATAATATATACACGAGCGTGGACAATTACTCGCATGTTATACTTACCCAGTTCTTATTAGTGATTAAATGTTTTATTTTGAACGCGTTAATTTAATTTTCCATACATATGACAATAAGAAGTAGGTATAAGACCCTACTACATATTATTTAAAATCTATCTTTAATTATTTGCTCTTAGGAAAGACGTCGAAAATAAAGGAAAACGAATAGAGGTGATCGACATAACTCGAATAATTGGGCGGCTAAAATGGTAAAGATTGGCCACATACCTAGAAAATCGTTGAAGAAAAAAGTTCTGAAAAAGAAACCACACGTTGGTCAAAATATACCTACTTGCATACTCTCAACCAGGTCTAATGACCAAAGGGTCGCGTCTGATTTCTGAAGTAAAACGCTGTAATAGGAACGCTCAAAACCGGCCAGAATGGTTTTTGAAGAGGCTAACAACCAAGCTTCTGATGGCTAATGGATGGATGGAAAAATTACTGCTATTAATTTGCTGACAAAAACACATAAACTTTAAAGTGCTCGTAATTTCGTGCCTTCTGGAATGTGTCAATTCGTTCGACGTTTGTTTTTCCTTGAGACGATTCTTATCAACTTTTTGCAATGTTTTTTTTATTTGTAGCAAAATGTCAACGCACCAAAGATTTATAAACGTGCCTTAGAGCCTACTTAACATACAATAGTAGATCCAAATTTACCTGTTATTTGCAATAGCTTGCATACAAAGCATGGTAGAGTCATAGATCTAAGTATAAAGACCGGTCAGTCTCAGTCTAATTCACCCGAAAACTTGTTTTTAAATTGAAGTAGTAGGTATTGTAAGGAACTCCTTTTGGACAATCGCTAATTATGTCAATAAGAAGGAGTAACAGGCCGTTTACTTATAAAAGGATATTAAAAATACAACTGTCAGATGAAGACATATAAAGAAGACGACTAATATTTTTAACATGGAAAATAGATGTTACGTTCATAATTATTTAATAAATAAGTTCAACTGATTTACAGTGTTTTCTGAGCACTCCTTAAAGCATGTATTCATTTGTGCCATAAAAAAAATCGATAGTGACTGGGCATTTATCATTCAATTGGAATAGCTCCAAAAATTTTAGGTAATATTATAGAAGTAGCCAAAGAAAAAGTTTTGACCTTACTTTACCTGGACTTCAAACACGCATCTAAGATCTTAAATTGAGAAAAGAATCCGGAGATATGGGATTTTTGAATCGCCAAATAAACATTGCGTCATTGCCGTGTTATAATTGCATAATTATATTCTATCCAACGACCTATTATTCTATTCTCTGTAAGAAAAATCCACGTGTTAGAATACTTGTTTCTGTAATTGATCCATTAGGTATACAATGACACTTGCATGTAATGAATCGGACTTAACACTCTCGTTAGATAACTTCAGTACACCGGAACGTTGGGAATTACATTACATTAGGTAATGATGGTGAAATTATGAAGGTTATCCAGGTTACCCTCCAAAACAAAATTATTCTTAAGGGTTAATATAAAATCTTATATCCTGAACAATAGGTATAATTTATTAAAAAAAGGATTTTTCTTCATTTTTAACTCAAAAATTTCTCCATACATACTATTACTACGTAAAAGTATCTACTATTCGTTTAAAAAATTAACAATTAAACACCAGGATTTTTGCACGTAGGACGGGACAGCATTTTTTTATAAAAACATAATATTAATCTCATTTTAGCTTTTGTCATAGCTAATTTAATACAATCAATACAATAAGGAAGATACCTTTTTTGTACACGACTACACGACCTTACATAAATAGAGGAAGTGTACAAAAACGCGAATTTAATAGTACTTATTTAAACTAAGAATCGCTGCAGGATAGACAAGACACGTGCTATGTAGATGCGGGCCTGTCGGAAGTAGAGCACCAATAGCTCACTCGGAATGCTGACGCCGCGTGTCCGAGGAACTATTGTCGCGTCTGCGCCTGCGTATATGTTTATTAGATTTTCTGGGCACTTTATTCCAAAGCGTTTGATTTTCTTTTTTGTACATAAATATTTTTATTTATTATACAAAAGTTTCACTCATGATACAAAAAGACTTATTAGATAAAAGGCTTAAAATGGTCAAAATTATTTGTGTTTAATATTGGGTATGCAAACCTCTACACTAAAAACACAAAAATTTTATTGGAGTACGTTGAGATTCAATAGGTATGAGATTTAAATGGGACCAGTTGGTGTAAGAGCACCTATTGCTGTCCTATCTGTCTCATGATCGCGGCGTTAATTGACACGATTCTCCTATCGGGTGGACGATCTAAGCTGCGCGCTCTACACCGCGGCATTTCGCATAGCGCACACGACCACGACACGACGACGATGCATGGCCTCACAATTAGGGCAAATCCTAAGTTTCAATCAAACTACTTTACGACTTTAGGACAAGCTCTTCGTTTGATACCCTTCCGAGATGAGATATTTATCCACTAAAACCCATAGAGGTATTTATGCAATGAATAATGGAGACGTACGGCTGCAAGTAAGCGGAAAAGTCCGACGTTTAGAAATACGAAAAGACTACGCTTGTCTCTGTCTTAATTGGGAAGGTGGCACAATGTCCCTCTTTCTTACCCAGAGGTAGGAAGCTTGGCTCGACAATTCTACAGAGTGGATAGAGTACATAGAGATGTACTCTATCTAATCTAAAGCCGCTTCGATACCGTGGTTTTCGGGCATTCCCTAAACTGCCCATTGTTCCGATGCTCTCAGCTTTTATAGTCAGATGGATCGAACCTTAAAGCCAAAGCTGCACAAGAATTATCACCAGTATCTAAATTACATTGGTGTTTTCGTTCACCGCCGGCTTAACAATAGGTATCACATGATCGTAGACAGATGATATACATCATATCCTGTTCTCGAATAATAACTACACAGGGCAATCGCACAAGTGACGGATAATGTGTGATACCTTCATTATAATTACAGTTCTTAGTTTCGGAATTGCTTCAGTGTTTTATGACGTCAGTAATTCGTAATGGAGTTAGGTAATGGGTACCTCAATCTTTTTTTAACATTCTCTGTTTTTATCAGATGACTTGATTATTTGGATCATCAAAGGATAAAATTTCAGTTTTTAGTTAATTGATTAAATGTTTAATTATTCAGTCTATATTTCATTGAAAGAAATATTTAATACTCAATGCTTTGTTTGTCATGAGGACAGGCCTCGCGTAAAAGAATAAATGAAGTAGGTACTTATGCCAGTTTTTCTTGTAAAGCCGAGTCATAGTGTCCATCAATTGTACAATCACCAGATTGAAAATCTAATTATAAAATAGAAAAAAACTTTATCGAGTTTTGTAATAATACTAGTCAAACTTGAATAAGTCTTATTTAAAATCTAACTATAACATTTAACGAAAAAAAAACATGTGCTGCAAGTAACATTTAGTACTTGTTTTCAAAAGGATTGTAAAGTTAATTTTAGATGTGGAAGTACCAAAGTCAAGGTATGTCATTCATCTGTTTTAAATGAATGGCCGCAGAACTTCTATAACTCTATTGTCTCTGTTACTAAGAATACCTTGGCGGGTGCCATAGAAATCGCACAGAGACAACTGTTATGTTCTTGGCTTTATGTCTTGGACTACAACGGAGTACAGAAATTAAGGCTTGGCGTTCTTTTCACACTGTTGGGAACAGATGAGCTCTTGGAATAGCAGTCCGATTTGGCAACTATTGTGCCATTGGGGTCGTCAATGATGTAGAAGTGGTGTGGTGAAATGTGTCGAGTTCGATTCTTAGTCGCGGTACACTTTTCTTTGACAAGGACAAAATTATCCTTTCTCGAATAATTCATCATCGTAACCCTTCACTTTCTCATTGTTGGGCAAAGATCTCCTCTGACAATGAGAAAGGTACAGGCCATAATAGTCCACCACGCTGGCCAAGTGCGGATTCCCAGATTGAAGTAATTAATTATATTAAGCATATAACATTCATATTTTTACCGGATATTCCTGATACATGTAATTAATTGCGTGACATAAATAACACAATGACATATCGTTAAGTTACGATCGCAACAAAATAATTATGACAATTATCGACAATAATTGGCGGAAATAGGAAATCTGTTCCTTGCAAGTGTCATGTTGATTATGACATTTGTTGTAAACAAGAAAGAACTGGATAGGCTCTTAGGAGGTCATTTCTCCTAGTATTTAGGCCGTCTGGGTTAGCCTGGATACTGACCGTAAACCCGTGTAACAGCCTAGATTATTACTGTTAGATATTATTATCTTTAAACAATAAATCACACCGGACTGAGAATAATGCAAGCGCCTCCTGATTTTTATTGATGTTGATCACATTATCGACGTAGTTTAAGTGCGAACATAATGAAGTATGGTTATTTACAGCTCCATTGACTTGTCCAGGGAGAAACATATTTTAAATGATACTATCACGAATTTAAATAATAACAATTATTATTTATTAATTTCTGAAAATAATAAAATTTGTCGTAAACGAGGTCGTATTTAGTTACATCATCATTTATATCTCAAGAAGTGAATCAACGGTTGTGACCGGCATGTTCAAATATGTTGGTATGGCAAGTAGGTATATATGAAAATTTTAAGTCTGCAAAATAATTGAGTACTCGGGACATTTCTTATATCACTAGGACATAATATAGCGAAAACGTTTTGTTATTATTAAAGCTAATCGAAAACTAGTTTCATTGTTATCTATTTAGCAGGTATTTTTATATGCCCAAAAAATTAAAGGCCGAACTAATTCAAAAGCTGAAAGAAGAAAGAAGGTCAAGCCCGAACAGTCCCGACATGTCCGGACGTACGTATTCAAACAATTGGTAGCCCTAGTCGCAAAAAAAGTCCACGGCCTGCGCTCGAACACTTCCGACTTTTACTGTCTATTACTATTCATTACGCAAGGTTCCCTATTATCATGATTTTTTTGAACAGTATTTAGTGTATTTATTTATATACTTTTACTAGAGAATCGCCCGCGCTTCGCTTCGGGACCCGTAGGTAACAGCCGCGTAGGTAATAAAATATAAAATATATAAAATTTGCCTATGACTTAAGTAAATTACATGTAGTATTTGATAGCGTGATTCAGAACTTGCAAATGAATTTTACTAACGCCATCTATTAACAACATCCGGAACTAAATATCTTGCAACTAACAAAACCTCGATCTTCCCATGGAAATGAGATGTTTTTCCGCGGTAAAAAGTAGTCTACGTCACTCTTCACCCTCCTGATTATCCCCACACACATAAAACAATCCATATAATAGCCATGTTGCGACGTGAAAGAGTCACAAACAAACAAACACACTTTCACATTTATAATATTAATTAGTAAGGATTCAGTATAAAGGTTTGCATGTGATAAATATAAATAATGTTCGAAATTTGTCTTTACGAACTCTCTACACTGAAACTACGACATCGGTTCGAAAAGCTCTACCGTACTTAGTCTTTGTTTCGGGCAATTCTTGTCTTGTCTTGTAAAATAACCTATCCGTCGCTAACGATAAGGTGAGCTCGCATATCTTTTTCGAAATAAATATTTTGAATTTGATTTTTTGTTTTTGTAAGAAATTTACTATCCTTCCAAATCATAGCAACAAAAATGTGGTTTTTGTCGACATGGAAAATAAAAAAGCTGTAAGAAGCCTGTACATTCCAATTTTTATTTGCCTTCTTATACAATAAGTATGTATACCTAAGATAAGCAAGTAAGTGCGCTAAGCAAGTAAACGCGCATGCGACTTGAAAGTAGTCGCATCGAGCAAGGGCACTACATAAAGCTAAAACTAAGGATGCGTAATGTTTCTTCACAAAGCCACAGCCCGCCCTTCGGCCAGCTCAGCAAAAGCTTGGGTTTTACCGTGTCATTAGAATGCAGTCAGCATACGGTGCATTACTCACTTCACAATTGTATCGGAGGTGGGGCATTGTGGCGTGGCGTGTCCCGCAATGACCGTGTTATGCTTCGTCACATGTCAAACCTCGGTCGTAACGTAATTGTTAGTAAATTATGCGTCATTTTTGCATTTTTGGGTATCACTGTCCTTTGCAGCACAATAGTTATCATACTACCGACCGTAAGGTTCTGGGTTGGATGCCGGAGACGCAAGAGTTTCAATAATATATTTTTTTCTGTTCTCGGTCTGGATGTCTGTTGTCCATGGCACCCACTACACAGATAATCTTAATATGGGGCTGTAAGTGTGCAGTGTTGTAATTATTACTGTATGAGGGGTCCGAGGACAAAAGATTAATGTGATTAATGTGAAGAATTAATGTGATCTTTTGTTTGCACACACACATACACAAAAAAACCGAGCCATCTATATGATGTCAAGAGTCACCACCGCCCATGGAAATCGGTAAAACCAAAGTTACAACGTCCTTTGCGGGTTATACTTCCATGTGGCAAAACGTACAGTGATTTATTAACTTATGATAAACAATATAAAATTTATTCTTCACAGACTGGACGCCAGCGTAGTAATCACGATTTAATAATGCTAGATAATTGGTTCTGTGTCAGATCAATGTTCATTAACGGACGCTTCAATATTAACAACTAGTAAATCCGCCCTCGCTTCGCTTCGGGAAACAAGTCCCTTCAAAAATCTCTATAAATTTTAACAAATTATGTTATTCCCATGTCTAATCAATATTACTGCAAAGTTTCATGAAAATCCGTTCAGTAGTTTTTGCGTGAAAGAGCAACAAACCCACACACACTCACTCACTCACTCACATACATCCTTATAAACTTTCGCATTTATAATATTAGTAGGATCAGTGGCGGCGCTAGACTACACTTGGACGTCGGCAAAATTACATACGCGAGGCCCCGCGAGGCCCCGTGAGGCCTTTTTTTATTTCCCAGTCAAAAAAAAACGTTAGATTACTTACATGAGCCGAATTATAGTGAAACTAATGTATGAGTAAACGAGTTTTATTGCTAATCAAATGATGACAAAAATTACACAAATAGAAATTAATCAATTTTAACTTTGAGAAGCTTCTCACAGCAGAAGCTGTGTTGACGGGAACTGTGAGCATGATTCTAATTGCTGTGTAGGTAAACATTGGATATAGTTATTTCTTCCAAATTATTTTCTAAATTGTCCTGTATGAGTTGTTTCGCGTCGTTCACAGGGTCAAGTGAATTCCTAAAGTACTACTCACTCGCTTGACTCGCGCAAGTGTATGAAAATAAGTAAATAAGATTTTTTTTTAATAATTTGTAAAACTTTTGCGAGGCCCCCTCAGGTGCGAGGCCGTCGGCGGTCGCCGACGTCGCCGACGCCTAGCGCCGCCACTGAGTAGGATAGGATGTTATTAACGTTGAACGTACGTCATTAATGAATCGCTGCAGAGAGAAGTTAATATGAGAGATTAGAGAAATGTTATCGAGATACACAGCAAATAATAATGAATGCGATTAAGATAAGGTTAGCAATCATCTCATATCCGTTCGTAATTCGTATTAAAATCTTATTATGTTATGAAAATTGAATTTCTTATCTCATTCCTCTTATTAGGTAAAACCAATAAAAACATTTTCATTGTCCTCCGATTATTCCTTTTACTATTATACCTGCGAAAATATCTCTATTTGTATGTTCGCTAAACCGATTGCGATGTGGTAATGTATAAGCGCTCGTTGATAACCCAGCGACTTGCGTCGGTTGGTTATCAACGATCGACCAAGTTCTGCTACAGCAGGTATTTGGGAGACGTAGATGACCACTAGAGTCTTGGATATTATCGATAGATAGTAGTGGTTAAGCCTTCTTGGGGCCTTCGGGTAGCATAAAACCTTCCGATACATGGATTGCCCACTTACTCCTCTACCAATCCGCACTAAATCAACCCTGGGTATACTCTAGTCTTCCTTAGTAGCTACGAGAAGAGACCGGAGATCTGCAGTGGGCTTTTAATGGGTTAAGGCCAAAAGAGTTGAAATAATAAGGATTTTCTTACATGGCACAACTCATCTAACGAACAGCCTTGGTTACACATAATTAGAAACATTACCGATCTAAATTGAACGCCAATCAATCTGTCCGGCTTCAACGATAAATGTTAGTATGATTTTAAACACTGCAGTGTTATTATGTGCGTTATGTTATGACCCCACTTCCGATTTCCGTGTGTAGACAACAACAGCCTGCGGCGGGCACATTATCAACACGTTAATCAAGTAAACGAGCGTCATTTGATGGTAGGTTATCACTACCACAGTCATATCTATTTTATCTACTAACTACGTTCGCGTTTGATATAAAATTCGTTGGAATTGCATCTCATACAAATGTCAGCTTTTCGCTGTTGTGATGAGGTACATTGCAGAATGACGGCGAAAGTTAAGAATGGCGTAAGTAAACTTTGATTAGAAGCTCAATTGAACTGTAACCGCAGATAATAAAATTGATTTTAGCGCGGAGTGGATGTTCCATATTTTACACTCACTGGTGGCAAGAAAAACAGTGACACCCGAGAAAATACAATAGTGATGTCGGTGGTTGATGGTGACCATTTACCACCAGGTCATTTGTCGGTTAACAACATGAAAATAAATGCGGGGTCACTTATTTTACATCATGATAAAGCAATTTTTCGTTACTGCAAACATTACGTGTACCTACATGAGTAAGTGTAGATTTATCACAATAATATGGTTCTCTAGTACCGTATACTCGTATAGGACTAACTAATACTTGCTTACCACACACACGTAATATTGGCATTGGTCAAATTGCTTTGTCATAGAGAAAAATAAATGATCCTGCACAATTTCTGGAAAATATTTCAGTCCCTACCCACAAAATTGTACAAATTTAAACAGATAAAAAGCAAAATCGGCTTCTCGTAAGTGATACTAACGAGCTATATTAACATACATAAACAAATGTATATACATAGTTGTAAGCGTTAATTCACATAAGGTGTCATTCCGAAGGACACGACACACGATGGATGATAGGTATACGATAAAGAGTTTTAGCGTATAAAATGATGGCAGATAGCAGTGATTTGTCGACATACAATTATTATACTTTTTACATGGTATTCTACTGCAGTTGCAGTCCTGTGTCCAAAACCGCAGTCTAATTGGCCACGTACAAATGAATACTGATAGGCAGTGTTGTCTATCGCCTTGTCAAATACTATCGTCGTCTGTCGGTAGTACGTTTGGCTACTTTACGTCATACGGACTCCAACTCGACTGTGTTTCGGTCGAATAGGGAGTTGGTCATAGGTACAAAAAGCCTCAATCCCACGTGTATCGGTTCTTTCAAGTAGTTAAATATTGAAAATTCATTCGTTAAAAACACGATTTAAGTTCATATTTGAATGCTTTTCTATTAATTGAATCGAAGTAGAGTCGGAGTTGAGTAGTTAGTAGGTATGTAATACGCGCAGAATTAAAGTATTTTATCTTGTGTCGTGTGTCGCGTTCTGCAGAATCCCACCTTAGGTAAACAGTCAAGCGATTGTGTTCACTTTCTGGGAATTTTCGCCGTGTTAACCACATATGGCTGACACGGACGAGGCCGAAGCCTCGCTCCACAGGGCGGGAACGATTATCCGTGCGACCGCAATTATCGAACCAGATATGAACAAGGATAGATACACGTAAGTCTTTGATTTTTTACTCGCAATAAATTTATGGTCGGTACATTGAAATCCCTAGATAACTGTTGCAGTCCTAGTAAACTAGAATGAATTAGTACTTAAGAGCCGAGAGTGATTTTTAAGATGAACTTCGTATCATTGAACTATTTTCTGTCAGTGTAGTCTGCATTGGAATTCCGACCTAACAATTCATTCAATTAAACCCTTAAAATACCTTTACGAAAGTGATATTTGCTTTTTAGACAAAATACAATTTATCATGTTTATCTTGAAACAAAGGTACCAACAAGACACGTTAGTGTGCACGTCACAGCGTCGCTACGTACGAACGCAACGCAGAATGCACACAATGATAAAACTCGGTGTCCTATGGATCTGTGGCCGTTTGAGAAAATGCATGTAAGTAAATAATATTACGATATAAATTTGATCACTTATCCGAGGAAAAATACAAAGTGCTGGCGAAGTGTTACGTACTTATTGAAGTATAATAGACGTAGCCATTAAAGAAACCGCAGGCCAAGCGAGTCTCCGCGCTGACCACCGTCATAGACCAACGTGCTATCAACTAGTCATTATATAAGAAATGTTCAATTCCGAACCGTTCTGCTATGTGGGACCGGGAGAAACAAAAGCTATCCTGATAATAAGTTCCGCAAGGGATATTGGTATTAACTTTGGCCCTCCTGCAAAATAACAATTTTTTTTTCAATAAAAAAAAATCTAAAAACTACAGCCGAATACCAAACGTTATATTCTTTAATTTTATTTTCAAATCACACGCGTCGTGGCATTTCGTGATAAAGTCATTCATGCCGTTACAACAGGAAAATCAGAACGTCATAGCTACAGCGAACGTGTTGGGTTCCTAGTACTACTTTTTGTATGTGAATTAGATTTAATTCAAACAATTTTATTTAAACAATACATCTTTGTAGACAAACAAAACGAGGACAACATAAGACAATTAATTAATGTTCAGAATACATAATGCATGTTAATTTGTCCTCAGTCACTATAAAAACATTTAAAATAATGATTTAGGTAACTGTTTCTATTGTAATTATGTAATTAACTTATTATTTTAAATAAGTCTAAGTAATTACAATGAATTTAATTTAGTTCTTGAATAATTCATGTAATAGCTTAATCAATCAGACAAACTTTAGACTGAAAACTAATGACTTATCATTCATTTAATGACAAAAGATAAAGATCATTAAATCATAATAATATGCTCGTTCAAAATTCTACGAAGTCCCACATTCCCTCACACATATGTAGGTATTTCTGACGTCACGAATCTTTTATAAAAGACCCAAGACCCAACCCATCTGTTAATTATCCCAATCGGGACTCAAATCCGCGACTCGAAAGCCGCTCGCGGAGGCAATTCCAGGCCTCCAGGTGTAATTGTAATCTGTAATCTTGATTACATTTTATCGCACTCACTCAGATAAGCGTGAACCACGTACGAATTGTCACAGCCTATACCTAACAGCTAGAAGTACCAGGAATGTATCAATTTACTATTGTTGGTTTGAGTATGCGCGAACGTGAGTGAGCGGCCTTAGGTAGGGGAAGGGGGGGCAAGACGGTGAGGTTAACGTTTGAAACACAATAAAACGAAACATTCGGCGTTTATGATTTGTTTTTTATTTTAATAATCATCTTTGGTAATCAGTCTTGCATAATTGAGTCTAATTAGGAACATAGGTTACGTTATTAAATAAAAAATTAACAAAACATAGAGAAAGTCAGATCTCCCCATCTTGCCCTCACCCTTGGGTAAGATGGGGTACCCTAAGGGGCAAGATGGGGTTTGCTAAAAGCTATTCATTTTTGCAGACAAAATTCGCATGTAAACCTTGCATCTTCGTCTTCGTCATCTACGCCAGCACAGCTGCAATGTGCCCATTTACCGCACGCAGAACATGCAGCCCAACCTTCATTCGACTCTAAATAATAACCTTCACAATACATACATGGTGTATTTTCTACTTCAGTATCGCTAGTACTACTCTTTTTTAAGGACCTTATCTTTGATACTCTTTTCTTTTTATTCAGTCTTTTTTTATAAACTGCAGCTTTTTTCACAGTTTTCTTAAGATCTCTTATTTCTTTTTTATTTTGCTTATCTTCTGCTGATAGTTTCTTTTTTTTTAACATATCTTCTAGTTCTTGTTTATACGGTGATGATGTTATAATACAAGTTTTCCCTCGTTTTCTTTTAACTCGTGAAGTCTTAAGTGTTGCTGGAAACGGTATAATCTGCACGGGAGAGGCTACAGAAAAAAATGTCTTCTGAGGAGTTCTTGGCGTTACGTGTGCTTCAGTGTTATCAGGCCAAGTAGAACAACCAGGCTGAGGGCTTGATATTGTAGATAGCATAGATGGGCTTATTGGTGCACTCCTATTACCAGACACCTCCAGTTCAGAAATAGGTTCATTTTCAGCAACAACAGGTATCACAGCTGATTGAGTAATCATAGAAGTAGCAGTCGCAGATGCTGTAGATAAATCTGATTTTTTAGTCTGCTCTTTCCTTATTTGTGTAGGCAAGGACATGTCAGGATGGGTGTCAAATATTGTTCCAGCTGAAGTCACGCATGTTTTAGTCGTTGTAGTATCAGGCTCTCTATCGCTTTGAGGAATATCTGTCGTCAACGAAGCAGCAAAATCACTTTCGGAGAAAACTGATCTATCATATGGCCAAATACCGCATTTTTTGAACCCGTTTACAGCCGTTGACATTGAAGATGCCTGTATGAAAGCTTTACCGAATATTTCAGCAACTTGCCGAAGTGTCACGACCATCCCTGGGTTGCTACGAAGCCAAGCCGTTATTTGCTGATCATAATAGGTGCTCAGTGGTCTCATGTAAGCAACGTCGGCAACCTGCAGGCGATGAGTGGTATGTGGTGGGAAACATAAAATAATAACTCCGTGGGATCGAGCTTCATTTATAAGGTCAATATTTTTTGTGTGGGTACTATGCCCATCTAATAATAACAAAACAGGTCGTTCAGTAGTTGCCCCAGAAAACTCAATAAACTTTTTGAACCATTCCAGAAATAAATCTGCGGTCATCCAGCCAGTATCACTACATACTCCCCAAGCTCCAGGTGCAGCATTTAACATAAGCTGGGGGTCCATTCTTTTTCTGGGAAATATCATCATGGGCGGCATGTATTGCCCACTGGCACTGAAACATATTTCGACTGTGATGGTTGTACCTCTATCTGCAGAAGTTATGGCTCCAACTTGTTTTTGACCTTTTTTAGCTATTATTTTTGACTTCGTCTTAGGTACTACAGAAATCCCCGTCTCATCACAATTGTAAATCCGGTCAGGTGTTAATTGATGTTCATCATAAATATTTCCCAAGAAATTGAAAAACTGGTCTACCGCTTGTTTATTAAATCCTGCAGCCCGCGCGGCTGAGGTACTTTCGGGTTGTCTAATAGATAGTTCTGGATGTCTCTTTAAGAAACTTTGAACCCAGTCTTTCCCAGCTTCTTTTCTTTCATTATTGAAAGGATGAGATTTTTTATTTTTAATTGCTAATCTGTAGACTAAGCCTCTCAAATCTTTTGTAGTTAACCCGTAAAGCCTACTCTCCATATCTAATATATAATCACAAAGCTCTTTCTCTTCATCAAAAGAAAACACATTTGTTTTAGGACCTAATTTTACCTTCATTTTAATTGTACTTAAAGCATTTTCTTCCGTACTTTCACGAACTTTCTTAACTTTTCTTTCCAACGTAGTTTGGGGCACACCATATGTCTTTGCTGCTCGATAGCAACCCATTGTACCTTGCATCACAGACTCCACCGCATTTTTCATGTTTTCTTCAGACCATTCTCCTCTGTTGGTTATCCTTTTGTACGTTTTCACCATTCTACAAACATAAAAAAGAAACATCAATATAATAATTCATAACCATACCAAAAATAAAAATAAATATTTAAGTGCGGGTAAGATGGGGTAACCGTAACCCCATCTTGCCCCCTCATGTCAAATTGATTTCAAAATTTAACCTCTAAAAACAATGCTCTCATGCGAAAGTAAACAAGTACGTACCTGTTAGCGTAGTTGTTGACCAATATGAATTAATTTAGTTATATTGTGAGGTTTCAATATTCACTGAGTAAACACGTAGTAACTGAAGTTAAAAAATGACAAGGAAATCGCCAAAAACAATATTTTCTAATTTACAGCTAAAATACGCGGTGTCGCCGTCAAGTGTTTTTGGTAACTAATAACTGTCATGGAGGCGCTGCATCGTGTGCAAAAACTACCGTGATTGGTCAATTAGTGTCCAATAAAAGGCTGGTTCACCGTCTTGCCCGCTACCCCGTCTTGCCCCCCCTTCCCCTACATAAAGGATCTCTTTTGAGCAATGAGCGCAATGTAAAAAGACAACGCGAATAAGTTATTAAAAACTGTCAATTAACCTCAATCGTTATCACTTATTACACAGCCGCGCCCGTTGTCATGAGAACAATAACAATTTACTTCTTAAAATAATTAAATATTAAAGTAACACACGCTATCATCACTTCAATATCTACCTTTGTTACATATATGTACCTAGGTAGGTACAGTTATACAATTTTATGTGTCTAAATAGTTTACTAATAAGAAGAGGAGCTAGCTGATGGGTAATTGGACACCGTCATTAATAGAAATCAGCACGATTGTCATCCCCGATGTGTGGCCGGCAAAGAAAGAAAAAAAGAAAGAACTGAAATGATTTTTTTAGCGAGTGTAATTTGAAGAGATGGTTTCTTAAACGTCAACACCTCCCAAATAAAGGTATAGGAATGTTGGTTTTAACACTAGGTATAAATCACTCAGTTTTGTCAAAAAATAATCGATTTCAACATCTCCAACCAGAGATAACTCAAAAATTACTCGCCAGATGGCGCTCAGTCGAATTGAGAACGTCCTTCTTTTTTGAAATGTGTTGAAACTCCGAAACTTAACTCATTTATTTCACACGGATTTCTATTATTCTGCAACGAGCAAAAAAATTAGTGCCTACATAAAGTATGTAACTGTAAACGCATGCCTTCGAATGAGATATTGAATGCTTTAAAAATATAAATAGTTTTTATTGAATTCACTATTTGGTTTAAGTTAAAAAAATATGATGATAATTTACTTTATGACTTTGAATACATTAAAGTGTACATATTCCGTGCATTGTCATGAAGCAAAAATATCATAAGTCCAGTGTGAGTTACAAGTTACAAGTATAATCGATCTCTCATGTTATCTGCAAACACTCGAACGATTTCATTGTTATCGATGAAATGGCAGGATATATTTACATTCATTATAATTTGTGTAGCCGCCTTTCTCTTCAATCATTGTAAAAAATATAGAGCACATATTGTCTTGGCCTCCATTCATTTATACCCTACTACATAGCAGGGACCTCCGCATCATTTTATTTTACTCACCATTGCCGACAATTTACTAGGTAAACTCTTAGTTCACAAATAAAGGTTATTTTTAATAGTTATATATTAAGATAAAAAATAATATTGTTCATGAACTTTTTTTTACTTTTTCCATTTAACAGGTTTTCCCTTACGGCAAACGTAATATTGCCAAAGCGAAAAGCGAGGTCGTAGCATTAGTTACAAGAAATTCGTTTGAAAAAATGCTCGAAGTGTGACATGAAATTTTAACCGCAAAACTTGATTCACGTTGAGATTTATGAATCAGATTTATAGTTTTATGTCACCACGCGTTGAGTTTTATCTATTATTGGGGTTAATCTGGATATAAAGATTATGTTAAGTATTCTATTGTTTTACTTATGAAAGATTGTTATAGTGTTAACTGACAGGATTACTGTGGTTCAACTAGATATACGATAGTGTAATATAAAGATAGCATCTACAAAGTAAAAAACTATAGCAAAGTATCACTCATGATGTATAAAAATAACATTTGTTGATGAACTTTCTCGGCTAAGGTCGCACTGTTTGTTTGTTTACTAAATACATCAGCGGCGGACGTTTATTTATAAACAATAGTTTGTCTATGGCATGTGTCGTTATAGCGTATGGCGAGCGACTGCGCCCGCGCCGCCCGCCGCGCGGATACTTTGTCTAATTATAGTGCAACCAGCAGCCAGTGTAGCTATGTTCAGAACGCTACCGTTCCGCGTTTCATATGTTTACTTCCTCTCCTATTACCTGCGATCAATTGTCTATTCACATTTAATTCCTCGATAGCAACTAACGGGTTTACGGTTAATAGACGATACAGATAATATAATATCTTGCGCGCGATGGCTGAATTAACAGTAGCCGGCTGATAAGAATGAACAAGTCTTTTTTAAGACTTCAGCGAGGTTAACACATGGTGGGATAGTGGGCTAATCAAATATGTGACACTGCAAAGAGGAGGACGAGATTCTTTTATTTAATTTCATTCGTAAGTACATACCGCATTCGATATTTTTTTTACAAATATTTTATCAGTATGCACATGTATGAGAAAGAAGAACAAGTGTGTGTATTGAATGAATAATGCATCAGCTGTTTATATTTTATTTCTGTGTTTTTGTCATTTGGAAGAAAAAAATATTCAATGAAATATCATATTGTATAGTGTGCGGTAAATTAATGCCGTAAAATAATAATTCTTGTATGCACCTAATTGTAATTGTAATTAATACAATGTTGTATCTATTTATCTATGTACATATGTCGTAGCAACCCATATCATAGCAACATAAATACTCAATGGAATCAATTAAATTGAACCGGCTTATCGATTAAACGGTTTGCTAATAACAATTAACGCTCGTAACATTACGAGAGCGCTTCGATTCACGCGACCGCAAAGGTACGAAGCGCGCGCGTTCGCGGGCGGCCGCTATCAATGGTGCGCTCAGTAAAAGTTATGACAACAATAATGCGTTATAAAACTAGCGGCGACGACGAAAAGCAACACCAGTTCGCCCGCGAACCGCGCAAGGTCAAGTACACGCAGGCTCTTTCGAAAACAGTCGACCAGCGACTCCAACTGTGATGTGACACCATTGTAAATAATAAACGGAAACACAACAGACGATTTGCAAAATTAAAACAGATTAAAAATATTGACAAAAAAAACTATAAAACAGTTACCTACAATCAGTGCCGATTTAAAAACAAACACGAGTGTGGAACGCACGCGTGCGTGTTCCAAATTTAAACGCGATTCTGTGCGCCGGGATATTTCCCGCGAAAACGTTGTGCTGCTGATAAAGGAAAACTGTGAACGCTTCGTTTTTCTCTATTAATTTTCTTTCTGAAAAATAATTTTGTGTTAAATAGTTCCTAAAACAATCAAGTTGGGTTCCCACGGGGATATTTTGTCAGAGTAAGTATCTAGTTCATATTTATTTCCTTATTTCTAAACAGTGTTGAACAGAAAAATTTTAAAAATCCCAGAATTAAGAACTAAACTCGTCCCTATTTATTGCTGTTACTCACTTAGTAAATAACAAAAAACATACATTGAAACAAAAAGAAGGAATTTAAAAGTTTTTCTTCATTTTCCATTTAATTTGCAACAGATGAAAAATTGTCAAATTAAACAGTAACACTAAAGGCCGTTGCACGCATTATCGCTGCATGCCTTGGTAATAATTCCTTTACTGTTCTAATGTAGATATTGTCAATACTATCAATAAAAGTTTTACATGTTTATTAATTTGTTGTAATAGTTAATTAGTAGGTATGTATGTAAAAGAGTCGGCAGTTTCTTGGCAGCTCTTACGTCTTCCGGCACAAAAAACAATCACTTCCTTATATTTTTTAATAAATACCGGTCCAATTATTGCACCGAACTGGTCTTAAAAGCTAAATAGTGACCCAGACGAGAAATGTATCTACGTATTCTGTATCCACTGTTAAAGGGTACGATAAGATTGTAACTATCTCTGTGTACGTATAAAATGTTGTTTGCTATTTTATTTTATTCTTATTAGTTATCTACTTGTGTCTTCATGAACTAGACCCAATTTGATATTCGGTCTTTTAGCTTAAAATAACGACACATTTAATTCTTTATTATTTTTCAATTCTTATAATATAAATGCATTTGGCAGAAACGTAGGTCAGTTTTATAAAGCCTTTGAGAACTGTATTTGTCTCTGATAAATTTATATTTGTTAACTACCTTAAAATACTAGATAAATCGTAAAGTAACCTTCACTTAGGCACTGTCTTTTTTATGACCACCGCTGCTACGGTTTCCATTTTTCTTCAAATAATTGGCGCTTCGACGCGCGCATTTGAAAACATGCCTAAAAACATATTCGGCCAATACCGATTCGTGACAACTATTCACAAGTAACTAATGATACATAAATAAATAATCATGAACAAAATTAAATAACCCCTAATTATAACCAGTAGTGATGTAACGAATGTCATTTTTTGAACATTCGCGAATGCGAATGCGAATGCGAATATTCAGTTTTTTTTATTTGAACTTAATTTTCTATGCGTGATCCATTTGCATCTTTCTCCGAAAACTAATTAATTGATTAGAACTCAACTGACTAAAGTTTCACCCCGCTAGAGGGCTGTTCAAGTATAAGGTACGTAAGCAATTCTTTTTTATAATTTTTAACTTTATAAAAAATCACACTAGAAAGGAAAGTAGATTGGCGGTAGAAATCTCAAAATAGCGTTTACTCGCTTAGAATTCATTATTTTTGATGCCCGACTCTTGATCATAAATCTATTTGCAATTTGAGAAACGCCGGAATAGCGTTTGGTTCGAACATAGAAAAGCGGGCAAAGCCTATGCATTTAATTAAAAGTAGACAAAATTATGCAGAAAATGCGAAGAGTTGTAAAAAATATTGGCTTACCAACGTAATCACCAACCAGACCCGCCCACCCCTAATTTAATAATTACTTAAAATTTTGCCATTAAATTTTTTTAGGACTTAGTTTTTCTGGAAATTGCGATAAACCGTTTTTTACCCTTAAACCCCCCTCAAACTCTTCCCGACCTCAGATACTCCGTAAATTATTTTTCCTTTTATTTTTGTTATGTTTTCTTCCTTTCCCAATAGAATCCAGTTACTATTTTTTTTACTTTTGACCAATTTTCGGCGTCGGCACTGGTCTAATAATCGGTTCTGCATGTAGAAAACAACTTCTAAACCCTTAGTTATGGCGTTGATGTAATGTTTATTATTAAGGTGATATCCTGTATTATGACAAGACAACAAAAAAGTACTTTGACGGGTTAGTTTTCATGTCAATGGAACTAAACTAAAATATCAATGAAAAAATATTGAATTTTGTTTTTTAAATCCTTTTTTGTTCTTCTACGAAAAAGATATTAAATAAAATATATCATCAGTTGATTACCTACACTGTTGGCTTTCAAATGAGACATCTTTCGGCCTCCATAAGGGGAGGGGGCAAGAGAGAATATGGATAGTGATTTGTCGATATAAATTTCATCCCCCTTAAATCTCCGACACTGGTGACCAGACACATTGTATACTTCTTACTTTTACGTAGACATTTTTGTTGTCATTTCACAATATAGTGGCCGAGAACGTGACAAAACTTCTTTGGTGCATTTAAGCAGGTTTGTCGTGCATTTAGTCCAGTATTAATAAAGGATTTTTTTTATATGAATAAATATGTCTACATTGTCATAAAGAAATAATTTGTAAACAAAACAATACCATAAAAAACTATTATGAATCGAAAAACATCAAAAATGTTAACTGCTTCTTAAGCGTCCAAAGTGAGGGTAGTTGAAATAATGTTTGGTATCATAATATTATGTTTGGTACTTTTTATCAATGACTTGTTACATACCTATTCATTGCATCCAACAGTTAAGCGGGTACCAAAATCGTGTAACGCAGTGTTATTTTTAATTTCTTCTGGTGTAGTTCAATATTCGCAAAACATTCGCATAAATTTTGCGAATGCGAATGCGAATGCGAATATGGAAAAATGATGCGAATATTCGCGAATGCGAATGCGAATGCGAATATTCGTTACATCACTAATAACCAGTTGTTCACAATAACCAATTACCTTGTCATAAAAACCAGCATAATTGCATCTTGTAATGCAACCAAAAATGCATTCAACGGAAATCCAAGCAAGTTCAGCATTTACAGAAAAATGTATAATGTACTATTAAAGAAATAACCTCACTAATAGATTTACATAATATATGAAATAACATCTAAGTAATTGTATTATTTTCAAGATTGTATTATTGACAAGAATCCATCATAGAGCGGTGAAAAACCTCTAGATATTACATGCAACTCATTTCTGTTAAGTAGTCATAGGCATTTTCTTACAGACGTCTTCTGTGCTAGGCTACGAGAAAAGAAGTGGATATGTTAGAGGTCAATGTTTAATTGCAAAGACTTTCAAAATGCCACGTAATGCAGCATTTTTTGATTTCTTAAAGTCATCAGTCTATTTGGTCGGAAGACAAACACTCAGTAAGTTTTTGAAAAAAAAAAATGCAATCCTAAGACATGTTATTGAAATTCAAGACAAATTGGACAATATCGAGTAGGTATTGTTAAGGATAAAAATACATGCATGCATTACCTACATGCATTAAGTAGAAGGCTAATCAATATTACAAACATGTATTAAATTAGTGGATCCAATTGCAGCTGGGTAATTGATTAAAGCAAGTGACAGCGCAAGCGAGTTTTTAATTTCAAATTAATAAAAAACAATCAGATACGAGTATCGTTTCCTATTCCCACTATTTGATATTGTTGTCATTGTCTATGTGTACATAAATGCATCTCGTATCTCTCAAACGATTGCGTCTGTCTGTTCGTCGTCATTTCTTGGCGTCTTCACCAGCTGATTGTCAAAAGATATGCAATACGCTGCACGCAAGATGCATAACAAAATAACAATATTATTTACGTATTCATGTGATTACCTAGTATTTCGCGATATCGTTTGGATTTCCCGTAATGCATTGGGTAAAGGTTCACCTTATCAGGTTATTAAATTAAATAAAGATGAGTATTAATGCGTTCAAGGACATCGGTTATATGTTTTTGACTTGTAAGTCATTAGTCAATGACATTTGTGGAATTAAGCATTACTGCATCAAAGCTCAATTATAATCCTTTCAATTGCATAATCGGTTTCACAAATTTTAATTATAGTAATGATTAATTAGGCTTTTTCGGTAATTTGCTTTCCAAAACATAAAGTGGCCATTGATCCAGGGCAGGTCAAACAAAATAGACGATCGGTGTGCTTTGGTGAATACTTAATTAGATCGAAATTTAGCCCTTGGCTTTTCTAGCGGTACCCAAGCAAAAACACCCGTTATCCTATAACGGGGGCACCGTACTTTCAATGTGGCACCAATATGGCACCACATCATATCAAAATGGCACCGCTTCGCAAAGAGTATCAGAGTAATTATGGAGCACCCTATTTACATTTTAATCGTTTCGACTCATTTATATTGTTAAATTTTGGCCGGAGTTTTAAACGCTAAGACTTTTGAATAGGCAGCCGACACAAAAGGGTTCATTAGAGCCAACGGCGCGAAACTGTACCTATCTTTTGTAAATGATCAGGAATTCTCGCGATTGGTCAAAATAGATGAATGAATTCAGTCGGAGCAATCTAACTTGAATATGAGATAACTTGCATAATGTGTTCTAGTTAACCTAACGTTCGCAATCCTTCAACTTGCAAAACATTTCTATTACATTGTGTTCAGAAAAAAATATTTTCCAATAAGTTGCATTGAAGCATCCAATGCTGAATTTTATAATATAAACCGACTACATTTATTTATTTTATAAATAAATATAGATAGGAATAATTAAAAAATACTACTCGTAGAATTGAATATAGAGGTAAATACATATACAGACACACACCTTCCACAAAATATTGTCTGAAAGCTATTATTATCTGTTACATGAAAAATTATTACAATGATGATAAGTCCACCTAAGTAAGCACCAATTAGTCATTCGGACATCTCTTCTATTTAGCGCCACTGTGACTACCCTCGAAACCAACTAACATGTCCTAATTTATGTAATAAATCCTCATCATTGTGATAAATATGAAAGCAAATAAAAGAAACGTTTCGCTTTACAACTTACAACTAATTAACGTAAACGACGTATGACCACAGAATGTAAAAACGAAATAATAATAAATGTTTCCTAAAGTTGAACTCGTCATTGTATTGTGAGCAAACAGGAAGGAAGATACTATAAACAATTCCAGTCCACAATACTATTTGTATTTCTTTTCTTGCAATTTATATTGAATCGCCGGCCGCTATTGTGCTAAACTAAATAAACCGAATAAAATATACAATCGCGAAAGTCGCAGCCTCGTTGCGGCTCCGTGTAATTCATCAATTAGCACGCTTCACGGCTCTCTGGGCTTTAGCGAAATGGTTACTTATTTGCAATGATTATATTGATAACAGCGTTACAATATTAATATTGCTATGCGTTTCTCAACCTATGCTTAATATCCAACACAAGTAATAAAATAATAAAATAAGGAACACTTAGAAAAGTTGCATTGTTAAACGTCAAATGTACGCTTTGGGCATTATGCTTAGTTCCTTATGGAAATGAGGAACTAGGCTAACCTAACCTCAAAATATAATTCGTAATGCTAAACCGGATAAAGTTGCGTTATTACACGGAAGACTTGGCCGGAACACCGGCTAAGACGAGTTGACATAGTCATTGTAAGAGATAGAAGTCGTTAACAAGGAAATGTTCTACTCGCTGACCTATAGAAGATCAGGAAGACAAATTTCGTCCCGGTGGTAGTGGTTAGGATTGGTCATAGTGTACAAATAGTAGAGGATGATGAAGGTTAGACCAAACAACTCCCCTTCTTTGTTTTGTCGATTTCTTCATCACTGAGGGTTGTGAACCTAAACGTGGATGTATCTTCTGCTTGGTAGTGCCTAACTATTTCTGTCTTTGTCAGCATGCAGTGTGTCCGATAGTTTGGAGTCCATCCATCTACCATCACCTTGATAAGTCAACTTTTAAACAAAGGCCTCCCCTAAATTAAACAGCTATGCCTGGCTGGCCCTGAGTTTTCTAAAACCAAAGGATGACTGCTGACTTCTTTAGGTTTTAGATCCACCTGGCCGGCATAAGTCCATACTCCTTTTTTTCAGATGTGGTGACCAATCATGGACAAAGTTGTGCTGACTAATTGTGTAATTATATTTTAGTTTCTAGATCGTTAGCCGTTATCCTTGTCATAGTAATCCTAACCTTTCTTTTTTGGCCAAGTGGACAAAGATCACGTGTAAAATACAAAGGCAGACCGGAAAGACATACAGTGCCTCTATTATGAGTTGTTGTAGTAAACGTCAAACTGTTACTATTGCAGTTAACGTTTAGAATTTGTATGGGAATTGTAGTTCAGTATCGTAACCGCTAGAGGCGCTGTACGGATTCTCATACAAATTCTAAACGTTAACTGCAATAGTAACAGTTTGACGTTTACTACAACAACTCATAATAGAGGCACTGAACAACAGAGCACGTTATTTGACTACATCTTTGATCAACATCATTAGAACTAGTAGGTACATTACCAACAAAAAACTGAAGATAAGTTTATCGTTTTAATAAATAGACATGACCAGCAAATTTATTTCCATTGGCGTTACTCGCTTGACAGTGCCAAATCTAAAGAGTCATTGAACATTAGCCTATCAATGAGGCATCTACATTTTGTGACTTACATTGTTCGTTATTAATCGCTACCTATTAAAGATAACTAGTTCAATGAGTGCGAATTAAAGTTACGATTACAACAAAAAACCTTGCCGTTTGCGATTTTGGTACAAAAACTGTATCACGTTTTATCTGTCGAATGTTTTTTCAGAGGGCATAAGAACGCGACAACACGTGGTAGTCGTTTTTTTATACTACCTATTATAATAAGTCTATTTTTTGGATCATAATATTTTTGTGCGATTTATTACGATACGATGCAGAAATTATGATTAATTTTAATAATCTTATTTAATTGATTTATTTTCATAGCTTTATGTACAGGAGCAAAAGCTTAAACTTATTTCTATAAACATTATCTCCCAGTTAACTTTTGTAGGAAAACGAATTATGAATTATGTAAATAGGACATTATTATGTTCCTTATAGTTTATCGACCCCATACAATTTGATGTATCGTTGTAGATCGGAGAACATTAGACACTCGACACATGAATTCATTAATTATAATTCAAGGATATAATGCAAAAACTAGTTCATCAATGGAATTGGCAATGAAGTATGTAAATAAGAACGTGTTAAAGCCTCCTAAAGGGGCTGTATTCCTCGTCGATCTCAAGCCATTTTTCCGAGCACTTTCTTTACTAAACTATGAACGTTTACTAATGCTTCGTAGGGCACGCTTCTATCACGGTTTTTACAATCTGTATTCTAAAATCAAACCTACTTTTTCGTTTATTTTCATAAACAGGATGTTGACACTGTTTAAAGTTAGAATTATCAGTTAGCTATCACAGTAACTGAAATATCAGTGTACTTCTTGAAAAGGCGATACTCTCAAGAGATGTCCTTAATATGTACGATAAGATGGATCGCGAGCTATTATCTTGAAAAACAATGATAAATTATATTAGGCAGCAGTTTATAAACAATTATTGAAGACGGGGCGGGCTAGGGGGGGGGGGGAGGGGGGGGAGTGGTACTATTGGCCGAGTTTTCGATTACCGATCCCCGAATACACCCTGCCTTAAGTAAATAGACGTCAATATTAATAGTCTGTTTGTTTGTCCCGCAGGAGGGTCGCCGCGGCGCGCTGCGGCGAACGGCGCACGCGCACCATGCTCGCCAGTATAAAGGGCTTCTGGAAGGTGTGCCGCTATGGGGACTTATACATGGTAATTATATTTCTATGCTAGCGTCTATGACTTCAGTCACAGAGTACTGCAAAGTATAGTTCTCTCCTTGTCATTATTATCGTCGCAACCCATAACTGTACCACTGTTGGGCACGGGGCTCTTAGAATGATAAGGTTCAGGCCATAGTCCACCACGCAGGCCAAGTGCGGATTGGCGGACTCTCTCTCCTTGTAACTTATCAAAATGTAATTTCCATCGTGAAGATAAGTGGATGACTATAATGTGAAAACAATAGGTGGAGTGACAAGTTCTGATGCCATTTGAAGGGCTCCACCATCAAATTTAAACCCTATGTGAGGCTATCTTAGATAAAAAATACCAAAGCTTATGGAATTTTCACGGATTGATGTTGATTTCATTTTCCCATGACCGAGCCTTGCCTAAGTGGGACAAGGCGAGACCTAGGCAGGGCAACAGATACACCTGAACGAAAAATTCCATCGATAAACTATACTTCACTATACATAATATAATATTATCTGTATTATTAACGCTATGATGTCTGCATCAACAGAGGTATGTTAGTTACAGCAGGTATCAATTACGATGGAGATATTACTGTCTAACAAATATGTAGTACCTACATGGGGCTGCCGCTGATACTAGGGTTAATGCAGTTTAAGATAAAAAAAAATGTCAAGTTACAGATTGCCAGACCAACGATTTAAAATTCGTCTGATACCGAAAAATATATAACTACACAACATTTTTATCCTTATGCATTATCCCTACCTTTTATGACGGTCAGCTCTGGGACTACTAATACTTTCTAGTAGGCGTTTGTATCGGAAATAGGTTAGTAAAGAAAATCAAACTTTGTATTAGAGTCAGCGTAATCTTTTTTTATACTTGTAGTTTCCTTATAACCTGGTTAGACTGGTTTAAACTACTTCACTCAGCGGATTAACATTACCACTATTAAAAGTAGGTACATCAGTGTCATCCTACTATTTCCACAAATATGTAGTAGGTACCTACGACTAGTTTTAGCACTAAGTACATAATAGATAGGTATAGGTCTCTACACGAGTCTTGAAATATACCTACATATAAACAGGATTTCAGATTTTATTTAAGTCTGATTAAATTTTTATCGGATGCTCAAAATGAGATTGTTTTCTTTGATAACAAAATATGTGTGACTAAGGGATTCTCCTCACTCACTCAAAAATCACATGAAAATTCAGAAAGACTTTTGCGCGTTTCAAACTATTCATTCCAATTCGATACAATCCATTGGTTACAGCCATATGGCCCATAGTGCTGATTCAGTAACCAATTTTTAAAATAAACATTAAAATAAGACAAACTCTTTGGATCTCGGTAGAGTCATACTCATTAAAATCCGTAACCTTTCTTTAACATTCACAACTATAGAATGAAGTTAAAAGTCGACGACGAGATCTCATTACCAGACAAAAATTTAAACAAAATGAGTAACTGGTGCCACAGCGTCTATAACGCGAAATAATTTCGATGCAACTAACGACTGCATCGGCGGTGATATTGAACTCGTCGAAGGTAAACCAATAATGTAGTTAAACCACGTTAAACTACACGATTCGCGGTCGACTGCGGAATAAAGACACGATGTTTACGACGCGATGACATCTGGAGGTTTTCGAACGCGTACAAGGTGCATTTAATTGATCATCATATTTTCATGTCCTTCAGTTATACGCCTATGTTGTAAGAATATTATCAATTGATATTTTTATGTTCGTACTAGTAGTTAATTGAGGGAATTGTGTTTCAACTTCTTTAATATGCCACTAGGAAATTCTATCTTTGGTACAAAATGAGTAGTAAACGCTGACAAAATAATAGGACATAAAAAACATTATTGCCCAATTAGTGTCCCGTTCAGAATAGGATTCATCAAATCGTTTACTCTGATAAAAGGTAAAATAAACAAAAGATAAATCCACTGTAGGTATGACTGTGAATTCATTATGTATCTAATTGAATTCATTAAGTATTCACGTGACTGGAATGTATACTTCCAGTTAACATCTTAAATGCAAGAGGTTTACATGCCTCCGTTACGTCATGCGCGTAAATGTACGTAACAAAACAACCTATATATCGTAAAAACTACATGTTTAAAGAAAAACAGCTACAATTTCTGACGTTAATATTTATGAAATAAAAACGATTCAATCTGAGTCAACAAGTTTGCAAAAAAATATGCATAAATTAATTGTTTATGACATAAATAAATACGTTAAGCTCAAAATAATTACTAGATGCACGTTGAAATATAGGTTACTAATATTAATTACCTATTACAAAAAATGGGAAAATTCACGGATGTAAATTAATTTTTCATGATCATGTCATACATTATTGTGTTCGTAAATTAAATTTAACTACGAAACTAGTGTGATAGACAACAAAACATTTTATTATCTATAATGTACAATTATACAATGGAACAATAGCTAGTAATTTCATTATTTATATAAACGATTGCTATCGATAAGACGATGATACCCCGAGATAATTAAATCACTCAATAGACACGACTCTACTACATAAATTATGTAATTTTTTATCTATCGTAATAAATCAGTTTCTTTATCTATGAATATCTTAGTGCCGGTAATCCGCAGCGCATACGTAATATAATACAGTCCTACAAGCATCTTTTGGCGCGTGGGTGACAGAGACAGCGCCTTACAGTTTGCCTTACCTGTAAGGCGCTGTCTCTGTCACGCACGCGCCAAAAGATGCTTGTAGGACTGTACACATAAATATACGTAACATTTCATTTAACTTTTTATGGACATTCGAGAATCTACCTCCTACCCACAATTGTTTTTGGTGCTCTTGCGTTTATAAAATACCACCTTTATGAATTTTTTAATAGTTTACCATGCACGGACAGCGATCAATTAGGTGCAGATGCAGATCTATTATATATTATGCGGATCGCGAAAATTTTTAAATTTTGATAAACGGCTCAAACTATCAAGAATCTCGTCACCCTTGATCTATACTAAGTATAATCATCGCTAGCGCGGCGCGGCCGGCGCCAGGGCGGGCGGTAAAGCGCGAACCGCGCTCTTGAACTTGAACCGACCACGAACGAAATGACCGCACGACGATTCAATGTCGCTAGCTACGTTTCTATGTTCCCCTAGTAACGCATCGTTGCACGCTATAGTTTTAAATTTTATACAATAATTGCGGATATTACGTAAAGTTATGATAGCATCAGGATGCATTTGTACATAACATGTAAACGACTACAATTTGCACGCCAAAATAGACATAAACGATTCCATTATAAGGCTGTCCATTACGAATACAAATATTTACGAATATCAAGATATTATATTGAAAATCTATAGAAAGTTGCACAATGGCATGGCTACAACTACAACCCATTAATGGCCAACTACTGAGCACGGGTCTCACCTCATTATTGAGGAGGCCTAGAGCTTACTCCACCACGCTGCTCCAGTGCGGATTGGTGGAGGGAGTTGCACAATAATTTCAATGTAATGACCGTTCTTATTTTCGCAATTGAATCATGCTAATTAATGCTGTAATTTAAAATTAGGTATGTAAATTAATTACTTTAGCATGATTTTAAACTGCGGTAGTTAAACTTCATGGTAATGAACTGTGTTGATTAACATACCTATTCATTTATGATTTTTGTTTCCGAAAGAATGTAAGACAAGGCGAATGTAAGAAATTGTGTCGATACATAATACAATTATAGAATAGACAGGAAGATGAGAACGATATATTTGTCAACACTGCACCACAACTACAGCAACCTAAGGGCAGTCTAGAGCGATCCACTGCAAAAAACTCGTTACGAGAATACCTATTTGACCATACGATTACAAGAGAACATTCCATACTTACATAAACGCATGTCTTAGCGTTCTTGGCCTTGAAATAATCATGGAGGTAAAAATTATAATTAGTAAATTATGAAACAATCTGACATAACAATTATTTCTTGTAGGTATATTTAGAAATACCCAACGTGCGATTACTGATGTACCTAACTTATACGTAATGTACATATACTGAATAAAAAATTATTATGATAGTTTTAAAATTTTGATGTGATTAATAAAATTAATTCAGTAAATAATTGTAACGATGAAAATGTTACAATTACAAGCTGTATTATAAACAGGTATAGGTATAATAAAAGATCGAAGTTAATTAATTGGTATTACGAAGTTGAAATTTTACGTGCTTATTGGTTTAGTCACTTATAATTTCGTTCATGATTTCTCGCTTAGCATTGGCTCCAGACATGGACTCTCCTCACGGATTTAATTTAGCTTGTTTTAAAAATATGTATTGATATTATAAATCACAGGTACGTACTCAAGCATTTATAAAACCGAAGTAGTGATCTGGTTAAACTTATAATTTAATAAATATTACAATGTAAAAGATTTATGTATAGTAAATTGACATTAAACAGCTCTCGATGTACTTACCAGGGCGTAAGCAACGCGAGGTGACGGTGCAAGGCCAAAGTTCAATTTCGTTCTGTTGAACTTTTATTACCCACTTTCGATTCATGTCACCAAGGTTTATTTTGATAGCAATACCTTGACAAAACATTTGTTTTTGTTTTGAATTCGACATTGATTACCGAAAACTATCGTCTAGTTGATAGAGCCCGGGTTTGCAAAGTGAATGGTCTTGGGTTTGATGCCTGGCCGGAGTAGATATTTTCGTGACGGATAAATTGTTTGTTCTCATGTCGTGGGTGTAAATGATATGTCATTTATGTTGTCCATGCCATCTATGATATCTGGAATCCTAGTCTTAGCGTGTAGGTACTAGTGTCAGCATTTATTAAAAAGTTACGCAACAATTTCAAACTTGCGATTATCTTTGAAGTAATCTACCTGAGTGCGGTTCTTCTCGAACATTCTGGCGATAAAACTTGTTGTGATTTTAAGTTTTTCTCGAAGACGCCTGCGTCGTCTGCTATTGCACAATATTAATGATGATAAAACAGATATAAAAAAAAAACAAATACATTTAAATGGGATCAGGACATTCGTACCGTTAATGCGAAATACGAAAATAAACTCGCTTTGGCAGTTACTAATGTCTAAAAAGTTTCCAATGCGTTTAAAAGGTGAATGTATAATGAAGACTTAATGATCTGATTGGCAGAGTGACCTATCAACGCTCAGACCAAACTGCTAGGATTAAAAACTAGAATTTTTGCATTTCTTTTATGTTTTAGGAGGATTTTTGAAAAGTCGCCCTAAGGAGGTCTGAGAGCTGATCTCCAGACTGGTCTGAGAGATTTCAGATCTCATGGAATAAAATATATAATCACTTATCCGCTAAAGAACTGAATAAAATTTATTAGATCGCTAAAACGTGAAAGCACATACATATTTTGTTTGAGTTTAGGGTGTAACTTCCTCCATTCTTAAGTCAAAATCAATATCCCCTGTTCGTGGTGGACCTTGCAAATCAAGGAAGGAGGCAAAGAATGCGGCACCACATTTCGTTTGAAGACCATTGGACTTTGTGACGCCCACTTTTATGTATGTCCGCTCCGCGCATCACGCAAAAACTGCTACCGTAGTAAGAATCGAGTTTTGCTTTACCAATTTCTTTTAGGTATATTGATATTAAGGTTAGCGACACCTTAGCAATCATCGGCGGTTGTGGTTGAGAATATTGTCTAAGATCATTCATTCACAAAGCAATAAGAAAGTATTCACTATTACGAGTATAGTTACTCGAAGTTACTGATTTTTTACAATATTTTTTTACAAAACTGTCACTATATTCTAGAATTATTAAGTAGGTATTAAAAGCTCACATGCAGACCCAGAATGTCATACTAAGTATAACACTACTAGAAATGAACCATGGCCGTACGTTCACCGAGAGTGCGGGTTAATACACGCGATAAAGTTTCTAGAAGCGACTTACAATTTCTGCGTAGTAGGAGTAGAATTGTCTAGAGCTCTAACCGCCAGAGAATTTGAAGGGAATACATTCCCTGAGTAAGAATGACAGGTATTTGAGGTAAATAACAACATACGTACTTCGATATTACAATCGATATGTACAATGACGATGTTTTAGATGTTATATATACCCTAGTAGCGTGGTGGACCGGGTTCAATTCTCGTCTGATTACTTATAGTTACTTATTTATAGTTTACCTGTTAGCTATTTGCGTTTCATTGAAATCTTTTTTATAATTATTTAATAAGTGTTCAACTAATAATAAAATACACAGTATATAAAATCAAACGGTGTTTACGATACAAAATTAAATAAGGTATTATTTTACAACTAACAATTACGACAGATAAAGTGTAACGCGGGCTAATTTATTTAACTGTCCGTTAGTACAAGTCTTGGAAATCCCCAACTACCTATACTCGTATGTGTTTTATACCTGCCTACTTGTAATAACAGCACTTTGCGCAATTTTGTTTATTAGTTTTATCTTCTTTGCTACTTACATATGTATTCACATGACTTATATTATTGACTTTAAGTATATTTAAGTATTATGAAGTAATTAAGTAATATTAGTGTAATTTGGTTGGCTTGAGATAATTTCTTATTTATTCGCTGCCTATGCATCGATAATGATAATACCTTTAATGTTGCTTAATTCAAATTCAAATATTTATTCTTTCGAAGTAGGTTTTTTACAAACATTTCTCGAAAGTCAAACACCGCCATCGCTTGAACAAATCCCTACGGTGAGTGTCTTGGAAAAAGAAGCTTACCATGGGCAAAGATGACCACTGACTACGATCGTCTACATTCTACATGTTTGCAGTCTTCTCACGTAAAAACCTTTGAAAACGATATTATTCTAACCATCGCGCATCGTTTGCGAATGAAAACTTGTGTGTACATATTGTAGCTATGAGGAAAGAGTTAATTTGCTCTACCTGTTGGTATTTACACATGTCTATTATGTTAAAATGCAATTGATGAATCAACAATTATCATAGTTAAGGAAAACCTTTAAGCTATGAAGGAAAAGATAAATCGAAAACGGATATTTAATAGGTTGTCCGGAAATATAAAAATAAACCCATTAATAGTATTCATTATCATAATTGAATTTGAATTAAAGGATACCCATTACGCTGGCCAAGTGCATTTTGGCACGTTCTCACACATACTTGAGAACATCGTGAAGAATAATATAATTATTATGAAAGAAGGACACATCTTTGAGAACATTATGAGGAATAACATAATTATTATGAAGGAAGGAACCTACCTACTACGAGTACATAAGCGACGAAAGCGTGTATTTTTCCTTCATCAAGTGAAGGTTAAATAAATTTTTAAAAGAATCATTTTGAAAAAAGAGGTGCATGTAGGATTTGAATTCTCACAATATGAAACATTTAAACCACTAAGCTATGGCAGTAGGAATTAAATATTAAAAATACAACATACAACGAAAACATTAATAAGTGTTCATCTGTCTCATTTGTCTGACTTACTAGGGGATCGAACCCGGAACTTTCTGTTTGAGAGGCAGATTATTTCACATTCACAATGCTGGTCAAGCAATAAATAAACATTGATAATTAGAAGTAAACAATTTCCGCGTGTCTTGTGACTACTTGACAACGAGAGCTTTCTTCCGTCATTTTGCGAATAACAACTTTATATTATTGATTTTTTTTATAACCTTTATAAATGAATATTTTAATCAAATTAAACAACATTTGATCAAGTATAAAATAGTCAATTGATTTAAATAGGTACTTATATAGATTGTGGTGGATAGATTTATACATAAAAATACCTATTTTACCGTCATGCCATTATGCCTTTGTACTACCTACACATTTTTGTATCTACCGTCCTTAAACTGATTGATAAAGAGCCCAAAAACCTTGGGCTTTAATTTTCAAAACTGGCTACAGGCAGACAAACATGTTAAGTTCATTTATCTCTTGGCTCATCCAGTACGGTTCAGCATTCGTGTAAAAGCTCGAGTCGCATAATATAATATACGTACGAGCGGTTGCCCGCTCAGTGTGTATTTGCCCTTCGATCGGTCAACGTGGCATGACTTTGAAGATAAAGGAGGTTAATACGTCACAGGCTGGAGTCGATCCCGCCGTAAGTAGCGTGTTTATCTTATAAATGCCTACTTAAAATATTGTACAAATGAAATTAATCCCTTATTTTGAATTGCAAGGTTGACAACAAAACAAACTCACATTCACATAATACTTCGTTTTTGAATTGTTTTACCGATATTTCGACTCAGTTGCATGGATCATGGTCAAGGCTAAGTAGCCATCGAAAAATCGTGACTATCCGTGTGCATTTAAAATATTACGTGTCCGCGATTATATAACTTTAAAATTCATCCATTAACACCTATTTTAAATGAATTTTACGATTTGTTGTGTTATGGAAATTTGCAATCCATTTAAATAAATTTAATCTAGTGCTCATCTTACAATAAAACGAGAACAATGAATCATCATCATCATTGCAACACACGACTTCACACATCTTTGAAACATTATATTAATGTTGAATTCTTACGATATTTTGCGCAGAATTTAAACCCAGGCCCTCAGGTACGGTAGTGGTTCAAACCACTCTGCTATCACTGTTGTACAATGACTAGTAAACAATGTAAACATATAAACGATATTACATTAAAAGACATAAGCAATACTGTAATAAACTCTTAACAGTTCGCAATCTTACGGGGAAAATAATTGGGTCCACCGGTGCAGCGGCGTTCTCTCGAGTCATTTCAAATAAACACAGTTTAGTTCACGTCACGTCGTAATCACACCGTTTGTCTTCGCCGCCGTTCCGGTGGTTAAACACATTCATCATATAAAATTGACCACGAACCTGTGTTACATAAACTGTAACTATGCGACATAAAAAAACATTGCTAAATATTTCGCAAATATACCAAAAAAATGTAACAACATAAATGTGGAACGTTCACAAAATGGTCTCTTTACTTCAGTTGACAACTTAATTTGTCTAGTTTATGCAATTTTTATGGAATTACATATTTCATGATAAATTGCTTAGACGTATTTAGTAGGAATTTGTAACAATCTAGGTATGCAAATTGCTTAACTTATAGTAATAAAGTTAAATTTAACTTCATGTAACTACGCTATAATTGATTTATTACCAATTGTTAATATTGGTAATCAATCATAACGTAACAAATTATGTTCTGTAACACAATTAATAGTAGATTATACACCAAGGGGATAAAGCACTGTTTTATGTCACGGGCGCTATATTGAATCCTGAACGTAACGACGGACTCCAAATTTAACTCCCGAGCGCAGCGAGGGTGTTATAAGTTAATTCCCGAGCAAAGCGAGGGAATTAAGATTGAGTCCTGAGTGCAGTGAGGGATTCAAGCGCCCAAGAAAAAAACAGTTTTATTCCGGTGGTGTATACTCTACTTTTCTCACTTTATGCGAGACAATAAAAAACCAGGCTTAGTAGATAGTGCTGGCGTGGCCTACTCGATTTGACAAACAAATGAAGTTCGTCTCAGTGCGAATCTAGTGGGCCACGGCTTCGGTCTTCGAAAATCGAGTTGGCCGCGCCCGCTGAGGGCACATTCTGTTTAGCGAAATTAGACTTTATGCACATAGCAATAAGAGTTATGAAAGTGAAAATCACATTATTGACCAGCGGGTTATAATGAAATTCAATAGAACATTATAACCCGGCTAAAGCCAAGAGGTATAATGTCTTGCTTTCGGTAAGGTTTACATGACATATAATTCGGCATTGTCGAGCATGTAGTGTGAAAAATTTATTGTATCAGCGTTTAGTAGTAGACATTAAGATATGAAACTCAGTCGCCATATTTGTATGTAGTGCTATTGCGTAGTTATTTTTTATTTTATTATTTTAAAGATACCATCGTATGTATCAAGCAATATAGTCTGGGTGTCAGTTAAGGTTTTTTGTTGTATTTAAATAAAAAATTCTGCAGCTGTTCCTCCTGTAAAATAATGCAAGGGCTATCAACGATTGGCTATAGCACATGCAATTCCAATTGCTGGACATAATCTTTACAAATTTATTCGTACGTGTAAATTATCATATTTGCAAAAGTCATGGTCAGTAGTTATCCTGTGATTAGACTGTAATAAAATCACATTTGCCATTCGGTGATCGTCACAGACCAGCCACTGTGAAATTGTTTAAATCACTGGTTCCTCTTATAGATTAATACTTCGTATTACAGTAGTGAAACATTTTAATTTCGAATTTTGACAACTGAAAGGTGCATTTTGATATTTTATTATTCAGTAAAATATTTCCCGAATAGTATACCAACGTCAAGAAAAAAGTAAACTTTTATTTGTATACCTGTCTACAAATATGCCTTATGACTGTAAAAATAGCAGCAAATATATTTCGCATTTCATTATCATTAATCGTTTAACACTAATTCAATTAACAAATTGCCAAACAGAACATAAAAGAGGAATAATTATGGTAATGACGGTAATAATAGTGCACCGGTGCAGTAAAGTTCTAGTTTTATTTATTTCCTGACCACCTATTTATTTAGTCTGTTATGCAATTAAAATTACTAAATTGCATTATAAAATTCTGAATAAATGAATAAAATTATGTGATATCTTTTTAATAAAATTGAGACTAGATAGTCTAGGTACCTACCTAGTTCACTGACAGTTATTCATGTTCTAAAAATAACCTGCAGAAGAAAAGTTCTACAGGAGCTTTTAAAAGTTACTACATAGTGTTATGGTTGTCATACGATTCGAAGAGTCCTGGGTTCGAGTCCCAGCGCAACAGAAATTTTAATTATGAGTTTAAATATCAGCTGGTCTCGTTCTAGATTTGTATTGATGTCTCGCCCGTTGTCCAAAATAATAGTTAATGAAAAGTAACACGCATAACTATAAGGATCAGCTCACACCGAGACGCGACGCGACGCAACGATGCGCGCAGTCTTTCAAAGAGCGGCTCAAAATAGAACTTTATTTTCTACACGAAAAGATACACATTTCATTGTGACAATTCAGAATACGTTGCTTCATGCAGCGCTGCGTCTAGTGACGCCTCGCGGCGCAGCGCGGTGCAGCGCGGTGCATCGCTACGCAGCCGTGCATCGTCGGTACGCGCGGCGTGCAAGATTGCCTACTTTTACGATGCACCTCGCAACATTGAGATGCGTCTCGCGGCGACGCGCGGCGCAGCTCGAAATCACTGGCCTCTTCCAGTATCGTTGCGTCGCGTCGCGTCTCGGTGTGAGCTGACCCTAAAGCTCAAGCCTAGGAATGATGAAGCACCATATACACCTGTGATTAGTTATACATTTCTAGAGTTCTACAGCATTAGGGACCGTTTATTTTATTGCTAATTCGCGTGGCCCTCATATTACTTAGTGATGTCGATCTCAGACGGACGCTTTAACAAAAAGAGTATTAATAAAAAGCAATTTTAGTCTTTTAATTCTAGCTGACGTAACGCTCATCTTAATCAGATATAGTTTTAATTGACGGCGATGATAATTTAAGATACAACATTGTAAGAAATAGAAACATTACGTACAACAACTCAATATGAACCTATACCAATTTGTAATTTGAAAACATTAGTTTGTCGCGACGCGTCCATAATGCTAGTGGCAGTGCTAGTGGCAGAATGCTCGTTAGTCCGTCCTCCGCTTGTAATAGTTAACGACGGATCAATTACGTGGTAACTTACGTTCGATATTAACCCATCGACACGTGGTCAGAGGCGTGATAGTCTCATCACGTTTTTCTAAGTCTATTTTTACGCGGGACGATCCGAATGTTGGCAGCGACGACTTTTCAAATTCTGTGTCAATGATCCTTGACGTAGAATGCGCGCAGTTTTTTGTTTTAGACGAAAACATTGCATAGGTCCCATGGACGTATAAAGAGAATAGGTCCATTGAGATACTATGTAGGTACCATAGGTCTGTATTATTCTGCATATTTTTTAAACTCAAGTTTTTTATTTCATTACGGTATTTATCAATACCCTTATGAACGTCCCTTTGTTTTCATTTTAGATATTTTTTAAAGCATAAGAAACGGAGAAAGAATCTGCTCATCACTTTTTAAAACAATGCCTACAATAATTGCCAACTTTTTACATACTAACTTGAGCAAGAACGGATGCTGTTATCGATTTCTAAGTATCCTTGTCAAATATATTAATCGAGAGCAAAATACCCTTTCGTAGCCGTGTTTTTAACATGTTTCTTGTTAATTACTATTAATGCTCCGTACGTGTTCTAGTAACTTATAAATAACAGTAAGTGATAGTGACAGAAGAGTACGTTGCAATCATGAAGCGAGAACAGTTGCTTTTGCGTGGAAAACTTTTACACCTACTGACGGTATATCTAATGCACCCAGTGAGAAATAAAATTATAAGTGTATGCAACACAGTGAATCCAAAAGTGAGTACACTAAGCGTAGAGGTACATTCACTATCGGAAAACGCATTATTTAAGAAATTAGATTAATATTAAACGCATGTTGGTTTCTTTTCGCATTAATTATGTTATAAAAAAATTTCAATTAGTCCCAGATTGTTTATAAAGGTGTTTATAAGCTTTTTGATTTTAATGATTAATGATTAAATTACTTAAGATCAAAAACTACCTACTTTAAAATAAATTTAAAGATCAATTGAATTACACAGAACAAAAGGAAAACAACTTATTTCGGTTTCATTAAAATTTACTGATAATAAATAAACATTAAACATTTGCACAGTGATTGATATTGTTTAAACAGTTGTAAGTAACAAAAATAATAGACCGATTAATTTTGTATTTTCATTATTTGATTTCATTTGTTTTGAATTAAAATAGCTATTTCTGGAATTAAAGCAAGTCGAAGTCTTGTAGAAAACTTGCATTTAAGTTGACCTTAACAATGAAACCAGCATTCATTTATATTTTCTGTCCGTTTGTGTAGTTTGTGTATGTAAATATTTTGTGAAGCATAAACTGATACCAGGCGTTCATATCCCTACAGGTGTTGGCGGCGGTCGCGGCGCAATCTATCAACATATCGGTGGGGTTCTGCCAGGGCTTCTCAGCGGTGCTGCTGCCCCAGTACCAACACGAGCACCCCAGCATATCGTACGAACAGAGCTCGTGGATAGGTAAGTTTCTTTTGTTTATTTTGTATAAATAACCGCTTAACTACGATCTCATCTCACATGATGATAAGTGGCAACGTAGCACTTATTATTGTAGTTGGTCGTTCCAAACAATTAAAAAAAGTTTCGTACTGTGAAATGTCAATCGTGATATAACTTCTTCTATCTCTCCGCAACAGTCGTACCCTGTTTTGTGATCCCAAATTTATGTATGTGGGTTTTAAAGACATGCTAAGATATCTAATGCCCTACTTTATGCTTTTATTGTGCTTCTATTGAGGACATACAATTCGTAAAAATTCTACTCACAGCCGTCAAACAGATGCTAGGACTTATTTATGTCACTTATATACACGAGTCTTTATTTACTTTATGAAAAAAATTGACTGCATGAGAATACCTATAAAACGGAGATATAACTAATCTGTCAATATGGACGCTCTGAATTGTTACCATGGTGGGCTGCTGTCCGATGGGTCTTGGGTTCGATTTGCAGGCGGTAAATGATGATTTCAATTTCTGATCTCGGTCTGGGTGTGTTTTCTTGTCTTGTGTTTGTCCACAATACTTAAGACATAAAATTCTACTTTAGAGCTGAGTGTGTAGCTTTATTTATTTATATCAATGTTTGTCACGCCCTGAAATGTTTTCCGAGAAGCTTGCGTAGAACTGCACGCGATTACTGAAACAGATACTGTTATTGTTTTAAATATTACGTCGAGGAAAAGCTATTATAACGATAAAACCGTGACTTAATATGTTATTTCAACGACAAAGAAAAATGACACATCGTAAATAACAAACAACTTATTGCCTATCTTGTCAGGTAAACGTAGCTACTTCTTCAAACAGATTGAGTTTATTCATACTTTATGTCACCTCAGTTACATGTAGTGGTGAATGGTGATATTATAAACCGAATCGAATAATAAATAATCGAATACATGAAACCAACCACCCCCTTGAATTCGGAAAGCCTCTTGCTTTTGCATCGGGATCGATAATACTTATTTACTCTCTTAAAGAGTAACAATATCCGAAACAACTCATTCAATATCAACTTGTGACTCAGAAATTGTTCGTGTCTACTTCTAATTCGTGAAATGAATTAATGCAAAAAGTATGTTATATTATAATAATATAATATAAGATACTTTTTGCATGTCATAATATGTCGGCAATTAAAGAAGAGGAAATTTTGCCTAGGCGTGCACATTTGCAAAAAAAAAAAATTAAATCCGTATACCCAAGCCGTTGTTAAATGCATTCTTAATACGTCTGAGCGTAAACAAACATAGTAACAAAAGACATTGAACCAGTTTGAATATGTATTGAGTGTTTCACGATTGTATTATGTAAACACTCGTCTTTCCTCGTGGTGTCGCACAAAGGGTACACTAGGTACACAGTTTACTAACAGCAGTGGTAGAGTGGCGCGTCTTCACCCACGATCCTTACTACGCGCAACTTGCTATGAACAATAAGTAACATTGATTCCTTTATTAATATTTGTAGGTGTGAATTGAATTGAATGAAAACAAATGAAACTTAATTTTATTTGATTAAACGACGATTTGACGGTTGACCTATCCTTACGGTGTCAAACTGTATTGTTACTAACAATAATATTAAACAAATACTTTATATACAATTCGATGATACATATAAACAATACTAGTATATATAGAATTTTCAAACACATACATATGTGATCTATTCGTTTCTTTTATTGTCAACCTATAACATTGTATTGCCTTTTTTGTTACTCAAATTTTTATTATTTTATTATATGTACACCCTGCCTTTCTTGAAAATCCTTTAAACTCCATAGGCCTCTGGTTGTCTGGAAGAGATCGCTCTTCGCGATAAGACCGCCTATTGCCTGCAACATTTTCTGTTTTGTAATATTGTTACTAGTAGTAGTGATATTTATTTATGAATATTGTTATTGTTTAATTGGTGTACAATAAAGTGTTATTGTATTGTATGTAATAATAGGTAGGTACTATATAATATAATCAAATGGAAATACGCTTTGAAAAAAAATTGGTTTAATCATTCGAAACTATATATATTAAGCTCAAGTTTTTCCTGAATGCATCGTTCAAAAGATATAAATACTTACTTGGATGGAATGTACGGATATAACATATTTTTCCTTCAAACACTACTCCTGAACGAGTTTTAAGTCCATGAAACTGGATGACATTTTTGACATAATAAATACAGGGATAAATATAGGAACCAACATTAATTGAAATATTATAGGTACTTGTAGCTGAAAACATAATGATTTTGTAAGTTTGTTAACGACATGTCTAATTTAATCACTCATTTAAACCACACCACATAATCGAGAGCTCGTTAACATTACGGTGATAGTAATTCCGAACGCACATGGAAAAGAACTAAAGCAAACAGCTAAATATGCAACAACATTGTTATCTCTATCCTTTTTATTGCATAGAAAACAAAGTAGGTGAACAAACATAGACGGGCAAAGAGAACCGAGTGTGCAAACATGATAACGCACCCGTTATACTACACTGTTCGAACTAAGAGTTGTTCATTGTCTTTAACGTCACAGGAAAACCGATAACCTCTATACTCTGTTCGATATGGTATTTTATTTTAATGGCACCCTACACAAATGCCAGCTTCCTGCTCCTACGATTAAGGTTCATAGTAGATTAACGACGACAATTTAAAAAACCTTTAGTAAATTTTGCTTACAATCTGAATTATTAAACTATGAGCACACCTTGTATTTTGACTGAGATCAGCTCAATGAAACTCTAATGTGTTTTCAACTCGAGAGTAAATTGAGTAGATAAGACAGACAAGACCGGAAATTACGCTTTACTATCCTAAACCTTGTCGCCACATACCTTATGGTTGCGTGGTATAAACTATTTTAAAATTACAAAAAAAAACTTGAATCCATGGTTTGTATAGTTAAACGTATGCTGATTTCCTACGCCATTAGCAGTAATTCGATTGTTTTTTTAAGCATTTACTCTTGACATTTTACCCTGATAAGGCATCTCACCTCGCTCGTATTGCCCTATCAATCATTCATATCATCCACCGTCGACTCTACCTACTAGTTTGAGTTGCCAGTTGCCACATACTCGTATGTGGCGTTATTACAAAAACTTACAGTAGGGTCAACGACCGTGAGCCGAAATTACTATTCGCGAACACGCTTACCATTCTATTGTTTGTGTATATTGTTTGCGGTGTCCCTAGACGGTAGACACGACCGTTATCTGCTCATTATAAATTGCAGTTGGGCTATATTTGGAAATTAAAGATAATAAAATTGTCTGAAACCGTAACATGAATGAATGTTACAGAATTTATCGAACGTAACTACAGGGTCCATTACAGTTTTTGCCTGTGTAAATCGTAATGACTATTATTTAACTAATACAATCAAATCTACACACATCAAAAGTGTCTAGGGATCAAGCATTTTTATGCGGATTTCGGCAGAAGAACAATGGCGTTTCGTGTGCTTTTCTGATGAGTCTCGTTTTGGTATGAGACCGGATACAAGACGTATACGACACTGGAGAACCCCTGGACGCCAACAGCGATTAAAATCCTGCCAGGAAGTCCATCCTTATAGTGGTGGAACCATCATGGTATGGGCGGGTATTTGGATCGGCGGAAGAACTGAGTTGATTTGGATCAGAGGCAACCTCAACGCTCAAATTTATGCTGAGACGATTGTATCAGACGTCATCGTTCCTCTACAAGTGCAAATCGGTCCCTTATTTCAGTTAATGCATGATAATGCACGACCGCACACCGCAAGAGTTGTAAGACAGACTCTCGCCGCAGCTAACATCAATGTCCTGCCCTGGCCTGCTCAGTCGCCAGACTTGAACCCGATTGAGCATGCATGGGATATGCTACAGAGAAGAGCTCTGCCGAATATGGAGGGTATCCAGTGGCAAGAAGACCTTTTTTTGTTGTTGCAACGAACATGGGCGGCCATTCCACAGCGTGATTTGGATGAACTCATTTTGAGTATGCCAAACCGATGTTCTTGTGTTGTTAGTGTTCGCGGTAGAAACACGGATTATTAATTGTTTAAGTTACCCAATAAAATTTTAAAGAAAACTGTTATTTCAGTCTTTTTTTCGAACTTTAATGTTAGTGGTTCAAATGTCAAAAATCCCTTTATTAGGAAAATGGCAAATTTCTTTATTAATGCAAAGGTGACTTGGTTTATCGTTACTGTGACAAACGAAAACACTTTATTTGATGAATCCTTAAAGAAAATTTTAATTAATATCAATCAGGAGAAAAGTTATTGCAAAAATATATGTTGATCCCTAGACACTTTTGATGTGTGTATAAGAAACACTACTCAACTAAAAAATCCAGAGCTTCTGAATCGCCCAGACAAGACCGGAAATTGTTAAATTCTAGCGGACTGCGACAGTTTATCATAGGACCAAATGGACATTTTAAAGCGTATAATTACGTCTATTGAGTTCAAAGTATATTTTGATTTTATGAACGAATGTATTAATAAGCACAGATTAGTGAAGGTCCCACGGTCGTTATTGACGTCACATTACTTCTGCAGATTACAAGTGAATATAATTATTGTTATTTTGCCACTCAATTCATTTAAAAGTTCAGGCTGAACAATATTAGATTTATTGATTTTAATTATTACATAAGCGACAAAAAATTAGAACTAACGATTTAGTTATATGAAATGAACTACCTACATATATATTTCATATTTATTTATAACTAGTAAATCCGCCCTCGCTTCGCTTCGGGAAACCAGTCCCTTCAAAAATCTCTATAAATTTTAACAAATTATGTTATTCCGATGTCTAAGCTATATTACTGCAAAGTTTCATGAAAATCCGTTCAGTAGTTTTTGCGTGAAAGAGCAACAAACACACACACACACACATACATCCTTACAAACTTTCGCATTTATAATATTAGTAGGATTTGAGTAGATAGCTCTACAAGTAGAAAACAACGTAAAGTTGTTTTTCCGAAGTAAATTACAAAATAATGTTAAAAAAAATTGGTTGCCTGTAAAGTCGGTATACGGGCGAAAGTTTTACGTGACAACGACTTTGAGTGGTAAAATAATTTTAATGTGATTCGTATAGTAGGAAGAAGGATGAAATAATAGTAACAATTTAAAACATTTATTTATACAAAGAATTATATTTAAAACATTGTAACACCATCCGCCATCTAGCGCTGCTAACCGTTAGACCATTAACCATTAGTCACAACTAAGTGAGGTAACAAACTAGATTACTCTACTTAACCAGAGATGGCGCTGTACCATTTTCTGAAACACGCCAACGTGTGTACGCCGTAGCTACTATAAGTAACGTGAGCGGAGCTACTAACGCAGTTTCTTGAAGTGCCACCCGGCAAACCAATTTATAAGACGTTGTCACGTCAATAAAGTAACTCTAAAATTATCCCATTGATTACCACGGGTTTCTACTGAGAATGAGATGAGAACGTTTAGGCCATAATCCACCACGCTAGCCAAGTGTGGATTGGCAGACTTAACATACTTTTGAGTTTTGCGAACTCTGCGAACGAACCGGTGATCAGGTCTTCTTACGATATTTTAGTGCCCTGTTATAGCGAATGATAATTATGTAAATGATTAAAACGTACATAACTCCGAAAAGTCAGAAGTGCGTGCCCTGAGATTCGAACCTAAACTGAGCGTATCTTTAAAAAATACTGCAAAAGACAGTAGAAGTCGCGTTATCTCCCGAACACATTTCAAATTAGAAACTTATATTGTCCCCAGCGAGCTTAGGAGTGATCTCGAACCCCATCGGAGCGCTGCTGGGCGGCATGATCGTGGACGCGCTGGGCAGACGGCTGCTGCTGCAGTCCATCGTGCTGCCCAACCTCGTGGGCTGGCTCGTCATCGCCTTCTCCGAGACCTACGTCTTCCTCTGCGTCGGGAGGTTCATCACCGGCTTTACCATTGGTAAGTAAAGGCTGTCTACTTTTGGCTTTGGATTATTCATATACACGGATTTTTTGGACTCTTTGGATTTTGGATTTTTTGGTCATAAATGTGTGTTCATATTTGAATAGGGTTAAGAATTAGAATATAAGATTAGTTACAGTATATCAGAAGTACTTAAGTAGAACTTAATATCATTATTCCTACATTTTTCGTTTATCACGCGGCTTACCTCACTTACTGTTAAGTCGGATTCGCCCAACTAGCTTAGCTCTCGTCGCCGGTGGCTCCTGATGACGAACCACGGAATCGGATCGAATTTAGTCGGGCGAATCCGACAAAACAGTACGTGAGGCGTGAGGTAAGCCGCGTGATAAACGTAAAATGGATTCAAACACTCACGCATCATTCAGTACTAAAATGTTCTTGTTACGGGATGTGACACTTTGTTGATTAATTTTTATCCAACCCTCTTAACAAGTGACTTAGTTTGGATGACTACTTTTTACTTACAATATGTATTTACAGTTCATGATGTGTATGTTTATTTAATGTGTTGAGTATATTTTCAAAAGACAATGTACATATAATTTAGATAACTATTGAAATTAACAAAGTGTATTTAATTATGTGTATTGTATTATGATGTGTATTGTAGTGTATTATCAAAGAATATTTAATTATGGGTATAGATATTAATACAAGATAAATATTTGGAAAGATAGGTAAGGTTAGTTAGTGTTGCTTCAAAATAACCTTACGTAGACTCTAGTTAACTAAATAATGATATTATTTTGAAGTTATATGTACTGTATAGTAGGTACCTTCCCGTCAAGATCAAACAATCAAGCAAATAGACCGAAAAGTAATAAAATAATTTCTCCTTTGCAGGTATGTCAACGGTCTCTTACATTTACGTGGCTGAGATTACGACGCCCGAGAAAAGAGGGGTTCTCAGCGCTTTGGGCCCCGGCTTGGTGTCCACCGGAATATTTGTCGTATATTCCCTCGGAGCATTCGTCCACTGGAGGAAAGTCGCGGCGATCTGCGCAGGAGTCTCCCTTCTTACGCCGTTCCTCATGTACTTCGTCCCAGAATCTCCCTTATGGCTCGCGTCAAAGGGACAGATGAAGGAGGCCTACAACGCTATGTTCTGGCTGCGGCAGAACAACAACACGGCTCAACAGGAGCTAATGGAGTTCGCGAAAGACCGAAAGTCTGGCGAAACGATGACTTTCAAGGAGAAAATGAGACTCTTCACCAAGAGAAGTGTTCTGAAACCTTTCGCTTTGCTCATAATTTTCTTCATATTCCAAGAAATGTCCGGTATCTACGTCATCTTGTATTACGCAGTGGACTTCTTCAAGTCAGTCGGCACCAGTGTCAACGAATTTACAGCGTCAATTATAGTCGGAGGTGTGAGAGTATTTATGGGGGCAGTTGGCGCTTGCCTCATCAATAGCTTTAAAAGAAAGACGTTAGCGACGGCTTCTGGTCTTCTACTTGGTGTCGCCATGTTGGGTGCAGCGATATGCGACAGTTTGGACGGTCCACCATTGGTGAAGCTGGCATGCATCTTGTTACACGTATCTTTCAGCATGGTTGGGTTCCTACAGCTGCCTTGGATCATGTCCGGGGAGTTATACCCTCAGGATATAAGAGGGGTTATGTCGGGCGCAACGTCCTGTTGTGCTTACGTTCTCATCTTCTTCAATATCAAAACTTATCCGCAATTGGAGAAGTTGCTCACTAGTAACGTGACGCTTTATCTTTTTGCAATTTGCGCACTGTTCGGCGCCGCGTATTGCCTGTTTTTCTTGCCAGAGACGAAGGGGAAGACGTTGAATGAAATCATGAGGCAATTCGACGACAAGAAGGAGGTGGACCCTGAAGTGGGTTATAAATCACAGAATTGCATCGAAGGAAGACCAGTTCAGAGAAGGCACAGCGCGGGCGCCGCTGTGTCGTTGGAGAAGAATAAGGAAATGTTTTCACCACATTGGGTGCGGAGCGCCAATGAAAAGATTTCCAATAAGGAAGGCAAGCAGTGAGCGATGCTATCAAACGCTAGTGAGCGATCCAAAGGCTTCAGCGAACGTTCGTTACCGACACGTTGTTACGTTAACTAATTTACTATTTATAAATGATAAAACTGTTTTGTGATCAGTATTATAGGTATGTTCGTGTGATTATAATTTTATACTTACTAATGCTACATTCCATTGTTAGTGATAGTTTACAAGGTGACGTTTTTATATTGAATAAGGTATATTTAATTAATTTACAATTAAGTACAAACGATTGTGATTTATGGGAGTTATGTGTTCCGTATGCGATATTATTGTGACTGTTAGGATGATTTGTGTGTTATTAATGTAAAATATATATATTTGAAATTCAATATTATAGTATTTAATATTGAACCGCTACAGGGTGAGCTATTGTGCTTGAAACTACCTACATGTAAAATATTATTATACAATACGAATTGTAATTTTATAAATACTGTGATGACTAATGTATAATATTAAAAGATTGGTATTGTATGTGAATAAATCGTGTGCTGTTTTTCATATTCGTTTTATTTTGACGAAGTTATATTCTGTCATTATTAGTAAAACTTTTTTGTGAATCTTAAAAAAATCTAGGATATTGGAAAATTCTCCTTTGAAATAAATAATGTGAACCATCATATTACCTATTAAATTATTATAATTTTTGGTTTTACGAACAAAAATGAATCTAAGGGCTCACTAGTTTTCTCTTTGACTTTGAATGTTTTATTGGAAGAAATGGAGAAATAATTGAAGAGCGCCAGTAGCAGTAGGTACCTACTTAATTTGAGACGTACAGCAAAACATTGTCATACCTATTAAAATTTTTGATATTGTGATTATTGTGGCATAAGAAACAAGAAATGTAGGTGCATATAATGACATATTAATGTTTAAAAATGAAGTTTTTTTGCTAGGTACTGCACTGGTCTGTTTAAACTCCTTTACATGTCTCAATTGACTTCTCTTCTGTCGATCTATTAATGACTGACTACACGGAACAAGTCTCGACTACTCACTCGATTACCACGCTAATCACTGCAGGTTGTAAGAGGATTAATATAATTTGCTCCACTAGGAAAACATAATTATATCAAATATCTACCGTTATCACTATTGTCTATGATATATCTAATAGTAATTACAAATAGAGTTGTTAAAGTAATACATGGACACAGAAAAACATCTTGGAGAAAAACTGCAACGTAAAACTAAACAAAGTTAAAAAATTACATATTAACGTACCGATAATATAAGTAGGTAAGTGCGGGACAGGCCTATTACAAATATAGGTGGTTTTATGTATTCACGGTAATACTTTTCTATAAAAAAATGCCTACCAATTGCAAGGCGTATCTATTTATTTTTTGAGGAAATAGATGAACACGCAAAAAACACGCGAAAATACGCTCAATGTAAAAAGAACATATAAATATAAAAAATGTAACTCATTAAAACAAAAACAATTTGAAAAAAGAAAGATACTTCAACGCCATCTTTTATGACTACAAGGAAACACGTCGAAGCAAGGTCATTTAAGGAAATCATTGCGAGCAGGCATTGAAACTAGCGAAGCCTTTTATTACATTCGTATTGTCATAGATGGCAGCACTCATCTAATAGTATTTGTCTGAAAAATCACGAGTAAACAAACACGTACAGTACACTGTACAAAATTGAATTATGAAACTTTGTTTTAAGTTCACTGTCATATTATTTTTAAAGTTAGTTACAATGATTTGCATTTTCATTTAATTTTAATTTTGGCTTTCATAGTATTAAATGTTATGCCGGTTTACTAGTTTTACTAACTGATAGAAAAGTAAAACAAATGTATGCAATATGTATGCAATAGTCTAATCAACGACATGACAAGCCTTTTTCCTACACCACAGGCAGGCGCGACGTCGAGTTGAGCAATAAAGACGTAATCCCGCAACACTTGACATATATTATATATCTACAAGTTAATTAAATCTAACAGATCATTTACGTTAATTCATCGTAATCCTACTTACCCAGCTATAGGCCCGTAATCCTACTTACACAGCTATAGGCCGTAAGTGATAAAATAAAATTGCTTTAATCGCTGAAAAGTCCAACGAGTGTATGATACAGTCGCAAATACCATAGGATTATTAAACAAGTAGATTTTCTCCAAAAAATATAACAACGCAGCTTATTTGCGTACGGGCACCGCCATGTACGCACGCGATTAAAAATTATAGAATACAAATATTTTCGTCTGAGCCTAAAAAAAATATATTCATTTCCGACTTGGGAACGCTATCATTTCTTTATGTGCTATGTGCAACGATATTCTTTTTACTTACATAGTTTGTCATTGTGTACAAGGCTCGTTACCAACAAGTGCGGAGACAACCTACATAACGTTCAGTATTTAAGTATCACTGACCTGGTCTGCGGGATGCCGTACTTGATGCCGACGCCGACCCGCGGCAGCGCCTTGATCACCTTCTTCACCGTCGCCTGGTCCGGGAACGCGAAGAATATCGACGCTGGAATATAAGAGTTTGTCTTATTAGCATTTAGAAAAACAAAACACTATTTTATTGAATCTGTAGTTGAGATTTAACTACGTTTAATAGTTTTTAATTTAAAAAATCGACTTAAACATCCACAAGTATTAAACTGTGATCATCATTAACGTCAATTAATTAAATGACACACGACAACATAATTATGAACATAAGTATGATGTGGCGACGCACCTATGCATTGGGATCTTGAATGGTAACACGCATAAAGTTGTAAGTCATAAGTGACTAAAAGCAGTCTGGAGTTGCGATTAAAACTTCCAGCTTCATCTTCTAAACTTCCTGTTTGTAATAATAGGTAATATGAAGAACAAATAATATGAAAAATAAATGAAGGCTGCAAGTTACTCACTTCTGCTGGCGAGGAACATCTCGATGGCGACGCTCTGCAGCAGGTAGCGGCGCGAGAAGATGGCGCGGATCTCGCTGAAGTACCATTTGCCGTGCAGGTGCTCGCAGTACTTCAGCACCTGGAATCAAACGAGACAGGTGTTTTTACATGAACCTAGCAAAAGCAAAATCTTATATTGCAGATCCGTTTTTTTACAGTAAAGGGCTAATAAAGGTTGAAGAGCTCTTATGGTAAGTGGTCATCGTCGCCTATGGACACGAGCAACACCAGGGGAGTCACCAATGCTACGCCAGCCCTGTAGAAGAACTCTTTTTACATCTTTCTTGAAGAATCTCATGTCATAGCGCTCCGGGAATACCGTAGAAGGAAGCTCATTCCACAGCTTGGAGATGCAGTTTCACAGATCTTGCCTAGCATGTCGCACAAATGTCTGCTTCAGTCATAAGGTCAAAGTTAGCTCTACTATAATATTTGACTTAAAGACACACTGACTGTTCTATTTGGTTGCACCTGGGAGAGTACTTGATTGATGATCAAGATTTTTTTGAGCTTTTAATGACACCAATTATATTTCATTTTGGAATTATTAGCTGTTACTTATTTTCATTTACAAAACACAGTTATTATTATTTTCTCTCTGATCTCTTTTCCCTTCAATTTTTATAGTTAAAGTACCTTTAGTTAAGTACCTACCTACCTTGTAGTGTAGATCGCTATTATTTTTTGTTCCTATCCCTTCGAGAAATTGCTATACAGCGATAAGACCGTTTGTTGAGTACCTACTCTACTTTGTTTAATTCAAACGTTCCATCATGTGAAAACTGTAAACAATTAATTTATCTATATTGTTGTACACTTTACATTAAACAATTCTATGTATATAAGAAGGTTTATGTCGCGTGTTTCAGGAACGTTTAGCATCATCCGATCAGATACAGACGGTGCATACAAGAGACTTCGGAAGGATCGCGTGTTACCACCGCAAATGGTACTCGCTTTGCGACTGATATCGGTAGGCAGAGTTTGTTCTTCTAGACAAGTGCCTAAAGTGTTTTTAGTGACAAAGAAAATCGGTGCATTTTCTTAAAATTGGGATAGTACTAGGTACATACGCAAGTTACATACAACGATTGTATTTTCATTGAAGATATAATTCCTTGAAAATTTATTTATAACTATTATACCAACATTTTTATAGATTCACACACGTCCATTAAGGATCGGAGAGTAGCGTGGGGTGACGACGTCCTGTCCAATTGTAACGTAATTTGTCAGCCGCCCGTCGCCCCGTGCGTCGCCCCGTCGCCCCGACGCACCCTCGGGGGTTGTAATGCGAGTCGAGAGCGTTTGTTTATTTGTTGTTGGGATGTTGCATTGTTTAGGGGTGCAGGGGTACAATAGCAATCACGTGTTTTATGATAAAAAACTTGTAATTAAAACTCGGGAGATGTGATAACATTTTACCCAAACAATATTGTTGTATATAAATAGCTTCCCTAGTTATTGAATGTCACCTCACTAGCCGCTAAGTACAACACTATGTCAATCAATTTATTATCTATGGCAACACTGTCCGCTCTCTTCCGCTGTAACTCTCATGCTCTCGTGTGTGAATAAAATAACTTGTGAAGTATTTAAACGTTTTCTTTAATAATTACAACAGGTTATGGGCCCAGGCCGCCTGTTTTGCATAAAAGTACAAGTAAGCAAAATAAAGTTAAATTCGAAGCAAGTGTGAACAATTTTACAAGTTATTCAGTATTCAGTATAACCTCAAAGCACGTGTCGGCAAAATCTTCATTAGCAAAATGTCTTCAAATAATACGATGGCACTGATTGAAAAGCTAACTGGAAGAGAAAATTATCCTACGTGGAAGTTTGCAGTGCAAACATATCTAGAACACGAGGAATTGTGGAGTTGCGTCACTTCTAGCGAGTGTGACAGCAAACTCGACACGAAAGCGAAATCGAAAATAATTCTGCTTGTAAATCCAATTAATTATGTACACATACAAGATGCAAAAACGGCCAAGGAGGTGTGGGATAATTTAGCCAAAGCATTCGATGATAAAGGATTGACAAGACGAGTTGGTTTGTTACGAGAGCTGATTACCACGACGTTAGATAACTGTTTGAATATTGAAGAATACGTCAACAAAATTATGTCTACAGCACATAAGCTCAGAAATATTGGTTTTATTGTAAATGACGAGTGGTTAGGCACTCTATTACTGGCTGGCCTACCAGAAATGTATCAACCAATGTTAATGGCCCTTGAGAGCTCCGGGGTGGCAATAACAGCAGATGCTGTAAAGACTAAGCTTCTTCAAGATGTGAGGAACTCTGAGTCCACTGCGCTGTATGTCAAAGCAAAGAGAAATCAAACGCAGGTTGCCAAACAAGCTTTTAATAATAAAACAAGTAAAGGGCCTAGATGCTATGTGTGTAATAAGTATGGGCACATTAGTAAATACTGCAGGAGTAAGAAGAAAGAGCAAAAGTCAAGTGAGGACTCTGGTTATGTCGCAGTATTTTCTGCAGCAACTTCAAACAGCGAGAGCAGCTGGTTTGTGGACTCGGGAGCTTCAATGCACCTAACAATGCACCGTGAATGGCTCTATAATGAAACAGCACCGCCTATAAATACAATAAAAGTCGCTAATAATAAGAAATTAATTGTAAAATCTTGTGGGAATGTTGACTTAATGTGGTTGGTGAAAATGGAAAGATTACTACAATAAAGGTGGAGAATGTCTTATATGTACCTGAGTTAGCCACAAACCTACTTTCCGTGAGTCAGATTATAAAGAAGGGCTGTAATGTACAATTTGACAAAGAAGGCTCCAAGATATTTAACAAAAATAATCAGCTAATTACATCAGCGAAGTTAATTAATAATATGTACAGGCTGAATACACACAGTGTTCCAGCATACATGTCTGCAATCAAAGATGATGATTTTTATTTATGGCACCAGAGAATGGCACACTTGAACTTTGAGGACTTAAACAAATTATCGGAAGCCACTGGTCTTAAATTGAAAAATGATGACAAAGTCATATGCATAACTTGTCAAGAAGGAAAGCAATCGAGGAACCCTTTCTCTTCAGAAGGCTCTCGAGCCAAAGAGAAACTGGAATTGGTTCACTCAGATGTCTGTGGACCGATGGAGGTACCTTCACTTGGAGGAGCCCGTTATTTTGTGACCTTCATCGATGACTTCACCAGAAACAATATTGGGGCGAAGCAGTGGTAACTGCTGCATACATTACCAATCGCTGTCCAACAAGATCACTAGCATACTCTACTCCGGAAGAGAAGTGGACAGGTAAAACCCCAAATATTAGTCACATGAGAATTTTTGGATCTGAAGCCATGGTGCACATTCCTAAAGAAAAAATCAAGAAATGGGACTCAAAGGCAAGTAAAATGATTTTTATTGGATATAGTGAACAAAGTAAAGGCTACCGATTATTTGATCCTAAAACAAAGAAAGTAGTGATCAGTAGAGATGTGACATTTTTGGAAAATACAGTCAAAAGAGACTTTGCTGCAGTTCCATTGACAGAATTGTCAACAAAACAAAGTACTGATGAAACAGATTCTACGTCTTGTAATAGTGAAGCAGAAAATAGTTATTCATCGTTAGAAAATACAGTAAAACTACATGAATCAAGTGACAGTTATCAAACTGATGAAGGGTCAATATATGAGCCAGATGAATCAATTGACTTAAAAGAAATGCAATCAAACATTACTACAAGATCCAAATACAGGGCTCAAAATATTGAATTTAATAGTTACATTTGTTCTAGTGAAAGTCTAGAAGTTCCAGAAACATACAGTGAAGCAATATCTTCAGAAAATACTAATTCAGTAAAGTGGCAGCAATCTATAAAAGATGAGTTGCAGGCACATGCCAATAATAACACTTGGAGTATAGTTGAGAGGCCACATAAGCACCGTTTAATTGGATCAAAATGGGTCTTCAGAATAAAAGAAGGAGAATCATCTCCAATCTATAAGGCAAGACTGTGTGCTAAAGGCTGTGGACAAAAACATGGAGTGGACTACACTGAAACCTTCTCTCCCACAGTCCGATATGATTCGGTTAGAGTTCTATTGTCAGAAGCCGCTCAACATAATTTTGAAATGATGCAGTTCGATATCAAAACAGCATTTTTATATGGTGATGTCCAGGAAGAAATATACATGACACCACCAGAAGGTTTAGACGTTCCACCTAACATGTATTCCAGTAGACCCCCATACAACTCTAGAGAAAAGTGTGGAGGTGCCTGACAAGAACATCCCATACAGAGAGGCTGTTGGTTCACTCATGCATCTAGCAATAGTAAGCAGGCCTGATATTATGTTTGCAGTCAGCTTGGTGAGTAGATATTTGAATTGTTACGACCATACACACTGGAATGTTGTCAAAAAGATAATGAAATATCTGAAGGAAACTATAAATTATGGTTTGCATTATACATCATCAAAAGAAAACACACTTCTAGCATATAGTGATGCAGATTATGCAAAAGACACATGCACACGTCGGTCTTTAACTGGATATGTATTTATAAAAAATGGAGCTGCTGTAACATGGGCTACACAACGTCAGCAGAGTGTTGCCTTGTCAACAACGGAGGCGGAGTTTATGGCAGCTTGCTCAGCCACTAAGGAAGCCATTTGGTTGAGGCAACTACTAAGTGATATTGGTGCATTTAATCAAAATTCAGTGTGTATTAATATAGATAATCAAAGTGCAATCTGTTTAATTAAAAATAAAGACTATCACAAACGGTGTAAACACATAGGTGTTAAATATAACTTTATTAAAGAAAAATTTGCAGAGAAGCTAATAGATTTAAAATATGTTTGTAGTAAAGAGCAATATGCTGATTTGTTTACTAAAGCTCTTCCTAGAATTAGGTTTCAGTACTTAAGAAATAAAATAGGTGTTTCAAGCTCACAATAGGTATATTTGGTTACAATTGTTTTTGTCATAATAAGTGATTTTTTTTTGTTGTAGAGTTTTGATTGGGTGAGAGTAGGTAACTTCACTGACATCTGGATGTTTATTGCATTATGTGCCTATGTTTAAAGTTATTTTATGATTGTGTTCTTATACTGTTAGATATTGTATGGTACCTTTGTAAGTTGGTTAAAGTTAAATTTATATGAGGAATGCTATTTGGTGAGAGTGTTGTATATAAATAGCTTCCCTAGTTATTGAATGTCACCTCACTAGCCGCTAAGTACAACACTATGTCAATCAATTTATTATCTATGGCAACACTGTCCGCTCTCTTCCGCTGTAACTCTCATGCTCTCGTGTGTGAATAAAATAACTTGTGAAGTATTTAAACGTTTTCTTTAATAATTACAACAAATATGAAAAACACTGCGATTAAAGAATCAGCCGACTCAGCCGTCTCATAAAAATTTCAGTCCCTGGGGAGAATCTTACTTTTACTTCGTCGACAAAATCATTAAACCACTAGGGCCAAGCGACTAGACAGGCCATTGAGCTGCCAAAAGATACACATTCGTAATAATTTAAAATGTAGTTATCAACCTATTCTGTAAGCAGATCTTAGGTACTATGAAACCATACGATCATAAAAACTCAATATATGAACGTACTAGTAAATCCGCCCTCGCTTCGCTTCGGGAAACCAGTCCCTTCAAAAATCTCTACAAATTTTAACAAATTATATTATTCCGATGTCTAAGCTATATTACTGCAAAGTTTCATGAAAATCCGTTCAGTAGTTTTTGCGTGAAAGAGCAACAAACACACACACACACTGACTCACTCACATACATCCTTACAAACTTTCGCATTTATAATATTAGTAGGATAGGATTAGAAAACACCGTGCAAATAAATCAATCACGCCCCAAAGTTTACGCAGGCTGCGTGACCGACCGGGAATTTGCCGCTCGCTGATAACCAGGAGCGCAGAGATAAAGCACGGGCGTGCGGTATTAGCCGCTAATGCGTTCCCATCACGCCACCAGACGAACGGCTCGGATTGTGTGAACGCGACACGTGCTCCATTGAATTATGCGTCTCTAGTGTTTGTTCCGATGATTCATGCATCAGCAAAATTCATTATTGTGTTGCCAATTAAGCCTTATTGGCCGGTTTTGATTATTTCGAGGGTGTGGGATTGCGTTGAAATATATCAGCTGTTAGGAATTTTATCTTTGTACGGTATTTTGGAGGCTGCCAGCCAGCAGGTAGGTAATTCAGTTGGATTTTTTGTGTTAATTTCCTTCTATATAAGTAAAATGGAGATAAACGACACTGTTCGTGGAACGAGAATTTTAAAACGAGGAACTTCTTCTCCGACTCCAGTGAAAGAAGTTCTATACTTATTTAAGAGGCTAAGAGGAGTTTACCTTATGCACACATAGATTTCTCTTAAACTAACCGATTTTAAATAGGTAGGGATATTTATCCCTTTTTTCAGGAATAAAAAGATGTATTAGATAGTTATCTATGTATTTCATTGTGAACTCTTCTGCATGTAGAGATCGGTCCAATTTGTGCGAATGGACTAGAATTCTAGATTATAGATTTGTTAGACACTGATATTAAAATTTTAAGTTACTAAGTTTACTTCACATATAAACATTTTCTTTATCATACTTCATTATTGACATCAAACTTACACCAAGTACTCAGCAAGTTTAGGAGTCATTGCACGTACTCTTCAACACGTTTTTGTGTGTTCCTTTTTTTGCACAGATCAACAACACCTGATTAGCGTCGGCCGCTGACTCCAAAGTACCAGAGCAACAGCGGGCTGTGGAGCCGCGATGGTTATCTCGCTCGTAAATAAGAACGCGCGGTGACAAGTGCGCCCATTAGGCGGGACCGGCGAAAAAAGGGCGCGCGACCTCGGATGTACGGACTGCATATTAGGTATTTAAAGTTTTCTACCTGATCCTGATCTGAAAGGTTCCGATTAAATTTCTAATTTAACTGGCAGAGTTGAAAACTTCCTTATATACTTAACCATATCAATCATCTTTTTTCAAAAATTCGGTACGTTCGTACGCTAATTTTCTGGGGTTTTATCCAGTTGCAATAAACCTCTTGTGTTATGAATTAAAGATGTTAAATTATTGGGTGATTTAAGAAGTAACAACATGTCTAACTAATAAATCAGTGTCAGTCTGAAAACGGGTTCACCGATTACCTACTAAAAAATGTAGAGTTTTAATATAGGTGATCAAAATCAGAAAAATATTGCAGGTTAAAACTCCAAAGATTCCATTTTTGTCCTTAGTCATGGAACAATTTATAATAGGTAATATTATGTGACACGTATAACTATAATAGTACCTTGGACTTAGTTAAACAAATGACTGCCACTTGGAAGGAATTGATTAATTACCTAATTATTTTATCAATGTTATTATGTAATAATAATTAGGCTTTTAACGTTTTCAACGGCCATCCGCAAGGTGCTAAATTAATTAATTACCTATAACGCAAGTGCAGTTAATTTAAAAGTAGATAATTTAAGTTTAAATTAAAAGTACAGAACATCTAAGAATTAAACTTAATACGAAAATATATTATCTGTTCTTCTGTCGATCGTACAGTCTTTTCTTACGAGTTACGAGTTTAACTTCTGTCATAGGAAATGTAAATTAAGCTGAAATTGTCATGTAGCTTTATATAGTGTGTGACTCTATATAGTTTGTGCTGACTTCGAAGTCTACTAGGTGATGGCTCTACCTGCAAACGAGGTATCTCAGGTTCGATTCCCGGCTGGGCCAGATATTTATGCGACGGTTAAATGTTTAATGGTAAGTGTTAACTTTTATTTATATCTACCTATTGACTGTAACATAGGTATAGGAACGAACTTACACGTAGGTAGCATTTCGTAAAAAAAACCAATGAATACTTTTTTAAATACATTTTCTTATTTAAATAATTTTCACTGATACACGTATACCCTTGTATCATTTCTTTACATCTGCCGTTTCTAAAGATATTCTTCAAGTGGAGGAGAATTGCCAAAAAGTAACCCCTTTGCATCTTTTTCATTAAGAGATGGTGAATCTTAAATAAATTCAGATCTCTTGGTTGACCGTAATAATATTTATTAGAAAGTGTATACGAAGTCGTTAATTACATCTGATATTTTTTATTTTTATACATCTTTGGTTGAATTCCTAGACAGCGCGAAACGACGATTATTCAATTAGATAGATGATCTTTAAATATATTTCAACGTAATATATGGTAGGTATTTGAATATGTTTACATTGTTAACGTGAATGGATGTGAATATTCATGAAGTGCAAAACTTCTCTTATGTTTTTAATTTTTGGCCCGCTTTTGATTTTTTTGCGCTTCTCTTCCCGTTTGGGTACTTCAGAAAGAGCTAAACCGATTTAGATGTCGTTTACCTCTTAGGCATTGTAGCTTGGCAAAACATTTAATGTCTGTTTTAATTCAAACTAGTTTACAAAGAAAAATGATCATTAATTTAATATTTCTTTTTTCTTGAATAGCTCTATTATATACGAAATAATAAAAATATTTTAGAAAAGTCTAAACATTTTTAGAATTGGAACTTTATAATAAAAAATAAGTTAAATAATGAAGAAAAGTTATAACTAACAATAACAACTAAGCGAACCACCACTTAGAGTAGGTACCTAATGTCTGGACTGACTGCGATTAGTACCAAGTATTTATTACCTTCCCATGAAAAAAGATAAAAAAGCTTATAGAGAGGTAAACTGAATAAATTTCTTTAATATTCTGCACACATTGAGCACAGGATACAAATCGAAGTTTGTAGTCCCAAGAGACAGCGTGGAGTTTGCACCACGAACGAGCTCCCACGTACATATACGTCACGCGTCCGGATCGCCTACGACCTCGAGACGACGCGGCGACGTCGTAACGACGTCGATACGGGTCAATACTACAATGCAGCATGCTAATGAACATTTATAAACATCAACAGAATAGGCAATAAATAATTCCATAAAATTTTACGACGGAGCTTAACGGATTATATTATGGAGTGATTAGGATATCTATTAAAGGTATTAGCTGCTCGTTTGTCATCTATATAAATAAGAAAAATTATCGTAAATAATACAACATTAGTAGGTACCTAATTGATGATAAAATTGATGATCAATTAATAAAATGCGGCACCTACCGGCCTACCAGCCACGTTAATAAGATATTATAATAAAATAATACTATCTACCTTTATAATTTTCCTAACGAAACGTACTAACGTAACATAAAAATTTAAAATACTTGTGAACGAAGAAGTCCCGGGTTCCATCCTTGGTTTGTTATCGGGTCGTGGATGTTGGTGATGACAAAGTACTCGTAAGTGACATGAAGGTTATCTTCTAGTTTCATAAAATATTTATTTATGTTAATAAAAATTTACTTTAGCTGGGAATCAAAATCGTGACCCTCACTACTCGACGTTTACGACACAACCAACTAAAGCTGCCCCGTAGCGGTGGCGCCACTGTCTTCGTAAACTAACATTATAACGTCGCTTTAAAAATAAACCGCCGTCACGTCGACCGCACAAAGATGAAGATTTCATTTCATACGTCCGTCCGTTCGTCCGTCCGTCCGGATAATTAAACACAAACGTTTAGAGCTAATTCCTGTAAACGGTGGCGTGTCGCAACGGCGGCCGCCAAAGGGAAGTCCTAATTAAATACTCGTACATCACCGTCGGCCGGGACTCGAACCCGCTACCTCTGTTACTGGGTACGGTACCATGGATTCTCGTCGGCCAGTCGCACTGATTACTTTGACTGGAAATGTTGACTTGACAGGGAATGTGAATTTCTAAATTGTTCTCTCCCATTTGATATGTCTTAAGATTTGAATAAGAATCATTTCTAAACTTTAAGACATGTGTAGGTACCAGCTATTTTAATAAATTTTATCGAAAGGCTTGGTTGCCTGAGACAATTGAGCTTGTAGCGTATTCTATGGAAAAATATTTAAAAAATGTTAAATATTTTTTTGTTTGTTTTATGTTTAATTATTTAATGACTTTAGTACCTATTATTTGACGGGTATTCACAATAATCATGAATTTCAACGGAGTTGCATGGATAGCGGTCACAGCTGAAATGCGGTGGCGTGGAGTTAAGTTTAAAAGTCTTTTAAAAGAGAAACTTTTCCAACAGTCAAAGTAAATACCTACCTTAGCCCAAGTCACCCGCATCTCGATCGAACCAGTCAGCATCATCGACAACCGTTGGTAACACCACCGCGCCCTATTTCGCAGTTTGTCATCCCGAATGGTTAATAAATTCCCTGTCATCGCGCCGCCCGCTCCGCCGCGCGTCTATTCTCGGCACCGAAACTTTTTTTACACCCCACTCCACTTTATTTTTTCCATAAAAGTTCCCGAATAAATCTCTGTCTATTGAAACGAATGGCGAAGAAATTGAATATATATTATTTTACGGTTATTTTTACACTTTTATTTTTGATCGGATCCGAACACGAATTTTTTATGACTTGTGTGCTTGTGTCGTCAGTTTGTTTGGGAGAAGGTTAATCTCGAACAGTTGTCGACTGCTGTGGCTTGGGTGCAATCATGCGACTATTTATGCGCATACATATAAGATGACTTCTATATTTTTTTATGAACTAAAGCCGCCCATGACAACTGTGACTGATCAAGAACAAAACTTAGATTTTTTAAAGAATTAAGGTAGCAAACAAGCATGCTAAATTTTGGTGCCATATATTTGCTACACTTGAAGATAGGTACATTATCTACCCTTAATGACTAATGTGGTCGCCTCGCCCTTAAACCCTTGTACCTCTGTAACCCTTAACTTCTCATGTTTGCATGTTACCGATCTTTTTTTGTTGATGATGAGATTGAACAACACTTTGGTCTGCATACTTCGACCTATCATAAATTTGATTTTGATCTCCACAATTCCAGAAGCGCAGAATGTTCCTTAATCAAATCCAAACTTACAACTGAAAATTTCCAGCGCCAATTCCCTCTTCCCAACTTCTCCAACATTCCCAACGCTAGGTGACAGCTATTCTTCGTGTTTCGTTACAAAAACATAAAATACGTCAACGGTAAACCGCAGCTATGCGTCGTGCGTCGCATCGTACGTCGCGCGTCGTGCGATTTATGCGCGGGGATCAGTGGAACGACGCGACTTACGACCGCTGTCGGAACTGGATTACGGGATAACTAGTAACAGACTTCCAGCGTACAATAAGACTAAGAAACTCCAGGATTCTATTGGAATATTAAGAGATTCGTCGAATTTGTTCTTACGCGTTATTTAGCGATACGAAAAGCGGTATACTGACATGAATGGAGGTAACTTTATTGTTTAATAGATATTGAAGCTAGGTGACAAGGCTTTATTGCAACATTTTTGGGAAAACCGTGGAACAGTTATGAGATGGGTGCGTCAGTCACAGTTAAAATCTAGAGTGAGCCACAAAATTCTGGGGACAAATTAGAACTCTCAAGTATGCAGACTTTCCTGAACACCTTAGATTTCTAGTTGATGCTCAAAGCATAAGGCTATAACTATAGTTTGAAATAGAGCATAATTATGAAGAATAAGGTACGATGTACGATGGAGATTTGAAATTAGGTCTCCAGTGCAAAGGGCCCTTTTGCAAATGAGCATGCTACACGCCGTTCCGATGGCACTCATGACAACTGTGACCGAATCAGAACATGACACAAACCGGTACTAGGATATTTGAAGGACCCTAATTTGAATACGTTTCACAATCTTATATTGACCTTTGAGACCTCAGGTCTTGAGTACAAATCAATAAAAACGTTTTCAAAAACCCACACAACGTTATTATTTTGATTTCGATTCGTTCAGAAACGTTCATAAAGAAATTTCTGTGCTATATCCAAATCACGTATTACGGGGTTCAGCCAATTAAGTAATACAATACACATGTGACTGACTTCCACTTAGACCGTGGGCGCCACCGTAGCACCCTCTTCCGTCGCTTAATACGGCTCGTTCTCAACGTATCGCACTAATCCTGTTGGTACCTACTCTGATTATAACAGCTCTTATTCTTTGGGCAATGTTCAATAGCAAAAGTTCATTCCTGCTAATGTTCTATTTTGGTATGGGTTGGAAATTTTTGATAGCTTAACATATTTTAAACCGGTATCTAGGTATAGATTACTTGTCGTTGAAAACAAACTTTGGAGGTCCCTCGAAAGATTAGATGGGCTAACGGCTTAAAGAAGATAGCGGAAGTCTTCTGAACACCAAAGACTTTGTAAATCAGGAATTTATTATGCACAATACGAAGCAATAGCTAGTGATCTCTTATTGGAAATTATAGGTGACTGGGCTCTGTGCGACAGACGTAGAGCTGCGTAGAGGAGTAGATATGCTTCTGGCTTCCTCAATGATGTGGCCAGATGAGTGCAATAGTAAGAGACAGGTGTCTATTTGTAGAGTGGATTAATTATAACAAAGGAATATTACAAGTTACAACATAAATACAGCGACGTCAGTAGATAAATTAAGACAAAAACAATCAATTTGACACTATCAATAACCTATGAACTTACTCCACAGCTACGAAACCCAAGTCACCGGTCTATAAATCTCGGTTATCTACAAAAACAAACTGACGATTGGACAGTAGCGGCGTTATCAATTAACACGGGTTCCGCAGTTAGAGCCGGCTCGTAAACCCTCAATCCTTATCTCGAACCTCCTGTTTATCGCTGTTAGCCTGGTACCTATCTACGGCTAGTGTGAGGTGTGAGGTTTATTTATTGGACGATTTCTAAATAAAATAAAAAAGTTTTTACTTAAAACTTCGATTCCATGACCGGTTCAGCGAGTGCTCGCGTAGATATCGATTACTTATCTAATCTTTTTCATCTAAGATACTTTCAATATAAGTAAAATTTTAATAAATACGTCAACCTTCTTGGTGACAGGCAATTGATAGATATGAATGTTTAGAAGAGGAAGAGCTATAGAACTCGATATTAAGAAAGTTAGTTTAAACTCCTATGTATGCTCGGTGAAACTGCTTTGAATCTCATGTTTTTCAATATACCTTTATATAACTTGCATTTACGATGCGTTCAGGTATTTTCGGTTTATGTAGGTAGGTAATATCTACATACAACTTTTATACCTCTAAGAAATCAAAAATAAAATTTTAAGTAATTAAGGCCGCAAAGAGCTCTATCTGTGTATCATGTAGACGACATTACGCTTTATTTATTTTTATAACGTGTATGTGAACAATAAAAAACCATTGCAAATATGTAATTATTTAAAATTTTCAATAAAGCATGGACTGGGTACCCGCCTACGTTTAAGAAGACATCATAAACCGATACTCTCATTTAAAAGCACCAACAAGACTCGCATAACAAAAAGCCCAATCGGACGCGAGAACAAAGCCAACGTCCACTATCGGCCATCTTTATAATAATTACAACCGACCGCGACGTCTCAATCGACTGCTCGCGATCGAGATTCCGAATCCAATTACCGTGCACCGAAATACCATTGAAGAAAAATAATTGTCGATAAATACAACAGTAGCACAACCCTATCATTGAACAGGAGGTGTCAGGACAAAACGCACTGAATCGCATTAAAATTAAAGTCCAAATTGTACTGTCATGCGCAATGAAGGATATGTTGTATTGGTTCTACACGGTGTTCCAAGAGGGGCGGGGCTTATTCCCCACTGGGTGTTCGCTGAAAGGGTGGAACGCGTCAGTCGTGCCCGGGCGGTGGGGGATGACAGATGTCTGTCCGGCAACATCGTTCATACGACACGATAGCGAATTCAATACACCATAAATATAATCATGAGTTCTTTCGATGTCTCGCTTGCCACGATGCGTCGATTCGGGCTCGCTGCGTGAATCGGATTCGTTTTAATCGTCGTTTCCGTTCGGCTAGAGAGCTCCAGTTATTTCAATCATGTGACGTTACATCCAAACAGTTTGCCGTATTAATTACGAGCGCCCGTTGTGTTCCGATACGACGATCGTAAATTAGTACGCGCGTTGTACGCGACTGACGTGATTTTAATAGTTCCGTTGAATGCGCTCGAAACGTTACACGATAAAGATGATTTGCCGAGAGCGACGCCGACTAATTCTAAGAGTTTTGTGATGTGTTTATTGTGTCTTGGTGGGATACTAAACGTTTCTGTTTTTTTTGTTATATTTGAGCGTTTGTTTTGGGTTATGTTTATAAATAAAGTGCGCGTTGAGAGCATTAGACAGAGGTCAATGCGCTCTTTAAAAATTATAAAACCTTGGAGATTATTTCTCGTAGCTCAAATGGTCCACCAACCCGCATTGGAGCAGCGTGGTGGAGTATGCTCTAGGCCTCCTCCGTAATGAGGAGAGACCAGTGCTCAGTAGTGGGCCATTAATGGGTTGTAGCTTAGCTTTTTTTAACTCAAATGGTTGATCTGGAGAGGAATGAGACTTCGATCTAATGGTCCCTTTGTATCTTTTTTTTTTGTTAACGAGGGGGAAACCTTCAAAAGGTACCCTGTGCCGTGGGAGCGACACAGGGTTATGTGGGGTTTTTACTCACTAAAACCCACCGGCTGGCCGTCTTCGACGCTATGTGGAGGACTCTTTGACCCTTGGATCCTTTGTATCTAGGTTCGACGTTAACATTTAGGATTTAGACAAAGTATTTTTTTCTCGGGTTTTTGTTTATGTGTTCATCCTATCCGTGATGTAAAGAGCCTTAGTAAAGGGGCATTAAACTTGTGTTTTTATTAGGCAGTTAAGTACCGCGAGTTTAACAATGGACGTTTAGTTACAACGACAAAACTTAGAAATTAAGGACGAAATATTGCTCTGATAACCGTAGCATGTTATTAGTATTCGTAGCCAATGTTCTACAGCAGATATCAATCTGCCAAGTCATTTATTAAGGGACCTGGACAAGTCAAGATTTATTCCGTTTAGGTATAGGACTGGCGATCTGGTTCTAATACGATAACAATCCCAACCAAAACATTCGGTATAAAAAAGGTAGAGTGACAATTGACGACCCGAATGGCGCAATGGATAACACGCCGATCGCTGTTCCGAGGGTCCTGGGTTCGATTCCCAGCGAGGCGGCAATTTGAATGATGAGTTTAAATTTCCGTTCTCGGTCTGGGTGTGTGTCCTTGTCTTGTGTGTTGTCCAAGGTACCCACGACACAGGGAATCCTAGTGTGGGGCTTTGAGTGTGAAGCGTTATTAACACTCATAAGCTTTAAACGCTTTGGATTAGAGTACATAAGAAACCCAAAAACAAATGCTTCAAGGCACGACTCTACATTTTGCGTTCAACCTGAAACCCGCACAACTTGGGCAAAAAGTAGTTATCTACAAATCTACATATTTGGAACGGCCGTTCAGATGAAGATACCCACAAATAGACGTACAGTTTATATTAAGAAACTGACATAATTATTTGTAAGAGTAGAGTTAAGTGTAGGTACAGTCAAAACAGGAATCCGTAAGGTAACCTAAAGCGACGCGACACCGTTACTGGTGCGAAGTAAAATCATTAACTGAAAAATGAAATAGACAAGTAGATAGGTAGGTACCTAATGAATTAGGTAGATACCTGAAAATATTAATAATAATTAACGTTTGCACACTCATACCCGTGAGGGGTATGTCACTATTGCGTCAAAAGTGGAGCAGTCAAACTGGACCAATATTTTCTTAATTTTTGTAACTATATCTTATCCATCCATATCATTATATTTCGCATCCATAAGTACCTAATTAAATTATAGGGTGTCTCAGTAAGAGTGCATTTTTAATTTTAAAATAAAAACACGTATTTTATGAGAGAGTTGTGATATTATTATTGTATTGTAAAGAAAACATGTTCCGATTAAGTATGGAATAAACATTCGGTAACTGGCCCCTACGGCTATCAGAGCCGTACTCTTTTCATGAAATTTTCTATGGCACACACAGAGCTCTGTCTATATCTCACCGACGCCGCGTTGGATCTCTGATTTGAGCTCAGGAATCGTTTCTGGTTTATTCGAATCGACCCGAGATTTGACTAAACCCCAAAGAAAAAAATCGCACGGCGTTAAATCGCACGATCTTGGTGGCCAGTCGACATCAGAATTTCGTGAGATAACGTGTTCTGGAAAGAGTTTTCATAATCATAACGCGTTGTTCAATATACTACATTTTTAATAATCGGAATGAACATAGGTGACAACTGTCAAATTTCAGAGTTGCTACTTGCACGAAAAAAAGCTATTTTAAATTTAAAAAGTGCACTCTTACTGAGACACCCTACCTACATAAGCAATGCGACAAAACTTTAGTCAAACACTCCTATTTCAAATAGGTAGGTATCTATTTAGACATAGACGTATTTTTAGTCACCTATATACCTACCAATGTAGGTATCCCGTGTGTTATTAAAAACGCCAAACACGTATTCTCTAACATAAAACGCAAACGGAATCCCCAACGAGGGTAGTCCAAGTGTAGCTCCGATCAATGTATAAAAGGCAGCAGCCATTCGACTGTTTAACGATAATGACTTCATTAAATTCAAATACCTTTAGATTTTCATTACACATAAAGTTGTTGCGTGAAGAGGCCACCGCATACATAATATCAAGTTGATTAAGTTAGTATTACTTATAAGGATACCCTCATATTGAAAATCACTTAGGTAACGTATCCAATTAACTATCTAGTCATGGTCACAGTAAGTACTTACTTAATACTAAAGTACTAACATTACTACGTATTAGGTACCTACTGTGCAATATACCTACCTATCTGTAATGAATCTTAGAATAAACAACAATCTAATCATATACCTAATGAACCTGCATTTGGTGTATGTCTGTGCTTAAGAGGTTCAATAGAAAATTTTAAGAGGTTTTTATAGGGCCAAGACATGCCAAAATGTCGGTATGTGTGTTTTATGTCGACACGCCATTAGGTACCTACTACGCTACCTACTGAATGAAATTGATACGATTTCCTCAGTTATATTGCTAGAGGTCTAACTTAAATACTGGCGTACTATGTTTTATGTTAGTATGCCGCTTAAAACCCAAGATGTTAATGGTAGTAACAAACAATAGGTAAAACGTATGTTTGTGACACGTTATAGTAAAAACGCGCTAGGTATGCGTTCCTGACACATGTCAATTCGTCATGACTAGTGATGTACAATAAAGAGGCTTTGGGCAAAACGTCACACTCGGAAAACGTCCCATGGGACGTTTCGCCCCATCATTTTTTGACTGGGTCGATTGGTCCCAGAAATCCAAAATGAAATTATATAGTCGGCAGAAAAGTCTACATACGTGTGTGAGATATTTTCACTATAAATATTAAGGTTAGCTTCTATTTGATAATAAAAAGAAATTGAAATACAGTACTTAATATAAATTATTTTTAAATAATTATACAATGACCATGGACGTATAAAGAGAAGGACGGAGCCTCGCTAAACAACAAGCTGTGTCGGTCAGGTCGGCCAGGTCGCTATCCGTACAAGCCAGCATGTCAATGTGTGACACACCAGTCGGCCATTACGAGTTTGAACGTCAACGCGGCCGATACGTAACGTGGAGAAAATAGTAGGTCAAAAAAGATGTCTTGCGTGGTGAAATTCTGCAAAAACCAAAGTGACCAAAGGGAAAAAAATCCTGGAATCACGTTTTATAGGTAATTTATTAATTTATTCTCTTTATCTATTTAAAAAATATCGAAATAAAATTTCATTTTCGACGATCATAAAGACAACTAAAGTTCAGTGTTGTCAGTATTCACGTAAGCATATTACCGAGATTGTGGGAAATTTGGTCACTTTGAGTTATTTATTTTATAAATTCTTTTATAAGTTATTTATTTTTTACCAGATTTTCTAAGGCAAATTTAATATGGAGAAACGACTTTAATAATTCGAAATTGTAACGGCGAAAATAATTGGGTTCCAAACAAATATAGTGTTACTTGCAGTCTCCATTTTAAAGCTAAAGATTTATACAGGACTAAAGGAGGACTCCGGACTGATTTTAAATACACTTGAAATCTTTAAAAAATTTAAATGAGAAATTGTCTCATAAAAACTATGCTTACGTGTATGTGATTTTCTATTTACTTCCATAGTTCTCTCTAGCATGGTGATACCGAATCACCTAATCAGATCTCTGAGAAAAAAAAAGATTTTTTGTTGCCTAGTGTAATAATTTAAAATTTGATTTTGATTTTGTTAATTTTTTTACCGAATTCAAAAAATATGGAAATTCTCAATTCGACCATATATATGTATATTATGATCCTTCTTATGTTTGTTAAGCAATTTTTTCGTCGTTTATGAGCCGATTTTGATAATAGGCATGACGAAAGATTTTGAAATCTTCTTCTATAAACGGGGTAGACGTTCACTATTGACTAAAAAACCTTTATTTCCGTAATAAACTATAGTTTAACCAAGTTTACAGCTATTTTTCTAATACTTTTTCAGAGACCGCGAAAAACGCTTGCAGGTGTCATGGCGTCAGCTCTGACGTCATTACTCAGTCAAGAATATGTCATAATATGTATAGGCATGGTGAAGGAACTTAACAAAATTTGTAATTAAAATTAATTCCAAAAAGATTTAGTAGTATACCTACAGTACCTCTGTGTAAAAATACATCGATAACAAACCCCAACAAAGTGTTTTTACATGTTCCAAACAAGAAAATAATATTTAAAATAAATATAATAGGTATATGATTATTAACAGATACCTGTTACGTGTCTACTTAGAAGTAATACAATATTAGGTGCTTTCTAGCTATACCCATTCGCTACTCTAATTGTAGGTATCAGGTTCTTAACCTAAACTAAAAACTCAGATGATGTTGGGGAGCTTGACTCAAAAATAAACAATGAAAGTTATTGTACAATACCCTATAAAAGTAAAATAAAATATCATTTGTCATTTGAGTTCAAAACAAGTTTTTTTAACTAAGGTGGTTGTATCTAGTGATATAAACATTTTTTTATACAATAATGTACCTACTTACAAGACGAGCTAAATTCTGTATTTTTTTGCGGGGAAATTACTCAAAACCAATATATCAATCCTGGGCAAATTTGAGCTATACATATATCTTATCAAAGCCTATTTTCATTATTATTAAATCGAGTAGAATTGATTTAACATACATAATAAACTATTACAATCATTCCAGATGAGTACTATGCTGTAATACGGTAACAACAACTAAATATAGTGAAGTTTGATCGCTCACTGAAGACTGACGTCATCGTCAAGTTATGGCTGTCTTTCGTGTTTCAGACACAATGGCCGATTGCAGTATTTTGATGTTTTAATTTATTGAAAATATTTCTAATTTCTTTGATTTTATTTGGTACTGTTGTCACGCCTGAGGCCACCAGGATCTGATGATGGCATCCTAGAGAAATCGAGAGGAACTTTCGAAAATTGTAGGGGCGACCAGTGTATGTATTTGTTAATGTTTTCATTAGGTTTATTAAAGCTCAACAATTTAATGACGGTCTGGAGTCGATCTGATGAGCCGAAAGACAGTCGAGGGAATTGTTCACTGATTTACAGCAGTTGAGTTATGTTTAATTTTAATTTGTAGTGACGAGAACTTTACACCTTTTTTAGTTTTTGGGTTATCTCTGCTGGTCTCTGTCGGTCCCTTTTTTTGTAAAAACAAATTTTTAACAATTAAAATATTTTCTTCTTTTTAACTGCGTTTTATTGGTAAAATATTTGGCTAACCTGACAACCCCATGATTCACTCACTCATATCTAACCGCCGCCATTACGGGGTCACAGTTTTGTCATAATGACACTACGTCCTTCTCTTTATACGTCCATGACAATGACTAATACAAATGCCATAATATCTGTTTTTAATTAGAATTTAGCTTTATGTAAAAATGATGAGACAAGCCTTAAATATTTATTTTTTATTTAATATTCGTTAATAATACAAAAATTGTTACCTGGCACCATGACTTAAACTACCTGTGATTAAAGCGAATGCCATAATTAACACAGGCAATCTAAGGAAATGAACATAATATCTTTAAAATCCTTTTTTTAATATATAATTTGTGTATTCAAGTAGATTGGCACTACTTGAACACCTTTTAAGTATGACGTAATAAATGATTTTGGTCATTTTTAAGGACTTCGCACATTACAACGACTCCACGCCAACGCGGTTACGGAGCAACTCAAATGTAAGCATTCAATTATGATCCTTATATCTTAGGCGTTACGGTTGAATTTCGAGTGTACACTTAGAAAACGTGGACTACTCCCCACCCTCTGCTCACCGACGCCGTTCACACTCGAAATTCAACCGTGACGCCTAAGATATAAGGATCATAATTGAATGCTTACATTTGAGTTGCTCCGTAACCGCGTTGGCGTGGAGTCGTTGTAATGTGCGCAGTCCTTTATGCTTACAAACACATTAATACATAGTACCACTTTAGCTTCAAATTAACATCCCTCGACACTAAAATGCCAATAACTTGTAAAGGAGACGGTCCACAATTGTACGGAGTCTGGGTCTGGTTTTTGTACCAGTGATAAAATAAAATAAAAAAGAAAAATAAACCATTTTTGACTAATCAAATCCACGTGACGCAATTATTCTACATAATGGCGGGCAGTAGACCAGAGGATTCATAATTTTTGACGTATGACGTTAGCTGTCAATATGCCTTCTCTATGCTTGAACAATGGCTTGAACTCAGAGTGAAGGACGCCATCTTGCAAGTGTTGCAAGTAGTACCTACCGAATAAGTCGAAATTAATTTTATTTTAGCAAGTCATTTATTGCGATTTGTGAATTTATTATATTTTTAATGAACTTTCTGTATTTTTTGGTTTTTCATGGTTTAGTGTACCTACAAGATCAGGCCCAAAATGGACCATCTCCTTTCTTTTTAAAGTAGTCAGTGTTTTATGGTTTTAAAATCTCCATTTACCAAGCAACATTTTGAAATTATCTGCACTATAATTAGTTAACTGGATATTTTTTTCCACCAGCCACCGTCAAACTTGAATCAAAGAAAAACAATCGAAAACATAAAAAGACCTAAATAGACATGAATTTCTAGGAATCACGTAATAATTTGAACTCAGTCATAGCTTGGGATTGTAGACCAACTATCTGAAAGTACGTGAAAAAAAAATTAAAACATGTGCTCATTTGTGTAGCCAGCAAGTAAAAGTAGGGTAAGAGAGCTTGATTTCTGAAAAATCAAACCAAGGTCAAAATCTCGAAAACGGTGACACTTTTACTAAAACGATTTTTTGACATCTGGTAGGTCTCTCTCCAAGCTATCGACCATTTCAGTTTGAGTATGTCCAAGCAATGTTTGATCTTGAGGAAAATTATTCTGTTGTGATTTTTTTTTAATCAAATGTTGATATAATATGTATACGGTAAAAAAAATACTATAATTATATACATATATGTCTATATTAAGTAATAATAGATATTTTTTCTATTCAAGAATATTCTGTTTAATTTTATACTATGTATTTAGTTGTTTTCTTGCAGACTGTACAATATTTTACAGCGAACAATAGAATTTCTGTATATACTTATAAGTGGTCCGTTTAGCCCAAAGAAAAATTAAATTAAATCAAAGGACAAAAACGTCCCGTGGGACGTTTTCCGAGTGGGACGTTTTGCCCAAAGCCTCATTATGTCACTTCACTACAAAAACAAAAAGTTGATATGACATGGATATAACCTTGAACGAGCGCCGTTTGACGTGGTTTTCTTTTAAAAGGTATTGTTTTTATATTTGTTATTTAAGTAATTGTAATACTTTTAGCCCAAGATTAATACAACTATTGTAAGTTGGCATAATTATTCGATTTAATGTTTGATTTTAATGTTATCACTCGTTAATAAGGCAATTAAAAGATATTAAAAAATTGACAATTAATTGTACGCCAGTTCAAAGTTACATCGCCCAGTCGAATGACAGACTTCAGGAACGCATACCGAGCGCGTTTCTACTATAGTAATGCAAAATCTTTGTAAGATTGACTGTAAAAAGTAGATAATCAACCTAACGACCAAATAGGTAATTAATTTAAAAGGTATTATTTTCATTATCCGACGGCAGAAGAGGCAAATCCAATGGGAGGTGAAAAATGAAGTTTGAGAAGATATACCTATTAGATACCTACCTATGTCTATCTCTTTCCCATTACCTAGTACCTAACAACCTATCTACTGAATAAATGTTTATTAAAGTAAACAATGGACATAAAATATTGCAAAGTAAGTATAGGTATATGAATTTTACATTTCACGTTTACGCAAACCACCCAAAATGTCTACCACTAGTTACCATTAACCAACGGTACGTAGAAAGGCAATAACTCAACAGGCGGCCCGCGTGCCGGCCAGGGGTGGCTTTTCACCGGCCAGTGCGACGCTCAGGGCGGACATCCGCCGGAAGTGGGCGGGGCGACGCCGCCGCCATCTTGTGCTCACAGCGCGTGCGCGCCGTGCGCCTCTCGTTTCACGGCAAACAAACACCCGTGGGAATATCCTTTTCGAGATAAAAAGATGGGCTTCGAGGAGAATAACTTTTCGCGTCACTGTGAAAAATTTATGCTGCCACGTATTTTTGCGAAGAAATTCAAGAGCGATTTTAAGCATAAAAGTTGACATAAAAAATGGTAAAACTGAGAAACTATAGGTAGGTACTAAATTTTTTGTAGTTGAATGTTAGCGCTTAGTAGGTAGGTATTCATGGAATATTATAGGAACTAAAATAGAGAACTACATTAGTTCTGGTAATCTTGATATACTTCAGTTGCTTCGTCTAATTAAATACCTACCTAGGACACCAACCAAGCAGTATTTCTAAATTAGCAGCTTTGGGCCCCTGATCACAAGAACTTGAGGAATTCCATTTAGATAGTTTAGATTCTAAGACAATGAAGACTAGGTACTGTAAGTAGGTATTGCAGTGGAACGACGAATCTCATCATAGGTGCACATAAGTCAAACCATTGACGAGATCACGTCCACCTTACAACAGCTTACATGCAGAAACGCATTTTACAGCAGATTTAGCGGATTGTGGTCCAAAAATTACACGGTCACCACCTTATAAGTAGGTATGTGAAAACAAACCCGCAATCCAATCGCTGTTAGCAATAGATAGCCACCAAATACCCAGATACTATCTCGGTCGACATTTCTATGACAACTAAATATTAGGTTTCGGTTTGTAGGTAGTAGCACTCGTCGTAGATGTCGTAGATGTCCATGTTACCTGCGAGCATAGCAAAACTTAATGCATAATCCGACATTAAAATACCACAGAAGGTATGTGAATGTGAGTGATTAAAAGTACGAAAAATGTAGAGTGTGTAGAGTTTGAGACAAAATTTTTTATAAATGACGAAAGATAACACGAAAGTGTTAAGTACGAAGACGTTTTGATCTAAAAGGAATCGCTATATCGATAAATAAGATTGCTCATGATGAAAGAAATGAAATTAAGAAAATATGTGCGTATTTTCTTATAACTCTACTATAAATCTTCGTATGCTAGGTATGTATGTAGGTACTCGTAGGTACAGCAAAGTGTACCTACTTAGATAATTATAAATAGAATGGAAGACGTTAAACAACTAATATCATGTACCTATCCGTCGCCATTACCAACTTCATCTTATTTCTTCCATGTTCACTTCGTTACCATACCTAAATAAAAACTGGAACCTTTACTGCGTCGCCTAGACTAGACCATACTGAAACTTATTATGGATACCGGTATCCGGGGAATGCGCGCCTGAGCGGCCAATGGCCGGCCAGTGTTGGGAAAAAACATTTTAATGAGGCGAGTTAATGCCTATTTGACTGCAAGTCGTAACGACCAACAGGATGTGAATACTGCCTTCGTAATAGGATAGCTCGGAGCGTGTTTACCTAGCAGTATTTATCTACCTAATTGGTAATTTGTCGATTATTTTTAAAGAAACTTTTTAGTAGAGTTTGGAGGCGGTTGCGTTAAATTCTTAACGTGACTGTGGTGGAGGAACGTACCTAAGTTATCCCAAAGTTTATATAAAAATGATAAATAGGTACGCTGTATTAAGTTGATTAAAATAACTTCTGCCTTTTAATTTCATAGTGTGAAATTTCATTTCCTCTACATTTTTTAACGCTGCTCTCTCGTAGTCCAACACTGGACACTGAATCGCAGGTGACATGAAAAACACACAAAGACAAGAACACAAACACATACATCTTATGTTGTTCCAAAGTACCAAGATCTTAGGAAGGCGTAACTTGGATCTTACGATAAAAACCATGCTGAAAACTTTAATATAGCAGACATTCACAAAATGTTCGTAGATACCTAGTAGGTAGGTATCTACCCGAATTTATGATTGACCGTCCCCTGCGATGTAGAGTGGCGATGTAGCATTGGATAGTACCTAATGGTAAAGCATCTCATTACGTTAAGACACCATTAATGAAAGAAGAACAAGAAGAACAATGACACGCCCAAATTATTATTTTTCAACTTATTAAATTACTTATTTAATCATTCACAAACAGACGAACTCTCAACATGATGCCACGCTATTAGCATTTTCTTACCATTAATTAAACAAAAATGACTAACTACATGGTTTTGGTGGTTCAAAGTAATTTTATTAAGTTCACAATAAATGTATTATTTGGTGATTAGTGTAACAAGATTTGATTTTTATTCTATGCCTATGAATATTCATAATTGTTCAGCAAGCGTGTTTGTATGTTCGTAATTAATCAGATGGGCAATTTAACTATATTTTATTATTATACTCTTATTTTACTGACTTTTGTATGAGTAGGTATGTGAAAACGACGTCGGCGATTAATTTTCCTTGATTTAAACACAGATAAAATATTAAATTAAATAAAACAGTAACATGCTCGGGATAAACAGGCGGAAATGTACGCTATACCATAAAACGTTAATGGCCTGAAACTTAATGCTACTTAAATCAAATTGCTATTAAAATTAAGTACCTATGTTGTAGGTAGACTATTTTACTGAGCTACCTGTTAGGCAATGATTGGACCTAACTATAACAAACTTAAAAAATATTTTTAGTTTGGTAGGTTTGGTTAGATACTATTTTTTATACAAGGTATATGATTAATTTTCCACTAGGATCTGTTTAGGGTTGGGTGATTGATGAACATAATCATAAATCAGATTGATCTTAACTTATTAGCTAAGTAAAATAAGTTCACAAAAATGGATTAAAATAAAAAAAATTAGTAAGTCCTATTAAAATCATTACGAACATTTTTAACTATTAACAAATGAAAGACAATTCCGTATCTGGCAGGTGAGTTAAACTGAAGATTTTTCCATATAAACTAACAAACACACAACATCACATCAAACAGATGTACCAATTAAAACTTATATCCTACTAGGGGGACATAAAACGCAAACGAATTTGAATTCCGTCCGTCCGTATCCCGTATTCCCTCGACGGTGGCACCGTGGCAGTCGGCAGGTACCAGGGGCGCAGGGAGGCGAGACAGCTCTGCGTAAATCAAGCGACGTGAGCCCATCCATCATGAGGCGGGCGGCCATCAATCGCGACCGAAATAGGACGGCATGCCTATGGAGTGGAAGCGGATCGGCTCAACTTGGATATATTTTCACCTATACGATCGAAGCGTAGCATTATTCAATCTCTTGTAGATACCTAGGATTTTTTGTACGTAGCTGTTACTGGCGTGAAAACGTAGCGAATTTTTTTATGAATTATTTTATGCAACTTTTTTTTTTGTCCAGGACCAGCCAGATTGGCGACTGTTAAGAAGTGTGTGTGCAGGAGAGGACTTCAAAATGCTTATAAATAGGTACCTAGATGTTTCTCAAGTACTTGGATATAGCCGCAACGGATAGGAAGGTAGGTACCCACGTGACAGGTTTTTTTACTGATTTCAAAAAAAGGTGGAGGTTCTATGTTCGACGCCTATATTTTTTATGTAGGTAGGTAGGTAGGTACCTATTTCCAGCGATGTTTTCGTCACTTGTGGATTGTGGACCAATTTTTGTTTAGTTGAATGAGCATATTTGTGATGTGGTCTCATTTTCACCGTGTCAAGATCCGATGATGAAAAATCCTCAAATATTAGGTGTATGTAGATATTTGTCGATGTGGAAGTCGTTTTCGTTTTGATAAAATTATTTGATTCCACAATATCCAAAGTTCATGGAGTGAAATTAAGTAGGTATATTACCACCCTTTTATTAACTTCACCTGTCTGCACCTACGTATGTATGTGTGAAATGGAAGCTTCCAGTCTAAATATTCACCATTTTCACGAAATCCGAATTAACTAGAAAAACACAATGACAATGCAATATTCTGACAAATATGACATAAGGGTGTTTCTAGATTTTCAAAGTATTAATGTTTTAATTAATAGGAATTAATGTTATACATTATAGCCTTCCCCAAAAAATAAACTATTCGACACAAAAATAATTTTTCAATTCGAAGCAGTAGGTCCTGAGATTAGTGCGTTCAAACAAACTCTTCTGCTTTAATTATATTAGTAGGTATAGGAAACCAAAATAAACCTTAGTTTATTAAAAAAACTTATGTCATCGATCAATTTTATCTTAGAGCATCCTAAATCGTGATGTACCGAGAGTAGGTATCTACATATGTATATAAAAACTCCGCCACGTGTAAACGTAGGTAGATAGGTATACCAGATACTTCTTGGAATGCTAGCAAAGTATTTCATCGATGTTATTTAAAATTTTTGATCAAGACATACCTACCTACGTACCTACATGTGTTCTCGTACAATTGGCATCATAATCGTATTGTTGGTGAGTTTATTGATGATAATATTCGTTTAGAAACCCAAAAATTTAGGAGCCTAAAAATAATAAATTCCTACGGTAGTGATTTAGAAGGAAATGAAAGAATAACTTTAAAAAAAGTGACAAATAAACTTCTAAGTGCGGTGTATTCATCTGCCTATAAATTTAGTAGGTAGGTAGGTACTATTTTCTTACCTTGAGGATAGAAAAAACAAAATAATTTTTTCAACATGTTACGTGATGACTATGAATAAATAAGATACCTATCTTGATTGTTCGCCAATAGACTAAACATTGATTAATGACTAAAATCGCTCGCATAAAAAATCAAGTCTTAAATCAGTATCGGCATTCAGCGATGTGTCAAACAATAAGACAATAGCAATGCCAGCTTGGTACCCAGACGTCTTATTGGATAGGACGTCCTAATTAACTCGTTGCATTACAATAGATGTTCGTCTTATTGTTATCGCATCGCGAAGATTCGTACTACAGTTACAAACATGCGTTGAGACAGTATAGCATGACCTGCATGACAGAAATCGACTAGCATTTCATGATATTTTCTGGATACAGGATAACACTGGATATTTTCCCGATATAATGGGATAATTGCCCCGGTTTCCAATACGTTGTTACAAGAATCACTTTTGTAAGGGTCTTTTTTATTAGAAGCGCTCCCCCGCATCTGTTAAAGCCATCCAACCCTTACGAGTAAGATAGGGCACGCACATAAAGTCTATGTAAGAGAAAATTTATCGCAGCGAATATTTGGGAAGCCTTAAAATAAAGTCTGTAAGTATATTTTACATGTGTTTAATGTTCATATTCGACAAAGGGTTGTCACTGATCCGCAATTTGTGAAATACAATGATGGATTGAAATTGAAAACTCTAGCCTTCAGGACGAGGAAAAAAGTGATGTAGGTACGTGTGCGTTAAATTGTTAAATTTAATTAATTATTTTACATTGGTAATCGGTGAAGACATGCGTTGTAAGTGTAGGTATAGTAAAAGTAGAGTAAGTAGGTAACTAATTGTTAGACAAGTTAGATATGAATTTAATCCTAATGGATAAAAGTGTGGATAGATAAACATCTACCTTTTTAAGTAAATAAGTACCTACTAACCCAATCGGCTGCAGTGGATTTTAGTGAGTATAAATCCCACTTAATCTGAACACGAGGAGTGTTTAGCGTTGATGTCCAGGAATCCCCAATTTATTAATGATAACAAAAACAAAAACGAATCTACGAGATGCTAAAGCAATAAACGTCGGCCACTCTACAAGAACCAAGAACTTTGTCAGCATTGAAGCTATCGCGGATTTCTCAATACAACGCTTCACACTCAATAACGCTTCACACTCAAAGCCCCACACTAGGATTCCCTGTGTCGTGGGTACCTTGGACAACACACAAGACAAGGACACACACCCAGACCGAGAACGGAAATTTAAACTCATCATTCAAATTGCCGCCTCGCTGGGAATCGAACCCAGGACCCTCGGAACAGCGATCGGCGTGTTAACCATTGCGCCATTCGGGTCGTCAAACAAACAATCAAACAAACAACCGTTGAAATATGTAGGTATGTAACGATAGTTCGCATCGCACGACGATAATAACTTGCGCTTCGTAAAATGTATTCGATAGACGGCGGAGTATATTTGCGAACATCTAAACACATCACATTTATTCGGTTGATAGTTCCCGAGAAGTGCTGCTAATAAGAAAAGACGTACCTATAGGTAGGTATATAATTTGGATATTATTATACCTATTGGTGGTAGGAAATATTGGGATGCCGCGATAATATCTATTATTTTGATGAATGAGAGAATTAATTCTAGAAATCTTGTAGGTGATAGATACATTATGTAGGTATTTTATTCAGGAAGAAGATCCATTGCAAAGGTTCAAGTAAATCGAAGGAAATTGATAGACCTAACTACATGTGCGTTCATGTAAATTTTCTCCGATTAGGTAACTTTACGCAAAGATGGGCAAAATGTTTTCATTATTATCTACACTTACAGTTTAAATTTCATCAAAAAAATACCTTCGACTACACCTGGGCGGCGCTCCCGGGGGCATTTCCGGGCCTCCAAATGTAATTGTAATATGTAGGTATGTAGCAAATCCTGAATAAATTTTGCCCAGATTTGCCTACCCAGGCGTACCTTTTTACGGCATAAATTTTATACCTACTTACAATATCTTTCCTTTTAGTGCTCCACGTCGCTGCAACATACCTACTCGTATTATTAGTTCAGTTCTAGCCATTGATTCAGACGTTGGTTTGTCCGTCAATCGGACAACCTCACGTATTTTTAAACATAAGTATTTTTGTTGTTTATTACATTTGGTTCCGTGACTTAATATTATTTTGAGATAGCGGAAAATTTAAATATGAACCGATAAAGCAAAGAGAACAGAACTTACCAAAACTATCTTCACCTTCTCTTGGAATATATATTTTTTAAACATACCTTTTTTTAAAATTAACACAGAATTATTTCCAAGGAAGTTACGTCAGATATTCTTTAACATAGGTAGTATGTTATTTATTAAACAAGAAATACTTAAACGTAATAAATTATATAACTATTTAATATCGCTTTGAAATATGTTATCAAATAATCATAAAGTCATTTCTAAGCGTCGGTCACAAGTCACAACAAAGTGTCTGCGCGTGCAATGTTGCCAAGTAATTTGTATCGGGATCTTTAAGGGGAATTAATAGCAGGAAATGTTCGTATTAATAATGTTGGAGTGCGAATAAATGTAATGAAAGCATCTTTCAGTGTATGATGTGGATTCAAATTAATCAAACGTAGGTACGCTATATTTTAGATGTTCTACGAGTAAATTATAAACGTAGAAGAGGAAGAGCTGAGGAAATAAATATGATTAGAAAGAATGGATTATTATATTTGAGAATCTTGGATATGATGATTTTAATGATAGCTATTGTGCTCTACGAAAAAATTTAAAGAAGGTATTAAAGTTTAAAATAACAGATTCTATAAAATTGTTTTGTTTGTCACATAGGTAAAATGGTGGTAGGTCTCATTACACTTTTTAATACTTAATTACCCGTTTTTAAATTGCGTTGAATATAAAACAATATTTCGCGACACCAAAAAGATTGCGAGAACCAAAACCATGTGTTTTTAATGGTCGCTAACATCTCCATCAAACATTAAGAGTTATGACATTAAAGACGGCCTCATTAGAGCAATTAACACAATTAGACGTTCATAAGAAGATGCCGAAAAAAATGTCGTCATTAATAGCCGATCTTGTTAGCTGCTACCGAATTAACGAGGATCGCTCTAAACCGATCATGTAATTACGATCACCTCGACCTCTTCGCCACCAGAATACCTACCTCGTGCGAGGCGGGGCTGCCCTCCGATCAATACGCTACGAGGCTACGACCGAACACGCCGCTCTACAGAACTATCGCCGTCTCTGTTCGTCGCATGCGAAAAGTCTCGAGCGGGAACGGGACGGGGCGTCCTTTTCCGATTCGCTAGCGGGCACCTCCATGGGCGTACCCCGGCCTCGTCATCGGATGATCCGACATGGCTCAGTCGTCGAACGACTGCGTTCCGTGCGCGTGTGCACCGGCGGCGAGTATCATGAGCACCGCGTGAACGCACCCTGCCACCATGCTCGTGCCCCCGGAGATGATGGCGGCCCAATCCAAGCTAGTCTACCAGATGAACAAGTACTACAACGAGCGGGTCGCCAACCGCAAGGCGCAAATCGCTAAAACAATTCATGAAGTATGCAGGATAGTTCAAGATGTTCTCAAGGAGGTGGAACTTCAGGAGCCGAGGTTCATCTCGTCTCTCACCGACTACAATGGCCGGTTCGACGGCCTCGAGGTGGTGTCGCCTCACGAATTCGAGATCGTTATCTACCTGAATCAAATGGGAGTGCTCAACTTCGTGGACGATGGCTCCCTCCCTGGATGTGCCGTGCTTAAGCTGAGCGATGGCAGGAAGCGCTCCATGTCCCTGTGGGTGGAGTTCATCACCGCCTCGGGATACCTTTCAGCGAGGAAAATCCGCTCCAGATTCCAGACCCTGGTCGCCCAGGCGTGCGACAAGTGTTCCTACAGAGACTGCGTGAAAATGATCGCCGAGACGACCGAAGTGAAGTTGCGGATCCGTGAACGTTACATAGTGCAGATAACGCCCGCTTTCAAGTGTGCCGGACTTTGGCCTAGGTCGGCGGCGCATTGGCCGCTGCCGGCCATCCCGTGGCCGCATCCCAACATCGTGGCCGAAGTCAAAACGGAAGGTTTCGATCTGTTATCGAAGGAATGCATCGCTCTGCAGGGGAAGAACTCCGCGATGGAGGGCGACGCGTGGGTGCTGAGTTTTTTCGAGGCCGAGAACCGTTTGCTGCAAGGCGGTTGCCGGCGGAAGTGTTTGAGCACTCTCAAAACGATCAGGGACAGGCACCTCGACCTGCCCGGCAACCCGGTGACGTGTTATCACATGAAGACGCTGCTGTTGTACGAATGTGAGAAACACCCTAGGGAGCACGAATGGGACGAAGGTGCGATAGGGGACCGGATTAACGGAATCTTCCTCCAGCTGATCTCGTCGCTGCAGTGCCGGCGGTGCCCGCACTACTTCCTTCCGCACGTGGACCTGTTCAAGGGCAAATCGCCGACGGCTCTCGAGAACGCTGCCAAGCAGGTGTGGCGGCTGACTAGGGAAATGCTTACGAATTCCAGAGCGTTTGAGAAACTGTAAGCTGGCACGCCCCGGCTGATTCCTAATTCTACCGTATATTAATGTGGAGTGAGTGAACTAGTGATTTACCGCTATTTAATATTCATCCTCGAGTCATTTTTAGTAGATTAGCAATGTTGATTAGGAATGTGCGATTGGTTCCAATAGGAACAGTGATGATGCCCTCATGAGACTTGCAAGTGGTACATGCGTTTGTCGATGTCGGTTCGTGAAACTCTCGAATATTCCATACGGAGCGGACAGACTGTAAGTAGAAGTGATAATACTAATAGAATAGGACCTCTTTCAAATATTATTTGTGATATAATGTAAATAGCTTATCTGTTGTACAATTTTAGTGATATTTAATTTAAAAAAACAAAAATCGTGTATTTATTTGACTGAAATCTTTTAAAGTAGGCGTATAATCTTAAACTATTATAATAAATATTTTGCAATTACTACAAACTCTTTAATTTTTGGCCGATTTATTTTTTACATTGAATATTTTATTTCCAAATTAATGTAACAAAGTATTGTTGACGTTGAACAAATTATTTGTTATCTCCAAAGACTAAGTACACTAAATAATTGAACTTTCAAATTGTGGCAATTCTTATAATTGATACAATACATAATTATGTAACTGAAAATAATGATTAAACCTTTCTTACTAATGATACCTAATGTTTACAACCCATGTAATAATATGAGACACATGAAGGAAGAAACAGCAAATCATTTAGGCCTAAGCATAAAGCACGGCTGGGAAACACCTAAACACAAACAGTTTAAACTCGTTACCGTAACATAAAAGTCACACACTCTTACTTCGTGATTTAACATCAAAACATTTTATTGGCATGAAATCTGAATAAGATTACGATTCGATTACCATACAAATATCTACATGGGCAAGCAAGTTCCCAGAATTACTATTGATGTTGTCTGTTGACACACATTGAGTCATGCACAATCTCGACTAACTTGATGGTGACTTCAAAAAACACTAGACAAGACATTTAACGTTTTTATTTATCCACAAAATGTGCTCTATGTGATTAATAATAATGATAAGCTTCCATCCTTAATTTATAATACAGATTTTATTAGTGCCGTTTTACATTAACATCACTTTGTAGCTACCGAATTTTTTTAACATAGTTAATACTCGTATCATACATAGCGAATGGAGTTTAAACCATCACACAATTACATAAACTTAACAAACACACTAACAGTCAGTATTAGTATTTCTATGAATCGCTGTGATCCTAAGTAACAGGAAAATATATGAAGGACCAGTGGCACACACCCACAATCCCAAATCGAACACGACTGTTAAAACTCTGTATTTGTCGGGAATAGAACCTGAGACCCTAACCGACCAAGCTACAAACACAAAAAATTGCAAATGTCAAGACAGTAAGAAAACTAAATGCTACATTCTGCATGTAACCTAAGATAATTGCCAGAACAATAAAATGTAGAGACTACAATAATACGCCTAAAGATCGGACCGTCCGTCCGTCCGTGGCCTGCCTACACAAAACGTAGGTATCGCGTTACACGACAATATTTCAGTAGAGTCGCGATTAAACTCTACGTTTTAGGTTACAATCTGTACGCTGAGGAGTTGAATTAATGCCCGGGGCCGTGGGCGGGCCTCGCTTTGTTTGAACAGTTACGGCCACAGAAGATGTAGAGTTTCGATTAGAGAACGTGGAAGATATTGGCCACAATAAATTACATACTCTACTATGTTGTATTTGTTCAACTAGATTTTGCCCGTAACTTGGTTTGCGAAGATTCTGTAACGGAGACCTATTGCGAAGTGTCCCGTGCTATGCTTAAGTAGGTTTAGCTATTTTGATTACCTTCACGTATCAAGTTGTATTATCCTGACACTCATTAAACTTTTTATAAGAGATTTCCAGTAGCGATAATGAGGTACCGAAAAATTCTTTCGATAGATTTTTGAAGTTATAAGACACACAGACAAAAATAAAAGTTAAAGAAGCAGGAATAAGATATTTTCCTGTATCAATAACATTATTACATTAATGTTTAAGTTTAACCGATTTCCAAAAGAGGAGGAGAGGCTTTAAATTGGAGGCCTATACATATATTTGTATGCGCCACTGATTTCTCCGTCATTTGTAAACTGATTTTTTAATTATTTTTATTTCAAAGAGCGCATTTCAAGATTCAATTAACACCAAATCAGAATCTAGTGATGGAACTCCTAGGAAAATCGAGGAAAACTCTCAAATTTTATAGGCACTTACCGAAGAGTTTCAGATAATTTCTTATACATGTTTACTTGTAGATATTGAAGTCGGTTTTGTTCTGTAACAATTTATTATCTGCCATTGTTTTTATTGTTCTGACAGTCTAGTGGGAGTGATATAAAATCCAGGTAGGTATATAAAAGCCTGGTTAACCACATAAGTGCTATTGAATCGCGATGAGTCACGTATAGAGTAGATACAAGTATGTAGATATATAATATTTTTCTAATTATTTCATACCTTATATTTATTATTTATGCATTTAATGAAAAACAAAAATTTTGCCCGTACTCAGTTACTTAACATTACTTCTAAAATGTAGGCCAATTTGTAATGAAGTAATGAATTTGGTTCTGTTATAAAAGGTTAAAATATACTACATTTAGATACCTACTAATTTAACCTTAGTACATCTAATTAATATCTATTTCTGATGTACCTAAGTATAAATTAAGATCTAAGCTATATAGTTAGGTATGTGTATGTAAAGGAAGAACCTATTTATTATATTTGGCACATAATAAATATAACCTAACACAGCCGTTTATACATAAGCATATAATTAGTTCCCACATTTATCTATGTAGTTAAGATGACGTCACGGGACCGAACCTGAGACGTGGGATCGCAACAGTTTAGATAAAAATCTTGTAACCTGATACAATGCACAACATCTACCTTCATTAAGTATCGCTCCATTGCGTGTGAAGGTGCATTCCATAAGTCTATGGGATCGACGGAGTTCTTACCAAAATTTGAATAAACTTTACATAAGCATACAGGTACAAAAAATCTCTAACGGATCCACATCTGTGTAGCTGATAAAAAATTGAAAATTAAGATAAATATAATCGTAATAATGGTTTTAGGTAATTTTTAAGGTAAGGTCTTTGTCGATTTGGCGCACAATACAATCTAAATTACGGCTTAACCGATGCCGCGATGGATGGATGAATGGATGGTGTTTTGCAACATTCATTTTGTTTCAATAATTCACAAATGTATGTCAATTTAGAGTTTTAGAGTATTTACGTTTCCCAGAATCAAGTAGGTATAAATATTTTTCGAAAGTCCGTACCTCAAGGCATAAGTATGTTTCTCTAAAAAACCGAAGCAGTGCAGTGGTAATTAGATTTATCTACAAGTAAAAAATTACGTGGATGAAAAGAAAACAACTAAATTATCTATGTCAGGTTTTCGGGAGGCTTTGACAGATAGGACAGAGATGGTTTTAACCAGAACGGAGCAAGAATACACATTCACACACCATTATCACTGACATAATCATTAAAATTATCGAAATCATTGGTACCAGTCATTAATGGTCATTTTCGTGACCGTGGCTCGTTTGAATTGGATGTTATTTAATTAAGAGACCAAAATCATTAGTTTTCTCCTGTGTGAAGCTTTTAACGAAGTGATTAGAAATAATTTTAACTCCGAGGTATAACTACTTCTTGATTGATACCGTCTGTTAACTGGATTAACCATTCTAGGACCCAATTAGGGTCTTGTTTTAAATCGGTTACAGATGTTAAATACGACAACGGATTGGTGGTTCCTATTGCATGCTCGTTTGATATCGTTTGATTTTTGACAGCATTTTGTTTATCCTTTTAAAATCATTTCAATAATATACTTAAACTTAATTAGTGTTATTACGCACGTAACTTTTTTAAAGTTCTTGTATCTGAACATTCTACCGCATCTGATATCACGTATTCCTCCACCGGACTTGTATGTAGGTAATTACTATAACTATATCCCTGTTATAATAAGACAAAAGAAAATTAACATAACATTTCGTCCGAATCTATTAACGTAGGTAGGTATAGGTACTGGGCAGAATAAACATAATACTTTTTATGATAATGAAGAGACACGGTACACGCCCAATTCTATTCTTTATAAACTGAACAAGAATGTTTTATCATAGACAGGACGGCAGCTACAAAAAGTAATTTAATTATAAGAGAGACAAGTAAAAAAATATATATTAGGAACTAGCTTTGCTACGCAAAATTGCTCGTTCCGGTTAGATATATTAATTACAATTAAAGCCTAAACCTCCCTCGACAAATGGACTTTCCAACACAAAGAGCTTAATAAATCGAACCAAGTAGTTCCCGAGATTAGCCCGTTCAAACAAATAAATAAACTATTCAGTTTTATTGTAATATATATCTAAGCATATGCATAGCAAGCAAGTATCTACCTATGGGTTGTTTGATAATGACAACAAAAAAATAATAAACTTTTATTTTACTTTTAGATTTTCGCCCCTTCAATGTCTAATGTCGAAGAACTGATGAAGAATTAACATATCTTTATCTTTAAATGTTTTTACTTATAGAGGTATTACCTACCGCCCGTACCTACCTACTTATCATACCTATACTATACGCACCGTTACCATAGCTCGCCAACTTAAATATGTATTTTTCTCTTTTCTAATGGCGTCTGGTTATCGCCATATTGAATTTTGATTACAGTCATATCTCGAAATGTGACACTCGCAAGAATAAAGCAAATCGATTGAGGTAAGAATAATGAAAATCGGCTTACGCGTTATGACAAAAGTGCCACGAAGACCAAACTTAACATAGTTAACATAAACACAATACACATACCTGCACTGATTTTTTGGTATATGGTAGCAATCGAGCAAGCAGTATCACCCCTCCGCTGACGTCCAAGACAACTGTGTACGACACAGAACAAGAACCAAAATGGGACTAGCATGGTTAGAAGTTACAACGTTAGTTCGTTAATACATATGTACCTACGTATTTAAGGATGCTTGCTTGCTTGGATGATGTTAGTTGAAAGGACCATGGTTTGCCTCGCGTATTCAAGTAAGAAGTAGGCAAGCACAGATTTTGTGGACAACTGTGACCATTTCATTATAAATAATTTTTCAGATTGCTTTTTTAAACGCAGCATTGCCGCAACCACTAATATATCTTTGCGATGTATTCATTTCTCTGTACCTTTACCTGGTCAACGGAACCGTCGTTATACGCGCAATAAGATTAATAGAGGCACTAACTAAAAATGATACTAAGCTTAACTAGAGTGACCAACAATTTTCTAGATTTGAGTAGACTAGAGTTCTGTGTCGGTCACTGTACAATTGCTATTCCTTGTGTTTATTAAATTCGTAAAAAAACTAAAATGTTTGTTCTTTATACGTTAAGTATGTAGGTACTCCAAATTACGCTTAATGTACAAAACCCAAAAAGGGGGTCGTTTCAATAAACAAACAAGGATCTAAATACGGGTACAAGTGGCCGCATAAAAGTGTCCCATAAACTGCGCGCGCCGCCCGGCTCCGCCTACACAACTTTGTTCTTGCTTGTTTATTACAATTTACGGGTTCCAATACCGACAGTTTTTGAGAAATGTTTTAATGAATTTAGATTTCTGCATTTTAATTATAAATAATTTTGTTGCATATTATTTTGTCATAGGGTAAATAAATACAAATTTAATCTTTTCTTTAACTAGAAACGTTTTTTCCATAGGCATATTCCGCCTTCACATACATAGTTATTATCATAATACACTTAAGATATCATAGTATAGAGCATAAATTTATAGAAACTAAGATTTAAACTTACTATAAAATATTTTTCTCTATTCTGAACCTCTAAACTTTGGAAACAGTGCGACAAGACTGCGTGTCTTATTTTGTAATTTATGAAATAAATTTGTAATTAAATTATTTTGAATTAGAATATCTCGCTAAATAACTTAACGTCTAACAGCGGCGTAATACCTGAAATTTAGATTAATAATTGTATTAAATGCGGCATTAATGTGAAGATAAGTGGCCCGGCGTGGCATTCGGCTCGGCTCTACATCACGTTAATAGTGGCTCGTTTAGATAACTCTCACAAACTGTGTTGATTTTAGATTATAATCAAACATTCGTATGCATATTATATAATAAGGTGTTCGCGCCAGTTGCCGACCACCAAATATATTTATTTATTTGCGTGAACTCTACAAACCATGTTTTGTGTTGTCAACATTGAATTGACAATTTTATATATCAATCTGTGTAGTCAGTCTTGCGTTTCTTAAGTTTCCGTATAATTTTACCATTTTGACGCGAGTCTGTGTAGGTATAGTTTCAATTCTTAAAAATAATGGTTTTTGAGTAAACTTCCAAATTTTAATAGGAAAATAATAATTCACATCGAGACAGCTAGATATGCATATTAAATTTAATAAAGATGTTGTTGGAAATGTGGATTATTTTGTTCTATTTTCTCATGGCATTTTAAAGGATTTAGTATAATTATAATTTTGTTCTAACATAATTTCTGAAATTGTCTATCACTGGTACAAGCACCGCAAATGCTCTATATTATCGCAGTACCTAATTAAAGTTTAAGTATATTCACACTAGATATTGCCACCTTACCGTCTAACTGTTTAACGCCAGCTGCAATATTACTCTTGGATATCTTTATGACGTCATTCAAGTCTTTGTAGCGTGTGACTAAATAACACGTGAAACTTATTACGAATTTTATCCCGTATAGAAAAAGCACAGCGCGCCTCATAGCCCACTATCTATACTATCTTTCGGTTATGGACTTGTCTCAATGTTAAAGTCCACATTTCAGCCATAATGGGCAAGACCCACTGGTTATAGACCTTCTTGTGACTAATGTGTTGTGATAATAAGAACGAGAAAATCTGTTGAAATCTTCCAAACGCTTTCTCGCTCCAAAGATTTCGTATATCGATGGTTGAAACAATTTTTGTCAAGTACCTACCTACTATATTTTTATAAGTAAACGCCTAGATTCAGAAGAGCGACAATTCATAACTTATTATCGTTGGAAAAATGTCAGGATCATTTCAGATCAGTCAGTTCAAATCAATCAATTTGTATTATTGCTCAGCCACTTGCCGTTCAATTAGTAGATAAGTACAATACAAGTAAATCATAAGTGCAAGCACATAGTAGATATCTATACAAAATTTCTTGTCCGTGCTGTTGACGGCTAGAATCAGCAATTATTTTTATGGTAGAGCTGTTATTGAACTAGGAGGTAGGAGTCCCCTATCTGGAGTCATCGCGGACTTTAGCTTACGATATAGGTACCTAAAAGGCATTTTCATCAAAACCAGTGTAATAATGAAGTTTGTAAAATGTCACTTCCGTTGGATTAGTGGAAGTTATTGTAATTCAGCGCGTTAAGATTTGAATTATTATCACAATATATGCTACAAACATGTTGAAAGTTAGATAAAACTGTGTAAAAACATGTAAAAACTACACCAATCGCAATACAAAAACGTGACTGCTGGGGTGTCAGGTGTCCGCATTATTTATTATGCCTTTTTAATCTATGAAAATCTTTAAATCCACAAGGAACATTACATACCTAAAGGAAGATAAAAAAATTACCGTCTTTCTGATGCAGTCGGGTAAAAATATATGGATGGAATTTTACTGCTCACGTCTGCATGTAATTTAATGCACTTAAATTAACAAACAATTAACATTAATTTTATTGGAAAATATTTTTCCGTTTTTGTGTAAATGTTAAGAAACTTGTATAGAGGCCATTTTATGACAGGTGATCATTTGATTCGCTATTAAAATGAAAAACTTATTACTTCTTATTTCTGTTCCGAGACGCGAGAAGCGAATAGTTAGCCTACCAAGTTATAACTGTATGATGACAAATACCTACCGACTTCTGATATGTTCAACAGATGAAACTGGGAATCGTATATTCGTTGGCTGTGCTGTGCTGATGATTGTTGATTATTATTGGCATTATTATCTTTCCGCGAAGCCGAGAAATGGCTCGTCGTGTTTAGGAGAGCAAGTTGAAAATTACTTTCTTTCTTCTCTTTTTTAAAAAAAAAAAAACGAAAAGTCAACACAGTATGTTGGTTTTTTGGATTTTTACAAAAATGTTTTTATGGTTTGCTTTCCCTCAAGAATGTATTTGAGCCCTTTGACATTTTTACTTGCTTTCTCAGTTGTTATTAAAAACAGTAAAGTAAAGTTTAAGCCAGTAAAAACTAGTAAAAACCAGTAAAAACCAGTAAAAATACCAGGAGTCTAAAGTTCACAAGAACCTAAACGGGACACCTCTCACGCCGTTGTTCTAGTTATATTCAATTTTACGCTATAAAATTTTACAATCTTTCACAACCGACGGCTAATTTATGGCATTTTTATAACACGAGTAAACATAAATAATAATATGGGCGGACGGGCATTTCGAGAAATTGAATAGTACACAAATTATAGTAATAATGAGGGGGCGAAACGGGGCGGGCGCCCGTCATAATACCGAGGAAAAAAATTTGGGGCAACATATAAAAAACTACTGCGTTCCTCGCATCAGAATAGAACATTTAAAAAGAGTGACGATTGTACTTTAATAGTGGAATCGTGTTTTGACATGTCGTCGACTTAATGTAATGATATAAAAGTAGAAACGTGTCTCGGATGAACAGCGTGACATTATTTTTTTTTGTTAATTGAAAAAGAGAAGACGGTGGACAGAACAACTGTAAGATGGTAAGTTTTCATATGTTCATGTACAGTTGTTTTAGTGTGGTCAACGACGCTTTGCCATTAAAGGAAGAAGACAGGTTCCACTTTTAAAACTCTGCGGTTCAAATTTTCCCGGAAACCTTAGTAGAGTCATTTTGCGTTTTAATTTTAATCTGGTATGTAATGCTTAAAAAAATAAAACAGAATGAGATTTATTATGTGTTGTCATTCTTGACACAAATATTTCAATAGAAGGCATTTGATTAAGAAATTAAGGAACACCTTAATGAGTGTTTCTTGTTTCAAATTAGATTTTTTAAAAGTGTCAAGTTTCATATAGTATACATTGGACGTAGGAAGTGTTCTGACCGGCTCTATTCTCATCCGAGATTATTGGTGACATGGATATTACTATTAGTTGTATAAGTAGGTATACTACTATGCTACATTTACTGATAATACACCGGATGTCTTGATTAAAATTCCCGTCGGGAGCGAATATCTCAGGATACATGGAATGTCTTCGTGTGCTTATGTTAAAGTAGTACCTAAGTTCAATTTAGTATTAATTTTTTTTTATGAAAATCTAATATATCAGCAAGAGATGTGTAGGTATGTGATGATAACCCAACAATTGAATTTTCCCAATTACATTTTTATAATACACAAACGACAAATGAGCATATGAGAAACTAAATGGTGAGAAGAGACTAACACCAAAGGCATCAACGATACGAGTGGTGCCGACCAGGAAAGAAAAAGAAGAAAGAAAGAAAATACTGACTTTCAAACTACCACCTTCTATCGCTTCTTTCGATACAATACAATACAATACAAATCCTCTTTATTGTACACCATAAAATTTCACAGTAATTTATAAAATGGTATAAGTACAACAGACGGTCTTATCACTAGTTAGCGATCTCTTCCAGACAACCTTTAAAAAGTGATAAAAGCTAAACACAGGAAAAGGGTAGGGTGCACAAAAAAACAAATTGATTAAAACAAAATGTCAGCAGTAGCTTCAATAATTGCAATCCATATTTACAGGTATTAGTACAGGAAATAAAGTTATATATAAAAGGATATTCTGATTCTTAGGCATGGGGATAGATTCGTATTCTAGACCGCCCCGATATGGCCAAAATTCTTTAACTGCATCGTAGGACATGGTGGTTTGCAATTGATGTGTCTTCAGCTAATTCTATTCTCTACAATATTTCACAAATTAGTGTTAATGAAACTGGTGAGAACAACTTCCTAGTACATTAAACATGCCTTCTTAGAATAAAGTGTTACTAATTACAATTTACCGAAGCAAATATAAGAGATCCCCTCAACGCCGTACCTACGCAATTCGAAATTACTTGCGGCTGCATTATTTTATGTGGCAGCGCGGCCATTTTGTATTCAAACGAGCACATTCAGACACAAAACATCCTCTTTCGCTTATCTAAAGCGACACTCAATAGTTAAGTACACTTTACGTTAAGTGGCTCTCGAATGTTATAACTGGGAATAATTGCCTATTAACCACCAATTACAGATACCAGGCGATCATAGAATGGTGATAGATCGGGTGTTTAGTGATTTATGGACACTAACGGCCCACGACAATGGGTCAAGGATAATTGAAACCGGTGTTGGTTAAATTAGTTTATTAGGACTATAGGGACATATCTGTTTTTACAAAGCTTAACAATTCCATTGCTGAACTTGGCTTTTTTCTGAGGTCGGTCACTTACATTCGCGCAAATACGCGAACCCAACCAACCACCAACCCATAAGTGAAGGACGATCTTTAAGAATGATTATGCAAAGTAAGTATTTGACACATTTGTGGTTTTTCAAGCTGTCACACAGTCGTGCACTGAAAACATATTTTTTGCATTGTACAACCGTGAGTGACCAAGGTAAAATTTTAAAAGTCTTAATAGGTATAATATAGTTGTGCTTGCATCATACGCAAACAGTTTGCATTTAGGAGCACTGTCAATAGGCCCTTATCCAATCCTAAATCCTCTTGGATGTTGATGCCATATGTTCTGTTATCCTTAGGACATATAAAGGCATTTTTGAATGCATATCACCGTCAACCGAGCAGACAAGTCACCTGATGGTAAGTGGTCATCACCGCGCATGAACATTATTAGCTTCGCTCGCGTGTAAAATGTTTTTGCATTATCATTCCTTATTTCAACCCTTTACGGGTTGTTTTTTTTTAAAGTAGTACGTATATTTTTAAATTGATACAGAGCACGATCCAAATCGGAACTAGAATGTTTTTAATTGAGGATTTTCGGGTGCGCCCACAATTCGACGGATGTATATTTAAAAAACTACATTTCACGGTAAAACCTCTTTTTTGTATGAATATTATCATTAACACTGGGCCATTAATAATATGCTACATTATATATTCCATGGTTGGCCGAACGCTAAATAATGTACATATGTTTAATTTATGTTAAAACATGTAACAAGCAATCCCTATAAACAAAGAAAGAGCTCCCATGGCGTCGCCTCTGCATTTTCCCTAATAATAAATTTTAATAATTATCTATTATTTCCACGTGTAAATTAGTATGCCCCCTTGGTACCGGTGGCGCCAACCACATTATAACTCAAACTAAACCGTTACGAAACGCGTTTGTTTCCTGCGTACGCGCACGTCACTAATTGCATCATATCAAACGCATACAGATTGAAACGTGAAAATATTTGTTTAATAGTCGATTGATATCGGACAATAAAAATGCAGCGGCTGATATCATTTCCCAATATTCGATAAGTTTCTAAGTGCTTCACTTAAATATTAGGTATGCAGATACCTAATTATGTAGATATATCGCAGAGCCGAAAATAATGAATTCAGGCATAACAAATTTGGACAATGGCTAATGGCATCTTTCGTATTAAATAGGTGTTGGTTTGTTGAAAAATCCACAAATTTTGAAGCAAGTGCTAAAAAAATTGCCTTAGATTTTCTTACCACCAAACATAAAAAACTTGTATCAACATTTTTGATACGGTAATCAGTTCACAAGAGGATAAGGGATAATTTGTGTAAAAAGTTTGAACCAGGCTCTGCCAATCCGTGTAGGTATTAAGGTTTTGGTTATATAGAAATATCAGGGCTATTTTAACGTTCTTTGAAAACCAACTGGAATTACAAAGTATCTAATTGTAGTTGGGCAACGTACAAGCATGCGTAGCAGCTAGTAAAGTAAGTATAAGATTCTATCTTTATTCAAATGTCTGTACATACATAAGAACCGTTGTTAGTATTTTATCCATCTAAGGCCCTAATCATTTAGGTAAAACAAAATTATGTAAATATGTGAACATTATCTCACTGATCTGGAGATCATGGATAGCTACCAGAGAGAGCTCTCAGAATATTAAAATTTACTGGTAACTGGCTTTGCAAAAAAAGGAATTAAAAAGGGAAAAAACTAATCCCTTTCGTTGTAAGACGTAAAAGATCACAGTGTGCCTTAAATCAACTGCCAACACTCATCAACGCGAAAAACGAGGTTAATGAAAACCATAAATAAAACTGCATGACATAATCAGCAGGGGTGAGTTGGTCGTAGTCGAGCTGTAAGACGATCGTACGACCTAACTGTGCATCAGGCATTGCGCCCTATAAATAATCCAACATTTTCCACTTTCTATGTTGAAACAAAATGCCAAATACTTGCGCAAATAAAAGATTTAAGAAGATATCCTCGATATGTACAAATGATTAATCTAAATAGGCTCATTGAGTTAAAAACAAGAAAACATAAAAAATCTAAATTCATAGCGAAAAATTATTTCTCAGCGCATCACACCAAGGCTGCATAAGAAATGCACGAGCGCGTCCCGACCGACAAATTTCAATGTAATCTGTATAATATTACAATTTGCCGAATGAATTATTCAATATGGCGGTCGCGGCTCGATCTTTATTCGATTATATATTGAAATTTACATATGTACGTAATGCGCGCCGTGGCCTGTACCTGTCGTCCTAGTAATAATAGTTACCGGCTCTAGGGCGCCTGCGACCAGGAGCGCAAGCAGTGGGAGATCTAAATGGAAATTTTGCTAAGAATGTGAAATGCTCTCACTGCACGTTATTACTTCCTGGTCAACTCCACTTGGCTATTGGCTCCACTTCGGTTTGCACAAATTGATTTGGACACAGAAGATAATCAGAGACTTTCGAAATATTTATCTGCTGTGCCGAAACGTTTTGAAGATTTTGATTGCTCAAGTACTATGTATTAATGTTGTGTCAGTCTCAGGTTTAATAAATGGGGTATAAATTAATACGAAGAAGATATCGATTATTTCAAAAATCAATACAATACCAGTAATGAAAAATAGAAATTAAAATATAATGACATCACATAAACAGAACCTACGTCTTTTCTAAAATAATCTGAAACCCCTTTAACAGGTGCCGGTGCATACTGACGTATGATTATTAATATTTAATTTTGCGGTAATTGCCATCCTTCTAATTAATAACCGTAATAACGAAGTGACCAAATATTAATTATAATTAGGTAGTGAAATGCATAACGTTATAAAATTACTTATTGATTCCAGGTGGCTCTTTAACTTTACAAGGCTTCATGTACAATTTATACAATTTTTTAAATTTAAATGTGCTTTAGGTACCTGTGTCCAATGTATACCTAATTGCTGATATATGGCTAAAATAAATGAAGTATTTGTAATAGGGTACCTATTCAATGAATTTTCTCAAACATGGCGGATTAACATTTATGTGTACCTTCTTGGCATGCCCACAGTTTACTCATAAATGCCACAAATCCTATGATAATTTTGATAGAAAAAGATTTTATTCCCGAAAAAAAAAACAGATACCGTTAACAAAACATTACCGAAGCGAACAGTAAGTCCTTTTGGGTTATAAGTTACATAAAAAAGCACTAGGTACTTGTACATTGTGACTGCCATTGCACCAGAAAGTATCTCGTACTGTAATGATAGACGGCCCGCCCTGTTGCAATTAATCACACCTGAAATAGCATCATAACGACGATCTATGATCTCCGCTGCACCATAATTCATTCTCGTGAATAGCCCTGCTCGCTGGCTTCATCATTGATACGAGACTTGAGATCAACAAATTGATCTAGTTCAACTGTTCTGCTATTTAAGTATATGAAAAGTTTAATGTTACAAATGATGAAATAGTGTTTCATTGATATCCGCAACTCCACGTCGTGGATAAATATATAAGTAACTATACACAGTCACAGCCCCACACTAGGATTTAAAAGTGATTTATTTTGAAAAATACGGAGGTAGCAAATATTTAATGTTAGGTAGCAAATGGTAGCAAATAGGTAGCAATTGTCTAAATCTACATCAACGTTAAATGAGTTAATAAATTTGGAGTGACCCGCCATTCTGACGGAGACTGTGTCGTGGGTACCATCGACAACACAAAAGACAAGGACATACACATACACCCAGACCGAGAACAGAAACTCATTATTCAAATTTCCACCTCGTTTGGAATCGAATCGAGGACCCTAGGAACAGCGATCCGGCTTGTTCACCATTGCGCCATCCGGGTCGTCAATGCCGGGATGTCATGCGCTGATGAGGAAAAAGCGATGAAACCGTTCCTAGCTCTTGGAGTACGAAACAGAACCACGTTTGGATAACATTGGACGGCAATAGCCAGGCATACATAATAGTGACCCTTCTCACCAGGATAAAACTGGTAAACCTTGGCGACCGCCGACGCAATAACTTACCAACTGCTTCCATTGCTCAGTTGAATATAGCGTACGTAAAGATCTGATTGTATTCTAGGACTAATGGGAATAACATTTTACGTAGGTACCTAAATCACCAAGTTTCCACCGTGGCTTCAATTCAATGACACCCCTTAGCAGTGCAAGCACTCTTTCTCGTAAATGTAGAGCATTTCAATTCCCTAACGCTGAAGATCAACACCATCATAAGGGATTTAATTGCCAATGAGAGTTGGAAGTTTATGTCACCGTAATCCCTCCAAAATTACTTGCGAATATTGGCGTACTACCACACATCTAAAGGTACTTAGCTCGAATGACCAATAAAGATGTTACAAGACGATGGGCTGCAAGCCTAGTTGTATCACCGTAATGTTTAATATCCTAGTAATCCTTGTTTTTCGGTTGCCATTATGTGCAAGACACAACGACAAGAACACATACTCATACTAAAAACAGTATAAATTTCCTTCTCGCTAAAATACGTACCCAGGACCCTTCGGAGAGCAGTACGGCATATAACCATTGCACCATCTGAGTCTACCTAAATAGTCAGGCCACAAACAAGCCAGCATTAGGAGCCTTACAGTCTACGAAACGGTCGCTTGAGTGCCCAGTCATTGTATAACAAATACTCAGAATACATTAGGCCGTCTAGACATTCAAATTACCACTTGATACCTAGGATAACGTGTTATTTGTTTTTGGGCCGTTCACGTTTTATATTATAACTAGCTTCTGCCCACGGCTTCGCCCGCGTGGAATTCATTTTATATCGCGAAACGGGATTTTTCATACAAACTTTCATCCCCTATTTCAAGCCTTTAGGGGTTGATTTTTGAAAAAAAATTAACCTATGTGTGACTCTGGGTCTTCAACTATTTTCATTCCGAATTTCATCCAAATCGGACCGGTGATTTAGCCGTGAGAACATCACAGACAGAAAGATAGACTCACATTTATAGTATTAGTATGGATATTAAGGCCCGATAATGTTCACATCCTTAACTTATTGCTGGGAAATAGGGTTAAAGTTACGAGATCCCAGGATTACGATTACCGATTATAGGACATAAAATAAATAGGTAAATAATAAGTTATACATTATTACATTATTACCCCCGCACGAGCATGTCTTGTGTCGCGAGTGGCATGAACAACACAATGAACATATCACTAATTAAAAATACTAACGCTTCACACTGGAATCATGAATCTGAGCTCTACACTACGATTCCCTGTGTCGTGGGTGCCAAACAAGCCGTGAACAACACACAAGACAAAAACACACACATCCAGACCGAAAAATAAAATTCAAATTCATCATTCCAATTTCCGCTTCGCTTTGAATCGAACCCAGGACCTTTGGAACAGTAATTCGCCATGGTAATCATTTCGTCATACGGGTTGTCAAAATAGCCACATTGGAGAACAAAATTCATCTGTGACTCGGGAGGAGTTATCCGGTAACCGTCACTTTGCATAATTATATGGCTTCAACCCAATGGGCCTATTTATGTAGGTAGGTACTCTGTGCTACGGGGTCGTGCAATGTCCATTTTTAACTCTTAGAGAGTTGTTGTAAAGCTTGAAGTTTTTGTGTGTGACATCGTAGCTGCTAAATTGACCGATTATGATGCAGATTTTATTGTTAGAAAGTTGACATTATGGAAATAGTTCCTAGGTATAATTTATTTATAAGGATGTGTTCAGGAACCTGATGATGATTCAATAAAGGATTTGCTTAGTATGGAAACTTTGAATTTTTACATTTTAAGTTATAATTAAGTGACTAATTAACAAAACTCATAAAAACATTTATTAAACATGACTTGAATCATAAATTCATATTCCGTCTCTTTACTGGATTACAGTAAAACATTCTGTACATTGTATTGTTGTACACAAAGTATGGTTTATATTTATAAGTCGGTCGTAAACTAGCAAGTAACCCAACACTAGCGTAACATCGTCAGTTTAATATTTAATAAGTCACGCGAACACTGAGAGCGACCGCGCGGCTAATGCGGTATGACGCGCGGCCAGCGGGCAGGGCGCGGTGCCAGTGTTAGCGATTTTGGAATTTATAAACTATGAGTGGAAAAAGAGCTCCTTGGGAGTTTTTTGCCGCTTCTCAGTTCACTCACGGTAGACATTTGTTGAAGCGATGGTTGAGTTTGATTTTAGAAAACGTTTTAAACCAAACTTCGGTTGAACTTAATTTTTTCATTCGTTCAATAGCACAACATTTTTATTAATCTGTTTATGCTACATGATTCTGAAGGCGCAAGGCGCAATTTAGGGGCGGCCACAGTCCCTGCAGTGGTCTTGCAAAGGCTGATGGATGGATGATAATTATGACTTTCATCGTTTTCACAAGGTGTGGACTAAAGTGATTAATTACATCAACTTAACTTCAACTCTTCTCGGCCCAGATTCCAAAGCATTGCAATATAAGTTTTATTTTGTTTTACTTACGGCCAAATATAAGACCGAATCGGATTTAACCGGAGGTCTACAATACCCCAGTTGTGCGTTGATCAATTCTTTTAAGTAGATTATAAAAAATCAATCGTAAAAAGTAATAAAAGACTAATATTTTATTGATTTAAAATGAGTTGAACAGGAGTCGAGCGGAAGTTCAACTGATGTAATGTGTGCTAATTTGTTGACATTCTCTGCCAGCAGATTCAGCATGCTCTCTTTATCACAGTTCACGGTATTATTGAGATTGTTATCGTATTGCGTAAGATATAAAATTAACAAAATGGGTAGGTATCCCAGTTGCTAGTATTCACCTTCGTCTTCTTAAATAGCAGATTGGCAACATTATAGCATTGACAAATTGTTCTGTAAGAACTACATTTTTAATTTTACAATGTAACACCCAGTTTTTTTAATCCATGAATAACCAAGTTCAATAACAATATTAGTCTCTGTCAAACGCGACCCGTAAAAGATCCAAGGAAACCAAGCGTAAAGCATAGAAGTTTGACTGAAAACGGTCCATATCTCTTTATTGTATTAAAATAAGTTCGAAGCATAATGTTTGATGTAACGTACAAAGGTGGGGATTATAATGCCCTAATTGATATAACAATAGATAATATGGGGGGATTATTACTAGGTTTACATGAATGAGCAACAAATAATAACAGCGCGGCAAAATGTATCATCATTGTGCCGGGTTTTAAATATTGATTTGAATGTTATAAAAACATTATTACTTTTGTAGCGCGCTCGTGTGGAAATTGTGGAATTTATAAACTGTTACGCACGGCTCATTCCTACTGCAATTTTTACGTTCGATAAAGATAATTTTGTGTTGGCTTCTTGAAGTTCCCGTACAAAGTCATACCTACATTGTTTAGCAACAAATATCTGCGCTGATTGGACATCTTATTAGTAATAAGCGGGTTCGCTACGGTTAAACTGCTGCTCACCTATAGCACTATTTTATAGGAATAGTCGTATCCTTGTTATAAGGAATAAATAAAATGAAAGTTTACGTATAATAAGATTTACATTATTTTTGTATAGTGAAACGTGTCAAAAAGAACACTTGTATAAATGACTAAATATTTTCAACATTAAAGATTTTTCTTGTTTTCACAGATGTTTACAATTTTCCAAAAGATATTCGTAGCAGTTTATAAAAATCAGACACGACGTTTGAAATAAATCATATTATGTGGCGTAGATACACTCCATCGTTTACTTAAATGTTATGACTCAACGCATTGCCGGAATCAAAACCAATTCCAACTGAAAAGAAAATTAAGTAATAAAAATAAAGTACACATAACAGTGCACGTTATAAAAATCTCGTAAAATTATGAAGTATTCATTACGGAGTTTATAAATCGCCTGGCAAATATAAAGAGACGAAATCCTCACTTACTTCTTGTTATACACTTTTTATTATTTCCTCGCTACATTTGAATACAAACGTATCGGGCCGGAGACGGTTCGCAAAAGTTTTTTACGGTTTCCCCCGCGATAACGCGCGACGTCCAAAAAGCATTTCTGTGTTCCTTTGCATCTCGACGAAAAAAGCTAAAAACACTAAACACGGTTCGACCGTGACGCATCCGACGACATTTTTCAATATCGACGCAAAAAAAAGATATTAGGCGAAATATAAGTAACTATGTTTCGAAAATAACCCCGCTATCGTGCCGGTTGACGGGGCGCTTATCGAAGGGGCGATTATTCAAATCGCTCGAAAACGAAAACAAAAACCGCGTCTCTTCTAAAAGCTTAAGGTTCGAATTTCTAAGGTATGTGTTTTTGAAATTTCATCGTTATTGTTTTACGCGGTTCACGGATGGCTCGTTAGAGGGAGAGGGTCGCGACAGGCCGTACAGAGGAAAGAGAGGCGCGTATGTATGATGGACGGAGCGAGTCCGCCGAAGCGACGTCCGCCGTACCTTAGGCAGCGGCGAACACTTTCTCATCCTCATACTAAAATAAACTATCGTTTGCTTTTTATGCGCGGCTGGTATATTTAGACGATTGTCGCGTTGTTTTTCCATTGAAAAAAGTGTTAAGTGGATGATTTATATTAAGTGCGGTGCGTTTCGGCGGCTTCCGGAGTAATTATTAACTGAAATGGCCCTAAACTCCTCGGCTCGGCTCTATTATGACGGCACACAAATGGAATTATTCATCATTTTCGAACGTGAATTTTTCTTTGTCGGCTAGAAAGGTCGTGCTACTGTTGGTGAGCGTCGCTGTGCGTGTCTGTATGAATATGCCGACATGACCAGGAAAGTGATGAGTGTTGAAAAGGCGTAGGACTTACATATATTGGTTTCAAAATTGTATTGAGTGATCGAGTAAGGTAAGTAAATTCGGGGTTTGCCACATTACTAAATACATAATAGCAAACTAATAGCGCGGATGTAATAGATACAAACATATATCTACCTATGTAAGACGTCAGCCAACATACCAACATACTCGTATTAAGTATAAGACATAAGCGACCATCACAAAGACCCTTTTCTTTTCAATCAAACCCGAGAACCTTTGTCGTAGACAGGCAATAACGACAGGAGACCACTGCCTACCACTACACCATGTAGTTTATTTCTTACGATATCAAAGCATATCTATTTTTAATACTAGAAATGCCTGCCTGACTCTACCATGCTCTACCATCGATTTTACAGAGTGGTGATATTCCTACGTAACAATTTCCAAAAATATTGAGAAGTCTTAAAAGTCTGCCACAGTCCCTGGTTGGACAATTTTGACTTTCTGCGTTTTTGTCAAATTGTGATCTTGTCAATTTACGAATTAGACTAATTGCGTATTTGACATCTTTCAGAAAACTTGCATCTTCTTGATATTTTGCGTTAATGACCTGGTGCGTTTTTGGCTTTTGGCGTATGATCCCACCTGAATCACATTATAGAAGTTCTTTACCCCGTGTGTACCTATACAAATTCGGAACATGAACCATCGAAGCACGGCCGCCCCTCATGATCATCTAGTCTATTCCGCTGTCGCCCATGACCACTGTGGCTATGGCCAATAAGTTTTTAAGTAATTAGGTATGAGGACTGGGGTAGAGACTTGGAGATAGTTCTGTTAGTTATTAGTAACATTCCAGTTTTTGTCTCCTTGACGAGAACACATCGGAGATGTCATTACTGTCTGTGGTGTCCTTGGGCAACGAGGACCATTGACCATGGCCGGTTTTCTTTGTCCGGTTGTTGACACAAAAACGGCCACTCATTTTGGCCCAGTGGCCAGCTGGTACAGAATAAATTACACATTAAGCACGCCTTTTATACCGTAATTGTTTAATTGCGTCCAATAAAATTTAAATAAATAAATACTTAAATACATCCTCCTTTAGTTAGAGATGACAGAGAACCGAAGCTGTAATTTATTACAAGGTGTTCTTGAGCTCTCTCGGATGCATTTACATAAAATGCATGTATTAAAGCAAAATACGTCATGGAACGTAATTAATTGGAGACATTCCATTGTCGCCTATCCTTTATTTTACTGGTTAAATACAATGTAGCTGTACATACTTATACAGTAATGATTGCTGCGTACATTAATAAAATTGAAACGCTTGTTAACTGATCAAGCACAGGTGAAGCGTGACTAAATATAAATATGGACTTAGTATTTGCATTAAAAATATGAAGAAATTAAATTCATTATATATTTTTTGCTCCGTTTAAGCGGGACAGAAGACAATAAAAAGATTAATAGACCATAGATTAACTATGAAGTATTGTAACACAGGTGTCATTGTAGGTATGCTTTATATTAGGTAGGTATATATTAAAATAACCAACAAACGTCTCGAAGAGACATCGAGATTGTAAGTAGCAAATTATAGCATTAAATTCAATGTAACCTAAATGTCAGATGGTAAATATTAAGTACAGTAAGCAAAATAAGGCTAAAAATATGTATGTAAGATAACAAAACAGTTTGAGCCGATTTAAAAAAACCAGCAGACTTTTTGCACGATTTAAAACAGCAAAAGATCTTATAGCACCCTTCCGCTGCCGCTCATGATAACTGTGACCAACACGGAACATGAATCAAATCGGGACTAGGATGGTGAGACCGCATATCAGAACAATATCTAGTAAGTTCGATATTATGTATGAGAAGTGAGAACTGAGGTAGGGGTCGTCATAGTAAAGCTACCACAGGCACACTCTAAACAAAATGAAAAACACAAATTCCATAATTATAGGCTAAATAGAGTACTAAATAGCAGTTTTGTAAATTCATCTTTCTAAAATATTTTTTATTTTGTTGCAATAAATTTTATAGCATCGTATCCGTATTTAATACTTAAAAATATGTACATACTGATGCGACTTCTTACATTGACACAGATAATACTGAAATAAAGTCATTTTCACACAAGAAACATTTCAAAGTAAAATTTATATCACAGTTTAGCATAAACGTGCCATTACAAATCTAAACATTTTTCTTAGCCATAGAACGGTAGATTTACTACGGACATGTGTGTTCACGCGAGGCAAGGCAAGGCGAGGCGGGGTGAGGCGAGGCGGGGAGGCGAGGTAACGACAGGTGATACGCTCGTGTCTCGTTTTATTGATTGGCACCATTTTATCGACCACCTCACCTAATCAAATTCTTTATTTACACTGGAGCCCACAAAATAGCTCGGTTTTATGTTTGAGATAAGAGGGGGCGGCTAAAATGATGCATTTAACTAGCGGCTTTATAATTTTTATAGAATAAAAAAAAATGTCGAACTGCAATTAAAGCATTTTATAAATTAGCAGAATCGGGGCCCTGATAAATAGACCCAATGTAGTTTTTTTTTTATTTTCAACTTGTTAGAGGATGTCTATGGCCGTCAATGACCATTTACGGTTCTGTGCCAAGATTTGAAATGTGAGGGGTTCCAATTTCTATCTATGTTCCAATCTAAGGCAGAGCTAAAATCTGGTTGTATAGGCCCTATTGGCCAAACAATTTGTCATGTGCTCTTCTTCCTCGACGCACAGTGATGCATTTAGTGTTGCAGATGTCCATGATGTGACCATTTACCATCAGATAGCACTCCTGTTTGTTTCAAACATTGTTAAATTGAATGTATTGCCTTGTACCTATTTGTACAATAAGTATCTAACTTTACTATGAATAATAAAAACTATCAAAACAAATAAGCAACATTTTAGGCATCTCTAATAGGCAGGCACGCCGTACGACATATTCAAAGCATGTATCGAGCATCGAACGGCCACTAACACGGTAACTATCCGATCGCACCGTCCGCGCGTCCCCGGCCGCTACCTGGTCGTAATTATCCGGTTAAGATAAGCTAGCCACTAGCCAGGTGATAATACCTAACCCAAAACAAACCTTCGAATTGCCCACGATTTCTCAAATAACGCTCATTAAATTAAAGTGTTCGTTTGAAACGTTAAACGTAAATAAATGTAAATTTTATGTATCTAATAATGTATTGTAGGAGACAGGTTAAGTAATTTAAATTGACTCTTTATGTAGTTCAAGGGGCTTTTTATATAATAAGGAACCTGCCGAGAAAGTAACCTGATTTAAATTGGTCACCGTTGCCTACGAACATCGACATCACGATAGGGCCTACAAAAATTTTCGACAAAAGTCCCCAATCACCTTTCAATTTTCAATTGCCCTGTAGCTATAGCATTCCAAAGGCCAAACAATAAACTCATACTCAATGGCTCTTATCTCCTCCCAAATAATTGCGATGAGTAAGTGATACATAAAGTGAGCACACTTCACCCAACACTCCATACCCCACGAGGCAATAACATTGTGCACTTAAGGTTACGTAAAGTGCACTTACGGTTGCATACAAAGCACGCGCCATAGATAACCTCAACGTAAGAGATTACAGAATATATGAATTAAAATTTAATTACTCTATTTTATCACTAAGAAATAAGGTGAGAAAATAATCATCGCTCTACGAGTAGGCTCGATTCACTAACCGTTTATCACAAACTAACCTATAAAAGTCGTCATCATCATTACTTTTTAATGTAAAAATCCAATAAACGACATCGTTATGTGCTGTCCTCATATTGAACTCTCATTTCAGATAAACCAGCAATTTGTGAGCTGTTTAGAACATCTTACACACATTTAAAACATAGCAATCTCTATTTTAAAATGCTCTTCCTGGCGGTATCTTGATGATTTCCGACGTAGGGATTAGCTGGTGTGCCTCATTTCGTTTCACCAGGTAGGTAGGTAAGTTGTCACAATATGCACTCGTACATCATTTTACTTTAAACAAAGTGTTATTTTTTAGTAAACTTAATAAGTTATTATCTACAAGAATTTACAATGTCCTAAGGTAAATAAACAAACTTACAGTTTATCGAATCATCATAAAACACAAAGATTAAAAAATAGAACCACGATTAAAATCACATCCACTATCTTTCATTCCCATCCTCCTAATTCACGAAACAACAACAAAACAAAAAAAAATTTGATAAACGATACCAAACGACTCGATAATTGAATTTCCGTTCACAATCTGCACATCTCAATCGCTCCATCTAAGTCACTTTCGAACATATAAGAGTCACAAACAAAAATTTCTCAGGAGATTTATGGTGTCCGATTAGATAACGAACAAATAACTGGGAGTCGAGAGTTACCGTGGGCTTCGAACCCGGACCTGGCGCCTACCGCCCGCGGCGGCGGACCGGGGCACCGGGGCCTACACCGAATAAATATGACCACCGAAGAAAACGGAAACGATGTAACTGACACAATTGGACATAATGCTTTTTTAACATCATTAGAATCAGTGATTTTTTCTGCGTCCACAGGTGTTTTTCGGTCCTACAGCTCTTCGATGAATATTAACGATTATTATGATTAATTATGATTTTAAAATCCTACCCTACGTTTCATTTTCTATGATCACAAAACGCTGAAAATAACAAAAAAAAACAAATGTTTCATATATTTACACAATTTCAGTTTTAAAGTACTGGTAAAAAAATACTCTCTATGACCAACAGATCTCAAGAGATGTTTTTATTTTATTTTCAGTCCAAAGTTTTTCGGCTGTAATAAACAATTTACTTTTTGTCAGTTACGACGTTTTCGTTTTGTTCTAACAATAAACACCATCGGGTCATGATCACCTGGTGAGATGTAATGTTGGGTTACGTGAATAGCTCGTATAATAATGCACCTCTGAGCCTGTTTGCGCCCGCTTAATGTTTATTACAAGTAGCTTATGGACACGAGAAAATCCAACCTGCCCACGTTCAGTTACTACACGGTTGCATGTTATTATCATATTAGTAAGGAACCTATTGGACAATGCACGACGAAGGTAGAACTGAACACGTGATTGTAATTTTGGTGAAAATATGTTTTAAAGTATTGTTTATATTTATCATATAAAAAATTAGCTTTAGGTACCTACGTTGCGAATAAGCAAAAACCTGTTTTCTATTGCTCGGAAATAAATTACTTTATAACTAAATTATGTTTCAGTTTATCCCTCTTTTTATCCTTTTGGGGGGTGAATTCTCAACAATCCTCTTTCAGTGCTCCTCTAATCTCTTCAAGGAACATACATGCCAAACTTCAGCTTCTTGATTTCAGTAAATTCGGCTGTGCGTTGTCTGTCAGTTCAGTCAGTCACCCAGTAACTTAAGAGTTTTATATTAATTGTTCCATTCCATCGTCATTCCCAATTAACATAAACGGGGTTTAAGTGATATTACTCTTAAAAAGATTGTATTTTCGTCACGGCAGCCCCGCGCCATTATCAAACGATCCTGTGCGGTCCCTCGGGAGCAGCGAGCGTCTCAAGGGCTCTCTTCCCAAATTACGGCAATAGCTGCAGGAACTGCACTTCCCGTTACTACCGAGAGCATTTTGAAATTGGGGATGAATTATTGAAAACAACATGCTTTTGATGACTCCCTAAAGAGTAATATAAAGTATGGGAAATTTACCGAATTTGTTTTTTTTTGTCTCGTCTCAGAAATACTGACGTTGACATTGACGTTAGACGTTGCTCAAGTCATGTTAGTAATACGTGCTGTAAAGTTGAAAATTTAACTACCGGTTGAAAATAGAACGAGTTAACTACTATTTACTCACTGTTAGCTGTTATAGTAGATTGTAAGCAATTTGTAGAAAGCATGCAAAGTTTACGATATTTAAGTTAACAGTTGAAAACGATGAGACAAGCCAATAGTAAGCCGAGGTACATTCATATCTCCAGGACCGTCACCAACGAGTTACTTTTTGTAATATAATTAAGAAATAATTTCATATTTTTAATAGCAGCAGCAGTTATTGGAATCCTAGTAACTAAGTAAGTTTGATGTTTCTAAATCCTAATCTGTCTATGTACAATCTTACCACCGCATTCCAAATAATCCCATGGATACAAATTCCGTCCGTCACCAGAAAGCAATCCATCATAATTTACAAGCGGGAGTCGTTTTGCAAATGCACACGGAAGGGTCTAAAAGGCCCTGCGAGGGTGAACAAGGGGTTAACTCAGTGGAGTAATTGTGTTGCGACGGGTTAAACAAAGTGAGCGCGGTGCCGCGCCGGCCTCTGTTTTATGCTTTTTAATTTGTTATCGAAATTGTTTGCTAGGAAGGGTTGTAATTGGACAATGTTTTATTACTCTAAGGCAGAGTCGGCAGAGCTCTACGGTACAAAAATCAAGTTAAGATTTATTTTATTCGTATTGATCACCGCTTAGACAAAGATAATCGTCAATTACCTGATTGACGATTATCTTTGTCTCTATGTCTTTGTATCTAACTTAATTTTGACACGTTAGAATGATTCATATAACACAACAGCTATGTGTTAAGAAATTCTGTAAATATCGATCTTTTTCAAATATCAGCTCCGCTTGGATTAGCTTGGGTTTGAAATCAAGAATCCTTCACCAAACAAGGAAGTAGACAGCTACTGAACTGTCAGTTTATAGGCCCGAGACAAAAATACTTATTCATTTTAACGTTCCTCCGCGTCCATTATCCAGCATCGTAAAACCTATTTAAGCATTTTTCCTCCCAACATCTGATCCCCGGGAGTGTCGCGCTATTAGCCGATTACCTCGCGGCACCTGGCCACTTCCTCCATATTCTATTAATACGTTAAACTGTTTAGGGAGAGTTTAATGCGCGTCTTCCATTAGGCGAAGCTCTAAATTAGTTATGTACGAGTATATTGTTTTGGAGGTCGCGACATCCTCCAACTACCCGACGATGCAGAATCCAGCATGAATCCAATTTAAAACAAAACAGAAATAGCCAGTAGTATACGAACATATCTCTTATCGAATTACTTACACAATGTTTTAATTACTAATATGTAGGTACTTTCATAAAACACTTTAATTGCATACAAAATTGGACAAATTGGTAGCTCTACTATTCAGGACTGAGCGATGAATGGATGACGGTGAGTTGAATTTTTGATGAGAATCGAGCAAGTTTGTGCCATTTGTTTTCATTAAGCGACCACCCCAAAAAGGAATATTTGTTACTTTTTTGAAATGTTTAGATATTAATATTCAGTGTTTCTCCATTTCTGTTAGAGCAGCAACGCATCCGTGTAAATGATCTGGGTGACGAATTGGTTACTATACCGAACTGATGATCGAAAAGACCTGGATTTGACTCCCAGCTAGCTTAAATTTGAATGATGTGTTTATAATTCTGTTCTGGGTCTAAGAGCCAGTTCTTGTCTTTGTGTTGTCCCAACTCACGACAGGGAATCTATCGGGAAACCCTGTTCGGAAGGCTATGCAGGTGTTTTAACGTTTATTTACTGAATGTAAACTACATTTTCTATTGGCATCAGTTCACCTATCTGCTTGGTCACCGCCTAACGGATTAAAAAATATTAATATATACCTAATATGCAATCGTTTATGTCCATCCAGTTTGTGGAAAGTGTGTACGCTGCCTTAGCTCACGAACCCCATTAAGTTTTTGATACCAGTTCGCACGGTGTACACACACCCTGTGTGTTTTGACTCGGCCGCTTCCCGCTTATAAATCACACGACTAATGTATCGAAATGACGCACCAGCGCACAAGTGTATCACTACCCTAAAATACTGGCAATGCAAATACAACCTTATTTCGTTCAACCCTGAATTAACATTACAACGGACAAATTCGAAAGATTAAGAGCATCATTGATGTGTACGACAATTTGGTTGGTTTAATACTGAAGGGCAGGGCACGAGCGTTCGAATTTAAACCGTAAAACACAAGTATTTTGAGTACATTTTACAGAGTTGTAAACTAAGATAACCAGGGTCTGATGGAGCGGGTGTATGGTGGTACAACGGCATGACTGAATTTGCAGAAGGCTAAATATACTGGAACTTTATGTACTGGTAATAAGGTTTAAAATTACAGGCGTTTCGTATATCACATAGATAACACGACGTAGATCTGTAATCCACATGAAAGCTTTTGGATTAGTGTTTGATGACATCATTATTTTTCAAATGACGATCGTGTCGCGATTTTCTGCGCTCTTGAGGGATCGGAGGGTGTTCGGATTGTTTTTTTTGTCCCCATTTTCTATTACATCGTGATTTATGATGTGGATTGCAATTCGGTAAGTGGACTCGGTGTTTTATGGAGAAACATTTTGCTGCATTATTAAGTTTACTTCGGTGTAGAATTTTTCAAAAAATATCTGACATTATTTATGCTTACAAGACACTTTTTTATACACTTTCTCCCATATTTTGCCCTTCATCATTTTACCGGTTAATACCTGTTTCCTATATTAAAATGGTTCATGGTTGAATTATAGGATTCTTCTAAACGAAGTTTCTTTTTTTACTGTAAATTTATACTTCCACTTACATAATATAATTACTGCATATTTGTCAATGAACAAAATTTTAAAAAATTCGTAAACCGCAAAAGGAAACTCATAATAATACCTATATAATTATATTAGCTGGACTTGGCTTCACACGCTCCTGCGTATCTAGATTATGAAAATATTGAAACATACGCAGTGTTGTGAGTTTTATGCGAAAAAGGGTAGGTATGTAGGTACGTACTAGGTAGGTACTTAAAAATAACAACTTCATTACGATTCATTACAAACGTAACACGACGCATCACTGATCCCAAACAACATTTGAATTATGTCCCAATAAACATTTTCGAATCCGCTAAATCCTTAAAATCGCCTGGGACGCCCTTTCTCTCAGTCCCATCATTCATCGAATGCCAACGAGGCAAAATCGGCTTTAATATTATAGGTCCATAGATGATTATGCGTTGTATGGTGTCGGTTGGAGTGTCTATTCCTCCCTTGTTTCAATTTTCCAGATCAGCGATCTCTGTCGGACCGAGATTGGGATTTGAGAGTAATAACGTAAGTAGAAATACTGCAGATGTCGGCGAAATTACAACGGCGCGATCTTAATGTAATAAATCAAATGTATAATTTGCATTTGATTACGAATCAAAAGGGTCGAGCGGATAGACAATAATATATGCTGCATTTGTACAAGCTTTCTGCACTAACATCAGAATACTCGACAGTAACTTTGAAACCGTTTGCTGAATCTCTAGTGGTAAGTACACAGTAAGGCACTTCTCACACAACGCTATTCATGTGATACGCGACTGCAACGCTACCCAAAATTAGTATGTATTTGACACTATGTACTGACAGGACGATGCGTCTTCTGTCAGTTAAAAGTGTCAAATACATACTAATTTTGGGTAGCGTTGCAGTTGCGTATCTCATGAATAGCGTAATGTGAGAAGTGCCTTAGAAGTGAAGTATAGTAAACCCAACTTAAGACTGAAACGAAAGAGGCGCTGTCGGACGCATTTGACATTCATTTGACCAATCATTGCACACTAGTAACTGACAGATGAATGAACACAACGTACTTATGAATGACTTTTCGTTAGTTCCAATTTTTGCCATTTCAGAGTTAAGTTGGGCGGACTGTAAGTCAAGTGTGTACTATCATAGACAATATTCGTCTATAATAATGAAGAACAAAACTTTTCCAGATTGTATAAAAGTTAAGGGCATTAAGGCAGAGGTTTAAAGCGTTTAGTTTATACGAGCAAGCATCGAACTCTTTTCAAAATTCTGCATTTATTTCGTGATTTTGAACACAAAACAGAATTGATAACTCGACACTGCATTATTAAGCGGGCACTCGAGGGAGCGGACGATCCCGCCGGTATTCGCGCGGGTCCCGCGGGACACGTAACGCGAGACACGACAAATAGATATATTTGTACACTAATAACAGCACCTTGTGTTTACTTGTTGCGATCTGGGTCCCTCGTGGGGTATTTGGGGCAGACATACGAGTGGAACAATATCATACTCTACATACCTACAAGAAATTTTGTTGAGGTAAGTATATTAAAATATTCGAATTAGTTAATTTCCCTAATGTCTTTTTATTTGATGTCTTCATTAAATAAATAATCGTTGGTATTCTTTGTAATGATAGTGCAATTTCATTTAATATTATAACTCGCGTAAATGAGGGAAAAAGGACATAGGTATAGGTAAAGAAAAAAAATTAATTATTGTTGTAGGTAATAACGAATTCTATGTTTTTATACTATTTGCGGAATTACTACGACCCAGCTTATAGTAACTCCATACTGGATTTTATGAGTAAAACTGAAAGTAGACACTTGCGTGTGCAAATAGGCATGATATTTAGGTAACGGCGTGCATTAAATGTCAACATTTTCCAACGCAAACAAAGTTGCACAAACTATAGAACATCATCGAATAATCAAGAATTTTCTCATCGTGTACACTCGACTGTTATCTACGTTTCAATCGGCTATACCCGGCTTTATATAGATTATTTAAAGAGCGTGTATTTACACAGAGTACTTCGTATTTTGTAAACGTCGACGATAAAATATTTAAGGACGACACCGGCCATTAGTTATCCATTAACGACTAAATATTTCCGTACTTACCTCGCGTCGGCATTATCGCGCGATCTGGACGTCCAACTGCCAGTCGCGGTGGGTATGTAAATAAGCGCCTCCGAGATACCTCGTACCTACTTCTTAAGGGGAATCATTCGTTCTTTCAGCCAACGATACGCGATCTATGTACGCTGCTGAGGATGCGATCGCTAATGTATTCATTTGTTCATTATCGTTCACTATTTATTTAGGTGTTATTGCTTTTTGGTAACATATTAAGGAGAATCATTCCTTCATTCGTGCTTTCAGCCAACGACACACAATCTACGATGCCAAGGATGCCATCTCTGATGTATTCATTCGCTCATTCACTGTTTATTATTGCTTACTGGATTAGAAAACGTGGACTTTCAATGTTTATTTTCTATCTAATTAATTCAAGTTGTTTGGCAAAATAAGTTATGAAAAACATCAATGGTAAATTAGCAATTAGTAAATTAGCTTATGCTATTGTGAAAATTTAAAGTTTTAAGTAACAAATACTTGTATTCATTAAAAAAATCTTTACTGAGCTGATTAAAAACCTTTATGCTGGCGAAAATGTCCGTCATGAAACTAAAAATATTTGACATGGTAATTTTAAACTCGAAGCGGACAACCAAACTTTACAAACGTTAAAACGTTTAATTTATGCCTTTAATAGGATCACCAGTTAACCTGGGAGAGTTGTCGTTTTTTCCTCTACAGCGAGCGACTCAAGTATCGTTGTCGTGAAGAACGAATGTTCACCGTTAACGTTATCTGCGATCTGAGGCTGTGTCGAAGGCTGTACGGGCTCCGGGCTCCGGGTTACATACTGGAAAAGCTCGAGTTTCGGCAACTTACCTGGAAAGATAAAAACGGATATGTTACAACCACGATCGAGGCACCGAGATAACATTTTTTCCTCGCCTTCGGAACATTATTTAAGCAAACGCTGTTACCGTTTGATGCTGCTATGTTAATGGTCGTTACTCGCTGCCACGAATTAGATTTATGTCACAACGAGAAATATTTATCAGTAAATACATGAATATTTAAACTTTTGCCGGACTTAGTGTTAATTATTATTTAGATTATTTCATCTTGATGCATATTTCAAACATAATCCAAGATTTACATATTAAACCTTAATTTGTTTAAAATACATAACGATTTCTAAAAGTAACGTAAAAGTAGGCAATAATTAAAGTGTCAAAAATTTACTGCATGTGCTCGAATAATGCTTAATTATCAACATATTATCAAAGTTTTATTGTAAAACTATTAAAAACAAAAATAGCTTTATTTTAGCCCGCCATCGGTGTATATCTAGAGCTAGTCATGACGGTGGCGTATAAAAATAAATAACTTAATTAGTATAATTGGCTGTCGTTTATCTATACACGATTGTGGCATCATAAAAAGCGCGAAACGATGTTTTACGACCGCGTTTGTCCGAGAGAACTAGACTTTTATTATGTTAGAAATTTCCTCCGCTCTGTTATAAACTGTAACTATATCAATCACCATCAATTATTCGTAACGACTGTCGCTGTATAGCGATGAAATACTTATAGTAGAACACTGTCACAGTTCTGTCAATAGCATGGTCTTGAATTCTATGTGAGCGATTAACCGAACGAGCTATAAAAGTATTTGAATGTCCACGATGTTTGGTGGCTCACCGGAGATCTGATAAGATAAACATTTAAAGAAGCAACTATCATCAGCCTAGACATATTAAAAGCAGCGTACCCACATAAATAAATTGTACGTCTGTCGGCGATTCCCAACAATCGATGATCCACGATGCCGCGTCACCGCGCAGTCACCGCTTCGACGACAAAAAAACTCGAAACAACACTCCCGAGAAGGCAACGCATAAATATATCAAATCGAAAACAATAGGAGACATCGAGATATCGCATCACACGCCGGGGCCCACGGACATATTTCAAAAACGGAGATCCAAAAACGAGTCACGAGAGGAAAAAAAAACGATAAACCAAACGTCGAAAAAAATACGTGATGGGCATTAATTAAAACGGACCCACGACCAGGAATCCAGAAAAACAAAGAACTTAAACAAACCTTCGCAGTGGGAGCCCCCGCAATGATCATCATCTCACATTTTTAATCATCGAACATAAAATTTTGTACGCCAATCGAAAATCAACCTTAAACATAAAAACCAGAGAGGTGTATCTGACCTGATCGGGTGGATAAAGAGCTGTTAAAGAATATTTTTTGGTTGGTTTGTCACCGTTGTTTTAATGGTATTACGCATTGAGGAAGGGTTATCTCGCGGATCCGATCTCCGGGGCCAGGTACGGACCAAGATTGATTGGGCACGACCCGACATTTTTATGCCCACAATCTCGGGTGTCGTCGACTCGGTTGTTAAGGAATAGGTTATTAAATTAGAGGTATCGATCAACCAAATAACGACTATTAACGCTGCGCCGCCGCGGACTCCATTGTAGATCAATGTCCCCAACTTGATGCTCATAGCTTTTTGTTTCGTTTTGATATCGTCCAAACAAATGAATCCAATGTGACTTTGAATGTCATCGAGATTGTGACGAGCTTGTCTTTTCAATATTAGAAGTTTATGTTTTAAAATGTTAATAGAGGCTTACATTTTTATTTGTACCTATGCATGTAAAGTCGAAGTTGTTGAATTATTTTATTTTAGTTTTGAAACCTTTCCTTGCCAGTGTAACGACATTAACTAATTAAGAAAAATATTAAATTTATGCATGCCGGTTATTTTGTCAATCCATACTTTCGGAAAAGTTCCACATTAAAGAACAGAAAAAAAACTCCTCAACGTATCTTTTCGCAACAACACAATCTATTGACCTATTTTGGATACTAATTGGGGTGAAAGCAGCTGCCATCAGCTGTGTATTTCCAAACGGCGTTATCATTAAAATATTCGTGTCATATCGATGACCTCGTTATTTGAAAGCGTTTAAAAATGACAAAACTTTTTTCCGATGACACGAGCGAGGTAAATTTGCAAAAAAATATGGTACTAGTATCGATAAAAAGGATTGTAGATTGTAGACCAACAAAAGTCTTGTCACAGGACTCGAACGCAACGAGCACAATGCTTGTCAACACAGCGTCATTGTGCCGGGGCGGGAGGACTGACAGACTGACGGACAAAGGAACAACGCCATTTAGCGGTTCCCCATACCGTATGAGTATATTGTCCGTTTGTTATAGCTTTTTATGAACTGCTCTCAAAAGTTTTTATTATAACGCCACACAATAATTGCCGGCTGTAAAATTTGTAGGCGTTTTGTATTATCAAAATTTTGCTACCGCCGTGCTTATTTTGTTTGTTTATTTGTTGTTTTCGATGCTTTTACCGATATGAGGATCGATGAGGTTAAAGATTTTGCTTTTCTTTGTTAACAGTTTGAACCTGCACATGTCATGTTCCACTGATTTTTTCTTTTAAGAGCAATTGTGATTCATCTATCACTATATAAGTACCTCCCCGCATTATGTTGGTAGATACCTACAAAGAATTGCTGTCAAAACGAAAGTAAAAGTAGTAGTAACACATACAAAATATCAATTCTGAGTACAAACAAAACCGATTAGACATCAAAGAATCACTAACAGAACTCTCAAATTACAACAAACAACCAGGTGACGACCAAACCATCGCAGTCGAAGACGCAACGTGACGTCACGGCAACACACAAACACAAACTGAGATCATCCGATACCAGATCCTATCTGGATTACTGCACAATGCTATATAACATTACCGCGTTCTATATGTGGAAAAAAAATGGAAAAAACGACCGTGCAAAGGGGCGAACAATAGTCAATAGAGATTTAAGACGGGATTTGGATTCAAAAGGCCCTCGAAAGCCCTCATTGTTTCTGTGGAGCTTTTATAAAATTGGAGTCGTGACGGAACTGGATTTGTGAGGGCGCGGCCACAGTTACAGCGATTATCCTTATTGCAATATTTGCATTGGCAATTACAACACAAATTCAAAATCCTTTAGTAGGTATAATCACACATTAAGACCAGCAACGATAAGTTACAGAGAAATAAATAAGTCCAAAGAAGCGTAAACTAAGTAGAGAGGGTCTTTACCACACGAGAAAATAAATACTTAGTACTCACACAATATTTAAAAGATGAACAAACTAACCAACTAACATTCTAACACCATTTACTAACTGGACTAACCACCCTAGTCCCTAAATTGGGTCTTGTTCTAAGTCGGTCACAATTGCCATGGGCGGCAGCGGAAGGGTGGTGCTGCATGCTCCTTTGCTACCTTAATTCCATAAAAAAAAGCACGCTGCAAAAGTATACATTCCAAATAAAAATGAAAAACGCTAATCGCTCTATGTTCCGCTATCACTGAAGCCGTCGAAAGGTTCAGTTTATATAAGGCTCTTTTGGCAATCGGCCTTCTTTGTGCAGTGCCTGAAAAGGCGTGTGATCGCAATACCGAGTAATGGCCGTTGTTGTTTTTTTGTCGCGGATGAGATTTTTTGCAGCGTGCGCGATAAAAAGGCGGCGTTCGACGCCGTTGCGCGCCGGCCACCTCTTTCGTTTAATTGAATACTCTCCCGGTGAAAGGATACGTCTCATACTTATATCTATAGGTACTATAAAACTGTAACAAGGTCGTGTGTCCTGCATTGAACACTTTTTGAAGTTTTCGCAAGTTTGATGGATATTTGTTGTTTTTGTCCAATTATTTATCTTTTGAGACATAATGCGGAATCGGCTGAACAGTTTTAGAAATTTTCGACTAAGTTAAATTATTGTATGTGGATTTTTTTCAACAGTAAAAAATACATTGCATCAAAAGCAATCTATCCATAGAATATTCTAAGAAAAGTTTAAATATTTGTTTGTACTAATGGCATACACAACATAGAGAAGTCAAAAATACCGACATCACGATTCAAAAATAAACGACCACCGAACGTTGTCATAGAAAAGGTTCAATGTTACTTTGTACAAGTACACATACGAGTGTAACTATCGGACGATCAATGCACAGCATATCAACTGCGACGAACAATAACAGATCAAAATCAACAATTCATAGCATATCCGAGCCGCCGCCTCCGATTTTCCATGCGACGGATCACGTAACGAGACACCGTTGGTGTACGGAGCGCACGTTGAAACCCAATCGATCGGAATACGGCGATCCCTTCAAAATATGATGTTGTCCGGCTGTGCGTGAGCGAATATGAGCGATACCGTGTTAGATAATATGAGTGGAGGAGACAAAGGTCGGCGTGGACAAAGCGACGCTTAATCAAGATATCAGCCAGCGTTTGGTCCGAGAGGTGTGCTCATAGCGATTTTGGTGATGCACTAAATCTCTCGCACTGGAACACACTTTACAGTTAAGACGCTAGTTTCCTTCGTGAGTGCATATCTTTATGAGGCGCGTCTGAGACGAAATACCAACACATTGATATCATACGCAGTAATTAATTTTTGCCTTTAGTACTTGACTTCAATTCCATCTGATGATAAGTGGCAACTGGTGATGCAGTCATAGGTGGTAGAGCGCGTTTACTTTTTTGACGCCTATTCACTCTTGATTTGAAGTAATTTATAGGTACTACAATCAGAATAAAACTATAAATCTGTCTGGATTATGATCAAATAAAATCTGTTTAAGAGATCAATGTTATTTAACACTATGAATAATTTAGATAATCTGAATTAGTTTAAATATTTAAATTAATAATATTGTATACCTAATGACATAAATGACTGTCAGAATGAACTGTGAAATAATATTATTTATATAATTGCGAGTATTTAACCCGATAAATTGTCAGTGTAAATTATATTGCACAAATTAAGCTTGATAAATGAGTGTCTTTTCATTATTTATGGATTCGAGGCTTTGTTTCTCAATGCGTGTTCTTCTTTTAATCTCCAGTTCAACCTTTCGCACCACCCATAGAAAATTCATCACATCCCAGACCAGTATAAGAATCGCCTCCGTTTATGACCTGCACCAGGAGAGCAGCGATGCGCCGGCGCAGGATTAGTGCGACGCAGCCGAGCGCACGCGCGCACCAGACCTGACGTAATGCCGGCGGCGCCGCCAGCCCCGGCGAGCACTCCCTGCGCCCGCTCCGATACCACAATGTTATTAGAGAAGGGAATTGCACAGCGAAAAAAACAGGAATCGTTAAAGGAGAATAATTAGTTTTTTTCTTACATTATTTCTAACTACGAGTATAATAAAAATAGGTATGTTATCTGATGGGTATCGATTTCTTATTATCGGTTGGTAATCAAGGTAGTCACTGATTTCACGCACTTATAAGTTTTAGCATGGCGCCAAATAAAAGCATTTATTTTCAAGAATATCGGGTTACCGGTGCCTAACGTTCGCAAGCTGATGGGTATATAAAACAATTTAACACTGGCAGCAATATTAAGAATTTCCAGCCATAACACCTACCACTTTGCATAATATAATTCTATTAGGAATAATAATCATTAGTTTCCCACGATCGCGCTCGCCGTCACTTGTACCAAGCCCTTTGCAAAACTATAACGACCCAACTACAAGACTACAAGTAGCGAGAACACACAATCAAATATGCTCAAACGACGGACATTTCCTTCAGCAGTTTAGATAAGGTATATCTACAGTCGACCATTAAAACCGATCATTACTGCCTGGCTGCAATGTAAGCACCTACCAGGCACGCAGCGTTGCGTAGGTGATGGCCTTAAAAACGATTAAACTTGGAGAAACAAGAAATTGGATCCATTTACTGTCCGCTCTATGGGCGAGGGCGTAAATACTCAATATGCAAACAAAGAATAAATTACTTGAACTCCATGAAGTCCTGTGCGCATCGTCCGTAGGCGCACAATTCATTTTTGCATCAGTTTTTAAAAGGAAACAAATAAACAGAATTTTTACCTTAATTTGATAGCTACGGTAAAATTCAACTCCAAGGAGATAAGTAGGTAGAATCGAAATTTTTGTTCAGTAAGTAGCTACCTATAACAGATCTTTAAAAGGTTCCTATCATTTACTAATATAAAATAGGCGATGGTGTTTCTCGTAAAAGAAATACGAATAAAATTAAACACAAAATAAAATAATCTAAGACTTAATTGGCAAACTTGGATTGACAGGACGACCGGCCTGATAGCCACATGACGGTAGGTGTAAAATCCGCATTACTAATGAATGTAAAACCGTTGACTTCATGTGTTTCAAGACATCTGCGGGACTCTAAATTGAGCATCGCATTTGCATATGTATCAAAAACGACGCAGGGTGGGTACTTTATCGATTGTAGTGTTTATCTTTAGGTCTTTATTTTTGTTCGAACAGTACACAACGCGTAATGTCGACTGCGAATTGCTATTTAAAAGGTCCCAGTTGTAAAATACTAGACGAATGTTGTGTATAACGGGTTATTACGTGGTTAAATTAAATACCAGCTGGAGATGCATTTTATTAAAACTGTGCGTCTTTCCCGTAGGTATGCGTGGAAATATGGACGCTTAAAGTGGACGCAAAAATAATTCGGATTGCGTAGTTTTGTCGGTTGTAAGTTGTAAGGTACACAGAATAATATAATAAGATAAAACACTCTCATCTCAATCAAATCAAAGAACTCATATAAGTCATTTCAGTTGAACTTCAACCCAGAAGGTTGAAATTAGTGAAATTACTTATATGAAATCGATTCATCTAATTAGGTTTCATACATGGTTTCATAGAGGTCGCTTGATACCAATTTAGGAATAACTGTTAGGTAGCTATTGTTAATCGGTAACAATTATAGGTAATTATAATTAAACTAATAACCTACTTATTAATTAACTGTAGGCTTAATTTTTTTCATAATAAAATTGCAATGTGAAACAATTACACGAGAAGCAGAAATAAATTGCCGATATTATGACAACAATATAATCGATAATAGTCTTGTTAATAAGAAACATTTACTTACTACCTGCCTACAATTTATGCCTGTCTCAGCATCATGTTAAGGACGATAATTACCCTATTAGGCTTAAATATGCGCAAGTAAATATTAATTTTGAGGCATGCCCTTTAGGGCTTAATGTCATTAACGTGGTGACCTTCAAAGGGGCCGCCAACGAGCCATCCGCGTCGCTACGTTAAAGTAATGCGAACCTATTATCTCGGGATATCGATTAAACTTCTCTTGTTAACGTAAATAATTCAAGTATGCGGTCTAATTAAAATCATGTTCTATAAAAGACGAGCAATTTTCCAGTCAGAGATGCGCCCCGCCGTGATTTCATGCCCCGTGTTGGACGTGTACTTAGGAACACTACACACGTTGGCGTTATTAAATCCTATAATCTTTGTAGGTCGGAATTGGGATTAGCGATCTTTCTACATGACACGATGAGGGAACTTTCAACATTAGAATATAGAGCGTTTTATAAGATAGGGCGACGAATTTATTATATCTCATCGTCACTACCATCAAGAGTGTTTGTCGATAATTTCATCATAAGTAAAAAATACAGTCACAAGTAACTAACACAAGTGTAAGAAGCTCATGTCACCTATAGGTTTGCGACAAGTGTTAATGAAGTGATGTTATAATGTACCATCAAAAACCAGACAGGCTGAAGTACCGTTCGACTTCCAACAACACTTTGGTATACAGTCGCTTAGCTTAATCCATTAGACCTAACTATCAGACACCATCATCACTTCGGATAAGGCTGGCTTGACTTGAATCTGGCTGGAAATAGGCATTTGGTGTTGTAACGTTTGAACATAAATGGATGGTAATTTTTATTTTTGGAATTAAGATAGCAAATGGGCACGTAGAACTACTCTTCCGCTGCCACCCATGACAACTGTGATTGGCCTAAGCTAAGACTCGAATAGGGACTAGGATGGTTAGTCCAGTTAGCAGAATGTTACTTGATTTGTTTGTTATTAAGTGTGTGGAAATGTATTTCATATCAGAATTAAAGCTTATAATTGCTCGTCTGACTGACACACCATAACAGTGACATAAAAATCTAACGTTTATACTAAATATTTGGGTTCAATTCGGGAATTTTACACTCCACCTCTCGCGTTAAGAAGAAGTAACATAAGTAACAGTGTGTGAACTTCCTTACGAGCGATCAACTTTCTGGTCGATAAATTGAACGACTTACGACGTCACGACGCAATCAATCCATCGACAAATTCCTCGCGACATCACTACGCCGCAGGGCGTTCCGGCCCCGCCCACTCGGTGCGCGCCCGAGTAATTACCGTGCGTCCCTTTCACACCTATACGCGTACAACTATTTTATGAGTTCCTTTGCTTTTCGTCCCCCCAATTCCCATAGAGTTGTCAATAGACACAATGGCGTACAAGTTAGTCGATTTAGCGTTTTTAGGGTCCAAATTATACTGTGGTCCCGTTTACGAGTGGAATGGAATCCTTGTACATAACATAAATCACACAGTTATTACACGACTTGTAATAAAAATTATTCTAGTTCGCCCCAGAAGATGAGCTTTAGAAATACAGATCATAAAATTTTTAGCAATATTAATGAAACATTTATTTTATGAACAAATTATTAGACCACCCATATTTAAGATGTTATAAAAGTGAAAAAGCAATTTTCTGTTAATGCTAGTGAGTTGTTGTAATTGTAACATAAAGTCAAATTTATTAAAATTTAATTTAAATAGTAATTTTAAGGTAGGTCTCTACATTCATCCAACTGTTGAAATTAATTTGTTTTTATTAAGGTAGCAAATAATTGGAAGTTGAAGCATTTATAGCTCGGGCATATAAACGCTTCATAACATTTCTCATGCTATGTCGAAGGACCTCAGGCAGCATAGAATCATCACTTGGGTTGGTCACTAGCCTCTCCAATAATCCGCACTGGAGCAGAATTGTATAGTATGCTTTAGGCCTCAATAGCTATGAAGAGGTCCATGCTGTAGTTGAAAATTAACGGGTTGAAGACAATAATTGTTAAAAGCAATAATTTCATGACATGAGCCATTCCAATACTGCAATACATACCTACAGGTGACGCGAATAAAAGCGTGCCAAATACGTTGTATTTAAAAGTTTAAAACAGTATCTGGCTTACAGCGCGGACATTAGGCGCAATTAGCGCACCTAATTAAACGACTTAAAGACTTTACTAATCACCTTCACGACATTCGCAAAGCCGCAGCTGGCATCGTAGTCGGTGATTTAGTTACGATGATTTTTTCCCGATACCACGGCGTTGACAGCTGGCGGGAGTAAATCATGCGACGTTGGCTAATCCACGGTATTAGGAGCTTAGCGAGTATCGTTGTCGCGGTATTAGGTAACCGAGTGTGCCGGGCTTAGGGACGTCGTTTTGTCGATATATGTATTGCGATGGGTTGAGGTTAAGACGATTGAAATACAGCTGCGGTCGGGCTATTACTTGAATAAAATAATAATTAAAATAGATAACAGATAGTCGCTAATTACGTACGTTGTTTTTTGTTACCTACGTCCTTATGAAAAGTGGGTCGATTTAAAATTAGACAATTTTTTAAAAAGAGGTAGATATTTTGCAAAGGTAAATTAGATGAAGAAATACGTGACGCTATGGACAAAGATGTTTAACAATTCTACAGTTCAACGGAAATGTAAAGAACACTCGATCTTCAAGAAAAATATAGATAAGTAGTTCAATGTAGCCATCTAGGTACATAATATGGGTATGACCTACTACAGTGATATAAATCTTAATAAAATGTATTAAAAATTGTAATCGACTTTCAACATACATAGCGTGTAAATTATTTTGGCTGTCTACGTTTTAAAACATTGTCAATGTGACAGCTGTTACTACCTACTGTCAACAAAACCGGTATCTAGGTATCACCCGGTAGTTAGCCAATCTTTAATTAGCTCACATAATTTATAAAAAATATAAAGCCAAAATTCATAAATCTCACAATGTCTTTATCTCAACATTAATGCTTAATATTGACACTAATGTCATAACGACTGATATTTTTATGCAAATCTAAAAACATATATTTTATTTTACATAACCAAATAGCCGTTACAAGTTCATTGCTGGATATAAAGCTAATCTGATGTGCTCTGACCTACCTGATGAATGAACAGATGGTAATGGTAGCACCGCGGTGGTAGAGTAGGCTCTACTTCTCCCGGGGAAGTATCACCGTCCGCCACAATACTGAGTTCCATTTCTACCGGCATAACAATTGCTGTTAAAGCAATTATTATGCCGGTAATTGTGGATAGAAAGATGTTCAGATTTTTTTTTCAGATCATCAGTCAATTGAGCGAGTAGCATAGATATGACTATGCTACTCTTTGTGACTTTGAGCTTGCAAATTATAACTAAACTGTATTTCGGATGTTGTAATTTTATCCCACAATCTCATGGTGGTGTAACTAAAGTTATTTCACGGTGTCGGAGTCAAGTGCAGTGTCTCGTGTGAGGACGCGCGGGCGCGTGGCGACAACCGACGTCGACGTCGCTCGACAATCGCACGCTCCGACGACTTCTAGTTCAGTGTTAATACTGTTGATGCTATAATAGATTCAATGGAATGCCGGCCTTATCACTAGGCCCGTTAAACATGGAATTCGATACTTGTTGGTAGTATATAAAGTCATGCCATTTTGCGCATGATAGAAGAATTTGAAAATTATTATGTTTATAATTGCAGACGTACTTAGCTATAAAAATATCGAATAAGAAAAAAATCTCTAAAGGTTCTTGATAGTCTATTTGTAGTTCACTAAAAACATACAATAAAAGATGAAGTTTTTAGTAAGTAGAAGGGCAAAAGTTATACTAACTATTATACGGTTGATCAACACATTTGATATTTTCAATCTGTATGCTCCCTGTTTTATATGTAGACAGTTTAGCCATCATTTAATTTCTCGGCTGAAATCATATCTAGGATTCTACTCTTCATGGCTCCGTATCGGCGAACAAGATTTTCATTCTTCTATCAAGTGCCAGATGTACCTACCTAGTTAATTATATTTCTTCTAATTATAAAATCAAAACGGAAATGTTTTAGTCAAAATAAGCAAACTTAATCTAATAATGTCAATTCCAATCAGATCATGGACCATAAATTGGTACTAGGCGCGCATAATTCAATGAGAGCACGCCGAGGGCCTCAAATGAAAACTAATGTCCTTGCAGGGTGCTGCGAGCCGGAAATAACTCTGAAGGCAATCTAATTAGAAATACCCTCCTGCAACGCGGATGAACAGTAATTGAAGATTGAATGAATGTGCAAAATGAGAACAAATATTTTTTTGAACTCTTGAAATGCTATTAGGCATTAGGTATTAATCATTTAGACAAAAGGCATTCTAATCATAGATTTAGGTGCTTATTTATATACCCTATGTTTCACAGGGCGTTCATGCCTTTGTACGAAAAGCAATGAGTAAACAAATAAATAAAAAGCAAAAATGTTTAAACGTTGGTGAAATGTAGAGGCGTTTACAAATTTTAACTAAAGTATTTTTTGAATCCACGCATAGAATGATCGAATTTCTACCAATCAAAATGTATGCTTACTTTTGACCTTTTTTAGCGTCAACTTCCTATTTCCCAAGGAATAGCAATTCCTTAGCAATAAAGACACATCACTCGAAAGTTTTTATCCATTTATGTTTGAAGGTTATCAAAACGCATTCCCGGAGCTCACAAATCATCATCCATCGCGGGGGCATCGTGTAATCACTTTAGAAGTGCACTCTATGTAATCTAGTTACGACCCCAGCCCGGGTGTCCCCGGCCCCAATAGCCCAGCCCCAACCCGGTCCGGCTCATTAGCCCCGCGTCTAATCTAATTCCGATTTCATTACAGCTGCCCCAATGTTTTGATGTCTGTTTTGTGTTTGTCTTCGGAGATATTTCGTTAACTTCATTCAAAATTATTGGAACGTCTCTGGATTTTTATGTAAGTATGTTGTATTCTGTGTTTGAATTAGGGATTGCAATCCGGTTTGCCGGATCCGGCGTGTTTTTGGACCTACCACATCCGGTGAGACGGCGCCAGATCCGGTACCGGATTGAGGATCGGCATTGAGCGTTTCCACTAAACAGGGCTCGCTTCGTGTCCTCTCTAACGACATCTTGATCAGCCGGCATGGGACTAGCGTTAGTCTTCTAGAACGTCCCAATACGGCCACATAACGATTAAGAACAAGTGAAAACCATTCGGCTGTATGTACCTAATTGCGAGCGGCCGGCGCGGGCGCAGCGCTCCGAGCCGTTGATTTATCAATCAATAAACCGCGAGCCAGTCGTTAGACCCTCTGAGGCCTCTGAGATGCCGACAAACCCGCCGACGGCCCGCGATCCGCTATCGAACGTTATAACTATGTAGTCAGTATGTATTTAATACCGTATCATTACAATGGTATCCGCCGTCAAATGGACAATCTTGGCGGGTGCCAACATACAGGTAACTGCAATAACAAAAGCGTCAATAGAATAAGTGTTTACGTTTGAAGTTTGCAACAACACACTACAACTTTCACACTTTCGTATTATAGTTATAAACAGAATGTCTCAATAGGGAATATGCATGTAATTCAAATTTAAGTGAATTTTTTTTACAGTAGTTATCGCTAATACATATAAAGACACCTATAACGTTATTTTTCATTTAAACACCGTGAAAACAAAAATATTAATATAATTATTGCTTTTTACAAAAAAAATAACCGACTTCAACCTCGATAAACAGAGGTAACTCAAAAACTACTCGCCAGATGGCGCTTAATTCGACATGTAGGTGTAAAGTTCTCGTCACTACAAATTAATCAAGCCCAAACACTAGATAACTACCTACAGTAAATCGTTGAGTTCCCTCGACTGACTTTCGGCTTCATCAGATCGACTCCAGACCTTCATGAAATTGTAGCGCTTTCATGTACTTATGAAAACATTAACAAATGCACTAGTCGTCCCTACAATTTTCGAAAGTTGCCCTCGATTTCTCCGAGATGCCATTATCAGATTCTGGTGATTTTTTTAAAAGGACCCCACTGCGCATATCTACTTTACAACAAAAAAAAAGAATTATCAAAATCGGCCCATAAACGACGAAAAAATCGCTGAACAAACATAAAAAAAAGCATATATACGGTCGAATTGAGAACCTCGTTCTTTTTTGAAGTCGGTTAAAAACCTACTTGTTATTTAGTCTAAATGCTGAATGTGCAACGTCAACACTGCGTTTTCTGTCAATCACTCAGTAACGGGAGAGTTATACAAATTATATGATTGATGGAAGCATTGATAAATTCAACAGACTTGGGCTGAAGTACAAAACGCTGTATGCCTACACTAAAAACTAGAAAATTTAGGACAAGACAAAAAACATGCACATCTTCACTGAGGTACACCTACCATCGATACTTACAGTACAGTCAACAGTGTACACACGGCCGCGCATCTCCCACCAACACTGATTTATGCCCCCGCGATGCGCCCGCGCACGCACTGCCTACTATAAATTACTATCGGTAATGATCTACGCGATGATTTATCGTCACGATAAATAAATCGATGCGCAACCGAATAATATATCGGCATGATTGAAATACGAAATCAATCGGACCAGCGTGGATTGATGACAGTTCGGTACCGGCGATGGAAATCGATACCTACCAACATTTTTATGGTAATCTCTACACCGGATTTAATGGTAAATGGTGCACTAAGATCGATAAATTATAATATTAGAAATCTTCTTTCATTACCGAATACTTGTTAGAGATCGGCTATGAAATTTAATCTATTATAAAGTTGGTTTAAATTCGATTAAGCACCTTGTTATGTTGAAAGTAGTAAACGCCATCATGACTTTTAAATTAATAGCAGCGTATGGCAGAGAAATGAATGTTAAGGTATGTTTTTGGCATTCGAAAAACGTGAGATGAATTGTAATATATTTTTTGTATATGAAAATCAAGTATTTGCTGTTACTGACTGACAGGCATCATACAGGCTAAATTAAACCAGAGGACCTAACAGCATAAAAGTACACGAGTTATACTTACTTCCATGAGTAGGTACGTCGTATGTGGAGAGGATCAAAAAATATTTTTTGAAAATTCATACCCTCAGCCTAAGCCCCGAAGCAATAAATGGGAGCATTAAGTTTGCATGAGTGTAAAGTTCAATTCATTCGCACTGCAGCACAGGGATTAAATGTTTTGTGCGGGTCTGGTCTAGTCATAAATAAATAAATTTATAACAAAACATAAAAGCTGAATAAGAAATTATTCTACTAATAGGCATTGACAAAATATAGGAAACTCGATACAGTCAGAATATGAAATTGGATATTGTTAGGACTTAATGAATAAACATTGGATTATAATTAGATTGATGTAGCTAACCTAACTGTGAATATCGAAATTTACATAAACACCATCTACATATGTATATCACGGCAATATGAAATTGAGCAAACATAACTTAAAACAGAGACAGGCTAAATGTAACAAAAATTACAGATTACAATGTTATCAGGTCCATATTGCTCAGAATGTAACCTGGTTATGGATTACAAAAAAGAATACTCTAACTACTTTTTTTAACCGGCTTCAAAATACGCAGGAGATTCTCAATTCGCCAGTCGCCTGGGAATTCCGATTTTAATTTATTCATTGTTTTTCGAAAGCTAGTGCTTAAATATGAGCGACATTTGACGATCACTTTTTAAGTTCGTATTTATTTATTTATTTATTTATTTATTTATTTTGTAACACCTTACAATAAGGTATACAAGGGCAAAACTTAATGCCTAAGGGCATTCTCTGCCAGTCAGCCCTGGGTGGATGTGGGAAAGGCACAAGGCAGGTGTTAAAAATAACATTGAAATTTAAAATTAATTAAATTTAAAATTATTTTTACTTGTCGATGTTAAATTTTTGGTTTCGATGTTTATTTTTTTATAAAAAAAAACTCGAATATCACTTGCTAGGCCATTTCCGGGTCGCCAGATGTAATTGTAATATTTAATTATGTTAAATTTTACCATCTCTGACTAAACATAACAAAATTTTTAAACTGAACTATAAACATTAAGTATGCCTCGTTTGATATCACGACTTAAAATCGTGATTCGTCGGTTAGTTAGTTTTGACGTTGAAGTCTAAGAGCGAGTCGGCAGTCGGTTGAGTGGCAGCACTATGGACTTATCTCCCATTCAGGAGGCTGGCATACTTTGTTTTTGCTCGAATTTCGCATTTAATTCGACTATTTCGGCTGTGCCAAAGCCGTCGAACGCAAAGCATTTAAACTTCGCTCTCGTTTCGTTACGTTGCTATTTTAATGGGTGCTACGTGAGGAGCACTCATCGTGAGGGTTGTCACCTGCGAGTTTATCATTGTCATTTTAGAATATGAACAACAAAATTGTTGGCACTGTTAAAAGGTATAGGTATGTTTTGTAGGTAAAGTAAATGGAGATGTTTCAGACAAATATGGTATTATAATAATAGTAATACTACTTTATGCGAATTTTTGTAGATTCACAACTTTTAAACACTGCATGAGTTACTTGCGAATGTTGGTGACCTATTTTATATAAAAATTTCACTGGGAGTATAAGTTTATTTTCAGTGGATACAGATACAAAGTTAGCTTTCTATTCCCTTATAGCTCTAAATTGCAAAACAAGCCAATAAGTCACATCAAAAAACATTAATTTCCAACTTTCCAGTCTATTACAATTTACATTCTTTTTTCTTTCTTGGCATGTTACGCATCGTCACAGATATCCATGGGCGACGGTGACCACTCCCCTTTAGAGGGCTCTCGGTCTAACACTCAGTCTCGGTTACACTTATATTTCCAATACTATTATATGATAAAATAAGGTGTCTAGTCCAGTCAATGCAGCAACACCTTAGCGAGATATTAGAGGATGAAGCGATTACCGCGTGCGTCGTGTTTTTGTCGCAACCGCTCGGCCGTGATGCTATGCCGCGCCAATCGGGTGACATACAAAAAGCTGTTTTGTCACTACCCGACCCCATATACGACGCGACGTCTACTAGAATTGGAGTGTAGATGCGGTCTCGTTCCTTAATAGAGATTTCGCCTTCGACTGTATTGGCGTAGGGAAAGGTGTCGGCGTTGCGTAAGTAAACGTACTAGCTTCAGTTGCGGAAAGGGTATTGTAAATGTTTAATTATCTGGTAATATTGTTGCAAAGTATTTTTCAATAGAGTTATCTAATATCTTTAAACGAGCAATTCTTGTATATTTATTTATTTATACCTATATATTTAATCACGATCTCGGAAACGGCTGCAAAGATTTTCATGAAAGTTACAGATTAGGGGGTTTTCGGCTCAAGGAATCGATTTATCAAGGTCCCAGGTTCGAGAAAAGCTCGGTTCCCGAGATAAAGAGATTTTAAAAACATCATACTGACGTCATCTATGAAACATTAGGATAACTTCTATGAGATACGGTTTGTTTGTTTCAGTAGTATGAAACTAGATGGCGCTCGAATATATTTTTGTTCGGCTAATACTAATATTAATATTCATTCTTACGTTGAAGCGCTATTTTTGCGTTATACCTACCTATTTTCTGTTTGAATAAAATTAAAAATCAGTGCGATTATCTCGCTTGACCTCGCAGGACGCGTAGTGATAGTTTAACGTGCGTTTGTGATATTTACGAGAATATTTGTAAATAAATGTTAGTTTTGTTATTATCGATTTAATAATATATTTTAATAAAGTTTTAAATAAATAATGGTCAGATCGATGAAATTACTATTGTTGTAAATAGAATCAATAAAATTTTAAGTACGCCTAACAACTTGCTCATTAAACTAAAAGTATATTTATTTATGTTGTTTAATTATCATAAACATTCAATACATTTTATCGCAAATAAAAATTTCAGTCGGGGACTGCCTAAGCCTGCGAAAAGTACGAAGGAAAGTTCAATGAATTTATCTAATTAAGTATGTACCTATTTAAAATGCAATTAATTCGCTCACACAGTTAACTTCTATGAGGTACTGTTTGTAACGTGTTGAAATTTCAGTAGTATGAAACTAGATGGCGCTGTACAACTTTGTGAAACACGCTGTTGAGATCCTTTGGCCGTAACATAAGTAAAATGAATTTTGTGCTCAGTGAACAGTTGTATGATTTGACTCCTGAATAGATGGCGGAATTCCTCGTATTTCTTGCGATTCATACTAAATATAATTTTCAACCGAGCAAAGCTCGGTCAACCAGGTACTTACGCATTATGAACCACGTAGCTCAAACATAATTTTGATAGGAAAACTATCGGATTAAGCAACAAACCGATAACCGAAACTGGAGTAGGTAACAACCTTGTCTGAACAGTACCAATTCAAATTTTTAAAAGTAGGCTGCTAAGTAGTCATTCGTTTTTATAAAGAAAAGTTCTCCTATAAGAGCAAATAGATCATTGATGTTAACATTTTATCATAGCATCATATTACCAAGTAATCAGCTTATCATTATTTAACGACTATTAAAATACGGAAACTTGACCTGAGACGCTCTTCTTCTTTTACATGGATTAACAATGATTAAAATGTGCTTAATGGGTCGAGCATGTATCCAAAAGTTTCCAGCGAACATTCCTAGACATTATGCCGCTATGCCGTGCGAACATTCCTAGACGTTATGCCGCTATGCCGTTCACGCGGCATATCGGCTCCGATCGCCGTTCACCGGTACCGAGACCGTCGGTATAAACAAACTCGTAACACGTTAAATAAATCGTGGACGCGCCGGCGAGATACCATCGCTAACTGCTCCGTGAGTAAAAATGCAATGTTTTAATTCCGTGCCGTCCACGCTCGGGAAATTCTTCGATGTGAACGCGATAAGGCGGCCTGTGCACCGTCAGGTAAAACGGACAGCTCTGACTGAAAATTTTAAAGAGTTTATTAACTCTATAAAGAATGTTTTTGGCACTGAAAAATTATTAGTTGAATTGTAATTTATTGCATTTTACCATTAAATGTTAAAGTATCAAATTCTATTGATATGCCTTCTTTTCTATTAGTACCTAAATTTTGAATTCCCTCAACAATAAATGGACAAATTTTTTTTCAATTTAAGCAAATTACCTGAGATTAGGTACCTCAGTCAAACAAACCAATCTTTAGTTCTATTGGGTTGTTTGGAAAGTAATTTCGTTTTTCCGGATAGAGTTAATTGTGATTCTTGAACCAAACTTCACTCTTAAGCCGCATAACCTTTATGTTTTGAGAGCCAATAAAGCAAGGCTTGTGTGTGAAAAAGCTAAATTGAATCTATGCAGTAGTTTTTTGGTTGGTTTCCTATTAAGTATGGCGAGCAATAAGTAGTGTTTTCGTCACTACGTAATTTTTAGTATGGAAAAATTAAAAATGTTGTTTAAGTCACAATTTTTATTTCGGATGAACTGATGTGGATATATTGCCACTTCCAACATATTCTCCAGAACTGGTGCTTTCGGATTATAATTTGTTCCATTCGTTGCAAAATTTTTTGGACGGTTAAATCTTTACTTGAAGTGAAGAGGTCAAAAATGTCCTGTATCAGTTTTTTGTCAGTAAAGACCAGAACGATGGCACCAGAAAGATGGCATTCTACCAGAAAGATGGCAAATGATGCTGAACCAGAATGGCTAGTGTAGAATTTACTGAAATCATACGAAAGTTGGCTTTCATTTTCATATTAAAAAAACGAAATGACTTTCCGAACAACCTATTACAAAATCAATATAGATGACAACATTGCAGATAAATTATGAAACATTAACATTCAACACCTATTAAAATGTACCTACTATATACAACTGACTTATTTATGTTTTAACGATAACGTTGCAGTCGACCGAATGGTGTGCAGCGCGCCTAACTGTTCTTTTTATCTTTAATTTCTACATTTTTTTTCGATACGACCGTGATTTTAGTCAGAGAGTTATGCGACCGGTGCGGCAGTAAAATTTCATTGGCCATTCGAAAATTCCGAGATGCGGGAGATTCCTTATTTTAATCTCGAAATGAAGCCACTCTGTTGTTTGTTGTTTTTATTAATTGAATTACAGTGACGTTTAAAATACTAAGAGGATCACTTTCATGGTTGCCTATTGTCCGTCTATGAGACGGAGACATTTTGAGTGCGGTAATGTAACGTTAACATGTGTTTGAGTCCCTGAGTAGCCCTGATGTAAGAACAATTTTTTTTATAAATATGCATGCTATAGTTAAATTAATTTGGGAAAATAGATATGCAGACTGATGGATAAGGTAATCTAGAGCACCTTGAACTGTGGAGGTTATGGTGCTATGCTCTACAATTGTTGGAGATTATTGTGTTCCCTGTTTTTCTACCTCCCTGATTAGCTAAAACCCATAAGCTGAAATGGCCAATAAATATTTTTTGTTTGTAATGGACCTAAGCCTTTTTTGTTGAACATTGAACTATTTTTAACATTATTATTTCATGAACTGAGTGCACTTAATTTCAATAAAAATTAAACTTATATCCAAGTAGGTATCTACACCTAAAAATTTCACCTTGAACGTCATTTTTGATACCAGTACCTATATATTATGTAGAGTCGCAAAGAGCAGACATAACATCACATCACCGCGGAATTTCGATACAAATCACCATTTTGCACGACCTCACAATAACCTTGCGCATCGCAAAACACCGCGAACGGACGGCGCATCGACATGTGACATGTTATGCGTCAACGTTTTTCTCCGCCGACATGTTTAATACATGACGGGCGCATGTTGGCGTGATTCTGCGCGAACGGAACGACGCATCATACATTATGATTCTATGCGAACGCTCCGGACATCGTGTACGCAGTATTTTTTTAATTACCCGACATCGCACTGACATTCCCGTGTCATGTCCGAATTGATGTTTGTGTGACTAGTTAATTATATTAACACTCGCTTCGTTTGATATACGAATGTACTTTAAGTTATAGCAACGTATGAATAAATGTATTGCTTTTCTAGATTTATCGAGTTAAAAAAATTATTGACGATAGGAATAAGAATCAAAGGGGAGTTACTAAGATTTCAAATTATTATCGTAATAGTTGCTTAGAAGACTCGGTGCCTATGCCTATTAAGTGTCTTCAAACACATTCATGTGTTTTCTGAAAATGGCAAAGATTGCAAGTGAGACTACTTATGTATCTATCTTCGATTCGTGTTTGGTGAAACTGCAGTATTACCCAAGAGTATAGTTTTTTTTATAAGGAATTGGAAAACATGGGTAGGTAGTCTTATTTTCTCGTGAGTACCAGCTACACAGCTACTTACCAGTACCAAGTTGCCAGGTGTAAACAGATGAGCAACAGTCACTAGTTAATTCTACATCAGTTACTAAATAGGTATCTGCTTTCTAAATGCAAGTAGGTAGGTATATTTTTTGGTATATAATTATATGTATATGTTACGGCTAATACCCGAAGTGCGGCTACACCTAGTTCTAGCCGGCTACAGCTAGATGTAGCCGGCCACGTGTTGTTAGAACTAGGTGTATCATATTTAATCAGTTTGTATTTTGTTTGACATAATTTTCATTTGATCGAATATTCATTTTGTGTAATATTGATTGACATAATGTTCATTTGATCGAATATTATTTTATACAATGTTCATTTCATGAAATGTTCAGGTTATAAACGCCCTAAAGTCGGTTCTGGCACTCGCCGGCCGCTGCCGCGGCACGCTCGCTTCGCTCGCTCGGCTCGTGCGATGGTTCCTGTTAACCTAACACGCTCGTCGCTTCGCTCCTCGCTAACCTAATTACTTTAATTAAAATTAGCGCATTTGAACATTCGATAAAAAGATAACCACCGGTGTACGGCTATATCTAGTTCTAGCCGACGACAAATAGGATACACCTAGTTCTTACCGCACGTGGCCGGCTACACCTAGTTGTAGCCGGCTAGAACTAGGTGTAGCCGCACTTCGGGTACTAGCCGTAACATATACATCGTCTACGGTATTATATTTAACGTTAAACATTTCGAAAATTTAACATCACGTTAATTTTGCAATGCTTAATTATCTACGTGTCTTATTACAAAGCTGGTTAATAAGAAAACTATTTGATAAATAAAAACCATATTCAAGAAGGTCATCTAAAATATAATAATCATTAAAGACGACCGTCCACATATTCATATCTACTTCTTATAGCGTAGTAAGGCGCTTGATTTGCGAATTCGTGAAAATTCGGAATGCGACTTTTTCCGAGCACAAATTCCGCACGAGCGCAAAACCTCACGCTGTCCGTGTCGCGCGGACAAACGGACACGCCGACCGACAAAAAGTTTATCAATATGTAACAGGTTCGTCCGCAATAGTTTGCTAATGCAATGTTATATTGTAAAAAGACATCGATAAAGGCGATCATATAAGATATTGTTTCATCGTAAAAAGATAAGTGTTTAAATTTTTATTAGGAATAATATTATCTTATGACTTAAACGGTTGATTGCAAAAATTTTATTGTGATATGGGTACGGGTACTCACGGTACGTAAATTATACCCCGATTTTGGAGCCAATTGAATTACATTTTTAAGCATACTCAAATCGTACTAATATTTTGTAGAAAATTGAGGATATAAAATTGCAACAAAACTGTGCGAATGGAAGAATTTGCAAGCGTATGCAGATTCGATTACACGAGCTAGTAGGCACTACTTCTATCTTGGGACTACCACAACATGGTATAGACCCCATGCGGTTAAAGTAACGCAAACCACAAGAATTTGACTGAGAGGTAACTAAAGCGCGAATGTGAGCGGTACAGGCCTAGTAGAGTTCAGTTTTTCGCTTGTTGCAAAGCTTTCGCTAATCACACGTATGGATACATTTTATGGACAGGCACAGAAAACGTGTCAAAGTATGTTAATGTTATTTTTGTAATTTATTATGTGTAAGTGCACGTGTTTCCATGCCTTCCATGATAAACGGAATCCTTGTAGAGAATAGAGAATTTGTTGTACATTTTTAACAATTTTTTGTTAGCGTTAGGAATTAAATACAAAAAATGACCTAAAACAATCAGATCTGGCAGAGCAAACATTGTATAAATCATCAGGAAAGCATGAACATGACCGGTTCTCGGCGGCCGGCGGTCGATAAATCCGACCTTCCATAAGATCGCGTGATCGCCTGGTATTTAACTTAGGGCGCCATGATAATTACAATCAATAATACCGAGCACGATATATAAACCCACCACCAACTATTAATCTGAGAATATCGACGTTTCTGACCGCGCAAATTCAAAACCTAAATGACTTTACGAAACGAAATTTTCAAAACAAAAATCACTGTCCCTATCAAATAATAAAGTCGAAAATCGATATTGGAACGTTTCGTATTCGATTCGTATCGAAGCGTTGTTCGAAAGAGTTAAATGTGATAAATAAACTTTAAGTAGCTTCATTGCGATGCATCCGAGCGAGAAGGGTGTATAGCGAGGAGTGTAGGTATGAAAGGGAGGTAACCAGCGTGAAGAGTTAAGGGTCGAACAAAACAAACATTGGGCGGCAATTACAAGCGCCCGCGGTGAGCGCGTCGCCGACGTGCCGGCTCGCTACGACGAACGGCTCAGACGAACAGTTCAAGCTAATAAATAGTTTTTTTAGGGTGACACATGAATCATTTGCTAAGTTCCTAGCTAAAAGTGATGTGAATGCTCCCTAACAAAGAAATATTTTATTTTATCTCTACAAAGCTGGGTAACACTGTGTATAAGAAAACAAGAATTATTTTTATGTAGCAACTTTGAAAATTAATTGAATTCAGAGTTCTTTATTGCAGCCAACAAACAGACCACACACACAATGGCATCACCAATAGCTTCACCGATGTGATACCAATCTAAAAAGACTCAGGCAGACATTTGTATGAAAAACTGGCTGTTCAGCCCCAGCCAGAACACGACACACCATTTGAGAGTGGAATCAAACAACTTGGGATAGCTGATCAGCCGTCTTCAAAACTCTACCGCCATTGAAATTTTTGCAATAAGCACATGACCACCAAATTATAATTTTTCCATCATTAATTTTCATCAACCTTTTTGCAAATCTGTTAGTATGAATAATGAAGATACATTCAAATTCAAAATCATTCAATCATATAGGATAGGTACCTACATTTAAAGTACTTTTAAGAAAGTGATTATTTTTGCTCTATCATAATTTCGAATATCGATAAAATATTACACCACGATGTAATATCCTCCCTCCTACCATAACAGTCAATTCACGAATGCTTCGGTCTCATTCTAAATAATTGAATTATTTAATAGCATTTCATGAAATACGACGCGACTCGTAAATGTCGTATCGTCGTATCTTATATCATAGATCTGTTGAGTCTGTAAAAAAAGAATTATTTGCATAGCCGGTGATCTTTAATGATTTAAAATTAAATGTTTTATAGTCTAACAACCTTGAATTATAAATTAAATTGGGCTTGTTTAAAATAAATAAATAAATAAATGTCGCTTATTTAAAATAAATTAATGTTCATTTATTTTTTATGTAAATAAATGAACAGACGAGCCACCTGGTAAGTAGTCACTTTCGCCATGGATGCAAGCTTCTTGCTTCTAAGCCTCAACTAAATAAAGACAGAAAGAATAAAAGAAAAAAATATTTTCCCCATACAGTAGTGTTATTCCGAGTAATTATCACCGACTTACAATGTATCGACGTCGATGAATTTCAACGTCCGTCCCGCCTCGACGTCGTCTCTCGCTTTAATAGTTTTTCATGTCTTTTTACCGTACAGCACACGCAAACTACTGGTTTCTGAAAGGAACGGTAGCGAGAGTCGCGCTCGAATCGCCCGTAATTTTCTTTTACTTTTAACTATCGACCAGTCAAAAGCTCGACTGTAGATACATACATTTATAACATGCTATAACTACTGCTTACTTAAAGGATGGTGAGTGATCACCATCACTACCTCCTACCAATCCGTACTAGAGCGGTGTGGTGGAATATGCTCTAGACCTCCTCAATAATTCGGACACCCGTGCACACTAATAGGCCATTAATGGCTTGAATTGAAGCCAACTTTTGACTATTTCACGATGTGTGAAATTATATTTTCTTGTAAAACAAAATTTAAAGCAGCACGGTTTATAACGTGTGAAGAAATTACTGCAATGAAAGAATGTACAACATTAATGTAATGTATTATCTATGCATCGTCAGTTATTTATTTTTTCACGCAAGCAAACTATTAACCATTGTTAATGAAGCAATTTCAAACAAATTAATGAGCTAAAACAAATAATAAGTCGGGGCCAGCACCAGGCGCGCATAAAACAAAGGGTTCTCTTATAAATCAGAGCGCGACCGTTCGCGAGGAGGAAGCGGTCAATCATTCCCCTTTCTACCCAGACACACGGGGTTTCGTTATGGGGGGCTATGAAACCAGCGAGGATTACACAACCATTTGTTGGCAAAACTTTGGATAAATTCAAATAAAAGATTTAAAAAAAATTGGTTGCCTGTAAAGTCGGTATACGGGCGAAAGTTTTACGTGACAACGACTTTGAGTGGTAAAATAATTTTAATGTGAATATTCATTCGTATAGTAGGAAGAAGGATGAAATAATAGTAACAATTTAAAACATTTATTTATACTGTCTAACCGTCATGTGAAGGCGGAAGCAATTTAAGTTTAATGTTTTATTTTTGTTAAATAGTTCCTCACTTGTAAACAAGATGGCATTGTACCAATTTGTGAAACGCGCTAACGAGTGTAACGTGGAGTTTATATAAGAGAAAAATTTGTAAAGGGCAATGTGTCGACTTCTTTGGTTTTATAGTAAACTGCTATTTTGGGTTTGGAAGCAGTTGTGGTTATTTGTGAAGTTGACCCTGCGTTCCCGTATCTTCATGGGGTAAACATATACAAAGAATTATATTTAAAACATTGTAACACCATCCGCCATCTAGCGCTGCTAACCGTTAGACCATTAACCATTAGTCACAACTAAGTGAGGTAACAAACTAGTTACTCTACTTCTCCAGAGATGGCGCTGTACCATTTTCTGAAACACGCCAACGTGTGTACGCCGTAGCTACTATAAGTAACGTGAGCGGAGCACTAACGCAGTTTCTTGAAGTGCCACCCGGCAAACCAATTTATAAGACGTTGTCACGTCAATAACATATATTTTTAGTGATGAAAATACATAATTATTTTTTTCTACTATTGATCGATTTTATTTACCCTTAGCTAGCACACGTGTAATCAAAAGCCATTTGTATGAGCTTATCACTGAAGTTTGTATACGATAATATCAGAGATAAAAAAGTTCCATAATAATATACGATAACTATTAACTCTACCTATTAATATCTACGATGGTATACTTTTAACCTTTTAAGGTATGAATTCGAAATTGAATTAAAATGGGCGGACACAATACCTTGACATTTTGTACAAGCCAATATTAATTTGTGATGATTTTAAGTTGAATAAATTACTACTCACACCACACGAGAAGGTATTGCGGGGGGCATGGGTGCTGTAGGTAGGTACAAATGAAACAATAAACACTTGGGCGTATGCAGATCCTGATCCTACTAATATTATAAATACGAAAGTTTGTAAGGATGTATGTGTGTGTTTGTTGCTCTTTCACGCAAAAACTACTGAACGGATTTTCATGAAACTTTGCAGTAATATAGCTTAGACATCGGAATAACATAATTTGTTAAAATTTATAGAGATTTTTGAAGGGACTGGTTTCCCGAAGCGAAGCGAGGGCGGATTTACTAGTCTTTTATAAAGCTGGAGTATTTCCGATGCAAAGGAGGCAAATTGGATTTTCGAAGCAGTTCTTGTCAAGGATACAACCACCGGACAAGGGGTGGGCAGCTGAACTACCTGAATATGATCATGGATAAACACAAACAATCAAAAATCGTTGCTTCTTCCTCCCGCTGGTTCCGCGGCCGCGCCGCGCATACATCGGGCGGCCACAAAAACAATGCACACCTTTCCCGCACAAAAACCGCGTCGCGGAGCTGCGGTACAAAAACCGCTTTATATCTATTATAACGATGGTAATGAATAAACAAACATGACTAACGTAAGATTACATCTTGATATACGGCCGCCATCGCATAATTTCATAATACAATTTCGCATTGCAATCGTAATTGAATGGTTAATATTCATGGCAATAGTATTTTTTTGCAATGTGCCATCTTTGGATACGTACCGGGTGGATAGTCGTCACGGCGTTACGTTTCAATTATTAGAAATTGTTTTTTTTTATAGTATAATAAATCTATAGCATCTAACGTATTGTTAGGCCAATATCGAAAAAGTACGAGACGCACGATGTACTTAAGTAATAACTTTTTTATAGCTTTAAGATAGTAAACGAGCATGCAGCATTACCTTTTCGCTGCTGCTGCCCATAACAACTTGACAGACATTGAATGAGACTCAAATCGAAACTGGGATGAGTCGTTCAGTTACCACAAAATGTATGTTTATGATACCTAATAAGACACTATACAAATGTAATAAAAACAATAAAAGATATGTAAATATCTTTAGAACTACAACAAGATAATTTGAATGATCAATAAAATGTTGCCTCATTATTGGTGATCACTAGGTGATCAGTGTTTGTGGCATGACAATAAAATTGTTTCCGGGAGAGTCATATAATTAATTAATCTTTGGATACTTGACAATTCTTCAACTTTATTGATCGTATCAATGAAGACAAACGACGTCTCAAGTTCGATTTCCAGCCGGGTCAGATGTTCATGAGTGTTGGTGAAGTGTTATTTGTGTAGACCATTATGCCAGCGACGCGCGACACGGGAATATAAGTGCAAGGGTAGGTATCTATTAGTTTCAAATTTTAAAATACCATCCATTATTTACAATGTAAATTAACTATATTGTAATCTATGATAATATATTAAAACGTAGCTTAAACGAAACGTTCATAAACCAACAGTGTTTATGCCGGCGCTAGGAGCTAAGGGCGCATTCAAGTTGAACGCTGGTTACCGGCGCCGATCTGCCAGCGCTCGGTACTGTTCCGTTGACATAACCTCGGTCGTGTGACAGGTCGGAACTTGTCGGCACTTATCGGCGCTTATCGGCGCTGGTTCGGCATAAAGTATAGAGACTACCTGCGCCGACTACCTGCGCGGAAAAGCACCGATAAGCGCTCGCAGATCGGCGCCGGTAACCAGCGTTCTACTTGAATGCGCCCTGACGCCCTGAGTCATCGAGCGGCCATCAATTGCGGCGTACAGGCCCGCAGCCACGCGATACAGCATGCCAGAATCAATTTAATATTTAGCCGAAGATAGCCTGGCCGATACATCCTAGCCGGTGTACCCTAGCCGGTACATCCTAGCCGCTGTAACCTAGCCGATACAACCTAGCCGCAACGCAATAGCCTTGCTAAAACAAGTAAATCTGCCTGCGAATCGCTTCGAGAAACATGATACTTGTGTTCTTGCTGTGTTTACATTGTAATTCCATTCATATAATTTTAATATTTTTTTCTAGAAGACACAAAGATTGGAACTAAATATTATGGCGGGTTGGCAGGTATCTTGTACTGAGATAACCAAGTGAATGGTATCTGGATTCGATTTGCCTCTGTAAAAGAGATTTAATAAGTTTCATTACCATCATGTCTCCCACACACCATCAAATGGCCTATACACTCTACTTTATCAGATATTTACATAAAAAAAATTAAGACCAATCATTATCGTTTTTGAGGATTCCCAAATTGTCTTTCACTTACATTATATCTTCCATCGATAATTAATGTCAAATGGGCTTATACGATCGTCAATATGAGGGATATTGAAGCCAATAACTCTACACAAACATCAGTAAAAGTCCGCCAAGACAAAACAAATACGTAGCTACGACTACGCTACGACTATTATAATATCAAATTAATAACTGGCGAGTACAATCGCACAGACAAGTGCAATGTGCACTCGGACAAAACGTATCGATATTCCGCATACTTATGCAAATAATATTAATTTCGAATACGAACGAATGCAATGAAATTTTCGAATACGAACAGCTGAGCGCGCGCACAATATGTTACCTGTGCCGCCTGTCGGGTGTACTTATATGGAAATAACGCGGTATTGTAAGCAAATGTTTCCTACAATTGAGGAAATCGAATAAGTTAGCGATGTTAATACTAATAATTTATTTTGCACATACATTATCGAGAGTTATTGGACACGCGGCGTGGTAAGCTGATGTAAGGATTTATTGTTAAACAAGTACCTACACATCTTCGTATACATAATAATATTAAATGTAATGTGCTTTTTAGTCATGCATAAATACCTTTTCAGAATCTGCTGTCTTTTCAGAGTGTACAATGAAGACCACCTTCTCTATACACTAGGTACATAATATGATACATATTCAGCGATAACCGCTCCGCCGAACGTTTCAATCGTCGGCACCAGGCAGCGTGGGCCACGCCGGCCGGCTCATTAGCAACGCTATCGACACCGCGCCCGCAGGCACCGCTAAACCGAACCGGAGCATTAAGCTCGCATATCGCATTGCTTGGTTCACATGCACTACATTACATCATATGAGATTAAAGTAAAAAAAGTATTTAGAATTTTTCTTAAGCAGGAGAAATTAAGGTAGCCATTGACGATACGTCCATTTGGAATGCTTCTAAATGTATGGAGGCACTTCCAACTTGGAAGCAACTCCAAATGGACGTATCGTCAATGGCTACCTGAGTATCGACAGCGTTGTTTTCAATAAGTAGTTTTGTTTTGGTGTCAATCAACAAACAATTTTCATGATAATGATAGAATTGGACGTCAGAAGAGCCAGGTGCAAGACGGTTGGTCGTAAACACTACTTATACTTAATTCTTGATCAATATTAAGCCTTACAAGAAATAGAAATATCCACTACGTAATCTCTGTAAGTAAACAAGCAGTGGAAAACTCGCCAGAAAAATATTTTGACTAGGTATTCAAATATGAAGTAACTGAAGTTTTAATAAATAAACAGAATTTATGTCGCCGAAAGGTTTCAGAAGCAATAGTAACCTCATTATTTTTTAATATTTCAATATTTTATTGTTACAGTTACAGTTTACCCCATCTATTTGCAGCGCCATGTAAGCCCGTCAAATATTCACACACACCGCAAGCGCATTTCGCGGGCCGAGGGCAACGTGTTTCGGGCTCTTCAAACGATAACCCGCTAATAACTCGAATAAACAACCCCGAACGTGTCCCCACATAAGTACACATGCCAGCCTCGCGAATCACAAGCCATCTGCACCTTTAAAACCCTCGAAATATGAGCCACAATCGCGTGAACCGCAAGAATGTAGAGCCACAATTTGCGTTGCAAACATTTTCAAGTACTATCGTCTTGATAAGTGTACTTCGTATATTATTGATACGGGCCCCGGTGACTAAGTGGAGACGTTGGCGCTTAAAAGCGTCGTTATCAAGGTGGCGGTAATTTTCAATTGGACATTATTTAGCTGTCTCCTGCAATCTACACTTTGCTGAGCGCAATAAATATAATAAGGAAACTCTTGGACATTCGCGCTGTAAGGTGCTTTTAGGATAACATACATTACAGCAAAATTCATAAAGCGTCCCTTTTATGGCTCCGTCTGTCCACTGGGAGATTGATTGTGTTGGTCAAATATGACATTTAAAATAGAATAAGTGACGTGTTCACAGAAATATTTAAACAATATTATAATGTCATCTGTTAACCGAAATAACCTAGTCCCCATTTTAATCTTGTTCTACATTTGAGTCGCCGAGGATATGAAATCGTAACTCACTGCTAAAAACAACTTTATTTATTGGAATTACACCACAATTACACTGCTCACAGTTCGATAGTTTAGCTTGGAAGCAAAAATCACTTGAGGCATTTTAAATTCTCGTCATCAATGAACTTTAATTACAAGCGAGGAAAGCTGATATTTGTGTGGGTTGCCATTAAAACGAATTCCATATCGAACACGGATGGACGGTCACCGTCACAGTTGTCATGGGCAGCATCAGCAAGGTTTTGTGCACGCGCATTTGCTACCTTAACTTCATAATAAAGAAAAAACTGGCCAGAATCAAACCCTTCGACAGAAAGCTTTACTGTCACTATACTTCACCATAAACCTTACAGGTAAGGCAAACTGTAAGGCGCTGTCTCTGTCACCCACACGCCAAAAGATCCTTGTAGGACTATACCTACCTACTGTGACCGTCATCTATAATTACCATGTCACCGCACAGGATACAGTTAAGTATTTCAATTCACTGCTATACGTTATTAACGTTTTTCCTCGTCTTGCTGCAGTCAACTCGTAGTAGAGCAAATAATAAACTAAGGCACAAACGAGCACCGCGGGCCGCAACGATTACCTAGCCGCCCGCAGTGCGCGTGCGCAGTTTTAATTCCCTCCGTATGCAAACGACACTCTCCTACTATAATGTTGACTTTTTTAAACGATTTTCCTATCATTGATGTGTCGATGATCCTTACTTCTTTGTTTTGTACGTTTATACGTTTATATAAAAACGTGCAATGTAACTAAAACTGAATTCTGATAGGATCACTTGCGTGTCTCTCAATCTGATACTGTAATATTTATTCTGCATCTTATTTTACTCAGTAAGCCAATTAGCTCAGGAAATTCAGGAAGCCAATTAGCAACCAGAAATGGAAAAGGTATTTAAGTAGGTAATGTGGTATCCACAATATGTAATATAATAAAAAAAATAAGTGACTTCAATCGACAAGGTAAAACAAGACAAATGTGCGTAAAAAACTTGGTGATTTTCTTCGATATTCCTGGATTCCCTGGGTTTCAACCACATTGTAAATCGATACGCTCTTTTAAATAAACCTAAAATATTGGTTCACAGATGACGGACATATCGCTGAACATACAAGTCGCCAGTCGCCACACGCACAATTACACGCGGGCCCGCTAGCCGCTAAGTAAACAATGGCGGCGCGAGATCCCGGCGCTGCGGGGTCCCGCGGGACGCTGCGCCGCCGACGACGACCGATCAACGATGACCGGGGAATTATTATACGTATGACGACTTATAGCACAATGGTTACCGTGCTGGACTGCTGTTTGAAGACCTGGGTTTGATTACCAGCGAAGCGGATATTGAGATAGCGAATAGTGAGTGGGAGTGTAGTCAAGGACAACTAAAAAATTATATTCTTGTCCTGTGTGCTGTTACTGGCACCGACGACACACTGAAGGATCGGTCTGAAGGGCAGGGCTGTCGAGAAAACGCAGTGTCCTGGACAATACTTCGTGACATCAATTTCTACATAACTATGTTTTCAATACAACGGCTGTAGCGCGTAAATATAGTGATCGAGTGTGACGGTGTATAGTGATGCATATGTCGTGGCTACATCGTAGATTTGCTCACTTCATGAAATGAACGTGACGTGACGACTCCGGCGCTGCGGAAGGTGCAGCTCCTTCGCCCTTGCGCAACAAAGCACAGACTCAGACAGATTGTATTACTTATGCAATTATGTTATTCGAATGAAACAAAAGTCAACCGAGCGCCATCCGCTCAGCTCAGCAAACCGCACTTCAAATACAAGAATAAACTCGAACTGATTACGCCAAGTCCGGAGGAACAGTAAATTAGCGGAGCCGTGGAAGGTAGGCAAATTAAAAATGGCGGCTGGAGAGTGAACGACGGCGCGCGCATCACTCAGCGGTCCGCCGACAGCGGGTTAGGGCCGCCGCACACCGCGCGGACGGCGAGTTAGGGCCGCCACACACCGCGCCGACAGATTACCGCGCACGCCCCTCGTACACACTGCGACCGGCCACACACCTTTACTTTAAAGACGAATATGAATTTTGGACTGAATCACTTAGACCAGTATAGTCACGTGCGAGTGTATTGCATTGTTCGTTTGATAGGCAGAGACTAGACTAACTCTCCAGAGTACATGTAGATAACATAATTTAAAAAATATATAATTAGAATTGAAAAATGCAATTTGCAAACCATGTATATGATATTTAAAAGGGGAATTTATTGTAAGTCAACATACAAGTAAAACTACATAATACTAAAACTACGTCTTGTTTATAAAAGGCTAAATAGTCAACCTGTCCATTCATAGTTTTAAGGTCGTATGAGAGACTTTGAATAAAGTTTAACAGCTGCTACTAACGATAACATCGAAGGGTAAAATTCCTGCCTAGGGCAGATATTTCTGTTACAGATACACATTTCTTATTTGGTAGTCGCTTTTTTCGTAGTGTTACTTAATGCGTAGCCTCTATGTTTGGAATAAAGAGTATCCTATTACCTGGGGCATACCGTATGAGTATGACGATGGGAAAATTCACATTTATTATTTTAATTAAAAACATACATACTTAAGATCATTAAAGATACGCCCGTTTAAACGCCTACTTAACAGTTACAGGTGTGCCGCTACAACAACTTTGCACATTTCACCCTAGTTCCACTGCAACATAAAAAATATCACAACGCTGCTATCCACGACGTACTCCATTCTCAAGGTACTGTTAACTGATAATGATAACCATTATTATAAACAATAGCGAAGGCGAAGGTAAAGTCGACTGCCAGGCGGCCGGCGATGACTTAGGGCAGCCACACACCGCGCCGACAGATTACCGCGCCCGCCCCCTCGTCGGTCCCGGCCAGGGCGCCAACAACACGCTTCTTATTAATACACGTGTTGTTATTACGTATCATCGCCGTTTCGACGCCTACGAATCAATAACACGACCATACGAAATGATTAATTTTTTGTTAATTAGTCGAATGTACATTCGTTTTTTTTACAAATTTGACCAATGGTTGTCTTCGCTTTGATATGCGATTTTTGTTGATGAAAATAAAAAATATACCTGCATATTCGTAGGGAGGAAAGGTCCTCGAGTGGAGGCCTCGTCTCGGAAAAAGGAGCGTAGGACGCCTCCCGACCAGGTGGTCTGACGACCTGAAGAGGACAGCGGGCATCCGCTGGCTTCAGAAGGCACAGAACCGGTCAGAGTGGCGCAAATTAGGGGAGGCCTATGTCCAGCAGTGGACGCAAAAAGGCTGATGGATGGATGGATGCGTAGCACGTTACTGTTACAAAGGTAAATAAATAAAGGGTAAAATGGTAAATATTGTGGTCAATAATCATTTGTATGAAACCTAGTGTCCCTATTTTTAAGGTTAAATACATTCTTACTTAAAATAAAATAAAAAATCAGAAACGGGCACACATAGAGTAGTTTTGATTATTTTGTCAGAATTGAGCTATGACACCTAATGACATTGATTCGAGAATAACAGACACCTTATAAATAAAGAAAGCTTTACACAATCTCTCCAAAGTATGAGCCAAGAAAACAACTGAAGAAGAAATAAATATATAAATCGATAACAAGTAGAGGCAGCCCTACGTGAAAGCGTAGCGTTTACACGAGGCGTCGAGAACCTACAATTAGACGCGGGCCAAAAAGACCGAGACCGCTAATACCCACTTCGCTAACTAGTTACACGCTCAACAAAATAAACTCCACGTCAAAACGAACAAACATCATCTCTGGTGCTACGTAACACGGACCTGGGATGAGTAAACACATTTGGGGGTCGAAAGTACCACCGTGAAGAGAAAGATACGTCCATTTGCGTGTAATTCAACCGAAATTAACGCTTATTCGCTAAACTATAAGGTAGTTTACGGACTCGACCGTTCCTCTGACTCTGTATGGGAAAATTGTTGTTTATTGTTTATTGGCACAAACGACGTGCGCGAGAATTATTGCGTCGGAATTCACCGAAAAAAAATTGCGAGTGAAAATTGATTTTTCGTCGGATAAATTGCAGCACTTACGACGACTTCTTGTTAAAACGAGAAAACAGTTTGTAAATTTCGACGTTAATTTTTGCACGAAATGTTTACTTAATTTCGAATCTTCTTGATGATTTCACGTTTAATTTTTATTGTAGTTAGATATAAAAGTATCATCTAACTTGATACACTAACTTGACACTTTTTTACTAACTTGATACATTTTTTACCTATACCTACTCGTTTAAACTTCACATCGATTTCAGTTTGGGATCACACTAACAAACTTTCTTTCGGTATCTTAACGGTCACCAATCGGGTATAATTGTTTACTATAACAATAATCGTATCGTATCGTTGATCTTAGCTCACCACAAGTCGCGACCACTCGATAATTAAATCGCGACGGGCAAAGCGCCAGCGCAAACCTCAACGCTCTATGTATCGCGATATATGAATGGATCATGCACCATGATACGGTAGAGACCGCCTGACTCAAGTAGGTATGCTGCAAACAAGTATCTACTTATACCTACAACAAACTGTAGGTATACGTTATATCAGACTCTATCCTGGTAGTTGCTATGACTACAAGTGAATTTGCCACATGTGAAATTTTCTGAAGGTACTTTGCTTCTTGGTATGTACAAGCATTGGCCTTTGTTGTTAAGAATGTTATGAACGTCGATGAAAAGTTCTGATTGGCAATTGTTTGCTTCTTATTTGGTAAACGAGAGTGTAACGACGCAAGATGGAATACCCCATTTCTAGGTGTGACTAATCCCCAATATTGTTTAACCTAAATTGACCAAATGAAACTCGTCAGAGTTTCGAATGTCTCATATACTTTGTAATCATTTTGCGAAGGTTGTCTTACCTTCGTTGCTACGCGTATTCGCGGGAATGTGAGTGAGCGACATTAGTTAGAACTAAACAAATTAAAATGATATTTGAACTTGACATAAGTTACAGATCTGAATAGATTGCAGAAGCCATTAACCCCGGATGGTTAGCAGGCGATTTTCCAGCATCATATCGATAAAAACAAAGGCAACATCCATAAGTTTGTATGTCATCATCCATCATCCGACGGCCGAAGGTCCACCGCTGGTCACCTTTTCAAACCGCTGGCTACCTGCTGTTCACACCAGGTGATTCATTGTCATTTTTTTGGCAATATTGCTACTTGATGCCAAATTGATTATTATTGTTAGCTTTAAACATTTACAATCGCGGACACTGCGATTGAATAGTAATGGGAACTAAAATTCTTACATTGACATCTCGATCCAATAACATGGTCACAGAAGATTGTGAGTATCAAACCGTTCAAGTTCAATATGTTTAATAATCTATAGTTCGTAGTTTACAGTCTAATATATAGAGCTTGGATCTCTGTGATTTAATGAGATGGATAAGAACCAAGCCTACTGATTGAGATGCAAAAACTGTTTTAGAAATAGAAGAATAAAAACTTACGACCGTTTGCAATATGGTTCTACCTATCCATAATTATTTGATAAGGTTGTAGAAAAACAAACAACCAACATTAGGACAAATGTGACATATTAACATAAATACTTAAAGCATAAAACAACTGCTAGGTATGTGACAGAGGATATTATTTCAGAGGATACTGAATATAAATAGCGGCCATGGAAAACTCGTTGGTAAGGAATTCTAAAAAGTTGAAACTATGGAATTATTGACCATACATCAACCACAGAAGTGCGTATGACTAGACGCTTCGAACCTATGTAAGATGATAGTGGCTGTGGACCACACAAGTGGTGGTAGCTGACCGCTCCCCTGGCCGGACGCGTCTTAGCCGCGGGGATCGAATAGTGGGTCGATACCTTTAATTACGCTGGTTAATATGATCTATTCAATTCCCGTTTGAGAGACGATTAAGTTTAGTCGCCGGGGCAATGGTAGTACGTCTTATACGGGACACAATATTGCAGTGTCATACCGCAGGGTAAATAAATAATACCTACTCAATAATGTAACCGCTCGCAAGTTTCTGCAGTCATCGTATTAGGCTTCTCTATGTTAATAGATGAACATAAACGCCAATCTATTTCCAATCCTCGTTCCAATCTTTTATTCTTACAAACTTTTAAGTACTTAATAATCGCATAAATAATCTGCAATGTCTAAGTTTAACTTGGGACTCCTAAAAACGATGAAGTAAACTATAACTGGGTTGTGGGTTGTGGAGTAGTCAGTGTTTTTTAAATTTTCATAAGGAACAGCAATAGTTAATGGATTTAAGATAGCAAGCGAGCATGCACCACCAGGCGAACATACAACGCGAGTAGAACAACACACATTACCAGCGTGAAATGCACCGGCTATAAATTTCATTTATTATCTGTGCAAATACTTGGTACGTAATTCAATTGCGCGGATCGCGGAGAGTTGTTCTCACGTGTGGCAGAACGGCAACTCTTGAATAATTCCGGCCGGCGTTTCATCCTGTCGTGGACGTGCATACGCTGTTGCCATGCCAAGTGAACACTAGGCCCTTTGGCACAGAATAGATAATACCTTTGGTATTACCCGTAGAACTCTATGAATACTGTGCTAATTGTTGATGTTTTTTACTAAATTCGCAAAAGTGGCTGAACGGCGAAAATTATTTAGCAAGTAGACACTGAAAAAATTTGTAGGATAGATTTTTCCTGCGAACGGGATTTATTCTCGTGGGATCGAATTACGAATTACAATTCATTCACACACAATATCGGGCCTTTCTGAAATTACTCGGGTCATTTAATGAAAAATAAATATTATTATACTTCTATATTATAGAAATAAAATTAAGTACAATAATAAAAATAAAACAATAGTCTAATAATGTAGAAAGGACTTCCAAGTTTTCTTAATTAATTAGGTATGCAAATTATAAATTTTATCTTGGCTTATGTAGGTTTGTGTGCGATTACTTGTAACTGTTCATTGCTGTTCGTTACATAGCTATCAAAGTAATTTATAGCAATCACGTAACTTAATTAAATGATAACAATAAATCCATACCACCAATAACATTAATAATAGTGACAAGGTAGGTAATGTTTTAAAAAATCTTTGCCAACAAAAGTATGACATAAATAAGTCACCTATAATTTTGGCGCGCAGTTATCCGTGACATCTTCATTGATCAGAAGAACAGAAAGAAGAACATACACAAAAACAATAATACAATGTAACGTGCCTACGTTGGGATCGTGTTCGTATGAAGACTAAGAGCGAGAAGCGAGGCAAGTCAATATAAAGTATTTTAATTGCGTTCACTGAAACTGCACGTTTCTAAATAATATAGGAAAATTTCATCAAATTTAAAATAAAAATGGATGAATGGAACATTAGCTGCCAGACATTGTGTATAAACGCATTCACTATGCACCAACGTTGAGTGTCGTATGTATGCGGCACGACACTGCAAGACCTACGGCCAAGAAATGCATTTTTGTTTGAAATGTTATGAACTCTTCTAAGTTCACGCACACCCTGATTCTTAGTTCATTGCACACCGCTGAACAGTAGAAGTGGCGACATAACACAAGATGCCGTGGTGCAGTGATTTATGTGTAAGTGTACGTTTGCCTACTTCCACATAGAAAAACAACTCGCTAATCTCTTAAAGCACAACGTCGAAGATAGAGAAATTTCCTTAACACTCAAAATGTTGACCGAATCGCTTGTTTGCCCGCTATATTTTACGATTGAAAATATTAAACCTCCAACAAGCAACTGCACATCGAATGACGCAAAAATTCTTTGTTGTCGTGCGTTTTATTGGTGTTTTGTTTGGTATAAGTAATGTATGTTCGGTGCGTGTAAAACGATCCGATACTCACCGACCGACGACGGGAACAGCTCATTCACACCAAATGATTTATAAATGCACTTACCTGAAACAGAAACAGAATATTTTTCAAAAACTGTTAAATGATAAATGTTCACAAATTAAAAAGCTCGATGACTGTACTTCACAATGGTGAATATTATGTTACTTGTTTGCGGTCGCGAGAATGATAATCTCCAATATATTGGGAGTATGGATAGAATTTATCACATTAATGAAATTTTATTTTACTCATTATTTGACAGTTAATTGAATTAACTTAAATGGAAACTTATTACAATTATACCTAATTAATAATTTGTCAAATGCAATTAATGTAACGTAATTTCATTCGCTAATACGGAAAAAAATATTTCTCGTTGCCATTAGTAATTTTATTCAATGCGTGATATATTTTTGCAAATAAAGCCGTTTGATTATTAAACATGTTATTAAGAAAAGATTAAAATATAACACAAGATTCCTAATTCATTTTCGGATTCGGCTAACGAAGGCGCCGAAAGAGCTCTATTTTTCAGATACTAGGCAAGTAGAGCTACGGGAAAATCGTCAACAGTAAGTGTAAGGATATGTCGTATTGTATAAAAAACACCATTCGCAAGGTTCTTATCATTTTGACAAACCTGGTGACACAGTGCAAAAGGCAGGTCATAGACAGCGATAGTTTACTAAGCTGAAGCTGAAGAGTTTGTTTGTTTGTTTGAACCGGTTGGGCTCAGGAACTCCTAGTTTGAATTAAAAAAAATTCTTATGATGTACCGACCATTTATCGAGGAAGATTTTAGGCTATACAAAATCATGCTATGAGTGCTAAGACCATCAGAATCATTAATGGAAAAATGTCGCAATAATAGGGGTAACATTTAGTAATTGCATGTAAACGTAAAGGACAAATTTCCCGACATGAAGCTAGGGCGTCCCAGTAGTAGGAATATAATCACTCACATTAACTGCTTCGTATCAAGTGGCAAGTTAAGCATTGCACGTAAGGCCTGAATATTCCAAAGATATAGTAAGTACAGTTAATAAAGACAACGTGAGTTCAATGTCGATTATAAACCAGCATAAGAGACGCAACCATTATGCTGGCAAGCTCATTATTGCTGATAACAATGAAGACCAATGAAACGCGACGTAAGTACAAAGCAACCTAAACCAGACCAAAAAAGCAGCCTCATCGGGCCTCGATTACAATTAATTCCATATGCAATTAGTTGACCAGCTGGCACTGACCACACAGCGGTGGAGACCGTCCATCACGAGCAATTAGTCCAAATGACGTCACATTCGTTCGCATCACGCCGACGCACGCGCACGGCAGTCCGCACGCACATCGCCCATAGACAAACAAAACAAAACGCCCACAACAATAACGACACGTGTTACCCATCAATTAAAATCGAATTAACAATTTGCCCGTCAGAAACAATTTACTTCAGCTTAACTAGGAACAACGTGACGGGTACCAAATGATTTAGAGCTTTAAGCGTTAGAGATTGAGGTTTAATTTCGAGTGATTGAACGCAGGTAGAAGTCAAAAGCTATAGAGATGAGTGGCCGAGCATACAAATTGTTGAAGACACAGGCCGCCTATGCCTTATTGTTTTTTAATAACCCACCCCGCCCCGCCTCGCCCTCCTCATCCATCATACTTGACCGTCCACATTTATTGTTTTTTCCTCTCAGACTTGTTCAAATAAAAAACTTGGTACGATACGAATTCCCCGCGGCGATTCGGACATTCCTTATGGTCATGCTTTATAGGGGTCGAGTAACGAGTAACTATGAAACATAAAAAAATAACAATAGAAATATTTTGTAAAGTAATTTTTAAGATATTTTATGTTGTCTGGTGATATTTTTGTAACACTACACAGTGAAAAGCAGAAGCTTCTGCGCGAGTTTTTTAGTCCCCTTAGCAGCAACAAGTTTTACTCAAGTTTTTAAGTCAGTGCGAGTAAATGATTGTGAGATTATAAATAAAATTAAAACTTTATTATGTGTTGATTTTATTCTATGCAGGTCGATTTACATCAGACGAGCGAATGCTCATTCTATCCCCACTATATCAAATTATTTTAGTGTAAACAGGCGTAGAGCATTCTTTCGTTGTTCTTAGTGTGGTCGTAAAGATTCTATGGAATATTCTAAGAATGCTCGCGCGCTCGATGGGCGCTAGAGCGCGCGAACAGTTGCTTAGAGCGTTCTTGCGTGTTCGGACGTGCTCGCGCCCCTGAGCGGTTTCTTCAAAGCGTTCTTGTGTTCTAGCGATTGTTTGGTTCTGAGATACATATCTTATCGATTTAATTATGGATTGGTCTCAAGAAAATCTCAAAATCACTGCTAGTCTGTCATATGCAGGAATCGAGTCTCTAAAATTCGTACTTGATTTCCGAATTTTGTCGCTGATCAGAGATAGTAAATGATCAAAATCCTCTGGCGCCATTCTACAAAAGTTTTGGAATTGACCACTTTCTTCTTGTTTTTGCATATCCGTCATTGTTTCACCTACATTATCCAGTGTCCTTCGTTGCATTAAATTTGTAACCCACCAACGTCTCTTCCTTCTTTTATTTTTGAGTTTTTGCGACAAAATAATAAATGTAGCACTTGCAATTATGATATCGCTGTCAGAGTCAGACATAGCGAAGCGCTACCAATACCAACCACAGAATTGACACGAATGAGCAAAGAACATTCGTTTAGATGATCTAGCTTTCGTTTACAGTAAAAGATTATGAAAGAATGCTCTTATTCTAGCTCTAGCTCTTTGTTCGTTTGATGTAAACGCTGAATACGAGTTTTCGTTTACACTAAAATATCACGAAAGAATGCTCTTGTTCTAGCTCTAGCTCTGTGTTCGTTTGATGTAAATCGACCTTGATAAGTACTACAATTTTATTTTGCTCACAATCTGTAAATGGAAAATATTACTATCAAAAACTTTAGTCCTAGCATCGTATATTAAATCAATTAAGACTAAGACACATCGTTTATCGCCAATCGCACCCGGTGAGACAGATGAGTTAGAAAGTTGTTCAAAGTACCTACATTTAAATTAATATCTGGAAGGGTTAACGTGCGGCGCGGCACACTCGGCGGCCGTAATAGTCGGGTTTCAATCGCACCAATCTTGTATTGTAACGTGTAATCAAGGGAGCAAGCCTTTGATAGAGCACCCTTCTACCAATAACCAAAAGCGCAACGAATAGCAATGTGCGGGATCAATAGGTTTTTTCGTGGCCCCCGACGTTAATTTGTTGCTCTCAAAGATGTTTGTAGATACAGATAGTTAAATAAAATCATGCGTAGCCCTTACAATGCAATAAATGTGATGACAAAGTCGTAGAAATATTCGTTGAAATCACACGACTTCCCCTTGTCTCAAGCCACATTATTCGTTCGTGTTCCGCAGAAGGCGCCAAGATTAAGAATTATTTTTTTACTATATTTACTTTTAATTTAAATCTCCACTAACTGCACTCCACTTGGTTCTTAAATTTTATCACTTACGCGAGTAAGGACGGTCTGGTACAAAAAATACGACGTATCATTTTTTAACCATCAAATAACCATCGTAACCTCAAGGATGCGTCACGTCACCATGTTATCAACACATCCATCTCTGCATCAGTAAGCCAGCTGGCCTGCATGTCCGTATACATATTTTATACTATAGCTAATTTACGACATCGCTTTATGTAAATGCGTGTCCCCTAATGAGACATTGTATTTCAACGGGGCTTAGTGTGGGCGGTTTCAGTTTTTTGCTCATCTTCAATAGGGCTGTCAGTGATGTCATACTTACATTTGTTTTATCATCAAGATTGCATATGTTAAGGATCAGTTTTAAATAAAGATGAGAATTTCCATAGAAAGATCAAATCAAATTAGTTATAAAATGTATAATAATGGGTACACTTGATAAATTCACCCAACCAAAGCCAAATTCTTTGTAAATTAAAACACAAAATATATTTTACAATGGCTCTGAAAAGATTTATGAGAGTACCTACACGAAAGCAGTGTTTTTTGATTATCATCACTATTATTAAGTGATTTATTTCCATTTATGACATGCTGGAATTGAGTGAATGAATGAATGAAGAATTTCTTCGCATTACTAAGTCATTAATCTCTTTTAGTGTAAAATAATTATTTGATCAGTTATTTTTTTTTAGAGACCAGGGATATCACCGACGTGGCAGCCCTGGCCGTCGGATCTCGGGCAGGAAGTACACGTTAGCGGAACACGCCGATAGACGCCGCCCGCCGATTGTTTGGGCCGCATGTCGTTATACTAACAATATGCACTTGTATCAGATGGAAATTGATAAGTTTTTGTATCAACCTATCTTTTATATAACAGCAGATATCAAAATAATTTAATAAGAAAGATAAATAAAATAAGTAGGTACTTATTCAAATTTAAGGTCCATCACTATATTACATACATACATATCTACAGTTAAGAAAGAACATGAGAAACGTCCCACGGGACGTTTTCCAAATGGGACGTTTTGCCCAAAGCCTCATACATCTAGTGGAATTTTCAATCGACTTATTATACCTACTTACATTAAAGTAGTGTCACAATGCCCACAATCGACTGTGGTGTTTATAAACTTATTTTATGTCTGATATATCGGTGTGAAAGATGTGATAAGAAGATCCCTATGGCATTTGCTCTCAATAAATCACATTTCCGAAGCTATAGTAACAGAAAAAAATAAGGGCCTGAATTTAGATATTAATAAAACCACACAAATGAAATTCCGAATTTGAATTTGCATTGATCAAAATACTGAACAAAAAAACGACGAACATCTTTATCCTTTTGATAATATATTCATTCTGCTAAAACAATCCACGTATCATTTTATCAAGCACTCAAATAATGGGCCAATCGTCCGCGGGGCCGATAAAATTAACCCACAGTCAATTGGAAGGGTCAAAAAACCAATCTATTACGTATAATGGTCGGTCTGTTTGTTTGTCTGTCGGACGACACGTGTTCGCAATCAGAAGTAGATCGTGTAGGTAGAGGGATCTCTCGACGGGGTGTGTAGGTTTTATGTTTTTTCTCAGTTTTGGCGTGTTCAATCGACCTATTCGCGAATGTCATCAGATAAAAATGATCAACTGATCAATCATCAATATTTTACGGCAACATAGGAGTTTCATCAAACTTAGGTGAATTCCCCCAGATTTTTACGGATTTAAGATAGCACACGAGCATGCATCAACAGAATTTCGCTGCCTCTGATGGCAACCATGACCGACAGTGCAAATTATTTAATTATTAGTGCACAGTACAGTTTCAACACTAATTCAATTCTAAGCCTCAGTTTGTCCGATTGATTTGTTTATAAAACGAAAAAATAAACAATCGAAGTTGAAATCAAATCACCTAACGAGACGCGAGACTTTTATTGTTATGAATGAGTACAGCGCCAATAAAATGGCGCCTATTCGCTTTTTATTGATCGAAAAGTCATATAAAACACTATACGACTCTATAACGACCAATTACAGAATATCAATTAGTAAGGTCGATACATCGGAGACAATAAATTGTTTTTCAATTTGCGACTCGACCAGGACGCGACAGATAAGGGCGAGTCCGTCCAATTTATAAATGAGTCGTTATTAACATTTTTACTTTTAGTAGGCACTAATATCGCTATATCGCGAAAAAAAAACTTGGGTTTATCACGAAATATAAGGGCATTATGTAAATGAAGAGATAGCGCGGTTATTTATGAAATCCAAGTTATTTTCAGTTATCTCGGTTTAGTGGGCATTTTTATTTCAATAGGTGGCAGGTAGGTCGTATGATACTCACATATGCAACATTTTAACATTTTGTGAACTAAGTTGTCTGATTGCAAAATCAGCTAGTACTTATAAATTAATTTCCTTCCGTATTTCAATTTTTTTTCTGATATTGTAAGGACGTACACATTTTTCCGACTGTACTAATACTGCATAATTCGGGAGCGCAAATGCCACTCTCTCATAAAGGAAACATCGACAAATAGACGTAGGTAAGTGGAAAAATAAGCTGCTTGGCTAACTTGGTGTCTTGGTGACTGCGTGTTGTGTCAGATACTTGTTTGTTGTTGCAGATAGATGTTTGTTAAAGGTAATAGTACATTATGATACAAGTGCGCGAAGTTGGTCATTACAGTCGAGGCGGAATTGAGCCCGAGCCGCAAGGCGAGGGCTGTAATAGAGCCAAGACTGTAATGAACAAAGCACACGCGTATCATACGACGTTTTTCAACACACTTGCGAGGAAAAAAACAATTAGGTATCGACATTTTTCAGTCACAAATCAGCAAATTATAAACGAACAAATGTTTGCACAAAATGGCGCGGTTTATTTTTTCGCGCGCCGTATCTTTGGTTGAATAACTATGCGCGCGCAGGTTAAGTGCAGAGGCACCGAACATTCAGCCACAATATATTAAACTAAATAATTATGTATTTCTAATAAGAATTTACGGTAATTAATGATTTAAAATATTGTATTTTTTAAATGCTTTAATAGATAATTAGATGAAGTATAATCTTATCTTATCAGATTTTGACTAAGTACAACAAGTTTATTTATTTACAAAATAACAAATCTTTTGGTAACAACCTCTTTACGGATATTAAAAAAAAAGTGGAATAAGAAAAACACTAGTGCGGCAATGAAAAGTAAAACGCACTAGTGTGTAATAAACCGCATTCCGGGCGTAAGACTAAAGAAAAAATAGCAACTTTACGAGCAAGTGTGTTGAAAAAATTATTACAAACCAGGGAGAAACGTTAATAATCTAAATTTCTCACATCAGTTGATATGGGTTTTACCGGTGAAGGATCGAGCAACGAATGAGAATTAATTATCTTAAGATTTATGACTTCACAAAGGTAAGATAAGGTATAAGTCTTATAACAGGAAGTGAAGTTAAGCCTCTTTGCGCATGACGTATTGGAAGTGATATCTCAGTGTCCAGAGGTACGAGTATGTACGAGATTGACACACACGCTAGCACCGGACATGACTCGGTGTCCATCCACTATTATGATGGAGTGGATGAGTGTACCTCAGCTATATGCTATATCGATTGCTATTTAATTGCTTTTATGACTCATTCAAACTCGATATTTCTATTTAAAGTCTCGAAGTGAAATGTTTAATTTAGTCTAGATGCCATGGTGCAAATAGTCACAAGTCGTTACGAGTACGAGCCTCAGTTTTGGGTTTGATCCCGATTGGGGCAGACGTATATTTGATAAACTTTATGTTCATTAATGTAAGTGCTTTAGGCCGGTAAAAACGTACCTAAAGGCAATTTAAAAAATAATGACATATTGAGATACAATAAAATTTTATTAAGTTACAAGAGTTCATAAATTCAAATTTGGAAAAAGTAGAGTGCGACTTTTTATATTATACGTAATGAGTGTTTTAAACCTTGAATATAGACGTAGACGAAAATTCCTCAAAATACATTAACAAAACAGAGCGTGTCAATGTCCTGTCCCAATGACTTCTACAAGACTAATAAAGGGTTAAAAAAAGTAAAGACGTTACAGTTACAGCGCATCTAACCCTCAAGTCGTCCAATTCCGCCTGACACCGCGGCATGTAACCGCCCCAATGTTTGCTCGCGCGTCGCCCGTTATTATGATGGACACCCGCCACCCGCCTGCGGACCGCTTTACATATAAATTACCAATCAAACCACGGCACAGACGTCATAAGGTAAGAGAAGTGGCAACGCGTGCTTGGGTTAGTAATCATAACAGTATTCGTTCACTGGATAGTTAGTCGCGTGAAGTTGTTTACTTATAAACGATGGCAAAATCCTTACTCTGCCCTGCTGTCTATCTAAATGTATAAGAGCTAAAGGTCACTTTTTCATCAAGAAATTTCCCGCTTGTTATAGTCTACTACTAGTTCTATGTATTAGATATTGTTCTTCATCATTATTATTTTTGATAGGTGATGTGAAACCCAGCGAATTTTTGAAGTCCAACATTTGGCACTCGGTCGATAACTACGATATATCACATAAATTTTGAGATAAGACCGTAGGGACTACGCCTTCTGAGGGTACATACCTACTACATACTAAAAATAAGCACTCAATCAAGATAATATTAAGCTATTTGTTAATGTCTCAAAGAGCTGTTTATTTATTTTATTACAATCCCTTTGAATTTATCTCTCTAAGAATTCTCGACAAATTTTATAACAGAGAAACTAACATCCACCATTGCTGATTGCCGACAATATGTCGCGCTATTAAGTTCCGCAATAACACGCAGGTATTTCAAAAGCCCAGGCATTCCACGCGCATACAAATATTACAAATGCATCACTTAATATGGATAATAATACGCACATTCAACGGTCGAGAGACGCGTCTATACCTTCTAAGGCGCGCTGCAGTAACGGTAGCCACTTCTAATAATGAGTAATGAGCTACAAAGAATGCAGGATAACGACCCGTGTAAAATATGAGTACTCCGAGCGGTGTATGCTCGCCTGGCACTTTGTGCATTAAATAGACGGCGCTCATTAACTCCGTGATTGATTTCGCCCGGCCCAAATACAGTAGTCGCTACCGGATCCTAATGGTTATCTTCTAATTACCAACCGACCGCATTCACCGGCAGCCAATTCACCGTTTAATTACTATCGTTCTTCCATCGACGTATCTTAAACACGCCTATGACCGATCGTGGGATGTAATAATTTCTTGAACACTCGACAACTTCATTTTAAAAGCGATTCGATTAACAAGCGCTGTGGTTTTGCGGAAAAATACTTCGAATGTTAGAAAACAATAATATTATACAGTCGATAAACGATCAATTCATAAAATTAATATATCACCAACGAGATAATAGTTGTTGACATTTAAAATTATCTATGCATAGTTATTACATTTCTTGCGCTCATAAAAAAGTGAGCGGTGTCGATAACTAGAATATTAACTCCTGTCAACGGCGACATTAACGCGCTTGAACTATTTTAAACATGCAAGTCACGCGACTGCGGGGTTCGTTGGGTTTGTTTAATTTCAATCATACACCGGGCCGTCATAGTCGGACAGGAGGTCTTTAGCGGGCCGGGCAGGCGGCCACCCGCGAGCTCCCCGAGGCAAGCACGCGCTCTCGCAAATTTGTTCCTACCAACACGAGAAAATTGCCCTTTCAGTCGAACAACGGTACCTTTCGTGTTATGCGCGCCTAGTACTCTCTCAGTCATTTTGCTCGTTTGATTCAACTTTCTAACGGGACTTGACATCGAAATTATCCCAATGGAATTGATAAGGAAACTGAAACACGTATACGCTAAGCAGAAAGGTAAATTACTTACACTTACTCAATTTGGATTTCAAGTGAATATGTTAACGAGGTGCACGCGAATTACTGTGAAGTGGACATAAATAAACAACCTTACACTGGGACTATACGACAGTTTTGCTTTCTCAGGCGCAGGTTGCCAACAATTGGTGCCAAGAATTTTCGCTCTAGTTTCCTTTATGAGAGGCATATTTATTATCTATCTGCCTGTAGTTGAATGTAAATACCTAAATTGCTAACAGTACTGGGATAGTTATTGTAATTAACTAACTGTACTTTACTATAGTTAATTCCTAGAGTAACATTACAAATTCAATATCCAAAATCGAAAACAGTTATCTACAACCTGTAATCTAAACAAGCAGCACGCGCAAGAATGCATCGCAGGGAGTATCGTGCTACCGATTAACAGGTTCCCATATTACCGATATCATTTCCAGGAACTTTCAGCGTAATTCCGTCCGAGGCGTTCTAATCGCCTAATAACTTTCCCGTCACGTGCAAAGATGACTTTATTTTGATATTGCAAGCCTGTGCTTTATCGGCCATTGTGTTTTTTACATCGATCGCGACGTGTTTCAATGTCGGCGCCTATTACTTATAAATATTTCACTTGAGTGTGAGTGAACCACAAATTTTCATTGAACTGAGACTATTTAAAAACACAAATAAATCGTAAATGTTTCTTTACGGATTCTATGACCGAACAACGTTGAAAACATCTTTACTATTTAGTTTTGTTAAACAAGTGATTAGAACCCCGGTACAAAAAAACGCGTTTTCATGGATTAACGATATCGGATTTAAATTGAACTAAACAAAGGCTAGCTTCTAACAGGAAGAGCATATTGAAATTACTAGTCAATGGTTAGGTAGTATGAATAAAATAACTGAAAAGTTGAAAGGAGGGCGATTGACGTGGTATGGACATGTGATGAGGCGAGAGGAAATGCATGTGACGAGAAGAGTGCTTGATATGAATGTGGATGGATGGAAGAGACGAGGACGGCCAAAGAAAAAATTAATGGACTGTATGAAAGATGATATATGAAAGATGAGGGAGTCAGTGTAGAAGTGACGGCTAATAGGTAGGAATGGAAGAGAAGAACATATTGCACCGACCCCAAATAAAATTGGGATATGAGTTGGAAGATGATGATGGTTAGTATAGGCAGCATTACCTTGAACAACACTGTAGTACCTAAAGGTTGGCTTGACATCAAGGATAAATGGTGTTCCTTACATCCTCAAAAAATTGCAAGGGTCAACAACCCTTGACATGACTGTGCTAATTAAAAGGCCCAACAGTGTCCCAGTTCGTCGACCATCATGGTGACACTTCACGAATCATTATTCCGTCAGTGTCCCGAGATTTGTGAAAGGGCCGGTGTGAATTACTATTTCTTTCTTATAATCCTGGAATACAATTTATTTCTTTACGCCGTCTAAAACATCGCGCTCGGACATTCAAACTGACTATCAGAGTCGTATAAGTAGAAAAAATTGGCACACAATGCACGCGGTGTACGATTGTTTTATTATTTTGACGATTCGGCCATCGTTAAAATGTCATCGAAACGGCGCCTGGATTTAATTTGATATACGTGCCATAAAGATTGGGGACATAATGAATGAAATGCGGAGAGCATAGTAAGCAGTGTGGATATTGAAACTGAACAGTATCGAAAAAAGTAGGATAAAAGTACCTAAGCGGTGTCATTTTAGCATCGCATCACGACTTTTTGTTCTTACCTTCTTAACTCATATTTTGTTAAATTTTTCCGTTAGATTCTTAAATTAATTTGATGTGTAGATTTTGAGTAAAATACTTGTTATATACGATATCATACCTAAGTTCATTAAAACGATAAACGGCATAAATGACATTAAAATATGCCTTCTTATTTCTATCATTATTAGGTCAGTTTTAGTGTTCGTTGCAATTGGTAAATGAAAATTTCTGTTAGTTTTTAATTTTGTCCTAAACCCCACAACACCCTAGACACTTAGCGTGTGTGGAGAACATAAAAACTAAGTTAAAAGCTTTTGTTAGGTTGACCTCATCAAACGCGCAAAGTTCGTCGCGTGTACAAAGTCACAGGTGACACATTTCCCCAGTTTTTTAATCAATAAAGTGATAAATGCCGCTGTGAAACGGCAAGGCTCTGCAAAGGTGTTACCTTTACGTGTTCCTAGAAATGTACGTGAAAAATAGACTTCTCTACTATTTTATTTATAACTAACACCTCAACTAACTATTCTATTCCTTAGTCTTGTTCTATGACGGTCACGGTTGTCATAGTCGGCAGCTGAAGGGTGGTTTTGCATGCTCGTTTGCTATCTTAAGTGCATAAAATGCAAAATACTCGTATACAAAAAATTAAGTAATTACATGAGGAAGTCATTAACACATTGTGTCATTAATTTACATCAAAGAATTATCAAGCTGGGTGTTGCATAGATAAACGTTCAGTCAACAAAGTAATTTATTAACATTGGTAACACATTATTTATCGGTAATTATTAACACTTGAATTACATGTCACCAATGTCACTATCGTACGGACGGATATAGATATGTTTAGTAGCCACTATTAATATCGACGCAGGACTAAAAAAAACATTAATTATGTCATTTGCCTTTCCTTACTTACTTTAAGAACTCTAAAAGTAGTCATTATTTACTTACATAAGTATAGTATTGTAGGTACATATAATCGCGTAAATAATGATTTAAAAAAGTAAAGTCTATCTACATAGTTGAGTTAGTCTGAATAGTCGTAAAAGTAAAGTCGTATAGCTGAATAGGGAAATAATGACATGAATAAAAATAGGCAGTTTACTTAAACTACGGTGCGCTTTTTCCACTCGTAAAACGTTTAAAACTCAATCACAAACCACTTAAAGTGAAATAAAACCAGCAAAACAAACTATTAAAGTTACTTTCAGTTTATATTTAGTTGGGAACAGTTTTAAATTTGTTTTTAGTTGACGATAAAAAATAGAGTTGAGACAAATTAACAAAGATTTATATTAAACTGCGCCACCCCTAGAGATGCCTGGCATTCCACAAGGCACACATGAGTGAGGACTGCACCCGGGGGACATACTGTAATGATCCACTTCCCCATTATATTAACTAGAACCACGTGAACGACCAATAGACACTTTTTTGGTTACTTTTTGCAAAGCAACATCGAATGCGGTTCGACCTGTAGTTCCGCCCTACGGTTAATTTCTGCTCGGTTCCAATATGACATAGAGAACGTTTATGCAGAAGTTCAAATGAATGAATTCAATTTCATGATAGGAATATCAGGTGGGTATTTTTCGTTGTTCTCTAACGAGAAGACGCGCTGATCTCAGGAACTCGGGAACTACTGATCCGATTTTAAAAATTATTTTTATTTTGAATAGGTAGTCCATTTATTGAGGAAAGCTAAAGGCTATTATAACATCACGCTACGACCAAAAGGAGCGGAGCAACAAGTCTTCGAAAGCGAAGCTAGGGCGTCTACTTAATAAAATATGTTGCAGGACGACGTCTGCCGGTTCCACTAGTCATACGCATCAATGAATATTCTGTTTCTGCAACTATTCAGTTATTTTATAAGTGGATCGTATAGCGACTCTTTACGCATTTTCAATATATTACATAGAGAATTCGTAGGTGGTTAACCTACTGTTTATGTCACTTCATCATTGCAAGGTCTAACTACCACCCAAAGGTTCCCGGATGCCACGATACCGGGGGACTCGACAAGCGCCGTCGCGGTATGCGCTCCTGGTAATTACGCGTGCATAGCATACTTGCTTCATTAGCGAGACTAATCTTAACTATTTTTTATTCAGGGATAAAGATGATTTTCTAACCTTTATGTAATTGTCTCACATGAAAAGATTGGATCCTTAAAAAATCGAGTGGTTATTTAATTTTTATGTGAGTAATAAAATTAGCAGGAGGTATGATTCGCAAGTACTCTATAGATTAGGTATCTATGTACTTATAACATAAAATGTCAATAAAAAATATTGAAAATAAACGTATCAAGGGTAGAAGGATGAGACTATGATAGCAGTGGTTCAGACAGACCGTCTTCAAAAATTCCTAAATTTTTAAGTTTATTTTATTGATCTTTGTATTTACTTAATTAGCCATGATCATTCATTCGTAAGCGTTGAAACCAAAGCGTTTCTGGACTTTCAAGTAAGAAAGAATCGATAGAGCCGCTAGATAACTGATTATTAACATCTCTACCTAAATTCTTAAAAAGGTTGCTACTCGAGGACGTACATAATGGACAAATGCATTTTTTTCTAGTAATGTTCTGAGATATGAATGTAATAACATGATTGTGCCCGGGAAGCAGAGATACGCGGTTGTAGGTCACAGCGGGTGGAGCTGTGGATGGGCGTTTATTGCGTGGCGCCTAAATTCTACGGGTACGGACGGGATGACAAGGGAGCACTCGGTTCGACTGCAGTGGATGCGATATTGTGACCCTTTAGAGCACGTGATTAATCCTGTATTATAAATATATTTAATGTCTCTATGAAATAATATTTTTATTACAAATATATACATGTATTTTTCATGAAATCCACTGTTAAGTATTGTTTCTTTAATAAGATTGCTGAAACAAGTTTTTACGGTATTAGATAAGAAACTTACGAATTATTATTACAAAAATTATTCTATTTTTAGTTTTTGAGAGGTCTCTACCACAAATGACGTATATATATAACTAGCGAACCGCCCTCGCTTCGCTTCGGGACCCGTAAGTATCAACCGCGTAGGTCCCGCTCCCGTAGGAATTTCGGGAAGATAATAAACTATCACCAAAATTAATTGAGGTTAAATTAAATTAAACTTAGAAATAAAGCTTACGACAAAATAATAGCAAAGTAGCAAAGGATCACAGCAAGATTAATTCAGATTAAACTTGGAAACGCGGCAAATTTGATTACCATAAAAACGGTTCTAGTGTGTTAATCTTAAAAGATAGACATAATTATACTGTCGTGGACATTTTTTTAGATCATTTCAAGAGGAATAATTCTTTCATACATATATTTTTGGTATCTTGAATCGTTTTCGCAACGCATGCAACGAAAGCCCTCGAGAATGAATAATTTTCCCCGTTTTTTCCACATTTTCCATTATTTCTTCGCTCCTAATTGTTGCAGCGTGATGTTATATAGCCTATAGCCTTCCTCGACAAAAGGTCTATTCAACACAAAAAAAAAATTCAATTCGAACCAGTAGTTCCTGAGATTAGCGCGTTCAACCAAACAAACAAACAAACAAACTCTTCAGCTTTATAATATTAGTATAGATGTAGGTACCTACTTCTAACAGAAAAACACACAACGAGCGTTATCAGATTCAACTATCAAACATAAAATATAATGCAGAAACAACAGGTAGGTAGTAGGCGCCGCGGCTGGCCCACGGAATACCAAAACAAGCAAAAACTTCCTACCCACGTCCCGGTACCGCGAACACAACTTTACAATTACGTAGATTAAGTTCAAATTTGATTAGGAAGTGTAAAGTAATAAATCTTACGTCACGATGACACGTGTCAGGTGTTCCGGGAGCTGTCAGAGTGACGTAATGAGTTTATTTATGACGGCAGCGGCCGGTCATCGATGACGTGGGAACAAAAACCGACGCCTCCTCTAAGATATGATTTATTTTGTACCATGATATCCTAGTGTTATCAATTTTCTAATCTTTGGAGCTTCGATGTTACGTACGAGACGAGTGTCAGTCAGGTTTTAATGCCGACGAAAAGAAAATTTTATTACTTATTTTCTTGTTTTAGGCTAGTCACCGTAGGGTTTAGTCACGCTCAGATAAATTACGCTCAGATAAATATGGATTATTTATTTTTCTTCTTGAGTATTTTGAGAAAATGACTCCATCCTAAGTAAAATTTGTTTTGTCTCAGAGTTATCGAATGAAATATGAAAATTAGTAAAATAATTAATTACCTACTGTTTTATAGGTGTCCCTGTATAAGTGGCAAATCAAGTCTTATTCTAAAAAAAGTGCAGCGACAACAACCTTTGAAGAAATATGTAGATGTACCTATATTAAGTTACCTTGTGATTTGAGAAGTGGTGGTTAATATTATAATTAATTACCTCTATACTTTTCACATTACTTAATATAAATTCCAACAGTATCGTGTTCGATGCCCACTAAAATTTAATAAGCATAATCGTAACTTTCCAATCCCACCCATAAAGGTCCACGGCCACAAAAAATCATAAAACCAACAAGACACCATCATCAATTTATCAACATTTCTATAATGACGTATGGTCCAATAAATCGAATGCTTTTTATGCGGCATTGTCGGGATTCCTTGTCTTGTGTCCCTCTCGCACGCCCCATAAACATGACACGGTTAATTAAAAACGGGGCATTAGCATAAACAAATAAAATGCCCCATTACGAATTCAATTTACAATCTTTGAAATCGGTTGAATTAGTCGCAGTAAATAATACTTCGGATGCAGGTCGTATAATCGGGCTTGGTTCCATTTATAAGCGGAGCGGATATCGATCATGAACTACAATTCAAGTTAAATCATTCAATAAGTCAGTCGTCTTTATAGTATAATTAAGTATGTAAATTTATTTACCACAAATTGGTCTTGAATTAGCTTAATGATTACATAATATTTATCCATGATTTATGAATAATAATAACTCGCTTAAATTAATAGCCCCCAAAAAACTGAACCGGTTTGCTTGGCATCCATTTTTTAATGCCTTGTCTAATTATTATTGTACCCACAGTTCTGTCCTTAGCCCACAGTGGGCCAATTTAATTTTTTCATGAAAAATGTGCCTTCCTTATTCCAACGCACTGGAGTAATAATATAATGTACACTATAAATTATGTAATAATTGTATTCATAACCGCCTGCCTCTAGTCACTTAACAGACGAACGGAAAACGAGACCGTATTATTTCTTTGGTGAAACGATGTATGTTTTTATTTAATATCCCGTCAAACAAGCGAATACTGCCGGCGGCCATAGAGGCCGGAGTTTTGCTTAAATACTCCCTTTGTACACACTCCGCTACTGATGTTCAACTTGTAACTATCATTGTGGGTACCGAACACTTTCATTGTGACGAGTATAAATCACGTTACGGTTAATTTTTTATTCCGATATTTTCACATCGTTAGGTACATTAGGTACCTCTATGTCTTGGCTACAGCGAGACTTTGTACTTATGTAAAATAAATACTATCGTGAGTACCCGTTATCATGGCAACTCGTAATTGTCCCACAGCTGGACTTGGATCTTCTACAATGAGAGGGCTACAACTAATACATAGCCCACATCGTTGGCCAAATGGGGATTGGTGGACTTCGCACTCCTTTTAGAACATAATGATATCAGCAGGTGTGCAGATTTACTCACGAAGGTTTTCTTCACGCAAGTCATAAATAATTATTGGTTTAAGACTAAGCAATCTGACAATTTATTCGAAATTTTGACTATAAATAACAGAAAAAATTGAAACTCAAGTTCTTTCAGCAGGACAGAAACCAACCTATCCCTATAGTAACGAGTTACATTAGGTAAACAATCCCATCATCAGCATCACTATTGTAAGGAACTCCTTTTGGACAATCACTAATTATGTCAACAAGAAGGAGTAACAGGCCGTTTACTTATAAAAGGATATTAAAAATACAACTGTCAGATGAAGACATAAAGGAGAACACGAATATTTTACTATGGGAAAAGATGTATGTTTGAATGATTAAATAAACAAGTTAAACAGTAAATAATTGTTTTCTGGGCTTCCTTTTAGCTCAGAAGTGGGATATAACTCACGTAAGTCCTGATAAAATGCATTTACATACTTTGAATTGAGTAAAGATTTTGTTATGTCAAAGATGAAAATTTTAAACACGAACAATGGGCCGTCATAAGAAATGTAAAAATAATGATGATAATCGGGAAGCTTATTTACGCCGTAAATTATTAAAGGCGGTCGAAACCCGTAAATTATATGAACCTAATGAGGTACCGTCTACATCAACACCGTCCAATAAGGTCGATCAGGTGGTAACCAACAATGACAGAATTCCATCACATATTGCACAGTCGTTGGCTGAAAGCCATGATAATGCTGCATCTCGACAAAATATATCATTACCGGGGTATACTTATTTTATGCCCGGACCATCATCGTGTCCTTCGACATTTCGATATGTGGGCCGTAGTGATCCATTGCCAGAGTTTGACCCACAAACATCAATAACCACTATGGAGCAATGGATAAGAAAAGTAGAAGGCATTTCTAATATGTATGGTTGGGATGAAAAGACTCTTAAATTTAATTGCACTTCTAAGATGAAGGGTTATGCTCGACTATGGTATGAGCAATTATAATTATGTGAATCAAATTTAAGTTGGTCCGATTGGAGGGCAATGCTGTTAACAGCTGCTTTTCCTTCCAATCGTAGTAGATTAAATATGATGCGAGACTTGGTCAATGCATTAAGACGCTTTGATCAAGATTATATACAATTCTTTTATAATAAATTAGCTTTAGGTAACGCATGTAGATTACCCGAGTCACTGATTACGGAAGCTATCATAGGAACTCTTAACAATGATTTGATACAAGTTGGCGCTATTTCTGCTAGATGTCACGATCCTCCAACGCTCTTGAAATATTTATCATCATTTGCTCACCCGGTTCTAAATGAAGCTGAACGTCAGAAAGAAGTCAGTTACACTTACAAACCTCAATGTTACATTTGTAAGGGTCTTGGCCATATTACATCTGAATGTATGACTAAAGTACAAAACAAATGTGATAAAAACAATTTAGTCTGTTCATTTTGTAGGAAACGGGGTCATGTTGAAAATGATTGTTTTACTAAAAATAAAAAAATGTAGTTATTGTAATAAAACTGGTCATACTAAAGACGAGTGTTTGAAGTTAAAATCTCGAAATTGAACAGGTGACAAGTAATGCATGATACACCAAATATTAGATAAATAAATCTATCTCTAAATATTATGTTACTATTAACATTTACCTATGATTGTCATAATGTGTACCTACGGTTTATTAAATTTTGGTAGGTCTTGGTAAACCCTTGGGAACCTTTTAGGCAATGCCTTACCTAATTGTTCTTTAGCGTTAAATATTTGTCACCTAAATGCACAAAGCATACCAGCTCACTATGCGGACCTATTGGAGTCCTTTGGTGCGACTGACAGTCCTTGTATTCACGCGTTACTCATATCAGAGAGTTGGTTGAAACCTTCGCTACCGACCACCTCATACAGTCTACCGGGCTTCGTCTTAGTACGAAACGATCGCATAGGTAAAGGTGGTGGAGGTGTCGCCATCTATCTGCGTAGCGATATCCCCTACAAGATAGTCTCCTCATCGCCTGCAGAGTATTCGGCATCAGCTGAATTCCTGTTCCTGGAAATTAAAGTCAAACGCGCCAAAGCCCTTCTCGGAGTTGTATATTGCCCGCCTGCCGTTGACTACTTCTCCAGACTTGAATCAGTTCTTGAGGCTCATTGTTCTGACTATTCGCACGTTATCGTAATGGGTGATTTTAACACTGATCTTTTGAAGACAACTTCCCAAAGTAGTAAACTTCTAAATCTCATAAAGTCCGTAAATTTGTCTATTCTTCCCTCGGGACCTACTCACCATAATCTAATTACCGCCGAATCTTTGCTGGACTTGATTTTAACATCCTCCACAAATCTTGTACTCTGTCATGGCCAGTTATGTGCTCCTGGATTCTCTAAACATGACGCCATCTACCTTAGTTACAAGCTTAGACCGCCAAAACAAAAGCCAGAGGTTATTATGATGCGCTGCTTTTTACGTCTTGATACCGATGCTCTTTTGCTTGACGCGGCCAACATGGATTTCACGAAGGTTTACTCGGCTCCATCGGTGGATGAGAAAGTTGCGTATCTTAATGATTTAATCCTGTCATTGTATGATAAGCATGCACCACTGAAAGCGGTCAAAGTGAAAAGGCCACCGGCTCCCTGGATTACCAGAGGGGTCCGCATGGCCATGACTCGACGCGACAGAGCTTTTCGCAAATTTAAGCGGGATAGGTGTGAAGACAACTGGAACAGCTACAAAGTTGCGCGGAACAAGTGTAACCAAATGGTAAGATCAGCCAAAAGACTCTATATCATACGTAATGTCTCTGACTCTTCCCCGGCCCATATATGGAAGTTTCTCCATTCACTCGGCATTGGTAACACCTCTACTGCCAATAAAATCTCTTTTTCGGGTAATGATTTCAATGCTTACTTCACTGCAACACCCTCCTTGGACACTTTGGTGAAATCATCAACCATTTCTGAAATATCTTCCATGGCCTTTCCCCCTTTGGATGGCTTCTCATTATCTCCTGTATCTGCGGGCGAAATCAACAAAGTCGTATCCTCTATTAAATCCAATGCGGGTGGGTTCGATGGGGTTAATAGGATTATGATAATGCCTATATTACGCTACCTTCTCCCAGTTATAACACATATCATAAATGAGTCCTTGACGATTGGGGTGTTTCCCGCGCTTTGGCGAAAGGGCCTAGTTATACCTATACCTAAGGTAGCTAATCCCACCTGTCTAAAGGAATATAGGCCGATATCACTGTTGCCCTTCCTTTCCAAATTATTAGAAGCTGTTGTGCACAGGCAACTTTCCGCTTACATATTTAAGAATAATATACTCAGCCCGTTTCAATCTGGTTTTAGGCCTGGGCACAGCACAACAACTGCTCTATTAAAAGTTATAGAGGATATACGGGAGGGCATGGAGGGTACAATGGTCACCATTTTGATTCTCATCGACTTCTCTAACGCCTTTAATTTGGTTGACCACGGTATTCTCCTTGCCTTGCTCGCAAGACTGCAGGTTTCGCCCGCATGCCAGGCGTGGTTTTCTTCGTACCTCAGTGGTCGGCAACAAGCCGTTAAGGTCGATGGGACGCTATCCGACTGGTATAACTTGTCCTCTGGTGTACCACAAGGGGGAATCCTGTCACCTTTGCTTTTTTCCATATTTATTAACTCTCTCACTCCCCTTCTTGACTGCTCTTACCATTTGTACGCTGATGATCTCCAAATCTACGCCCAGGCAGACATAAATAATGTGAATTCCGCTGTCAATATTTTGAATATCGCACTGGCTAGAGTTTCTGGCTGGTCACAGAAGTTTGGCATTAAGATCAACTCATCTAAATGCCAAGCTATCATTGTTGGTAGCTCTCGTCAATTGGCCAAGTTAGACCTTGCATCAGTGGCACCTATTACGTTCGAGGGCTCGACAATACCGTACTCCCCAAGTATAAAAGATCTTGGGCTACATATTGATAGCGACCTTGGGTGGAGTACCCAAGTCACTGAAATCTGTCGCAGTGTCAACGCTAAGCTGACTTTTCTTAACCGCCTAAAAAACTTTCTCCCCGTCGCAACTAAGGTTCATTTGGTGCAAGCGTTGATATTTCCAATAATCGATTACGGTGACGTGTGCTGTCTGGATCTCACTGAAGCCCAACTTAACAAGCTGGACCGACTAATTAACAGTGCCGTTCGTTTTGTTTTCTGCATACGTAAGTATGATCACATTTCCAGCTACCGTTCTAAGCTGAAATGGCTTTCGATTCGCGAACGTCGGCACCTAAGAGCCCTTTGCTCACTCTCCTCCATCCTCTTCGACCCCCTTGTGCCAGACTATTTAAAGTCAAAGTTCCAGTTCCTATGTTCCTCTCACGACCGTCAACTCCGCTCCTCTGAATCCCATCTTTTATCCTTTCCACTACATCGATCCGGTTTTGTCTCCAATTCCTTTGCAGTGCAGGCAATTCGCTTCTGGAATGGTCTTCCTAGGGAAATTAGAGGGCCCGCTAGTAAACTCACGTTTAAAAAAAAATTACAGGCTCTCCTTCTAGAACGTCGCTCGTAACAAAGTCATCGTTTCTCTTGTACTCATATTTATCATAAGTAAGATACTTATTTATATATATTATATATTTATTTTATTATATTGTATTTATTATAATATGTAGTTTGTATGTGTTACTTATATATAATATTTATTTTATGCATTTATTATATGGATATTTATATATATTTGTATTATACCGCTCATCGTGTCTTCTCTGTTTGGCCTAATGGTTAGCTGGTAGAGAATGCATTAGCATTAAGCTCGCCATTTGTTCTTCAATATTTTTATATTGTGGTCAATAAAGTGTACATAAATAAATAAATAAATGTAAGTCAGTCACTTGCTCAAAGAAAAAAGTCTTTCCTAATATCGTTATAAATAGATTTGGTGGATTGAAAATCATGCCGATTTGACAGTGTCATGTTAAAAGCGTAATATTCTACCTGATAGGTAGTGCTTGAGGTATCGGTGCCGTCATCATTTTGATTTTATAATAATAATAATAATAATTCTTTATTTCAGGTTCAGGCCAATATTTGTTAGTAACATTTTGTACTTATATCTAGGGGTTAGTAAATACTGACAAAATAAGACTTATAAACTAACTAAACTAGGGACTGGAAATGGGGGTTTCCACGCCCGGGCACAGTCTGTACTGCACCACGTGCATGTAGACTTACCCAGTGCCTGAGAAATGGTGAGTCCCACCTGTCCACTAGTGTGCCCAGTATGGTGTTGGTGCTGTCGCGCAAGCGGTTTAGGAGGGAGGCGCATCGCTTCCGGATGATGGCATGAAAGCCATCAGTGTGAGCCTCTGAGAACATCCCGGAGGCGCTACAAAAGCGCGGCAACCCCATCAGCATTCTGAACCCATTATTATATTGTACACGCAGAGAGTTGTACGTCCTCTGCGTATAGCTGACCCACAGGCTGCTCGTGTAAAAGACTGGCAGTATGTTTTAAAAAGCGTCGCCTTTACCTCAGCGGTACAACGAGCAAACCTACGAGCCAGCATATTACAACGGACGGCCAACGCCCTGCGTTCCCGTTCAATATCAAAGACATCTTTCATGTCCTCGGAAACCCAGTGGCCCAGATATTTAAAATGCGAAACTCGCTTAAGAGGAGTACCATTAATTGAGACGGGAGGTGCGTTTAGAACTCGCTTATTACCCGTTCTGAAGATCATAAACTCACTCTTGCTTTCATTGTATCTAAGCCCATGGGACTTCGCATACCTTTCACAGATGCGCAATAATTTACGCAGAGCTCCAATCGACGGGCTTAGAAGCACCATTTCGTCAGCATAACTTATGTTATTGATGCAAACGCCATCAATATGGCACCCTATACCAGTGCTACTAAGCTCTTCGATCAGACGGTTAACATATGGGTTGAAGAGCTTCGGAGAGGTAATTCCCCCTTGTCTCACTCCGCACTCCAACCCATACACGCCTGAGTAGGAGCCCGCCCACCTTACTGTGTTGGTTTGATTTTTATACCATGTACGTAGAATTGTCGTCACATCGTTAGGTAGGGCGGTCTCCCTCTCCAGCTTTTCCCACAGCAAACACCAGATCAAATGCCTTGGACAAGTCCAGGTAGCAGGCATAGACCGGTGTACTTCTATCAGTGTAGTACCGAACAGTTTGCTTGAGAGGAAATATAGCACTTTCCGTGGATAGGTTTGGCCGAAAACCAAACTGTGCATCGTTTACTTTTAAATATTTTTCGAGGTATCCATCAAGCAAACTGTCCAGTACCTTGGCGATCACAGTAGCCAATGATATTGGTCTATAATTTGTCATATCTGAGGCATCCCCAGTTTTATTTTTGATAATTGGCACAACAATTGTCCTCAAAAGGTCATCGGGTAGATGTGAGTGACTCATGCAAAGGTTGAACAGAAGTGTCAAGACCCTAGGCAGGTGGACGCCAGCGTGCTGTAAATGCTCAATACTGAGGCTATCGTGCCCTGGGGATTTACCTCGAACCATTCTCTTAATTACACGGGCCACGGTGTAGGTCGAAAACCTTGTGGTGAGCTGTACAGGTTGCCCTATATACTGCTCATCTTCCAGTATAACACCCGTCGACCCTAGTGGCGAGTCAACCCTAAAATGCTTCTGGAACGCATCGGCTATATCTTTAGGCTCATACAGGCCGGCGGCGGTCGCCGGCGGGCCCGGTTTCGGGTCTAATTTGTTAGTAGATTTCCAGAGGAGTCTGGGGTCCTTGTCGTTGTGGTGTTGAGCAATTATGTCCATTTTAATTTGTTGCTGATTGTTCTGGCGCCGTCTCAACTTGGACCTAAGGACCCTTCTGGACTCAACCATATCTTTATATATGTGGCCAGTATTTGGCTTATCAAACAATAACCAATTTTGATAACGAGGACGAGCCCGCCGGTGGGCGCCGCCGACGTGTCTGTTCCATCCTATTATTCTCTTTCCTTTTTTTGTTAACAATTCTTTATAACAGTTTTTAGCACTCTCAGTAAGTATATCTATTACATGTTTGTACAGGTTATCTATTAACATCTTATGGCGGCTGTCTGTACACATCCTATCAGCACATATATGTTAAATTCAGCTGGGAAGTGTATAAGCCGTAGTCTCGAATGGCAAAGAAATTCATATTCCTTTATTTGATTACTATCCCTCTCGCCCCATATAGAGCGCGTTAAATTATTGCTAAAATTATAAAAATAATTTCATTGTTTAATCGTCTATAATCTCGTAATAACTTAATAATATGATCGTTCTTGCTATTATTGATTTATTTACCCTAACAAAATGAGTATAAATTATATATGATCGGAGGCTGTTCGTGACATAAGTTATAAATATGTTATATTTGCTTTGGTTAATTACAAAAAAAAACGTTTGCCTTTTCGTATTATCAGTGACATGGGTAAGACGTTAAATTTTAAAGATTTTAAAAATTATTGTCTTCGGAGACAGATACAGCTATTGCTGACTTAGTTGATTCGATGCAATATTAGCAATGACAATGATTTTTAATATCTTAATCAATATTGTTATGTAACACAGAGGTACCTCTGAGCCTTGAGAGGCGTTATATGTAATGTCATCATGGTGACCGCAAATACTTATAAGTTGAAATTGTTTCATGATTCAAATTCAAAGCATGCTACTTGTATTAACTTTAATTATATAATTATAAGAACTAAAATATATTCACAATAAATATCGCAATAAAATATATGAAATTGATTAACATTAAGAAGTTAATTAAGCATTAATCATTAATCGACATTAAGAAGTCTGATTAATATATAACTATTCACGGATATTAAGAAGTCCGTATTATAACTTAATTATGGACATTAAGAAGTCCGACTTTTATTTTATTGACATTAAGAAGTCAGCATATTAATTTGTTTAACTTAAAGAAGTATGATTAATGATTAATAACCAATTATTGTCATAAGCTATTTAAATCGATCGAGCTCTGTATCCGTTATAAACCATTAAGAATTTTATATTGGTATTTGATCAAGTACTATAAGTTCAACATAATATCATGTAAGTCATTAAGAAGACTTACTTAAACAAGTCATTAAGAAGACTTGGTGTTGTAAGTCATTAAGAAGACTTACTAAAACAAGTCATTAAGAAGACTTGGTGTTGTAGGTCATTAAGAAGACTTACTTAAACAAGTCATTAAGAAGACTTGGTGTTGTAGGTCATTAAGAAGACTTACTTAAACAAGTCATTAAGAAGACTTGGTGTTGTAGGTCATTAAGAAGACTTACTTAAACAAGTCATTAAGAAGACTTGGTGTTGTAGGTCATTAAGAAGACTTACTTAAACAAGTCATTAAGAAGACTTGGTGTTGTAGGTCATTAAGAAGACTTACTTAAACAAGTCATTAAGAAGACTTGGTTTTAATTTAATTTTGCTTTTCAGTAAATCACCTTCAGAGGTGAGTTTATTTTCAGCTAAATAAATGGAATATAATGATGAACTAAACTTCGCGGGTCGCGAAGTGTATCAGGAAGGCCGACTGTAAGGAACTCCTTTTGGACAATCACTAATTATGTCAACAAGAAGGAGTAACAGGCCGTTTACTTATAAAAGGATATTAAAAATACAACTGTCAGATGAAGACATAAAGGAGAACACGAATATTTTACTATGGGAAAAGATGTATGTTTGAATGATTAAATAAACAAGTTAAACAGTAAATAATTGTTTTCTGGGCTTCCTTTTACTATACATCGCACCATTAGTATGTATTATATGAGCTATAAACAAAAGTGAAACGTGTAATGTAAGCCGAGCACCGTCCCCCGGTCGCCGCGGGGCGCCATTGTCCACAGTCGCAGCGCCAGACCACCACCGCACCAGCCACACAGGAAACCACGCACCAACACTGCACCATGACCAGGCGATTCAATATACCTACCACTGGTCAAGTCAGTAACTCAGAATAGAAAGTACTTTAGTACTTCACCACTAAGTACGACGAATATGTCCTATGTATTATAAAGGATCTCTTTTGACTTATATCACCATTATCTCATCAAACTGATGGTCAGCCAGATAGATTTCAAAAGTCTTACTTTGAGGCTTCACAAAGGCTTTCAAAGTAATTGAAATTTCTATCTTGTTTACTTCAATAACTACATTTAATATAAGCAGAAATATTTTAACATTTAGAAGTCACGAGATATCTGACCAAATAAAAAATGTATAAGCAAAAAAGTTACAAATATTTTATTATACATTTAACATAAGTAACCATAGTAGGTTAACCAGACAAAACATTACTCATTGCAATTTGGACTTCATTACACTATGCCAGAAACGATTCTCAGTCGTCGGTTCTTACTATGGCTTGGTCATAAATTCTAAGCATTCCGTAAAGAAAATATTTTATAATTTAATTTCAAATGTCTATTAATACCGATGACTGGCGCCGTGAGAGATGTTCTTTTAACGCATAACGAATGCATGTTTATTCAGACAATTATAATATGGTTTGTTTAAGGAACAATTAAAGGTATATGAATGTCTTCTCTGACGTGTGCGGTTGTCGCGGCGGGGCGCCTTGTACGATATGAGCAGAGCGCCACACACTGATACGGCATAGGGTTGTTCTACCACGGACCTATTATCGATATTATCTTTAAAGATTTTTTACTTCTTGTTTTATCGATTTTAACTATAGGCGAGAAAGTCCAAAAAATACACGCGTAATGAAAAAAATGTTTTTGAAAATTGAAAACAGTATTATATTTAATCAGTCCTTTTATTTTCTTAACATTTTTATATCATACTAAGCTTCAATTTACAATTGAGTAAAAACAAGACCGTACAAAATATTGAGTATCGACGATTTAGCGGCGAGTAATAAATCAAATTGCATAAAGCAAACTCAAAGCTCAAACTTAAATCATTTATTTCATATACGTGACTACTTTGCAATGATCACCGTTTTGCAAAGGTTCACATTTACTATAATTTTTCATGGATATCAATTACTTTAGCGAAAAAAATAAGTTTGTGAAATTATCGACATTTACCCAGCTAAAACCGCACATCCCTACGGCGGCGCCTCGTGCGCTGCGCCGCGGGGCAGCATTGTACGCCTGCCTCATATTCGGTTACCGCACGATATCGGTGTCTCTTCCCTACGCGCTCGCTAACAATCTTCAACCAACACCGTTACACGTAAATACCGACCATAACATCACCATCATAAGGTCCAATTCACCTTGCGACGAATAACAACGTATCACAATAAAAGCCACGCGATAAAACGATATAATTTTCATTTTACTACATCCCGAACAAACACTCGCCTTCCAATAAATAACCGGAACAAAGAACGAACGTCACACCTTATTTGAAATCGCTTTTGTCATATTGCTCTCCTCCATTCCGTGCATAATTTACATCATAATGGCCGAAGAAGAAAAAAATCTTTATTTATAAAGCAATAAAATAGAAAATTTATAGCAAGGTTTTCATTAATATGCCGTGAAATAGAAACATACGTTTGGAGAATAGAATTAATGTACCAAATTGTTATGAGCTGTTTGCATGTGAATGTTGCGGTAGTATGCGCATACGTATATTTTTGATGGTGATTTGCGTACATACGAGCGGGTTGACGGTACAATTATGGTAACCCTTGGTTCACTAATTGGTTCCTACGACATAAAACCATCGATGGAATGTTGTATGAGGTGTCGATAAACATTGAACAGCTACCAGACTTTTCCTGATTTAAATATATTAATGCAAAGAAGTTTGCGTGGGATTATGAAAGTATTACTGAAATGTTAAACCTATTTAAATTGAGAAATTAACAGTTCATTTATTTTTATTATAATCAATGATATTGTACAAGATCATGGTTGTTGATCTTTATAATGATCGCTGGAATCCATGACTCAATAATTTTTTTGAATCATCCAAGCGTAGGTGGTTTGTATAACAAGTATTTTTAATTAAAGTAAGTAAAGTAAAAATACATAGGTATCGCCAGTCATCAAATTTTTAAAGTTGCTACTGGCGAACGTTGAATGTGTTAACAATTGTATTTTTAAACGTTAGTGTAAAATTTCTTGTGGCGATATTGCATTGATTCACTTCATTTTCCTACGTGGAAGGGACGGAGGACATAAAAATGCGCTAACTTCACTCCCAGTACAATATTTCTGAGTGGGACATGAAGAACAATTATTAAGCGATGAATGGATACACCAACCCCTCAAAGATTTCAGGAGTGGCTGACTGCGTCTCTACTCTCTACCTTATTTTTGCTGATCAACAGCAGGGTTCTCTACTAGGAGGCTCTTAATCTTCTGAGTTCATGTCCGGGTGAAAAAGAGCCCCTGGGAACCGCAGATCCCTTGCTTTCCTAGCGTAGCTGTTTCCTTACTTCTACCACGTTACAATAACTTGAGTAGTACAACAGCCTGCCCAACAGAGACACACAATAGAAAACCAAAAGAGATGAGCGAGATAAACGATAATTAGGCAGCCACTGACCTCCGGGTCGATGTTCCTGTAGTCCGGGTCGTCCTCGTCCACCTCGAAGTACAGCTCGCTGGACGTGAGCGACAGCGCTCCCGCCGCCGCCAGCCCCGGCGCCACCAGCCGCGCGCGCGTCGATATGTTCACCGGACCTGCGGTAAAACGCCTGCTATGTCATGTTGTCCTGGTAGTCTTGGTACACGCTACACACCATGACGAACACACACCGGCCCTGCCACACAATGCCTGTCATGTCATGTTGTCCTGCTACACAATGCCTGTCATGTCATGTTGTCCTGGTATCTTGACGACATGAAACGTATTGAGAATACCTGTGATTCATCATGTTGATGAGAATTTTGAAAAATTTGATAGGTATGTAGTTATCAAATTTTTATTTCTGTAAAATTTTGAACAAAAGCTTAAGGACGCAAAACAAAATTTATTAAATCGAGATGAGGATGGCTAGTTAGTTAGCAGATGCTGATAAAACTTTAGATCGTGGGTAGGTTATGTTATGCACTTTGACGGGCATTATATATGGTACTCTACGTCTACCTAAAGGATACTTTAGGCTACCTCCTATAAATATGTGCATCGCAGACCACACACCATATAAATCACGATACGTGTTCATGTACCCTATTTATTAGAAAATACATAATATATCACGGGGATATGATTCTACCTGGTTTCAAACTTGAAATAACATTTCACAGGTTAATAGAATCACTAACGGCGTTTTAACTCCTGAAAGTTCGTCATAGCAATATTTATTTTCGTAAACAAAGTTAGAACTATTTAAAGGCATACAAATATTGACATTACTTCACCAAAAACAAAGGAATTTAATTCCAATGTATTATTAAAAGATAAAATAATTATTTTAATGCTATGTACAATGAAAGTTAATTCTAAAATTAGTCGAAAAATGTACTTATTACACTTAGGAAGTTATACTTTTTTGGCGTGACAGTACAAATATATCTAAGATTTCATCCTGTAAGAATGTCACAACTCTCGTCTTTATTATTTCATCACTTAACCCAAACTTAACCTTAACTTCATAATTTAACTTTTTGGCTGTCGATGTGCCCCCGCATCGTAAAAACTTTACTCAGCTTATAACTTTTCCAAACCTGCCGAAATAAGTACCTACAACGTTAAAAGGATTGTTATTCTATCCAGACAATGCATGTAAAGCTTGCGTACCGGTGAGGTCCTGGTCGGCGTCGCGCTCGTCGAGCAGCAGCTCGGCGTCGTCGAGCAGCTCGGCGGCGGGCGCGGGCGACAGCTGCGCGCCGCCCGCCGCCTGCGCGATGCGCGCGTGCAGCTCCTCCGTCGCCTGACACACCACCAGTACCAGGGGAGCATGAGTTAACATGGGTTAAGTGGAGTTTTCTGCGCAGGTTTAAAATGCGATACACAAGATGAGAAATAAATTTACGTGGAGGTTCAAACCGTTCGTGGTCTACTACTGAGCACGGGTTTTTCCTAATTATTGTGGAGGTATATAGCATGAAGCAAGTATAAAGCATACTCTAATATGTTGCTCCAGTGCGGATTGGAGGGTCGGTTAGCGGTCATCCCAAGTATCGGAAGTTTACATGCCGCCCGAAGGCCTCCGAGAAAACTTCATGGGTGTTATCAATCGATAGTGACTTTAACCGATGGCTTTACGTGCCGTCTCTACAAAAGTGCTCAGGAAATTTTTGCTACTTCAAACTTAGCTAATGCCTGAATTTAAATTAAGTCCGGCTAATGATCCATTTCTCTCTCATTCATTTTTCTTCATTTTTACAAAACGTATAATAGTACATTATGATACAAGTGCGCGAAGTTGGTCATTACAGTCGAGGCGGTTGCACAGCCCGAGCCGCAAGGCGAGGGCTGTAATAGAGCCAAGACTGTAATGAACAAAGCACACGCGTATCATACGACGTTTTTCAACACACTTGCGAGGAAAAAACAATTAGGTATCGACATTTTTCAGTCACAAATCAGCAAATTATAAACGAACAAATGTTTGCACAAAATGGCGCGGAGGTTTATTTTATTTTTTCGCGCGCCGTATCTTTGGTTGAATAACTATGCGCGCGCAGGCGCGCAGGTTAAGTCCAGAGGCAAAGAACACCATTCCATTCAGCCACAATATATTAAACTAAATAATTATGTATTTCTAATAGGAATTTACGGTAATTAATGATTTAAAAAAAACTGGTTGTCTGTAAAGTCGGTTTACTGACGATAGTTGAACGTGACAACGTCTTAAGAAAATACTGATGGAATGATTGACAAATAATATCATCAAAGTAAACAAACGTCATGAAATCGTATTTAAAGTTACAGAAATTTATCAATAAAAATAAAGAAGGAATACAGGAAACATTTATAAAAAGGTAACATTTAAAATTTATAAATAGTCCCAGAAGTCAATAACAAAGTAATAATTGGATACATTACCAAAATATCTACCTCCAAAGTAATCAAGCTGCCGAACGCAAAGGCCGATTGTGCTTTTTATGTCTGTCTCTCTCGCTCTTAGGCGGGCTAACCATGCACGCGTGCCTCTCACTCGCTCTCATTGTGAGCGCATAACGTGAGCGGAGCGTAACGCAGTTTCTTGAAGTGTCACCCGGCAAACCAATTTATAAGACGTTGTCACGTCAATATTGTATTTTTTAAATGCTTTAATAGATAATTAGATGAAGTATAATCTTATCTTATCAGATTTTGACTAAGTACAACAAGTTTATTTATTTACAAAATAATAAATCTTTTGGTAACAACCTCTTTACGGATATTAAAAAAAAAGTGGAATAAGAAAAACACTAGTGCGGTAATGAAAAGTAAAACGCACTAGTGTGTAATAAACCGCATTCCGGGCGTAAGACTAAAGAAAAAATAGCAACATTACGAGCAAGTGTGTTGAAAAAATAATTTATTGCAACAACGAATAATGAATGACCAAAAGAAGGCTTTGGATGAAAATAAATGTCGAAATAGCCGCACCATCCACCAAGGCATCATAACCCGCAGCAGCGTACCTGCATGATGGCGTCTCTGGGCGGCGGCGGCTCGGCGTGGTGCGCGCGCGCGGCGTGCCGGCGGCCGCGCGGGTCCGGCACCAGCCGCCGGCGGCGCCGCGCGTCGTCTCCCACGAGTAACAATTACCAGGGCATCATAACCCGCAGCAGCGTACCTGCATGATGGCGTCTCTGGGCGGCGGCGGCTCGGCGTGGTGCGCGCGCGCGGCGTGCCGGCGGCCGCGCGGGTCCGGCACCAGCCGCCGGCGGCGCCGCGCGTCGTCCTCCCACGAGTCCAGCTTCCAGAAACCGCCCTCGCCGCTCTCCGGCTCGCCGTCCACCCTGCCACACGATTATACCGTTGGACGTTAGGGTGATTACATAGTCAAGCTTACCGCCAGCGCGGTTGACCGACGCACGGGTCACGAGCTACAAGTCTCTTGTACCGTTTTATAGTAAAAAGAGATCCGTGCCAACGAACCACGCGTGCCGTACCTCACATGACGTACATTTGTAGTGCTAGTGACATACATCGGCGCGGGTCAACCGCGCTGACGGTAAGCTTGACTATACAAGCATGAACCACCCTTAGAAGATAATAATATATGAGAAACATAATTGGCTACCGTTATGTCATTGGCCAACTAAAATTACTAAACGGTGGCCAAATACTCCTGAGTTTACCCTACTATCCATAATCTTTGGTTATATTAGTAAGAATCGACGATCCGCTATGTACTAAAGCTTGATTTGTTTTAAAAACTTGCTATGTGTAAGGATTTTTTTCATTTTCATTCATTCGATAATAATTTACGCATACTATCTTCATGCTAATGATCGAAGGTTTTAGTTGTTTATTCTCTCACTTGTGACTTGTGACTTCAGTTTAACAACCACCACTCATTCAACCATACAACCAGTCATTATTGTAAAAAGTTTCAGGACGGCATAAAACACATCTTATACTATAATAATCATGTAGAGTAGGTTACCCAGAGCGAGCCGCGGCCGCATGCCGCAGCTTGTCCAAGAGCCGCGCGGCCGCAGCGTGATCCCTGCGGCGTGCGGCTGCGATCAGCCGCTCGCACGTCTCCTCCTCTTCAATTCGATCCTTGCTCGTGCCCGCACATAGACTCTGCAAAGTCACTACGATTTAATATTTATAAAATTAGAGAATTAAAGTTTTTCAAGTACGCTATGTATCTTTAAGAAAGCCAGCAACGACCAATACCAGGCACCTATCACAGGAACCTCGTGTATTCTTCAAGAAGAGTAGGCCATGACCAAAGGAGTTAGCTTGAGTTTATGATGACAAAACCTTTTTTACACCCCAAAGTTCGGTTGTGCACTACGGCCTACCCAACACTAGCAATAGTGAAGTATTTTACGTTGACAGCAACGTAAGGACCAGGACACCATAACCGCTTAAGCGACCGAGCCCTTTCAAACGATTACCAAAAAACAATCACGCACTAACCTCAAAATCCGCATGTTTGAGCACGTCATCGGCGCGCATCCTATTCAATATAAACTCGGCTTCGTTCGCGACGCGCACGATGTGGTCGCGCATCGCGTGCGACAGCAGGCGGCCCTCGTTGATGAGCTCGATGAAGGCGAGCCCCGCGTGCTTCTGCAGCGAGTTCTGCCACTCCTGCGAGCACAGCAGCATCACCAGCTCCACCACCGACGTCGACGACTTGAACGTCTGCAGGCCTGGTGGACGAGGATTTTGTTTATTTCATGTGCACATTATTTTTAACTGAAAGGTTCACCTGACACTTAAAAAGTAACAAACGCAGTATAAAGATATTCCATTTTCTTTCATACCTTTGACTTCGGAATATTATGGCAGCGTTCCGTAACTGGACCAAAACGCCCATAACGTTAAAATTTCTATAGAAAAAGTATCGTTTTGGGCGTTTTGCTCGACTTACGGAACGCGGCTTATGTGACAGGTTTCAATAATTTTAATCATGAAACAACTTTATACTGCATTTATTAGTAAGGCATGTAATAATCTTAATATCAATTCTTTGTTACCGTTAAAAACTAAAAGTATAGAAATGTTAATTGTGGGTAGTTCGAAATGGCTTCCATTAAATACTATCAACATAAATCGGAGTACGATTCAATGGGATTTTGTATGAACAAATCAGAACAGTACAACTTTAGTAGCCAATTTTTATAAGCATGTTCAATGAACGAATCATTCACTATTTTTACAATTACTTTTCATAAGCTGAAGTTTCCCATTTTAATAAAGAAAAGTAATTTCCAAGAAAAGTAAATTCCATTACATCTACTGTTTTAAGTAGTGTTTACTATTTTAAATTTGCCAAAATAAAATATGTAATATGAACATTAATAGATCAATAGGAATAACAGGGACAACCATTATACTTATTACAAATTTGTACCTTTCTACTTTTTTGCAATTTTGTACAAAGCTTGTTTCAGAGTGATTTAAATATATCTACAAGTGCGCTTAGTTAAAGCATTTTAATAAATACGTTATAATTTCCTATTGATTGAAGCAAAGTTTGAAAAAAGGCTTTTTTTTGTATTTTGAAAGCTGGTATCTATATTTACACTGCGATTTAATAAAAGATACAGAAATACATACATACATAAAATAGTTTTATAAGCTTTCAGCATTATTGCACAGAGGAGACGGAATTATGCTGACACACAACAAAAATTTTGAATATTTCAGCTTACTTTAGGAATCTTTTTACTCCAACCTAGACCTTAAAGTCTAAATTTTAGACTTTAAGGTCTAGGTCTAGGACCTTAAAGTCTAAATTTTAGACTTTAAGGTCTAATCATTATCTTCATTGAATTTTAACTCCTCCTCCATGCGTTTAGACCCAGACACGGGCTAAATATAACCATGGCAGATGCAGATTACACATTCCACCCCTCTGCACTGCCCTGTACCTCTCCCGCCCGCATGCCAACAACCCAACTACCTTTACCCTCCATGAGCAGCTCCTGGCCGTGGCTGCCGACCAGGGTCTTGGAGAGGAAGGGCGCGAAGTCCAGCATGATCTCGCGCAGCAGCGGGCACACGGGCCCCAGCGCCGTCTCCAGCTTGTGGGTGAGCGAGGCCTCGCGGCTCGCGCCGTCCGCCGACATCGACGTCATCGCGCTCAGACCCGCTAGGGTTTCGGTGTCCTGGAAAGGTTGTTAGGAGACGTAATGTAAGTGTAAAAAGTAAAGAGATTGAAAAAGAAGACTTTTTTAATATCCGACGCAAAAAGAGGTATGTTTTAAGGTTCACCTGTCTGTCTTTGTGTCTGGGTATCTGTGGGCTTGTCTCATGGTACCATAGCTCTTAAAGGGATTGACCACCTTCACTGTGGTTTTTTCATTCGAAAAGTTTTCTTGTGGTGGTTCATAAGAAATCGGCTCAGCAATTTGAAGAATATCAGCTGTTTTGCAAAATTAAGTATGTATGTAAAAAAAGTAAGTATGTAAGGCATTCGGCGTTTCTGCGTCATCTAGATTTCGTGCAGTGAATAATTATCGAGGGAGGAAATCTAATTGACAATGGAATTTTAATATGCTTTTATTCGAGTTCACTCGCAGTATACTAGATAGGGCTGTACAAAACGTCGGGGGGTTTTTAATTTTTGATTTACAGTTATCGCATAATATATGAGTACATACCGGATGTAAGTGTCGCTGCGCCGCCTGCAGACTCCTGTTCTGGTGCCGCTGCTGCACGTGGTGGTGCTCCGAGTTCCGCATGTGGATCTGCTTGTCCATATCTGGAACACCACAAAAAAAGGAATAGTAGTGACAAACATCCTCTTTCTTCTTTCCTTTTACAAAATGTAGGCAGTTAGTTGTAAAAAATTGGTATAAGTTACCCTAATACTAACATAATAAGCTTTCAGTGACAGACAACCGTCGTCAAATAAATATGCTTAAACCCAAGCGTTGTTTCTAGTATTAAACGCGTATATTGCGTAACAATACGTTTTAATACAATAGATCTTTAAAGCAAATGGAAATTGAAATGCAAAGACCACTGTATGTAGTAAACGTATCCAAAATAATTATGTCGTCCAACCTTCATGAATGTTCTGGTCGTGGTCCCGCGCGCGGCCGGCGATGGTGGCGGGCCCGCGCTCGCCCTCCTCGTTCAGGTTCACGTCCGTCCACGACTCGTCGTTGCTCACCTGCGATATCACCGTAAACAACAAACATGTCATATACCAGTCACATGAAATATAAGGTAGATTTTGTTACATTAAGTTTTTTAAGTTTACCTCGAGATAAAGAAAGGGAACCGCCGCAAACGGGGTTCCGTTGACTTTATCCGAAAAATGTTTTTAAATTTTTTTTTAATGTTTGACTACTTCTAAAATTCCATTGGTTGATTTAAACTAGTAAGATGTAAATATATAAGCACCAGTGCGACGGCATTTCCAATTGTAAATTAAAATAAAACATTCTTCCCAGTCGGTGTTAGACACAGTTAAAAGCAATCATAACAAACGATCATTAAAAAGCGGGTACTGACTCAGCGAGTAGCGTTGCGAGGCTGACAATATGAAACAGTTGAAAACGAAAACATCGTTTCTTTGCTTTCTATATTTCCTAATTAATAGGTTTAGAATTGTATGTATACAAAATTTCATAATAATAATGTAAAGAGATGAAATGATGTTGTCAATACGTCTCTCAGCAAAAAACCGAGACAACCAGATGAGACTCAGTCAGACATCTCGCTTAGTCAGTACGCGGCGATCATAAGCCCACATTGTTACTCACAGGATGCTTGTTATCGTCCATGGCTATCTCGCTGGACGTCTCGGGATCATTGTTAGTCGTCTCCGTGGAGTTGAGGTGGAAGGAGCCCGCGTCCTCGATGGAGTCCACGCTCTAGTGACCACCGTCGCACGTTATACACTCGGCTAGTGAGCGTTCTACCACCGAACGGCACGGCAACGATACTTAAGACGGTACGGCAACGATAATCGTACGGCACGACAAAATATCGCAATATGGCTTAAGTTAAGGGCGCGATCAGTTTTACTAATACCTACATACAAAAAGTAAGCCCATTTTAACTGTAATGGCATTAAGTTTTACTATTTTCTTTTGCCACCAGAGATTTTAGTTTTTCTATACAGCAATACAATCTCTGAAATCGGAATTTTAAAATAAGCATACACATTAGCTGTACTTATTTGGATTAATTTTTGGTTCATTACTAAGTGGTTTCATTCTAGTTCTGTAAGTCAGATAAATATTTATAGACAACCGTAGGCCACTCAATGCCGTACCGTTCGATGTAAGAACGCCCATCGGATATTATTGACAATTATATGTTATTTATACATATACGTATATATCTGGACATAGCTAAACAGTATTTAATTAGCCAATAGAGTATGACAGTTTAGAGGAAGTAAGTAGACTGAAAGTATTAGAAGGAGAAACTATAAAAAATGTCTTTTCATATTCTATGATCTTCAAACGAGTTGTTTTCTATTCTATATTTTAACAACAATTACTTATAAAACTTGGTTATTATGAAATTATAATTTAAAGTAAATACTATTTTATATTTAGCTAAATGTTTTCTTTTTAATTCATTACTTTTCAAGTCTGAATAAACTATAATAAATGCAAATGGTATTTATGTATTATGTTAAAAAAATCTATTCGTAGATATTAATATTAAATACAATTAAAAGTCACAATTCAAATGATACGAGAGGGCACTATTTCAAAAACCACTACATAACTATTAGGTACAGAGTGTATTTGCGGAAGTAACATACGGAGGTGAAAAAATATTTGAAGTGTTCAATAATACTGAAGTGATATACTCGTAAGTACATACATATGACATAAGCAAACGTGTTAAAACACATGCAATCAAGACAGGTTGGATAGTGAGGGTAAGCGAGCCACAACACATGCATAAGTGAACTTGTACGTAGACAAAAACTCTATCAAATAGTGATTAGTAATTATAAATTACGCTAAAATGACCGTCCATAATAATCGTACGAACACACAATAGATCACAATGACATGAAAACAACAAATGTATTTAGCAGATGTTAGAAACAAGATGAAGACTAATTTTATTTTTATTTCATAATAATTCAATAATACACACATAGTCTATTAAAGTACAGATAATAATTATTCTAGATCGTTACTAAATTAATATTATAAGGAAACATCGAAGATACAAATATTGTACGGAAGGGGTAGAGGAAATTTAAATTAACAGGGCGAAACAATCAAGATAAAAAATACAGCAACATTCATCAGGGGACACCCGGGTTTGAACCGGGGACCTCTCTATCTGCAGTCGAATGCTCTACCACTGAATAAGTGTCATTGAATGTATAGTGTTCAAAACATATGAAATTATTAAACATACACACAATTTTGTTTTCTTGACAACAGTTTCAAACATTTCTTACATCGTAGTACATTTGTTTATGTTCAAAAGTTTTCACGGTTAGTGGAAAATTCATCCAGAGTGAGGGTGCGTTTGTGCTATTTTGTATAAGTAATATATACACGATATAATTATATACATTGTTTTGGTGAACGCATCTTTAGCCTTATGGTACATTGTGATGACGCACACTTTTGGTACATTGTGATAAGCGTGTTTACTCTCAGTGTGAATTTAAAACCGCTCTGATCAGAACTGGAAAGTATGCCTAGGAATACTTACCAAAATATACGAAATTACTGGTAGCGACTGTTCACTGTTAAAATTAACTAACTACTCGTACCATGTGGCATGTTTAAACATCAGTAAAAAATATGAGAAATTAAACTTTGTGAGATTAAATTTAATGAAACTTTTTAACTGAAAGTAATAATATTATTCACATAGATCCATTTTACTTCAAATTAATAAAATCTATTGTAAGTGTATGAAATATTCATTCTGCCGTTCTGCCAAAACAGAACAAAACAAAATCTAGTTTTTAAATTTTGCCCTATTAAGGGCGACTTTTACCAAGCGGTTAAACATGTTTAAAATCCTTACTAATATTATAAATGTGAAAGTGTGTTTGTTTGTTTGTTTGTTTGTTTGTTTGTTTGTTTGTGACGCTTTCACGTCGCAACAAAGCTATTATATGGTAAGGTTTATGTGTGTGGGGATAGTTAGGAGGGTGGAGAGTGACGTAGGCTACTTTTTATCGCGGAAAAACATCCCATTCCCATGGGAAGATCGATGTTTTGTTAGTTGCTAGATATTTATTTTCGGAGTTGTTAATAGATGGCGTTATTAAAATTCATTTGCAAGTTCTGAATTACGCTATCAAATACTACATGTAATTTACTTAAGTCAAATGTAATAGGCTACTTAGTCAAATGTAATGTAATAGTACCGCCCGCCCGCTGGCACTATCCTGTTGGCTGATGTCCGCAAGTTGCTGGACACGCCGACACCGGTGGTGGGCGCGGGCGACTGGAACTGCAAGCATCCGGGGTGGAATAGCCTAGCTGCTAACAGAAGTGGAAGGCTACTTTTTGATGCCGCTGAACAGCACGGCTACACTGTCGAGGGTGTTGCACACCGTTACCGCGGCTCTGAATAAGAGAGAACGCGTGTGTGCAGTACTTATTCCTCGACATGGAAAAGGTGTTCGACCGTGTTTGGCACGACGGCTTTCTCTACAAGATCAGTCGTCGGCGCCCCGGAGTGCCGTTAAGGTGATCTCCAGTTTCCTCGAAAATAGAAGCTTCAGAGTAGTGGTTGAAGACGCCGAATCCACCGAGCGTCCGATCGCAGCTGGCGTCCCGCAAGGGAGTTGCCTGTCCCCGGTCTGCTACGCCTGATACACCGACGACATCCCGGCGGCAGGGGGGCGTCGCTTGCCCTGTATGCCGATGACGTGGCGTACATCACCACGCCGCTGAATAGAACCCACGCCATCGTCAAGATGCAGCGTGCGCTTGATGCCCTCCCCGAATGGCTCGCCGCGTGGAGACTGTCGGACAATGTCGGGAAGACGCAGGCCGTGAACATAGGAGGATACCTCAACACGCGGGACCCTACTCTGGAGCTTCACGGACAAGATATCCAATGGGCCCCACAGGCCAAATACCTGGGGGCAAAATCGACGGAAGACTTTCGATGAAGCCACAGGTTACGAAAGCCGTCGCGAATTCCAGAAGCGCGATGGCAGAAACCAGTGCTCTCCTCGAGCCTCCCTCTCGGACTGATGCTCGGGGTCTACAAGACCTACATCAGATTCCGCCTCACGTACGCGGCACCGGCGTGGTACGCGCTCGCCAGCGAACCGCAGCGCAAGAGGATGCGTGCGGTTCAGGCGATTGCGCTCCGCCGGCTGACTGGTGCGCCGAGGTACGTCAGGAACGCCGTCATCCAGAGGGACCTTTGAGTCGAGAGCCTGGACGACTTCATCGAGAGATTGGCACGCAACATGTTCGGGCGTGTCGACGCGTCGCGGTTCCCGCATCTGCAGGACCTGGTACCGCTCCACACCCGTCCACCGGACCGCTGGGCCTTCCCGCGCGACTTGCTGGTTGCGCGGGACGGGGCTAGCATTGACTGATACTGGGGCTTCGTAAGTCGTCGCCCGGCGCTGATCGGCTCCTGCTGGGCTTCCCACCAGCGGGATTCACCCGGTAGGGCCTCGATCGGCTGGGCGGCGCGAAGATGAACCCCATCCCGTTTAAGACTCTGTGGCCTGTAAAAAGGCCACCACTCACCGGACTTGACCTATTGGTTAACCACAGATGGACAACCAAGGGCCTTAGGGCCCAACCCAAGGACCGGCCCGTTTTAACGGGCCGCGAGAGACACCCCCAAAGGGGAACTAACTGTCCCGAGGGCTCCACACACCTCAGACAGGGTGGAGTGAAGAGAGCGAGTAGTAGGCTACTTTTTAGCCTAAATTCCTACGGGAGCGAGACCTACGCGGCTGTTACCTACGGGTCCCGAAGCGAAGCGCGGGCGGTTCTCTAGTTTTATATAAGCACAAAATTCTGTTTAACTACACAAATTGTCTTGCACCACAAGTTAAACATGATTATCGATCTGTCAAATTTAAACAGCCAAAAATCGCTGTTTAAGCTGCTAAACGTATTTAGCAGTTGTATTTGAGGTTAGATTTTGGTCGTGAATAATTCTCGAAGAATTTGAGTGTGAAAAGAATAATGAGTTTGTTTGAGTTTCTTTTTGATGAGATTGATGACGACGATGAAGAAATTGTCAACTATATGAACAGGCCTCGAGATATCAGGGTTATTGAGGCAAGATCAAAGTTGACCATGACGGAGAAAAAGTTCTTTCGAAGATTTCGTCTATCCAAGAAGACGACGATGATTTTGCTAGAAATAATTGAATCTAGATTATTGTTTAAAACGGAAAAGTAAATAGTACCTAGTACTTTGTTTACTTATTATAGACTTGTAAGATACGTACGATGAGTACGTACCTACCTACAAAATTCTTACCTACTACTTAAGTAAGATATCAAGAACAAGATTACATAAAGAATTTTTATTTTATATCAGTCCAATATGAAGCTACATCATAGGTACCTTATTTATTTGCCTAGGTTACATTGACAGAAAACTCGTTTTACGCAAAAAAACAAACCAAATTTCGTCAAAAAACCGTGAAATAACGTTATTTGTAACGATACTGCTCAAATCGTGAAATGGAACGCACAAGACATAATGCAGCAACACCACGCAACACTCTAAAATGCGTTTAGTTAACTTCAAGCTTCAAATTCGTGGTGCAAGACAAACTTAAATAAGTTTAAATTAATCGTGTTTACAAATGAAAACATATTTAACTAAATGCGTTTAAACTTATTTTAAATAAGATTTAGTAAAAGCCGCCCTTAAATATCAAAGTACCAGGCTTCCAGAACCAAGCAGGCGGCGGTGTGGACACTAAAACTCGTGTGTGTATCAACGTGTACAAACCAGGTTGACCACCGACACCGTAATCTCCGGCAAAGCTTTCGGCCGTGCGCTCGGTGGCTTATAACAGGATAATAATTATTGTTTAGTAACAGGATTTCCTTGTTTATTTTATTCATTAAATGTCAGAGAAGTAGATTCAGAGGATTCAGACAGGTTAGATTGAGCTTAACATTTCCCTGAAATGAGGTCCATTTGAAAGATATATGTATTTAAGCAAATGCATAAATATTAAATAACATCTATGTTTTATTTTCATATCAATAGGTTTAAGAAAAAAATATTGTGATGTCATGTTAAATCAGGCGATACTGTTTGTTACCGTTACCATTTAAAGATAGCGTAAGATAAAATTTATCTTAAATGTGGAGTATAGTTCCAATTGAACAAGCTCCATTTTTACCGAATATCTTGGACCTCATTCAAGTGAAAAAGTGAAAAGATTCTAAAATCTAGACATCAGGGATTCAGAAGGTCACCAAACGCGAGAAGAGATCGCATCTAATAGAAAGGTACAGAACGATCGGCCTTTTCATTCCCACACCCCAACTAACCTTGGGTTTAGGTTGAGTTTTCACGCGGAGGCTCGATTTGAACAGCGGTTCTTCCTTCTCACAAGATGGCGACACTTCCGGTTTGTTTGTGTGGGAAGATGGCGTCGGTTCCTGTTTGTCGGCCGTCTCTTCCCTCTTATCGATAGCACCCGGTTTCACTTCGTCCGTTGTTGTCTCAATTTCGGCAACGCTTTCCTTTCCATCCCCATCCTTTACCGAATTAACGCGATGGCGAAAAAAATAATAAAAAAATTGGATGTAAAAAGCGTCCAAGGTGACAACAATGATACCACGAGAACACACAGTATGGTAACATTCGAGCGACAACAAAAACCAATGACGGCTATGTAAACAGCAAATTAATTTGCCAACACAAATTCATGAATCGTATTCGTAGGGTCACTTCGCATGCAGTATTTGCTAGGGTTGCCTACTTCTAAGTTACTAATTAATAATCAGACTAAAATAGTTTGAAATTCTAACATAATATTTATTACAAATCATACCCACTTTAGTTTCAAGGAAGCATGCTATGGATCTCGACAAATATAAGAGTAAAACGGTATCTGATAAATGGTTGCTGACAAATAAATTACTGAACATAAGAGTAATGTATGACATATTTTGAAACAGATTTTTTATATTATCACTGAGCAAGCAAGATACATTAAATTTATTTGTTACAAAGTCTTTTTTACAAATAACATAAAATGGTCTTAAATGTCTTAAAATGAGAGAAAATTCAAATAATCAAATTCTAATCGTGTTTCGATTCTAATGAGAATTTATATAATTACTTACGTAAAAAATAATCTACAAAATTTGCTCTTGAATTTTATCCACAAAGAGGGAAATGAATAAGAATATAGTAAATAATAACGAGTGATCATAAAAATTTAAATTACCATTTGAATTTTTTATGAATTAAGGCACTACTTAATATTGATATTTGTGCTTGCGCTAAAATCAGTAAGGTTGTGTGATAACATCACATTCGTATTTTCTTCTGTAACAGCTATAAATCAAAAGCTACTTTTATTAGGACACACTAAAACTAATTTTAATGTCATAGACTCTCTTATGAGACAAAAACACTACCTACTTTCCTTTGTCATTGCTACAATGTAAATGACTACAAATTTTTAATGACACGAAACGAGTATAAACATAGAAAAATCCTATGGGATACTAAATGCAGAAACATTAAATTCTTTACATGCTTATCAAAACCCTATAAACAACCATAAGGTTCACTTTTACATAAATAAATTGGATCTTACCTTCATGGACGGTGAGTCGAGCTCATTGATGGTGGAATTGTTTTCGTCCACTACAATCATGGCGTATTCCACGTCATCACCCGTGTGATCTAGAGGGACATACGACAAAGTGTAAATAATAAAACTAAAATTTTTGACAACCCTGATTTTTACAACACAACAATGCCTTGAAGAAGCAGGTTAGAAATTGAATAATATATATTCTTAAAACACGACACGTAGAAAACAACGAATATATCACGAACACAGATAGGGGAAGCCATCAAGTATTGTTAGTTATACTTAATTACAACTTAACTAAGCAACTTTACAAATTTATCATGTAAATTACCTATCACTTTAACATTATTCTATTGATTGACCTTGTAACTAATAGGAAGACCCGGCCAAGTCTCGAAATGCAACCCAGTTTCATTTAAATTCAGTGCTGGATTTAAAAAAATGTAAAAATAGTTTGAAATACAACAACTATTGCTTGACCAGAAAAATAGAAAACCTGTCATGAGGGCGCTAAAGTTTCCTTTTATATGGCAACAGCACTGACAACCAACTGACAACAGTAACTATAGTAACGCTCATGTTATTAATGTCATTTTGACAACTATGTCCAAAATGTTATTTGAGGAAATAAATGTTATTTTACACGAAATGTTATTTTAGCACATAGAAAGCCACTTTTATTTCACGAATATGAACAGTTTTTGTCATTTTAGCACAAAGACACTCAATGTAAAAAGACAAACATGAGACAAACTGTGACATTCAAACCCACTGGACAAGTAATTTACGATTGACGTTTAGAAACTAAGCGTTGCCAGTAAAACAAATTAGTTCCATGAGTTTTCCGCAATATGGCGAGGTTTTTTATATTTCTGGTCAACCTATATATATCATATCATCGAAGTACTGACTAGTGCCATAGTTAACAAGAAAAAATTTAAATTCAACAAAATAATCCAGAACTCAATTTTAATAGAAACTAAGATCCATTGATGAAAAATGATACATGCATGTATGATGATGAAATGTGACAAAACCACTCAAAAACCAACATTGATGATGACGCAAATGATAAGAAACACCAAAAGAAATACATTAACAGCAGTGCTCAAGCGGTGCCAATTAACACTGTTTTGTCTTTCTGAATTTCGTTTGTGATATCATTAAGAAAGTTAGGATTAAATACAATGAGATTTACTTCAGAATCGTATGTTTCCAAATAGCGGTGTACGATCAAATGTATCTTTGTAAAATATGACACCGAAACAAAACAGTGGACGCAAACATCGATCATATTGAGCTATCTGAGCGTTCGCATCGCATTATCCGTCTCAAATTGTTCCAAAATACTTGTTAAAATATGTGAATTTTAATTATCTTATCTCGAAAAAATCTACAAAGAACACTTCATTATTTTCTTCAATGTACGCCCTTAAAATTAAGTTTTCTTTTTAGGCCCATAATTGAAAATACTATATAGGTAAATACGAAGAGGATCACGAAAGAATATTTCAAAGTAGACAAAGATTTAACCGGACATCAAAACCTTTGTACGTAACCACACGTAACACCCATCGACACGAAGCGAACGCCCCGTGCTTATCTCACGACCGGCATCGTACCTGCGTGCGCGCGGTGGTAACTAGCGATGCGTGCGTGCGCGTGCGTGTTTGTGTGTTGGTGTTGGCCGCATTCGAGCTTGCAGTGCGGGTGGCGGTGAGCGGGGTGCCCACCCGGCAGGAACTGCGGGTACACGTGGTGCGACCACTGCGGGAACAGCGGCCGCGAGCCTGCCCGCCGACCCACACAACGACCAACAGACGGGATAGGACGCGGGCAACGAACAAGGGGGCAAGGACGAGGAGCAAGCGAACGATGTAATCGTAACAAAGTTACGAATGGAAGCGAGATGAGATAGGACGCAGGGGCAAGCGTAAATGTAATCGTCGACCAACAAATAGGATAGGACGACGGGACGCAGGAGAAAGCGAATGACGTAATCGTAAGAAAGTTACGAATGGCAGCGAGATGAGATAGGACGCAGGGGCAAGCGGGAATGTAATCGTACGAAGAGAGTTACAAATGGAAGCGACATGAGAAGAAAATGATGACAAAGCCGAAAAAATAGACATTGATGCCGAAGGAAAAGTAAATAGGAAAGTGTATGCCAAGACGAGAATATCAAAACGGTAAGAATGTGGAAGAGGCAAGTACGAGAACAAGGTATTACGGCAAATTATAAAAGTAATTTGAAAACAGATCAATATTGCGATATGCAAGAAACGAAGAGTTGGTCAATTTGTGCAGGGGATTGAAGAGTGTGTTGTATAGATATTAGCAATGTGTCGGAATATTTTGCAAAAACGGAGCAAATGGAAAATGTACCAACAATGGTGCACAACAAAATAAAGAAATAAAGAATGACATTGAAAGTTTTAGAATGAAATACAATCAAACATAACGCAAAATATATACCGCATACGACACAAAGAAGCAAAAGCAAGAGAGACAGCATCAAAGAGCAGAAAGACAACATTTTAGTGGAAGTGATTAAAATTAATATCCAGTGGTCAATATGAAAAGTGACATTAAATTGTTTAACCAAGGTGTGGTGTCAGGTAGTGTTGTGTGTGTAAGTATCGATGATTGCCCATAGCGTTGTACAGTCGAGCATGATAGTGTCGATGTTCGAGCAGTGTAGAACCGTAAATTTTACCAGTGTCCCAAACCGTGACGCGATATCAAGCGGCGTGAAAAAGAGGAGAAACGACACACTTCAGATATACAGGTCAATAAGTAAACTTCAGTGTTAATTCTGTCGCTATCAAAATTTTTAGGCGATGAATCGAATAAAATCGCCCTATAATATCTCTCTCGGACACTTGCTGATGTCAGTTTCTAATACTGAAAATAAAATTTAAATCCCAAAAACAAACTACATCTCATTTTATGCTACAATTTTGAAAGCGACTTGTGTGAGCGATGGTTATATCCTTTACATACCGATTTTACAATAACCATAAAAGTAACTGTTATACGGTAATGGCGTTATTCCTGTGAATGACATAATTATCGTAATTTTTTGTGCCAAGCTTAAAAAGAAGCAACCGAATAGCAAACCTGAATAAATTATGACAAATGCAACTAGAATGATCCAATAAAAAATCTAGATATCTTACTATTACAAAAATAGTCGGGAAATTGTAATACAGAAACTTTCTACTGTGCACAGCACTACATGAATGTAATGACATAATGAGGTTATAATTTTAATCTCTATTTACATTATCATTAAAGTTATAAGGATTAAAACGAAGAAAATTCTTAAAATTATAGTTTTAAAGTGTAAACAAATCACAGAACTAAAACAAGAATCTTGCGTTTTTTCGAGGCGAGTTGTATATGGCTCAACAGAAGATAAATATAAAAAAAAATTGAAACAAAAATCTTGGATAAAAAATAAGCGAACGAGCAAATTAAAAATAAACTGAACAAAATTTCGACGGCCCTAAAGATCATAAGAAAAACGCAAAATTTTGCGTTTTCCTTAGTAAAACTCCATTAATAGAAAAAAATTTACTTCTTACAAAATTTATTAAAAAAACTGATTTCAGAAAACGCGCGAAGCTCTATCCGTTTAAGTCTATAAGGACGCATTATAACTTCACGTAATTATTAAATAAAGAAATTACAAACGTACCGTGGTGTTCGTGCGCGTGGTGGATGCGGCGCGCGCAGTCGGGCTGCGCGTGCGCCGGCGGCTCCAGGATGTCGCGGTACTTGGACACCATCAGCACCGATATGAAGTACACTATCGCCAGCGACAGGAACTGCGCTTGCTTCGTCTCCTCCTGGAAACATGACCGAAGGGAATTTTTATATTTATTTTTTATGTCATGTCATGTTGTTTAATAAGTTAAAAAAACTCTGTGCGTTAATTTTAATACTCGTATCTTTTTTAAATTTTAGCTGCCTGTACTGTAGCTGGCTTAAGCGGTGCGTCTAAAGAAATTACGAGTAAAATAAGTATTTGCATACATTGAATTTAATTATAAGTAAACCCTATTGAAGCCGGTTGAAACTTACACGGTTATCTCAAATGTACAAGATAAAAGCTAAAATGCCCTGCTTCCTATGGCTATACGTACCACATCTCTGTAGATGACGGCTCGCAGTCTATTGACGTCCATGTCTTGCAGTAGCCTCTCGGGGTCCTTCACAGGACTAGACGCGTCTGCCAAGCTCGCCACCACGCTCTGTTGTGTGTTCACAATGTCTTGATATTAGTACTCGTATTTATCGACAAAGACATCTTGAATAAATAAATGGGTGCTTATGATTTTATGTGTGTAACTACCGTCATAAATTAATTAAAGGAACGGGTGCTTGTGATTTTGTGTCCAAATATCTAACTACCGTCATAAATTAAATAATCACGTGTTTATGCACCACTGGTGAAATGTTGAAAATATCAAGGAGACGAGTAGAGTACCTAGATTTAATATTAGTGATACACAAATTTATATTTTTATACTGCTACATTTAATACAGACCAGAAGAGAGTGAAACATATAATTAAATTGAGGATACGTTCAGGCATCATAAATATAATATTAAGCTACAACTACATTTACATTTAATACACAAGAACAAGCTTCATTTTGCTAAAATTATTGCTTTTTTACAATATCCATGCAACCTTCATAAAAAGGGTAAAAAATAAAAAAGAATAATTCCAGCAACCTCATTAACCCTTTATGCTAACGTTCATAATACCAGGATATAATGAGCCAAAGGATCTTTTTGGGGAGGGTTATAAGGGACGGATGTGTTTCTTGTCACTCATTTTTTATAATATCTCACTTTTTCTGTATAGAGCAGGACAGAAAATATTCTCTTCCTTTTTCATTTTAAACACGTATGAGAAGGATGAATATTGCTGTTTTTTTCGAAGGTTAGAATAAAATTCATTCATATAAAGGCGATCTAAACCACAATCACTTTTATTTCACAACAAACATCATAATCATCAATTAGCAAATCACACGCCCAACAAAGTACCAGGGACCTATAACTCTTGAGAAGTTTACCTTAGCCTCCGTGTCGTCGGGCCGGCCAGTTCGGGCGGCCGCACACCGCTGACGTTCCTTGCACTCGAGACAGTTGCGTACCGCACACGTGCACACCTGTAGCACACACACTAGCTACCTCTACGGAACTATTGAACTCAACTCTGCTGTTTATGATCGCCTGATGAATTTCTAGTACAGTTTAACCCGTTCAGGGAAGTAAAATGGATAAAATTTAAAAAAAGTTGTTTGTATTATTTTCAGACATAAATGTAATTTAAACCAAACTGCAGAGTGGGTTCTTTCTATTAAGACTGGAAAATTCTATGAACATCATCACCATCATCACACGAAAATCGAAAATTTGCCTAGACCTATATGACAAATTAATGATCAATTAAAAATGCTTTCTTACTGGACTATATAACGAGTCTAGAATCTAGGACAACTAGGAGAAACTATAAAATGTCATCTGGTCAAAATAGACTTTACATGAAGTATGATTTAGTTTATAACATCTAACTATGCAAAGAAACTAATAGGAAAGTTACAAGGAATTTCTGTAAAATGTCCTGTAATAAGAGAGTCTCTGAGTACATAGGTATTTTGAGACGAGATAAAGTTTTGATTATATTTACGATGATCAAAACTGGAAATAACTAGTCAACACTTAACGATATCAAAATCTAAATTACTATTTCTCTAATTTCCTTTATGGCAACAATAAACATACATTTACGACATACATACATTGTATCAAATAGCTCGAAATATTCAACAGAGGAAGCTAAACTACTGAAGTATTAAATATCCCGAGACGATCAATAGCTATCGATAATGCAAATTTGGATATCGATCGATATTGAATTGATCCCAAAAATCGATATTAACGAAACTTTGTACTAGGATCACATAAAATCGAATCGACAATCGATCGTCTCAAGGGCTACACATACAATCACGTGTGACTCACCAATCGCAAGCACTGCCGCAGTATTCCGCCGCTAGACATATTCTTCTCAGCTTCAAGTTCGGCGAAATTGAGTGCGCTGGCGAAGATGAGCACGTCGGCCATAGACACCAGCCGTTGGAGGAAGGTAACAGCCACTTCGACTGGCATGCCCTGCGTCGGCTCGATTACGTCGAGCTCGTTCTATTGAATAACACATTCACATGTTTATTTTAGTTAAGGATATAGATTAATATTTCGTGAAACACCTAATAACGTTGTAGATGACCAAAAATAAAATACACTAGCTATATTCAATTTTTTTTGATAAGCGAATAATAATTTTAACATGACATGAATATCTGAATTTTCAAGAACCACGCCCACCAATAAATAATTTAGTAAGATAAAACGCGCTATAAAAAAATTAAGCCGAATAGCGGTGTTAAGGGTGATGGTAAGTGATAGTGGGCGTTGTGCTGAAGTAGCTCCGGTGTTTTCCTATGGACATTCCGGAGCCTCACCGTTTGCGCCAAAAGGAAATTGAGGGGGTTTTAGTGGGTATAAATCCCACGTAACTTTCGGGTATCTTAGAAAGATTTCCCCCTCATAAAAAAAGTGATGGTACACCACCACCGCAAACTTATGAACTGTTTTGTTGCATTCCGTTAATTCTGTTTAACCGTGACAACCTCCACAAAACACAACGCGATACCAGGCACCCATAAACACGCAGAAGTTACTCACATTGGGCGAGGTAGCGGACGCGAGCAGCGGCAGTAGTCCCCCGCATGCGATGATCAGATTGTCTGCTAATTGGCTGATCAGGTGCACCGTGTTCACCACGAATATCGCGTTCTCGCTGCTGTTCACGAAGTCGATCACCGACTTCGTAGAATGACTGCGCCACACCTGGTATAAAAATCATCAAATTATTGTACAATCCATCTATCCATCAGCCTGTCTGCGTCCACTGCTGGACATAGGCCTTCTCTATTTTGCGCTACTCTGACCGATAATGTGCCTTCCGAAGCCTAATATTGTACAAACTGAACATTAACACCTAGCGGACGTAAATGGCACCTCTTCGATACCATACAAATTTTAGGTAACTCGCAGTTACGTAGCGAGCACGTTATGTCACGTAAAACTCGTACTAAGCCCCGTGTTACTCTTAAACTGTGTATAAACCATGGTACAATTAGCCCACCTGTATGTCAGTCTCCAAGGAGAACAGAACGTCGGAGAGCAGCCGCTGGTGTATGTAGGACCAGCGGAACTCGGGGATGCGGAACGGCGGCCGCGTGGGCCCCGGCGAGAACATCGGCCGGCTGCAGCGCGACTGGCGACGCGACTCTGGAATATAGGTACCAGGATTACAGTATAATACATACGTAGCGAAAATAGTATAATTTAGGGTCGGGCCACATTGATCGACGGCGATCGACGGTTTGCCCATACAAAAAGAGCGTAAAGTATGGAAAGCCGTACGCGTCCTTTCGCATCGACGAGCCGAACGGCTTTCCATACTTTACGCTCTTTTTGTATGGACAAACCGTCGCGTCGATCGCCGTCGATCAATGTGGCCCGACCCTTATGTAACAAAAAACCATACGTAACAAAAATACAATACGGAACGAATAACGTCTAAGAATGAAGTTTTTGTTTGTTTATAAAGATCGGTCATAATGTCTTCGATTATTTTGTCGCGCATGTTAAGGAAAATCGAGAAATAATATTAAAACAATTCTAAATTCAGGTCGTACTTAGGTCTTCTAGATTAATGCATCGTAAGAAATCATGATATTTTTGGTAAATGTAATGGTGAATATAATCAACGTTTACTTTTTGTAAATACCCATTTTGGAAAAAAATATTGGTACTTCTATCTTCCAATTATTGTTTCTACTCATGCCAACTCCAACCTGTAGTATTAAATAGTCTTAATTTTTCTTAGTTACGGGCTTAATGAGTGAATTTTATACTTTAAATATAGGCCCAACTCTTTTTCATAAATCATTATTTAAGATTTTAAACAACTTCGCTTACCGAAGTGGTTCGAATCCACTTGTGTACTAGTAGAAGCACTTCGAGGCCGTCTCGGCGATGTCGAAGTATTCGTTCCTTGGGAGGCGACTCCCTCAGTTCTATTACCGTCCTGCTTCATCTCACCATCACCTGGTAGACTGACTCTGCGTTTTTCTCGCTCACCCTCGCGACTTCGATCCTCTTCGGCTTCTTGTTCCTTTTTATTAGCGAGCGATATATTCTCGCTGATCGTCGAAATTGGAGGAACTTCAGGTGTCCTCTCCGTTTCCTCAGATTGCTCTCTTTGGGTTTCCTCTTTCGAAGAGTCCACAGTCTCTTGATCAGGTAATTCTTTATCATCTTCCACTTTCGATGTCCTCTCAATTTCAGAATTAGCAGCCAATTCGCTTTCTAGTGGTAAAACATCGCTCTCTTGTGGTAAATCTGATTCGATTTTATGATGTGGACTTTGATGATCCTCGATAGACTCCTTGTCTTGGTTTTTGGACAAAGCCGTCGTAATTATATCATTCACGATATCACTAGCAATCGTTTCAGCCATCCGTTTTTGGTCTAATATATCCTCGATATCTTGCTCCAAATCATCTCTACCATTCGGCGTGTTACCCTCAGAATGTAATCCACCAGATATAGCACCAGAATCTGTGTCATCATCAGTCTTTAATCGTACTGTTTCTAAAGCGATAGTGAGTACATCGTTCACAATATTGATAGCAATATGCTGTGGATCGTCGTTAGAAACAACTTCATCAGGAATGTTACCGTCAGTCTTATCTTGAGTTTTCTTTGGGCTCGTTGCTTCACTTGGCGTTAAGTACAATTCCGAGGGGTCAGACATTTCTGATTCTCTCTCAGTTATAACATTCAAGCCGTCTGCCACACGTTCTGGGCTCGCGGTCTCGCTTGCGGATAAACTTGAAGGGATTCCTTCACTTTTATCAGTGTTATCATTGTTATCCTCCCTAGAAATATTATCATCTCCTACGTCTCTGACGGGAATATAGTCGAGACTGCCTTGTCTAGTTAAAGTCTTATCAGTTTTCTCCGAATCAGCTTCTATCGTGCCGATACCTGACTCAGAACTTTCCAGTAATTTATTCTCTATAATTGATTGTACTAATTCACTTTCAGTGTTGAGCAGTTCCGGCTTAACCGCCTCGCCGACTTCATCGTCAATGGCATGTTCGACTTCGTTATCTGTATATTTAACACTATCACAACCGTTTTCTTCAGACACTTCAGCATCCGTCGCTTCCTTGACAGGACTATGCACTTTACACATTTTACTAAACACTTCTGTAGTCCGATTGTCCTGGCCACTGTCACTACATTTAGGTTTCGTGCAACTGCAGTTTCCTTCGACTTCGCGTAGAGATAATCCTTTTCCTATTTCCGTTTGGGCACCGTGATTGAGTACATTTTGTTTCCTTATCGTTACTGGGGAGGTTTCACTTTCGTCTGTATCTGGGATGGTTTTGTGTGTGTTCGCGGAGGTTCCTTCTGTGTGTCTGTCCCAGCCCGATATGGTGGAGATGGGTCGCTGCTGTCTCTCCGCGGGGTCCGTTATGTTGTCTGCGCGGCGTTGCTCGTAGTGTTCGTACATCTGTGCGAACTGCAACTTGAATTCTTCGTATGATACCTGTGACATACAAAATTAATATTAGGTATACTAGAACCAACTGCATAATAGAATATTTTGTATTGTTATGCTTGTACCCAGAAAAGAAAGAATCTGCACTGTTATTGAAACATGTTATATACTACTGTCTGATATTGATGTAAAAAATCTTAATTCTTATACCTACTTGAAATTGTGACGGGATTCTTTACATAGAAATATTTTTTATTTAAAAATGAGTGCCATAGAACAAACAATATGTCCCCAAAAATTTCATGGATGGAAGAGATAAAACGAACAAAGACAAATCCTTGGACTTATGTCCTTTCCGAGGGACCCTTACCTTAGAATGAACAATAGCCAACGTATCGACCCAAACCCTCCATCCACCGTACTCATGTTTGATCGCGTGATGTAACAACATCCTGAACAACGAATACACCATGTCGGATATCTTCTGCTCCTCAGCGTTCTTCGGATGGATGTACGCCATAGCGATCAGCCACTCCTGCCACACAGACATCTGCAACACCGTCCGTCTGTTCTCTCTGTTGTTGCTGCACAGGAGAGTCATGTCCGAGAGGAACAGCTTCTTCACTTCCAACAGTTGTTCTGTCTGCTTCGATTGGCGGATCAGGGTCGCTACCACTTTTAGGATCACTGGGGATAAAAAAAAATTATTATGAATTATCTTAAAAATGTGTAATATGTACCTACTTATTTGTGTAGTTTTTGTAGGTACATAGTAATATCATTATTTTTTGTTTCGTGTACAAATATTGTGAAACAAATCATTTTCGTTGCAAAATATTCAGTATTCAACACACTTAAAAACTTAAATAAATACTAGAATAATACAGCTAATTTAATTGTTTACAGTTATACCTTAGAATATTTATAGTATAGAAACCAAGTCAGCGCGGCCATTTTGTAGCTCCTTCATTGGAGCCACTAATGGCTCCAAACACCGTTCCTCCACAGATTAGAAAATAGTTACTTCGTAACAGATATTTCGCTCCATACAAAATGTTCGGTACTTGCTGCGTTAATAGCCTACAATTTTTACCGCATACTAAAACGAATCTTCACCTTTGAGTGTGTGTGAATCGGTTTATAAAAAAAAATCGGTTAGTGCTTCATTTTAGACCGAGCACTTGTATGACTACTGTCATTCTATACTATAGTTATTCTAAGCTGTATACCTAATCTATTACATAAAAGTAACCTAATAATTGAGCAAACGGAGATAGATCTCCCTGTAGGTATCATGATCACGTGTAGGGTGGAGGTTGTGGTTTTAAAAAATCTCCGATAGCGCGATTCAGGTTTAAGGCGACGTCACGTAAAATAACATGACTTCGCGCAGAATCGCCACCACAATAATAAGTTTCCATCACATTCAACTCACTAGGATTCTCCAACCGGAAGTGCGGCTGCGGCTCCGGGTGACTCGTGTATAAGATCTGTTGACCGACATGTTCGGTCAGTAGCTCATACAACGCATTGTAGACCGGCAGCGCGAGAGCTTCTCCGCACGCGCCTAGTCGCGTCGCCAGCAACGTGTATAGGTTGTGTGGCGACATCACGTCGTATTTACGTCTGAAATGTACCGTGAACGTGATACAGTAGGTCGCTTTGTGTTTCTGCGCTCCTGGTACTTGCAGTCGTCTTGTTGTTATGTTGTTAGAGAGAAGTGGGGATACAGTGAGTGTGAGAGAGACATAACGAGAGAAGGAAAGAGAGATTAAAATAAATAAAGAGATGAAAGATGTTAATAGACGAGGATAAAGTGAGTGTGAGAGGGACATAATGAGAAAAGAAAAGAGAGAGTAAAATAAATAAAGAGATGAAATGAAAGATGTTAAGAAGCGAGGATGGAATGAGTGTGAAAGAGACATAACAAGAAAAAAAGAGAGCTTGAATTAAATAAAGAGACAAAAGATGTAAAGAAAAAAAAAAGAATTAAAATTTATCGTGTTAAATTAATTTAAAAGATCTTTAGGTGATCAATCCGATCGAGGTAATCAAGAACGGTCGGTACTTGGGTGGGTTTTATTAAGTTACCAATTTTTACAAGTTTTACTGCATAGTAAAGTATAATTTACTGCATGGTAACTTACTTGTGAGTGCTACGACTCAAAAAAAATCCGAGCAACTTAAGAGCTTGCAATCGTATCAACTGGCTTTCAGACGAAAGCAATTTGAATATAGTCCTCACACCACCCTGTGAATTTATAAAAGAGATTAGTACAGTTATTTCTAAGATGCTTTAAAATAAACCTGATGTCTTTCCTTGTCTATATACTTAGATAATAACTATGAAGTAACTTATAAGTTAAAATAAATACAATGCCCAGATATTTACAAACTTCATCAATTTTAAACAATAAATAACTCCAACTATGGTACCTAAAGATAAACAGCCTGCTTTTATGGTAAACTTGGGACAAAATCGTATTACATTTAAATTGATTGACAAGGCATTATTTACCGTAATCCATTACAAATAAGGTTTACCTTTGCATCGAACGCGGGCACCATCGAGCTAGGGTGTTCAGACATTAGCGAGATCAGCATTTGAAGGACGTCGTGAAGGTTTTCGTCCTAAAATAACCATTTTGAATATTATTATTTCTCACTGAACATATTGTTGAAATAGGACAGAATATGATACTATAGGACACGTTATAATTTGATAGGATAGAATATGTAAATGGAAAACTAATAACTGTACCTAGCAAACCCTCCATACAAACGCCACATTTATTTCATTGGACTATTACTGACAGCTTTCTGCAATTTATCAATTATACACTTAGGACATGGAGTCACAGTTATTATACTCGTAGCTCAATGACAATTTCGGCCCTTTAATTACTTTATACGAACATACATATTTATATCGAGGAAAGTAAATTACACCAAATAAAATCTATAGTTACATATTATCGTAAGCTATAAAACAAAGAAATAAATGGATTCCTCTTTCAAGATAGATAGGTCTTTAGCCAGTCAGGATAGAGTACTTATTCACGTTATTTTTTATTCTATCACCGCTTCACAAAGCTACTTTGGTGAAATTCGGAAGACGAAACGGCGAGAGAAACGCTTCACTACCCTACCTATACTTATATCTATTACTATGCAGTTTCTGCTAACCTAATACAAAAAAGTCTCGTCTCCACTAACCATTTTTATAAGAAACCATGTGATAATTTACTACAATGTAATCTCACCTCGTGCATAGTGGTCAAGTAATTCAGCAGTGCTTGTAATTCGTCTTCCTTGACACCGTTGCCGATCATGATGAGCTGCTTCAGGAACAGCAGGATGTACGCGCGGATCGTCAGGATGTCCTTGTGGCCCGGCCTCGGACCGTCTGGTTTTGGTGATCGTAAAAAAGGTCTTAGGACAAACTCATAAGACATCATTCAATTATAATCATTATGTGTTGGTAATTACGGTTGTATATTTGAAAGACCCACTACTCGCCACTAACTCCTGGCCAACTCCGAATCGACACGAAGCAAAGAATCGAAACTCAACCGTAACGACTAAGAATTATCGGTTAACGGGTTACATTTGCGCAGTCCTTTTTACTTTCCAAGGAGTCTTTAAGAGAGGAGTTATTAGGCTATCTAAGTTAGTACGATCATGATTAAGGACTTCATCGCCATTTACCATCAGGTGGGATCGTTGTCAAGCACTATTTATATGTACGATCGAACCGCGGAAAATTTTCAAGACTACATTTGGGTATCCACATGTTCATTCTTCACAACTGATATGTGTAACTATAGGTACTACTCACCAAACCCCTTCGGCATAATCGCGCTCTTCGTCCTGGGATTCACCACCCAGTAGTAATACTTCAAGGTATGGACCGTTTGGAGGACGGTGCTGACTCTTCTGACGCTGCCGTATATATGAGCATCGGCGAGGAAGTCAGTGGCCAGGTAGCAGTAGAGCCTCGCCTGGACGGCCGCCGGCGTGTATATCCATAATGCAGGGTTGAAGAGGATGTAGTCCAAAAGCTGCCAGGTCAGAAACGATTGGCAGAACGACTGCCGTTAGCATAGACTTTTTACTGTCCGATGGTTGGAAGCGTATGCCTCTTGCTTGCTTACAAGTTTTTTTACTACTCTTGATATTTTTTTGATCATTAAAACAGAACAAAAGGTAACTTTGCACATAAGGGCAGTTAAGGCAAAAATTGCAATAGAAGTAAAATTAAAAAAGTAAAAAACGCTTTAAAATAATTTTAGTCACAGTTCGACCAGCAAACCCCTGCGCCAAAAGCTGAACAAAAACCTTCAAATTCCTAAGCCCATAAACTACGTTGTGACTTGTGACTCAAATACTTTCTGCTTGTGCGTTTGTGAATCTATATTTATAAGTTATACAATAGTTGAAAGCATATCGCAAGTGTCCTTGTGAAACGTTGCAATATTTTCAATGTTCACTATGAACTGTGTATTCGTAGAGCGAAATAATGTGTGACAATAGTGAGAATAAATAAAATACAAATGAAAATCAAGATTTACAAAATACAACTGAAAATGCATTAACGTATTAACAAACGCATCTACTTAACACCTCTCTCGAAAATGTATTTACGTTAAATTAAATTAAATTTCTTTTGCTTTTCATGAAATGGGTATGCACAATAAAATAGTCGTTGTTTTAAAAATATTTGGTGTGTAGAACCGTGGAGGATCGTGGAAGCAAGAGGGGCATGCGCTGGCAACCATCGAGAACAGAAACATTTGGGATCGACGTAACATAACAATACTGAAATTGTGGCGGAAATTTCTCATGTATCATGTAATTACAGTGACAAGTAATGGGATTGACAAAAATCGCGATTACCATAGCATCAAACATGTGTTTTACATTTTTACGATAGCAAAAAAATATTAAATTTAATGAACCTTCCTTAACTGCATTTTAAAAATTGTAATAAAACCGTGATAAAATATCACGTTTAATTGACTATCGACTCGTGATATCTTCAATAAAACGTCATTGTAATATGCTAAAATTGGTTCTGAAAAATGCTATAGTAATCGTTGGTACTGGCTGACAGTATAGCGCCATATTTTAATAGCATGCATCAATTTACTACTGGAAAATACAACACGACATCCAAAGTAGGTACCTACCTACTCGAAGGCAGAATAAATTTATACAGCATCGTATCGCACAACACTCAGCAATAATTGAATGGCAGACAAGTAATTAAAACGAAGTAGGTCAAAGAATTCATCGACGTTATTTTATTCGAATGCCGCAGACAACAAAATAAAAATAAAAACATACCTATCTCCAATAAATATTTTGCCTTGATTAAAATGCAAGTTGCAACTGTTTCAATTATAGGCGTTTAGAATTTTTATTTTTTATGTGATGATATCACTGCATCGACTGTGTGAATTATTTTTAGTTAATCTTTCGATCAAGACTGGACTCGTCCGATTATGCTGAATAAGAATAATTAAAATCCTTTAATTCGTTTCGCGTGGCATGGCCAATTTCCCTTAAATAAATCATCTTCCACAGACCTTAAAAAGTTTAAGACTGATATAATTTTGGATTTAGCAAATAAAACCAAAGCAAATTAATTCCCGAATTCCTGTTAACCGCCATTTTTCTTATATTGGTAAGTTAATATGCAAATAACGAACTTTAAGGCTGTGTAAACAATAAAGCAAATAAAAACCAATATTGATCGCCCGTAACCCGCGGTTTAATGGCAAATATAATATAACTGTTGATACGTATTCTTAAATAATAATTGTAAAACCGCGGATACCATCAACCGCCTCGTAAACCGAGTAAACTGTGAAAATATATCATTTAACAGCGAAAATAAATATTTTACGGCGTTATTTATTTTCACTGAGCACGTCGAGGCTCGTTATAAATTTCTCCCCGAAGCAATTTTCTCCCTTACTTAGGGTGCAATACGGCATAAACCCCCATTCATTGCCGGCGGAGTACGGCAGGCGAGATTTGATCGCAAATTAATATTTCAGGAACGCGCAATGGTAATTTACGTTGTTAATTTCGTTGAACGCCTTGCTCTGGCTGAAGTAGGGCTCCATAAACTGCTGATTTACTAGCGCCGACATCGGGCCTTAGTTTGCCTTATTTGTCAGTTCCGATGTCGTAATGTATATGTTAACGGAAATGTGTTAAATCCGTCATTGTATACAATTCCTAGGAAATGTATACAATGCCTAAAATCGCCAGGCAATGTGTGAAATTAATTATATTGGACACATTTCCTAGGAAATTTATACATTTCCTAAACAGCAATCGGAAATGTAGTACATTAAGATTATAGATCAAGATTTTAATGGGTACGCGGGATAGATAATATGAAGATATTTTATTTTACGTTATGATTTTTACCAGATTGTCTCACCGAGTGCCTTAATCAAAAATATTATTGTGTAAAACAATGAATACTCATTTCCATTACTACTCAGTCAAATTCTTCAAGGTGTAGGTAGGTCGAATTGGTTACAGAACCGAATTAGCCTACCCCTACTCCACGTAGTCTTGTATGCCCTACCCCTAGAGTTTTTTTTAGAACCCGGAGGCGCGGAGGGAGGGCAGCCCCCGCCCGCTGTAACAAAACGCAGACACCCGGGCGAGCCGGAGCGGCTGAGGCTGGTCGCCGAAGGCGACCAGCAAGCCGAAGCTGCGCAGGCGAGCATGGGTGTCTGTGCTTTGTTACGCAAGGGCGAAGGGGCTGCACCTTCCGCAGCGCCGGAGACGTCACGGTTCGAAATTATGCCCTATATTCTGCGTTTTTACGATTTGGCCAAACGTGGATAACCAAACGTAGACGATTTAACGGTCTGGACAAACTGAGTTGCCCATTTCATGAAATGCGACCATTTGAAGTTAACAAATCTACGATGTGGTCACGACATACACATTTCCTAATACGATATCGGAATTGTATACAATTCCTAGGAAATGTGTACATTTCCTAGGAAATGTATGAATTAAATAATTTTTAAAACAATATTTTACACATTGCCTAAAGAGCTTAGGAATTGTATACATTTCCTAGGAAATGTATACAATTCCTAGATTTCATACATTTCCGGTAACATATACAACAAGTAGTTACAATACTGTGTCATCTTCTACTGTGTGTAACTACAATCAAGATTTTGAAGTTGAAGTTATGTTTAATAATTACTCATAATATTATGTAAGGCGGATGTCGACGGCAGATTTTATTTTGACTCTATGCAATGATCTTCCGTTTCTATACACCTCGTATACTTCATAGTTAAATACCTCGTATAGGTACTACATAACTGTGCAAAAGCCAAACACATCAACAAATATTACACATACACAGTCTCCAGAAGCGACAACAAAGCTATACGTTATATTTTACCAACAATTTCCCAGTCATCATTCACTTAGCCAAAGAAATAATATTGTCACGGAAAGTTATTAAAACAATCTGTCAATATGATAAAAATATCGAGCGGGAAGCAAAAATATATTGAAACATTGACAACTTACTAACTACAATCGATAAAATTGAAAAAAGAACATTGTGACTACTATATTAAAGTCTACATTTCAATGTTACCGTGAAAGGCTTCCGAGCTCGAATTAAGCCGATAAGTGAATGATGGCTTTTTACGCACGTCTTCAAAGGAAAACTTAATATAAAAACCATCGATATATACAAGTAAAGCTGCAAAAATACACAATGACATCACAAGCGTTTACATAGCGGGCTTAAAATGTATGTATATATTATGTGCTTCTCGAACAGACCTTAATATTTAACAAAGTGTAGTAAAATATTGTATCTACTTTCTAGACCCCAGATGCATAAGGGCGGATGTGTAGATCTGGCAAAAAGTTTTTATTGTTCCACAAAGAAAAGCTCTTCTTCCTCTTTCTATACAACTAACAATGGTATTTCTATCCCTTTCCTGGCCTGAGATAATTTAGTGCATAATGTCGGTTCTAACAGCTTTTCAAAAATCATTGGAAGCAAAAGGTTTTTTTTTCACTTCCGTCTCTCTGCGTATACATTGCTCCATGTTTCATTTGATGGATTGTAAATTTGGCCCTTATGCCCCAAACTTTTATTCGCGCCAGAACTACGTAACAGGAGTTACGCCTTTATGGCCCAAACAGTTATATAAAATATTCTTCTTAATTAAACTTCCGACATAATGCATCTAAGATCCCTTTGAATAATATCAGAACAGATACAGAGATACGATTTTATGCCTTTTATTTCAATAACTTTGTAAATGTAACGGTGGGCCGATGTGAAAATAAATCGTTATGTATGTGAACTATTTAAAATTTTGCGCGCAAAAGTTAGCGACATCGGGCATTATCATTGGTGATGGCTTGACGAAAACATGAGTTCAACGTGCACTGAAATTTTATTTTTTAGTAATAATACTATGTTAAAATCGACAGAACAACATAATCACATTTCGTGGAGCTTCGTCATCAATTTCCATTTCTACTTCTTCTTCAACTTCTAGTACTTATTCTGTAACTAATAACTGTAAAGCTTCTGGAAAAATACTTGATGAATTCACATTGGTATATTTGGGTTTCAGATGAGATATATAGGGATCTGAAGATATCAAAAAATTGTGCATAATGTCTTCATTATTTTGCAATCTTCCTGTTTTCCTCGTGTGCCGCTCTCTGATATTTCGGAAGTCCTTATTTCTTGCTTCTGCTGCTTCTTCTGACAAAATTTCGATGGGCATTTTGTGTTTTGTGTACGATGAAAGGCACGTTTTACCAGGGGGAGTGATATAAAAAGAGCACAGCGGTCTCCCTGTAGTATCCATGGAATCCATCAATATTGACAGACTGCACCATGTTCTTTCGAAACTTCTTCAGGTTCTTGTTTTCATTTCGTGCACTCCACTCGAATCCACGTATGGAGTGTTGACAATCGCATAGGTCTTCAAAACATTTGAGGGAGATTATTTATCTGTAGCTGCAGATGGAGTATCTGTGACTCAGTTTATGAGTAACTTCCAAGTTTCCGCAACTTGAAATAGGTAAATTTCGTATTTCTTGCTTAACAAAGTCAGTAGTTTCCTTCACAAACTGAAATTTTATAGGTCTGCAATAAAATTTTGAATTTTGAAGATGAAGATCGCTTTGGATGATTCCAAATAACAACATTTCCAGCCTCTAGCTTCAGAAGAACGAGGCTCGTCATGAACACAGAGGAATCGTCGAAGTCTGCCATTTCACATCTTTAATTATAGTTTCTCTGTGCTGAAGACTTATCGAATACCCATTTGCTTGTCAGCTTCAGGTTACCACTGGAAATATTTTCATCATCTCCAACGACTTGCAAAATCCTTCGAGTTGTGACATATAAAAGTACTTGTAGTTTCACCTTCACTCCATTTTCTGATATTACAATACCTCTGGCACCTGGATAAACTTTTCTTAGCTGCTAACAACTTGTAGTAAGACGGAAGCTTCAACTTAGGTAGGATGTACTTCCACTTTGATAGATCCAATGAAGTAGTAAGTAGGAAGATCAAGTATCTTCCTGAATAATCTCCTTCTTTTCATTCTTAAATAAAAATAATTCTACATCTTCAACCTTTCAAGTTTCTTCATAACGTGATCAATGATGCGAGCAAGAACTTTTTTGCCATTAGATCCAAGCTTTGTGACAAAAACAAAAGCCAGTTCCTCTTCCAGAAAGTCGAATAATGTATCCAATTGCCTTTTCTGCTGCTTGTTTCCCAAATCTTCAAATGGCTTCCTTGATATGATGTCTGTAGAAGTGCCAGTTTCCATTTTGTATGTTCAATATACATGTATATTTTTTTATTATTCTTGTTTTCGTACTATTACTAATGTAAAATTTAAAAAAATGTATTAAATTTAATTAAAAAAGTAAACCTACCTACTGTAAAGAATTCTGCAGTTTTTTCAATGATTAAGTTGTTTTGTCATGTGATATCTGTGTTGATATGAACAATTACTTAATAGACGAAAAAGTAGTGATTTCGTGTTTTTTTATCACATATTTAAGTTAAACTGCGCATAAACTCTTAAGCTGCAAGTGCATACAAAAGATTTACTTAGTTCATATGCGCGCAACTACAAGAGTCATTATATAGTCGCAAATAGTTGGAATAAAAATATTGAAGTTATTACGGCCAAGGCTGCAAGTGAATGCGAAAAATTTCTTTGTGGAATTATCAAAAAAATGTAAAACAATAATTTAAAAAAGGTTTCATTGCTTACAGTTTCGAAAATTTCGAGACAAAAGCATATTTCAGTTTTGCTCCATACATTTTTTTCTTCAATATTTTTTTTTCGCGAATCTAAACATTTCCTAAAAAAACGTCTGGGATAAAAGATGTTCAGCGTTCACTCCTCTGTCCACACGATTTTTTTCATAAATACAATTATCTAATGAGCCTTTTGACATGGGTTCCTCAGGAATTTCATGCCTACTATAAAAATCTTCCTCATAACGGAAATGTCCCAGACTTTCCAGCAAGTGACTAATTAAAATATTGATATTTTAATGTTTTTAACGTTTATTTAAATTACTGTCACTATTATTCTAATTATTATAATTGATTTTAAAAGAATAGTAATTTTGTTGTTATGGGATATCCGACTTTTTGATGAAAATAATATAACAAAATTACGTCGCATTTACAATTACGTCTGATTCAGTTTCAATAAAACGTTTACTTTTTATTGTGGCATAACGTTGTATTTGGAAAAACAAATCTCATTTAATTACGAAAATTGGGGGCATTAAGTCGTATGTGCACATAAAAATACTGTTGAACAAATAATATACGTTTTTTTTTGTCATAAAATCGGATGTCATCATTTTTTAAAAAAAATTCATTTTTAACAAATTTAGAGACTTTGTTTCATAATTTTAATAATTAAGTTAAGAAAGTACTCACTTGTGCTAAATATAGGCAATGACATAATTAACGTTTTGTTTGTAGTTATTAAAATATCTGCCGATTAAATTTCAATTTTATTTTAGTCTCTCCTGTAAAGTTGGCAAAATGGACTTCCGCCCTTATGCATCTAGGGTCTAGCTTTGTTTACAAAATAATTTACTGAGAAAACAGAAAGAGCTCCACAAAAGCAGCAAACATCATTTTCTGTTTTTATAGAGACAGTGGAATTAAAAATGCTTGTTAGCGGCCATCTTGAAAAGGAAATGTTGCACTTTCGACATTGCGCTTAGATTTAAACACAAAAAACAATAGTAATAATGTTTTGGAAAAACAAAACAAAATATAGTGAAAATGAACAAAATCGTTCTTTACATACACCTACACAAACATACGCTGAGTGACAGTAGAATTAAAGTTATAAGTGGAACAAAAATATCATCCTAGGGTGTGCACTTAAAAATCCATATTCTTCACTAATGTTTCACATAACAGTTGATGCCTAAAATACCTTATTGGAATTATTGTGTAAGAACCAAAGCAAAGCACCGAGGCGTAATACATACCTGTTTGAGCAACAAATCCGAGTTAGGCGAACAGCTGGTGACGAGGTGTTTGGTGAGGTGGAGGAACGAGGCCAGGGTGTCTGGAGTGAGGTGCTCCCGGCCGCAGCGCTGTAGCATGTGTGAGATCACCAGGAACCCACGGCACTGCAGGATGTGTTGCTGCACCGTGGTGCACGACTCGACCAGCGAGCACACGAATCCTAGTAGTTTTGAACTGAAAATATCGTATAAAATTCTTAAATTCTCATGTGGTTCTAGTGGTTTAGTTAACCCCCCTCTATATACCCGACGAGGACTGATAAACGAATCGATTAGACCACAAGTTAGTATTGGGATACTTTGTCACTCATATTGATCAACATCTTATTTTTTAATAGTTACACCTAAAAATGACTTTGTTTGTGACCCATATTGATCAACATCTTATTTTTTTATAGTTACACATAAATAAATAAGATGTTGATCAGTAATGGGTCACAAAGTCATTTTTATTTACAAAGGGATTTTCGACAGATTTGTTAAATCGTAAGTGTCAAAATCAGTACTTCAAAATAAAACGAACTTAAAATACCGTACCTGATCAAACCTTTAAATTTAAACCCCAAATAATTATACACCTTGCACAACACAATAGTACGAGTACCTAATTAGCTGATGTTCTTGAACTCATTCATTCTGTTCACACCTCACCCTGACTCGTTACTAAATTAGTCAATACGTCTCTCCCATTCATGTTTCCTTGGTGGGATTACGTTAATCGATCCGGATTAGTCATCCAATTTGCCGTTACGGCGTTAGTTTGCGAGTACTACATACATAGTTTACTTACAAATTACATTATTGTCAATGGAGAACACACGATCGATACGATGGGCCGAGATGATTCGTCTTCGCTCATGCGACCCCGGTACCGCTGTCATCATTTATTCAGGGTAACGTTTCCCTAACTAATCGGGGTTCGATTTGAGATGCCTTTGATGCGGTTAAGACCTATTTACCAAAACATCAATCGGTAGGAATAGGAACTTAATTCATGATATTTACAATATTCCTTATTTAATTGGACGTAAGAAGTTCATGATTCAATGCTGTATACGAATATTGTCCTTTTAATTTATCAGTGGTTTAAAGTTACTAAATTAAAAAAAAATTACAAATCCTACTTCCTATCCTACTATCCTACTTCCTACTAATATTATAAATGCGAAAGTTTGTAAGGATGTATGTGAGTGTGTGTGGGTTTGTTACTCTTTCACGCAAAAACTACTGAACGGATTTTCATGAAACTTTGCAGTAATGTAGCTTAGAAATCGGAAAGGAGGTGTTTCAAAATGTATGGAGCCCCGGCCACCACTTTGTACACCATACTCAAAAATGGAGAAACACAATTAAAACAGTTTTCAATCATCCAATTCCTAATTGCTTTAGTTTTGTGGTATAACACAAAAATGTACACTTAAAATTGCAACACAAAAACAAAAGTCCGTCATGGCGGTCAAGTTGTCATCACGCGCCATGTTGGTTAATTTGATAGAAGTTTGACATATGTACCTACAATTCTGTCATTTAAAGTGACAGTAGACAGTTCGCGATCTATGATCAATGACAACTTGGCAAGACGCCATGTTGAAAATTGATAAAAATGAATTATAAATACTAAATTTGTACCAGAAAAGTATGCATTTAAGCAATTTATCTTTATTTTTCCCAAATTCCATGAATTTTTCTCGATTTTTCGAGGTACTGTACATATTGTGGGCCGGATTTGAAACATCTCCTTTATAGAGATTTTTGAAGGGACGGGTTACATACAATCGATTCACTAGATCGCGTCATTGACCACTGGATCCTGCATAAATTATACCCCGAATCACCTCCACGGAGTTATCGTGCCCGATTTAGAGTATGACGGAGGTCGACGTCAATGAATGATACCTCGGGGATTAAACGGTCGCTCCCACCTTCTTATTTACCAGATTGTTATTTTGGGTACAATTTTTTCATAGAATTTATCAGTGTTCAGCCTCGATATTTATCCAGATAAACAATAAAATTATTATTATGTTTTGCTTCGGAAAAATCAATGGGAAAATCTAAAATATTAGCGTAATGCCATGTAAATAGGCATTATTACATTCCTCGTGAATGTGTTTATTTACACAAAATAAATTTTCAAATCTGATTGGCAATTCCAGAGATTAGGACGTTCAAACCACATATAAAAAAGCTCTTCGGCTTTAGTACATTTAGTTAGTACATTTTACATTACAGATTGTCATTACTTATCAGATGGGTCACATCCTTTTTTTTAGAGTTATTGATCAAACACCGGAAATAGCTTCTCACACCCATGTCAAAAAAGGTAACTTTGAAAAGTTTGCTTGAAAATATACTGCGGTATATTATTCTATCCTAAACATGTGAAGTCCCATTAAGCCCACATAGGTGTGGCGTAGACATGATTGTTCGATTACGGGAATGACGGGGGTCGCGTCAATGGATAACACGACACAAAACCCCGGTGGGACGCCGCCAGGAAGATAAACAGCATATACGAAAATACCTTTCTCAAAATCTAAGTAAAATTGATTGGAATTATATCGCCAATCCCTGATGTTAAGGTGATATTAAATTTGTTTGCATAGTACGAAATCCCGTTATGATATTCTTTGTCGAAAAACAAGAAATCGTAATTTAAATTTAGGACACCTCATTTATAAATAACATATCGTTTGTCATTATTATTTAACAACTTCTTAATCAATCATGTGATTCACGAAAATTGAATTCAGAATGTGGAAAAGTCTTTTTTTTTGCAATACAAACATACAAAATAACGAATCAAACATTACCGAGATCCCATCGAAACTTAACTAAAACAATCGTAACGTAAAAATGTCTCGACCAAAACGCCACATAAATTTGCGCCCTACCCGGAGCCGACACCAGGCAATTAGAGAGTTGTCGGGAGTTCTAGTTCATCGCCGCTATTAACCGACAGTCTTGAGATGTCGGTTCAACTCCTTCGGTAGTTATGGACCGACATAGAAAGTCCATTTAGCCGGGTAACATCGCTAAAGCCACTCCGAATATTAAATGAACGATTCGAGATTAGAGGATCCTAATTGCTGGAACACTTCATACATATATCCCTGGTCTGCGTGTAGTGAATTTTACCACAGCGAGTTTACAGTGCGCAGTGGTTTCGATACGAATCGAGTTACTGCAAACTTGGTTTGTGTTTGTGTGTTCGTGGGCACGATACGAACTTCGTAATAGAAACTTATCCGGACCCAACTACCAGATTTAATATGAGCAAACTTCAAATCAATATTGTTCCCCGGTATTTGATTGGATTCGTTCGAACAGACGCAATTAATAAAAATTAGGTGGTAAATGTAATGAACACGGGTATTAGATTAGGTTGCAATCAGAATCACTTACACTTTAGGATTTCCGTAGACACCTACCTGATAAACAGAGTTTTCCCTATTCTCTACACGGCTAAGGTACAGTTTCGTTTATAATACGAGTACCTTTCCCTTCGTTTTTCCCGCGTGCGATTCGGAACACAGCACAGCAAAGCGTACTTTCAGGATAAAACTATCCCATGACCGTACCTTAGGGTCTCAAACTACCTAGGTACTCGTACACATAAAATTAATCTAAATCGGTACAGTGGTTTAGGCGTGAAACCTAACAGACAGGATAAAGCTATGTTTATGCTGACAGGAATTGAAATGTTCGTCTGTTTTTTGACGTGACAACGTCTTATAAATTGGTTTGCCGGGAGGCACTTCAAGAAACTGCGTTAGTAAGCTCCGCTCACGTTCCTTGGTAACAGTGTACAGAAAATGGTACAGCGCCATCTCTGGTTAAGTAGAGTAACTAGTTTGTTACCTCAGTTGTGACTAATGGTTAATGGTCTAACGGTTAGCAGCGCTAGATGGCGGATGGTGTTACAATGTTTTAATGTTTTAAATATAATTCTTTGTATACGTTTACCCCATGAAGATACGGGAACGCAGGGTCAACTTCACAAATAACCACAACTGCTTGCAAACCCAAAATAGCAGTTTATTATAAAACCAAAGAAGTCGACACATTGCCCTCTACAAATTTTTCTCTTATATAAACTCCACGTTACACTCGTTAGCGCGTTTCACAAATTGGTACAATGCCATCTTGTTTACAAGTGAGGAACTATTTAACAAAAATAAAGGTATGTGTAAAGGTAAAAATAAAATTTTGTTAATATGAAATTCAGTGCGAGATTCTTTGTATAAATTAATGTTTTAAATATAATTCTTTGTATAAATAAATGTTTTAAATTGTTACTATTATTTCATCCTTCTTCCTACTATACGAATGAATATTCACATTAAAATTATTTTACCACTTAAAGTCGTTGTCACGTAAAACTTTCGCCCGTAAGTATACCGACGTTACAGGCAACCAATTTTTTAATACCTGTTTATTTACACGGTTTTAAAATTTTTGTCTGAAAGTACCGTTTCTGCAATACGATAATTTCAATTTAAACACCCATTTCAGATGCATCGTCGATGATAAACACGAATCAATCATTGATTTTGTCATTTTTATACACTTTTACTAACTAAAAATACATTATTGATTACGTCAAGCAGCTCAATGGCACAGAGAGTACCAGGGGCACATACCACAGCATGGGGTCTCGCTTGGGGTCGTTGGCGGGCGCGTCGTGCGGCAGGTCGAGCTGCGCGAACAGCGGAAACAACACTTGCACGCCGCCGATGGAGTTGAGGGCGCTGTGTATCGAATGTGTTACCACCGCTTTCACCTCCTGAAACAAAAAGTGTGTTTAACAAAACAAACTTGAGGTAGCAAACAGTGAAAATAACCAACCCCTTTATTTTCAGACATCTCTGCGAGTTTAGTTTGTTTAATATCGGTTCTTTTATTTGATTAACTCGGGCATTCGCAATTGAAAGCATAAAACTCACTGAATACGAACTTTTGAAGCGTTAAAAAAGAAACTACAAAAATTCCACCTCGTAAAAGTAACGAACATGAGCCGTGAGAGAGAGAGACTTCGATAGACTGAATAGGATCAAAAAATAACAAGCAGCTGTTTTGCAATTTTGCAATGCAATTTCTCTTTTTCTGATGTCCTGGTTGCTTTGTGGACTGTGTGAACGAGAAACGGAATGCAATGCTTGTTGAATCAATGTTGTTATTTAGGCTGCTGTTTTACAGATTAGATACGTACGTACCTTACTGACTAAGCCTTTTTTAAGTTTTTGCTTGGGAGAGATCGCTGCGCGAAAATACGTATTGGTTTTCAACCCAATTTCGGCCCAATGAAGTCTTTACAAACTTTTTTACTGAATTCCTCAATCTTTCTGCGACAGCTACTTCCGGACATTAAATTGTCCGGGGGCCTTCCAACGAAAATGCCTTTATAAAAATGTTGTCGTACAATCTCCTTTGACATAATTAAGCATAACTTGGACCTCATGGGTTGGATCAATCAATTGATTATAATTTATTATCGATAGGGGAATATGCATACATGGAATCATTTTTAACAACACCACAGTAAACCCAGCAACATATTTGCACACCGAAGTCGACAAGACAATGACCGTGAGTAATGAACGCAGCTGTATCAAAGGAACGGTCGCCAGTTGGGAATTTAATCAGAGAAAATAAGGCACCCGAAGAAACATTAAACTGTCCTAGCGAAAAATGGATACGGACTAGACGGAGATAATAGTGTGTATCTAGGAAATCTAGTAAGCTGAGATAAATAATACATGAATATCCACATAGTAAATAAATTGTGCCTTCTGTGCTCGAACTATATAGATTAAAACCGTAGAACGAGAATTTTATTATAAGAACGACTTTTATGTAACGCGAGCGCTTGACTCTTTTTAAAGTACGAAGTGTCAAAGAAAACTACGGAGAACCTATTGAATATAGCGATAAGATCAATCGAATCTTTTATCTAAGTTTAGGAGCATAGAAAATACACATTTAAGCACAAAGTATTTTATTAAGAAAATGACAGATAAGACGGTTCTTTCAGATAGTAAATCAAGGAAAATTGTGATCCGAGAAACATTAAACTTTCTACTGCGAGATTCAGACAGAACTTCGCAGCATTGTCGAGTTAACTCTAGTTGGCGTCGCCAATAAAGTTTTGTCATTTTGGAGAATTTCATATCCAAAACATTCATCGTTATTTCGTTCTAAAAAAATTATGTTGAGTTTTGTACTAGAATATACCCGCTCTGTTTCGGTTTTATACATAAATCATTTTTTTAAGAACAACAGACAAGATTAATTATGTAACTTTTGTAAGAATGTTTTTTTTTCTTTGCCCGTCTTTGTTGACAAGCAACAGCAGTTGTTAAGTAACTAACCCCTTTCTTTTCGTCGCGCAAGTACTAGGAGCACATAAAGTGTAAGGAATTCGATACCTCTGTACTTAAGTACCCGAGGCGTCTTGATGTCACGTTAGCAGCCTGTAGCTGCTCCCATAAGAATATAACAGCGAAAGAATAAAAAATACTCATGCGGGAAGAAATATTTCAAAACATGAAGCAGAACGATATAACTTAGGTAGGTACTCTTTCGTGACCCTAACAATGGCTTTTGGGACGGGCTGCACTTATTATTTTTAGATGAATGTAACTTCATATTCTTAAAAAGCAACAGACAGAAAAAGATAGAAGAAGGTAGATAGAAAAGAGGGCTTTTTTGTTCCTTGATAAGCTTGCTTAATTAATTTTATAGTTGTTGTTTTTGTTACTGGACAAACATTATTTGTCACTAACCCTTTAACAACCCTCTACAAGTACTAGGCAAACATGAAATAAAAATGCTTACCTGTAGCATCAAGGCGTGGGGCGTGTGGACGAAGTATGAGACATTCCCCTTCGGCGCGGACTGAAGGCACAGCTGTCCGTCTGTCGCAACCGGATTGTACATGAACACAATAGCGGAAGATAACTTGCCATCGTAGAGCACCTGCATTTTAAAAAAATAAACAGAAATTATACTTTTTGTTTGTCTTCTCCACGATTAGGTATGTGTATTAAAAAAAGCATCAGAGAAGTTTGTTTTATGTGACCTTTTAAATATGCGATTATTATCTATATTCCGTGGCGATTATAAACAAAATATATGTTTTTACCCCTTTTACTTTTTATTAATGGGTTTTTATAAGGACCAAAAAAATTTCATTATTTTAATTAGACATCGGTGATTTAATCACGATTTAAAATTTATAAACTCACTTCCTAATATTTAATTATTACATACGATAAAGATAGCACTCGATGTTGCTCATATTGGTCACAATAAAAATAAAAAGTACTAAAGAGAGAAATGCACAGACCACAACAAGCAGGATATCAGAAAATGTTAAATACGCAGTTAAGAGTTCTACCAATAGACATGCGCAGTACCATACCATGCCTCAACCCCAATCCCATAATCACAACCGTATAAAATGTAAGCCGTTAAACTCCTCCAAACAATTAATTACTTAAGACTATGATTTAATCACCAACAATAAAACCAAGGGCATGAGAATGTGATAAATAATTATTTTAGATGAAACTAAAGGTGGCCATTGACGATATAATTATTTCCTTATGGAGGTACTTCCATATGGAAATGTTCTATTTAGAAGCATTCCAAATGGATGTATCGTCAATGGCTACCTTAACTTTCGGAAACAATATTCAAGTAGGTATAAACTATGAACTCTGTTTCATTCTACATACGACTCATGAGTTTCGTAATAGCAGTTAGAAACAATATCAAAACCAAGTATCGTAATAGTCATACACTCGCGGCTACGCCTGTTCTATCCAATTAAGAGCTATGAAAACGGATAACGCAATTAGGCGGAAATAATGCTGATAACACAAACTAATACAATTAATATAACATTGCAAGGCGGCGGAACGTTCACTTACATTTGGCTACAGACAGATACATTGCTAAGGCTGCCTGCAGTTAATTAATTATTACAATTATTATACTACGCTAATTTGATAAAGACATGACCCTTATGAGCAGTAGTTCTAGTTTATAACAGTAGAGATATTTTTGTTTCAAGAAAAATGTTTTTTTTTATTTCATTGCCTTAAATATTTATAATATATAATTTATACCCAAAGTATTTCCCACACTTCAGTAAAAGTTAAATATTACCAAAAAAACATATTCTACAGTTAAAACAAGATACCATATTTATAGAATTAATAACTTAATGAGAGAATGATATTGATGATGTAATTACTTTAGTGAAACGTTAACTATCTAGTATTATTACGAAAGCCAAAAACTGACCGACTCTACAATAGTATCCCATTAAAGCATGCAACTAATACTGATCGAAATACCTAACACTACATTACTAATATTAGAAATAATTGTACTGTATTCAGGAACTACGAGTACTTATCTACAAATGAAACGTTCAACCAAGTTTACTTATTTAACTACCGCCAATAACTACGGTATATACTCGTAGGTACACTACGCGTTAAGATTAGGTTTCTACACCATATTAAATCGATTTTCTAAAAACTTACTGATAAAACTAGGTTTATCTATTAAACCAACAAACTAACTACGAGTAATAGAGACAAGCATGTGTCTTTAAATGGAGTCTTAGGACTGAAATAGACGTCCGATTTTTAGGGTTCCGTACCGAAAGGGTAAAACGGGACCCTATTACTGAGACTTCGCTGTCTGTCCGTCCGTCCGTCCGTCCGTCTGTCACCAGGCTGTATCTCATGAACCGTAATAGTTACACAGTTGAAATTTTCACAGATGATGTATTTCTGTTGCCGCTACAACAACAAATACAAAAACACTGAATAAAATAAATATTTAAGTCGAAATATGGCTTCGACGCTTCAGCAATAAATTAGTTACCTTTCGGTCCAAGAGATGGCGTTGGTTGTGGCTACAAAAAACTAAAGTAAATATTTAAGTGAGGCTTTCATACAACAGACCAGTTTTTTTTGGCGTTTTAATACATAATGGTACGGAACCCTTCGTGCGCGAGTCCAACTCGCACTTGGCCGATTTTTCTTTCCGTTCTCCTGTTCAGACAATCGGAAGTCCCTCGTGCCATACATTTTGTACATACACAATACATGTCCGATTCGCTAGTCGTCCGATTAGATTGTCTGAATTCGTCTAATCAGACTATCGGATCCAACTATCGGAGAGAAAAATCGAACGTCTATTGCAGCCCTAAAAGGAACGAAAGAAAGAGTAATGATAATTAATTAATGTAATAGGCGACCATTTTTAAATTACGTCACACGTTAAGGGGAGGAAGGCTTGTAGACGAAATGACACAGTATACCTATGACAGAGGACAGATGAGAATGAGTCTTTGTGACATCACATAGAAAATCAAATGAAATATAAAATGTTGTTATAGGGCAGAATTTATATATCAAAAACTTTCAATTTTAAATATTTCTAACCTAGACTCTGTACAGTTTATTAAGACTCAAGTATTTAAAAAAAATCATAACATTTCCACAAATGTGACCACTATGATAAGGCTTGGGGGGATATGTTAAAAAATCCCAGAACATACCTATGTGACGTAACTTATAGAAGACCCATATAGAATATTTTTATACCATGTTTTAATTCGTTACGAGTGGAATACGTACGTATGTATCAAGTTATTTTTTATGACCTCTTCACAATCTCGAGTGCGGGTTGCTAAAAGTCTATCCACACGTTTAGAGCTAATCCTCACCCAGAGTGTCAGCCTACAAGTAGCATAATATGAATGGGCATACTTATAAAGTTTATTTGCTCATGAAATTAAAAATTACAATTACGTTTGAATTAATATCTGCTGTATTTAAACACCGTTCATATAAACATGGGCACAAAATTCTCGAGTCAACAAAAATGTTAAATCTTAACACAAATATAAGGTATTCATTGTTTTGAGATTTATTAGGCCGTATTATTGCTAAATTGTACTTATATGTGTTACGGGATAACAAATAACTTGAAAAGTGAAATACAATTTAATCATTGAACAAAAGATCGCTGGGAGCACATATGTATACTATTTGTAGGTATTATATTGTACGTCCCTCAATACTGCCTCCGGCAAACGCGCCTCGCTGCTAAGGTTACCACTTTCTTCAGAAGGAAAATAGTGTCTTTGGAGATAATTGCAAAAAATTGCGTAATTTTGAACAAAAAATAATAGTTGTTCACGCAAATTCATATCTATTTATTTACGTTCAGTATATCAGACAACACATAACTAATCTGTGTCATATTGTCTATTCGGTAGGATAATCTGTTGCAAAATTAATAATATATTATCTGTCATTCAGTTCACCGGAAGGCGCTGCGCGCCCCCTACAGTCAGTATGTGACACTCAGATCATGAGATCACACCACTTAACCTTGTTCAGATTCTTGTTCACGTAGCATGTAATGGCGGCTTGCTCTTGCGCATTGTAATAATCAGATCAGTGTATTCAATCTTATGTATTCAGTTCAGAATTAAACTCAGTGCATCAAGTCAGTGTTTTCATTTACTCAGAACTTCAAATCAGATATAAATCAGATGACAGTGGCGCTGTAGCCATTGTCTGGTGGCCCATGCCATAGGTTACCGCGTGCCCTCGGATCGGAAGATCACCCTACCCCTGGACAGCGAGTACCTAACAACAGATATTAGAGAGACTCATCATCGCCACTAGAGGAAAACCTTCAGTTCATCATCATTTCTGGTGGCCTAGACGGGAATCTCACAACATTTCTGGTGAACCTACTCATTTCGCCAACAATAGTACTCACCATAACCCATTTAGGAAATGTTTTATGTATGGTATTCAAAATAAATAAAAAATCTTTGAGTTAAAATAACTTGATAAACCGCAATTGCACCAATTAAGCGACATGAATACTTCTACGGCGCATCATTTAATTAGCGATAATATATTCTTACTACAATACTTTTTCATAAATACCTTTCGTAGAATTGACTAAAATATAGAGCTTTTACAAAATATAGTAACGTGTCAGCGTCAACCCTACTCGTTGTTTGAGGCAATAACTTTCTACCTCTGTAAGATCAAACGGCGAGCGCTGCGATTGTAATATTGTTTCGTCCTAGCTTCGGATTTCGGATATCAACACAGCAATTTCGAATGGCACCTCACTGTCAAAATGGAAGGATGAAAGAATAGTCGACACTAGCTGCCCCTCGCGATTGCACCCGCGTGTAATTTTTGTTGTATCCCATTTTTCACTATTAGGTACACTTCAATGCCTTACCTACCTTAGTGCTCCCCAACATACATGCGTTTAGTCAGTCACTCAATGAAGGAAAGGGCTATAAAATGCACATTCGATTGAATAAGCAAATTTTTGAGATAAATTATATGATAAAACTGGCACAAAAGGTATCAATTTTGTACCTCAGTCCGGATAAAAATATATTCTTATCCTAAAGCGAAAAATGTAAAGAATTCAGATAGCAATTGGATAAAATTGTAAATTTAAAATGAATGGATGTTTGCGCATATTCGCGTATAAAAGTTGCACAGTGCGTTGAGTGATTGAATATCGGTTATCTCGCTAAAACAGAGCACTCTCCGTGTTTGCGACGGACTCCAATGGGTTGTATGCACGAACAACTCTACGAATTTCAATTATAATATTTTAATTTTAATGATAATTAAACTTTATTCCATTCATAAAATGGAATCCTCGCATTATCCTTGCATTCAGTACAAAAGCTTTTTATAATTAAAAAAGTAGCGTTTCCTTAACAAGTAACTTAATTGAATGGAAATGAAGAATATATTTCATCCGAGGCTTGAATTGACTTACAAACCGACTTTCATAGTAAAATGTAAAGTCACTTAACTGTACATGTAAAATAAATTAACGATTATAATCTTAAACCCCATTAGAGTGTAAGTAAGGATGGAATTTTGAAAAGTAAACTATCCTAAGTCAAAGTTTATTTCTACTATTGTGATTTGAAAATTTTAGTCGATAAATTAGATTTGGACGGTCGTCCAACGAAAGGACTTCTTTATTCACTTTGTAAGAAACTTCTCCAGGTTTTTGGCAAGGTTTGCTTCTTCCGAGACACTTGCTTATATTTTTAAAATAAGACACATGATATTTTTTTACTTGAAAATACAGGTACACATGAGACTTTTCCTTCATATTCCACATTTATAGACTGGTATTCCAACCCTTCACCTTGTTTATGGTATTTTTTTATATCAAATCCAATAAGCTCTTTACGAATACCGGCAAACATATTGTTTTATGTATCTATGCATTGTGTATGTTACAAGTATATAAAAAAACTCTTTAAAACCAACTATTTGTTATCATCTGTTTCAAAAGATCCTACATCAAATTTAACACGATTTGTAACGACTTGGACGACCCAAAATGAACAAGAAATCGTTAATCTTAATGTACAAGAAATCGTTGATATTGACCAAATTACAACTGTGCCTCCGAAATTACAACATTATGAGGGGACGGGGCGTTGAGTCCGAAATTACTGGACGACAATACAAAAACCGGCCAAGTGCGAGTCGCCAAAAAAATCTGGTCTGTTGTATGAAAGCCTCACTTAAATATTTAGGTACTTTATTTTTTTGTAGCCACATATTTGCCACAACGCCATCTCTTAGACCGAAAGGTAACTCAACTATCGCTGAGGCGTCGAAAGTATGGGCGCCCACTTAAATATTTATTTTATTCCGTTTTTTAGTATTTGTTGTTGTAGCGGCAACAGAAATACATCATCTGTGAAAATTTCAACTTTGTAACTATTACGGTTCATGAGATACAGCCTGGTGACAGACGGACATACAGACGGACGGAGAGCGAAGTCTTAGTAATAGGGTCCCGTTTTACCCTTTTGGTACGGAACCCTAAAAACGATATAAAAATAAGGTGGATTTTCACGTAATTAACGAGGTCCAGTCGAAATTGCTTCATCACTCTACTGAGCGTGTAATATTTCACATGTTCTCGTCCCAGACCTACATTTTTCAAGTCGCGCCAGTCGGTTTAACCGCAAAGTGTACAAAGGAGCCTTTTAGCTTAAGAGCGAGTGCACTTTGTTACCCTCGGTTTATCTAAATAACCTCTTTAGTTTATTTGCTCCTGGTATTAGTTGTTGTAAAGTAATCTGCACCTTTAACAACACCACTGTATGTATCTATTATAGGTACCTAGATTTGCTTGATAAATATAGTTTAAAAAATATTATTTACCGTGATTAAATCTCCTATAAATATCCCCAAGTGATTTATACTGCTCCCATTTTAATAGATTTTACAACTAATGAATTATTAATCAATTAGGTATTATAATCGAAAATAATGAAATAATCATTCATTATTTTAATTTTACCTTATTAATTTTTGTACGTTAACTAATACTTACATTCGTAAAGCTTGATTTAAAATAAGAAGATTTCCTTTACACAAGAATTTAGATTTCTTTTCATATAATACACCTTGTAAACTTTCCTGATTTCCTTCATTGTCGAAGTAAATTCTAAAAAAGACGAATGTAAGAAGGTTGATTTCTCTACAGCGCTAAAAGTCAGTGACGTCAGAGCGTTAGAAAAATTCTCACTTCCTCAATAAAAGTTGTTCGACTCCGCCCCAACAGTTATGAGCGAGATTCGCTTCCGTTCGCTCTATTATTACTCGTCTACAATATTATACAAAAATAAGTGCTCAGTGCACTTTAAAACATTGTATTAACTCGCTTCCTGTAAGAGGAAAACAGTTTCTCCGGGCTTCTGTATTAAAACATTTGCCCAACAAACTACTAACACATAGTTATAATATCATACAACAAGATCCTGGTACACCTGTTACCTTTTTCTCCGAACCAGTCTGCTTTGGCCCCTTGCGCAAGCAACTTTTAGCAGAATTCTGGCATTATGTTTATATTCCCAGTACGTTTTTTTATAAAGCTACCTGTATAGTGAGCACTATGAACTACAGGCAAAGACCAGAAGAACATAATCCACCCAGACCCAGAACAGAAATTTCTGCCTGGCCGGGAATCGAACCTACTGCACTTCGAATAACAGTACGGCGTGGCAACTATTGCGTCATACACCTTTGTTACAGGTGCCTTCACCTCTCGTATCTTTTACTTGTCCAAATGTTTATTTTTTGGCCTTAAGTTATTATTGACCTCCTACTGAGGCGCTTTTCCTATAACTGAAACGCCCTAGAGCATACTACAATATCTTACTCAATTTCGGATTGGTGGAGGAGCGAGTTACTGACATGTGTCAGAAGATTTCATGCCGTCCAAAGGGGCTCTGACATGGTTTTACGATTGTTATTTAACAACTACAACTGAGACTGACGTCTTAATGTTCCCTGCGAAGCTCAAAGCGCTCAAGAATTTTCTCCACAAGCGGATCGCCCATCCAAGTACTAACCGTGCCGGCAGTTTCTTAACTTTTTCGATTATTGTACCGATAAAAGCGGCCGGACTATGAGCACTTCAAGGCTAATTTGATTGACCATATTAATACCACTCGCAACATTAGAATCACTAGCACAGCATAAGAGCTCTCAGACACGCTTATTAATTATGTGGGCGTTCATGGCAACAGTGAATAGGCTCTTACTGATTTAGTACCCTTTGTCAGTCAGATTTACATCTCCACTTCCCATTCTATTTGTAATGTAGTTAATATAGAATTGAAGCTTCGTAGTCAATAATAATATTATCTACTACATTAAGAGCTCACCAAACTCTATTACAGAGATACGAAAGAAACGTTTTATAAATCCAATTGCGTACAGACCACGAGAATGAATTCAAAACAATTTTGGGAATTTAAATATTAGCAGAGAAGAACAAATGTTTATTTAAAAAACGTGCGTAATGAAACAGTAGATCTTGGGACTGTTATTAGAACAGAAAATTTATTTGAAAAAGAAAATGGAATAAAATTAATTCACCTTTCAAGTTCAGGAGGACTTTCAACTCTGTAAGATATTTACTCCATTCCGTCGGAGTTCAACCGCGGATTACGCAAATAATCCTAAAACGCAATTTATGTATCAACAAAAGATTGAATTAAGTTCATTCCATGCAGAACTGGAAGGTCTAGATCTCAATCAAGTTACAAATTCATTAAGTATTGTATGCCTTAAAATTCCAAATGATGTTAATTCTCAAAGAAACCGTGAATAAATTCTAATAGGCACATTTAGATATACGGTAAGTCTGCTTATAAATGAGACTATCAATGCCCATTTAATATTAGAAACGCAAAGAATATAAAAACGCTGTAAAACAGACAGGGCTAATTAGACGTCGGTAGTCATAGATATGACAAAGTAAATATTTAAGCGGGATTTTGTTGCCGTAGCCGGTTTCATCCGGCTCGTCCGCTGCGGACCGTGAATATTTTAGCGTCTCAGAGGCTTCAATCAGAGCACGTTCTCGAGGGAACGGTATACAAGATTAAGAGAGGGTAGGTAAGACTTTTTGCTGAGGTACATCATTTTCATAAGACACTCTTAGCAGTCTAGCCAGCGGATAATTTACGTTGTGTAGCTTCGTTACAAGTGGTTGGTTATAATTTCGTAACAAATTGAAAAAAAATACGTTATCAAATATTCAAGCAAATCTAATTAAAGTGATAAAGAGAAGTTTTATAATTCATAAATGCGACGTAATTTTCTCGTTATGCCCATAAATGCACCTGTATAAAATAAATTCCACAGAAGACCTACCTTTACATTATCATAAAAGCTCCTCGCACAAGTGATCACACGACAGAAGCTCGGGACAAATTTATTTCATATCGCTGCCACAACCCACGTGCAAGCAGCACAGTTAGCAACTATTGCGACGCTATTCACACCACTTCATAAGCCCTCTCGAGGAAATATCAAATACCTTCGATTGAAGAATCTCGTAGCACGCGCTAACCTACCTGCTTTATAGCAATATAAATGAAGTTGAAACGTTTATTGAACATGTTGAAGTTATTGCTAACATTGTAAATTTTTCTGGGACTATCATATAATTCATCTTTTCATTTCCACCCGCCAAAATTGACTAAGATGGGCTACATAATAAAATTGAAGTCCATTATACATAGTTTAAAACAACACAATGAAATAGAGTTTGTGAGAGAAAGTAAGATCTTAAATAAGTCAAGATATAAAAGCAGCTATTAAACAATGACCTAAAATATGTGTACCGTTTAGAACCGTAAACTAGAACGATAGAAGACGTGTAGGAAGCAAACGAGACGCTTCCGTAGCAGAGCATCTCTCTCGACGGATGCGCTGTAATTATGCCGCGACGGCATCCATGCTCGAATGAGGCCGCGCGATATGAAGTGTCTTTGTTGTTGGCGTATGCCATAACGTATATGAATTGTTTAATACCCCTAACGATACTCAATCGAAATTAGAATTATCGGTATAAGTTACATTAGTGGAAGTGTCCATATTTTTTTTAAATTTTATGACATCGTTGTAAGTTGTAACTGTTTATATAATTTTTTAGCAAATAAGCCTACTGATTGTGAATATAAAATAATGTTCAAATCGCAATAATGATTATTATAAACTACTGTAGTTCAGTTATCACAATAAAATTCGACAAAAAGTAATAGTTTATGGAGATAACTTGTTAGATACGGTTTTCTTCAAAAAAATAAACCTTTACTTAATATAATTTATACGTCTTACGCCTCGCCCATAATTCATTAAACTTTGTCTCAACAATGTAGCTGGTAAGTAACTCTTGCAATGTTAACAACAGAGGCCCTAAAAGCGCTCCTTTAGGGACGCCTGTATTATTTATTTAAGTAGAACAAAGTTACGGGGTTCCTAAAACTTGCACAATCCGGAGGCAATAAATAACTTTTGTAACAAGTGGAGCCAGTATAAAGAAGCCTGTAAGCGTTTTAAAGACAAATGGGCCTGCCTTACCGCCCTCACTCAACAAATTAGTTTAAAAGGTATGCGTCAAATTTATCTTGGTTTAACGTAATAGGTACATCCGTCACTCAGAGTGATCTGCATTTACAGAAAAGTTTAAAATCAAAAATTGTAAACTGATTTAGTTTACGTAAAATTGTTGAGAATGAGCCAATCAAGGTAAAAGCTTAGATTGATACTAAGTAGAAACAATTCCCAGATCTTAGCCTGAATTAGACAGATCGTTTAAAACAATTTACAAAGTACCGTCAAGCTTCAGCGAGATTAACTTCAACGAAATTAAGTTACCTTTTGTTGTCTTTGGAATCCTTTGTGTTTTTAATGTGCCCCAAAATGGGGTTAAAAAGTTACTTATAAACTGAGTTAATTGTTAAAGTGTTTAGAAATCTGTTAAGTCTTTTAAATTTACATGCACAAGTAATTTTGTCACTCGTTATCGTTCTTCCCTGTTATGTTATTTGTCGTAAAAAAGTAGTTATAGAAGATCGTATCGGATGCATAAACTGTATAACCAATTCTAACCCATACACCGAGCCCATGGTTGCAATATATTCCAAAACCCATTTAGTGACACGAAGGGCAGCCGCTTACGTCGTGAATGTTCTGCGTGGGATCATGGACAAGCTCTCCGTAGCGGTCGACGCGGACCTCGGCCGCCGGGAGGGGCACACGACACTCGGCATCGAACCTGAACTGACCCTGCCACCACACACGTTACACCACATGGATATTATACAAATGAACGTGACACAACATGGCGCCATTGTGCTGAAACAAGGAAACCGATTGCTTCGACCCAACTCGCGTAAATCAAAACGGATGGCCCGGAAACGCAGCCGTATACGTTTCGCGAGAAATACGATGGCGCGTATTAGACCGAATGTAACAATTTATGCGGAACGATGTAGATTTGTGATGCAATTCTCCAGTGATGAATCTCTCAGTCGGAGCGAGCGATCGGTTTCCGTAACTAAATTTAAAGCTAGACAGACACACGATGAATAAACTATTTTATAAGAGCGAGCGGCGCGACATGCTTACACGCTTGCATGCTTCAATATCTACGAGCAGGGACGCATGCGCAGCGGCCACTTCGCGCGCTTCGTCGGCTAATCGGCGCCCGCGGGGCGTCGAGTCTTCTTTCACAACTACGCAAGCTTCTCCAGTTTCTGCCGCCTTAATGTCTTCACGCGAAGCGATATTGGGAGACTGATTTTCGGGAATATCGGGATCGGAGGTTTGGGGATCTGTTTCGGAATCGGAGGGAGGGGGAAGGTCAGCGTCAAGCTTGGGAGCGGCCGTCTCGCTCACCCTTTTGTGATTCTCCGGCAAACTGATGTTGCATTCGTTGTCGAAACGGAACTGACTCTGTGTCCATTGGTTAGCAGGAAAAAAAAGACATTTTGACATTAAATTTTGAGCCTTAATAAATATAGTAGAGCCTAAAGGATAAAAAATATGCACACATTAACATAAATATAATTATCGTATTATTTAATTTAATTTTTTTCGCAACATACTTCGTCAAAATCGATGAATGCTGCTGTTATTTTTATCAGAATAAAACAAGAAACTAATAACCGATCACAGTTCTATTTATCCGTGATCTTCAGTAACTAGCAACTATCAAACAGTTACATCCATCATTATTACTTTACCTACTAACTTAACCGGAGATAATGAATAGATATCATCATCAGAACTACCATAACATAATGTCTACTAAACTTGTTTTTATCGAGTCGTACCTTATATCCAGGCCCCAGCCTGTGCATTGCGCAGATCTGGTGTGTGGTGAGCGCCTCTCCGAACAGATAGATGGCGGCCATTTGACCACAGAACACTCGCTCCTCGTCTAGCTCGGCCGTAGCTCCAATGTAGCATTTGTCGAAAGGCTGCAGGCAAAATACACAATTTAAATGAAATACGTACAAATTTCGATCTAATTTATTATAGGAAAGTGGTGCTTGGCATTTTTTACAACTTATTAAGAAATGTATTTTTTCTGACCGACTAGCGACTACAGCTTGCAGCGAATGAATTGGTAAGTGTCAAATGTAAAAATAATAAATGACCCTTAAAACGATGGAAAAGGATAAATAAATATGAAATTCCTGACATTCTTGATCAACAATTGTTTCCAATACGGGTACTTCCAATGATACCTATTAAGACGCCTGTATGCCTGTATGTCACTAGCTCGCCGAAAATGAGAAAGTCAAAATGCTCCCTATTAATGTACCTAATTATAATTTAGCGACCTCATTATGACGACCTTATACGTTCCATAATTGTCTTCTGTAATAAGATCGGAGCGAATCCAAAAGTGCGAGTAGTATGTCTAGATATGACGAGGGCTACTAAGGTGTAATGAATGTACAAGAGTAACAAACATGTTCCTGCGAAATGCATTTTAAGTAGCCCAGGAACAGAAAGACAATGTTAACAATAAAATTCACATCACATATTTTAGGAAATATATTTCACAGAATTTTCAAAGGTGGATGCGAAGCGTTTCTAATTCTAAGTAACTTGATTTAATTTCATGTGAGTAGGAAAGATTATTAAAGGTTACGGAATAAGTACCTTTATACTAAAGGAGGGACATACATTTACGATAATTAGGTATATTATTATTAACGTATAAAATTAACCATATTATCTTAAAAATTCGATTCAGTTTTTTATTCCAAGGAATGACACATGGAAAGTTGTCTATTTATTTACGGGAGATTTACATTGTAGGTATAAATTACGACCACATTTTCAACCGGTGAGCTTACTTAAAAGAAAACTACGAGTAAAATATAGTAGAAGATCCGAATCTATATCGACATTCACCGGGTTGATAATAGAATCAAACTTATTTTATAATAAATTTCGTATATTAGAAAATATATTAAAAATGGGTTGACAACAAAAATCCTGGACAGAATATTTTTAATTATTTTTTAAAAATATAATATATTTTTAATTATTTTTGAAAATCATTTATTTTCATAAAATGTTGTACTTATGATGAAGATAATAATAAAATTTTATACTGGACTTAAAGTATAGAACATATAGAATGTGCAGACGTAGGGTAGACATTATTTACCTGGACGAACTACTGGGTAGACAGGTATAAACAGGTATGTCAATACTAGTTACTTTTCACTCGATTTGATAATAATCTGCACATTCTATATGTTCTATACTTTAAGGCCAGTATAAAATTTTATTATTATCTTCATCATGCAATATTTTTGAAAAATTATTAAAAAAAAAAAATATTCTGTCCAGGATTTTTGTTGTCAACCCATTTTTAATATATTTTCTAAGATACGAAATTTATTATAAAATAAGTTTGATCCTATTATCAACCCGGTGAATGTCGACTTAGATTCGGATCTTAGACTAATACGAATTGAAAGGTAATTTATGTATTTTGTATTCTCTAACATTAGGAATTCACTGACTCAATTCAAATCAACATTTTAGCTCTCGCTCGCAGCCTCAAAGCTCGACTAAAGAACCTGACAACATTATTAGAAAGAGAAGTTGGAAGGTAACCAAAAACAAAGTGGGCAGTCTCTTATATTATTCATACAGATGTAATTACTCGGCGGGGCCGAGGCTAATTTAACCTTTTGCGGACCGTGGAGCACAAAGGATCCCGTGGGAGTCGTTGTTTGCAGTTAAAATAATATACGCTTGTTACCGCAAACGCCTGGACGGCTCTCGCTATATTATGTTGCTCCATCGTTTGCGGATATTGAGCGCATTGAAATACGTGCGCTACCGGGTTTAATCATTTTAAAATTATAATACCAGAAACGATGGTTTATTCTATAGGTATTTCTATACTATAAATGTGTTTATAACCCGTTCGATGTCTGGACATTGCAGATATTAGAAGAACACTGTTACCCATAATTATTTATTAATTATGGGTAACAGTGTTCTTCTAAACCTAAACATCATTTTTAATAATGGATTAATGGAACAATAAACCTGGGATGAATGAATGAATATGAATCATGATACCCTTCATTACATTTCGGTTCCCCAAAAGAAGTTTATAGCCAATTGGTTTAGATTTTGAACTCCCAAACTTGTTTGGGTTTGGGTTCAAAATATTGGATGGATGTCTTATTTCAAAAAACTATTTGCGTATCAAAAATTAATTATCAATCTCTTGCTTTGGGGATATTTGGGAAATTTTATTTTGGGGATATTCCTACATAATTAAAAGTCCTTGTCAATGTCAAAGTCTGCCGATCCGTAATTTGCTAGCGTTGTGGAACACTGCCCTTACGGATTAATAATTGTGAGGGAAAACTCAAGCCCAGTTAGCTATGATGAAATTATACTTGTAGGAGCGAGACCAAAGTCCTACGCTGATCTAGTAACGCCACCTATGAGTAATCGATGGAACTAGTTTTAGGAACCTACCGCCATCTATGAATGATGGCCGGAGCTACTTCTGGAAACGAAACAGTTATTGTTTGGGCATGGTTGGTATGGAGTGGGGGTAGAGATGGCGTCGTAGAGAACCATAGCTGTCATGATCATTCTGAATTGAGCGCTTAGACCGAGCGGACGTGTCGAACCCACTGCCATACCAAACTTGCCGCGTTTCCAAGTTAAATTTGAATTAATCGTGCTGATCCTTTGCCACTTTGCTATTATTTTGTCGTCAGCTTTATTTCTAAGTTTAATTTAATGTAATCTAAATTAATTTTGGTGATAACTGTATTGAAGTGTTGGAATAGACGTTTAAACTCAGTGTACAGACTATTATTTCTTATCCCCAGTCACGTATAACCCAAAGTATAACAACCGCTCTGACCCTGGCTCCGAGATCAGAAGCTGGGATAAAGAACTCTGTCCACGTTTTCAGTGTTATTTCAGGTTATAATTGTCACGTGATATCATGAAGCGTGGATGCAAGTGAAAGTGCAAAGTGCAGTGAAATGATGTGACTAGATTTTCAATAAAACGGCAAGTATCGATATGAAGGATTTTCAAGTAAGACGGCGAGTATTGGTATGGTATAATTTTTTTATTTCATTACATCTGTGGTGACAAAATTTCGCAGCTTAAATTTTAATTCTTGCGTAAACTAGATAGTGTGTGTGTCAAATAGTTTGTTAAACAATCATGAGTGATTAATACAGTCGTAGATTTTCCGTCATTATCGTTTATGTCAGCACCGGTAGTAATATTATTTTCTTTGTTTTCTTTCCCTGAAAAAAAATATCATTCAGTGGTTACCTTGGTCAAAGCCAAAGTTGCAAGTCTTTGATTTTACTGTAATTTAACCGAAGTGTCATACATACTTCGGAAGACGCTAGTAACTTGCGTTCAATTTGTTCAAAATTTAATGAAGGTAGATTTGGGGTTAAATTACTAGGACACCCGAGGGCCAAGTACCACTTCAAGTGTTGTTATATGAAGTGAATTTGAGTTGAGTAGTAGCAACAATATTTCTCGTTCTAGTATGGTGCAAGGTGTAATCTGAATAAGTTGTTACATTATTTCTGATTAGCGAACAGTAATTGGTGTCATTACTCAGCTGCTAAACATATCGCTTAGTTGAGGTGATGTGTCCCTTGCATTATTCAATGAAGTCTATAAGTATCGTTGCTTGATGGAGGTGACTCTAGTTGCTGTCGATCGATATAGATGATAGCAACGACACTTTTCGCTGATTAACGTCTGTAATATTACTTGCTACTACTACGATACTGTTCACTAATGAGTGAGATGTTTTCATAATATTGGTGCGCGGTTGCTTAAGCATTATTTAAGCGTTTCGATATTTGATGTTGAACTAGGATTCGTTCTTTGTTCCTATTGTTAAAGATCATGGGGATAGATTAGATTTTGTAGCCTGGTCGAAAATGAAAAATACGCGTTTGAGCTCTGGAATTTTGTTACGTATTCCGTGTAGGTACATTTTCAATTGATAACGTGATAAGGTGTTACAGTGCAGTGTCCTTTACCACAAGTGTTGTTTTCTTTTGTCACATGCGTTGAATTCTTAAAATTATTTCTTGATTACTTTTTATTGGTATGCAGTGACTGACAGCAGTGATACTGAAAGTACTGGTCAGGTAGCGGGTGAATAACGAAAGTATTCTTTTAATTATCTTGGTGTTTAGTGATTTGGTGCGCCGCTTTTAGTTGAAAAGAATTAATTAAAAAAAAAACCCGTTACAGCTTATTTGGTTGTCGTTTTAAAAGTGATTAATTAATTGTTTTGTTTCGTATTCTAAATACGCGGGTAAGTTACTGTTACGTTTAAATATTGAGAAAGGGGTTACCTAATGATTTAAATATTGTCTTCAGAGGTATTTTAGACGAATTTATTGAATTCTTACCCGATTCAGATTCTACCCACTATATTTTTGAAATAAATAAAGTCGATTTTTGCTGCATTTAGGAAGCGATTCTAGGTTTTAAGAAGCTGGAGACCAAGACCTTGTCTGGTACCTGTCTGGAACCAAGGGTGACATCACCTAGTTGTGGTAACATGAAACGAGGTAAAAGTGAAACGGCGTTTTTGGTATGACAAACTTTTATTTTATGACATCCGGTGTGTTGGAGTTTCATAACTTCAATTTTATTTCGTGCGTTGTGAAAATACAACCTTCTGTTGTCTTGTAATTAGTGATCGATAAAATAATAGTTGGATACAGTCGGTTCCCTAATTATTATTTTTTTTAACAAGTGCAGCAAACTTTGATTGGATTTAATTTACCTCGTGAAACCAATGAGTTTTTAACGTTATTCGTGTTCTGTGTTCCAGCTTGGTTTTCGAAGATGGCACGGGTTGTTTCTGTGGCGATCGGGAGCAAGAGCAGCACACGAAGGTTGTACTCGTGTTAATTGGAACTGCATTGATGGCTGTGTGCGTGCGCTGGCGCTGGCTTCGTGGTGTGATGATGAAGCATCATCGGTTATTGCCGCGGAACGGGCACAACGTTACAGGTGATCTGTTTTGTTTAACTGGTTTTCTTATGGCTTATAGTAAAAGTGAATTAAACTCTTCCATTTTTGAGACATTACTGGATATTAGGCGATCCCTGTATTTTTCTTGGTTAAATTAGTTGGGTAATTGAGAAACAATAATTATGTTGCTTATTGATCTGAATAATTAGGAGGTACGGTTAAGAGAGAATAATTAAGAGAAAGAATATTCTCAATATAATGTCTTCGGGACAAAGATTTAAGTGGATTAGTTTTTATAGAATTACTTTGTTATTGAATCATCCAATTCAAAACCGTTCAATTTAATAATTGGGTAATCTGTTCAGTATTACCGGTTATAATGGTTTAATTAGTTTTTGAATTGATGGTGGGTATGATATCAGAATGAAACAAAATTATTAATAACTAGCGACCCGCCCCGGCTTTGCATAGTACTATATAGCGAATCGCTATCGTCACCTTTCAATGAATTAAAACAAAACCTTAATAAATTATACGCCATAACCATGCGGAATCCTTCTTCGATTGGTGAGAATCATTAGAAAGTTTGTTCAGTAGTTTATAGACTAGTTTTCATCCATCCATCCATCCATCAGCCTTTCGAGGTCCACTGTTGGACGTAGGCCTCCCCTAACTGGCGCCACTCTAACCGGTCCTGAGCTCTCTGAATCCAGCGGATGCCCACCGCCTTCTTCAGGTCATCAGTCCACCTGGTCTAGACTTGTTTTAAAGTTATTAAAATGGAAAGTTATAATTCTTTTTATTTGTGTGTATTGGTACTAGTATCAAACACCTATGTGGCAAACCTGTTCAAACGCCTGCGTGGCACACCTGATCAACAGCCTGAGTAGCATACAACCTATGTGGCAAATAAATTCTGAAGTCTTATGTTGTATCCCCTATCCTCATAGCAGACAAAGTAATAAGGCCCTCATGGCATGTTTCTTCAGATATCCGTGTGTCAATATTAATACACTTTAAATCAATCAATTCAAATTCAAATTCAAATTGGAATAAGCCCCTGTACTGATGCAGATTAATTTTGTAAGAAGTGCTTCTGTTTATCAGGAAGGGCTGAGCGTAGAAAGATACTCGCGTGTGTGTTTGATTGTTACAGGTAATCTTCAATGACGAATGCGGATTGGTGCCGGTAGAGCGTGCTTGCAGATGGAATCCATCCCCAGATTACGTGAAGATGCTGTACGGATTAATCTGCGATAGCGATAGCGTAGTCATAGTGTAAAAGTTAAAACAAACACAAATTATTAATTTGTAATTTTGCTCCTCTAAACTAGTGTTGTAATGTTAGAAACTTGAAAAATTAGAAACTTGTTGAGTAAAAGAAATTTAAAGTAAATTGTAGTAGGGGTCACTAACCAACTTGAGACTGACACATTTTATCAACATTGACGAATTTGACACTGACTGACCTGTGTGGCCCTGATTGACCTGTGTGGCCCTGATTGACCTGTGTGGCCCTGACTGACCTGTGTGGCCCTGACTGACCTGTGTGGCCCTGACTGACCTGTGTGGCCCTGACTGACCTGTGTGGCCCTGACTTGCCTGTGTGGCCCTAACTGACACCAGCTAACTAGCCTGTGTGGCAAAGCCTAGCCTGTGTGGCAATGACTAGCTGACTAGCCTGTGTGGCAATGACTATCCTGCGACGCAAAGACTAGCCTGTGTGGCAATGACTCTCCTGTGACACAAAGACTAGCCTGTGTGGCAATGACTCTCCTGTGACGCAATGACTATCCTGTGACGCAATGACTATCCTGTGACGCAATGACTATCCTGTGACGCAATGTTTCGCCCGTATGGCAATGATTCGCCTGTGTGGCAATAACTATTCTGTGTGACCATTACTATTCTGTGTGACCATTACTATTCCGTTTGACCATAACTATTGTGTGACCTTAATTAAAAGGTAGTCTCATTAGTAACGAAAAACTTTTGCTGAATAAAATAAACTTTAGAGCTTTGTTGTAACTTAATTAAAAAGGAATCACACGAGGACGTGTGCACGTCAGATTGGCCGTGTAGGAGCGAGACCAAAGTCCTACGCTGATCTAGTAACGCCACCTATGAGTAATCGATGGAACTAGTTTTAGGAACCTACCGCCATCTATGAATGATGGCCGGAGCTACTTCTGGAAACGAAACAGTTATTGTTTGGGCATGGTTGGTATGGAGTGGGGGTAGAGATGGCGTCGTAGAGAACCATAGCTGTCATGATCATTCTGAATTGAGCGCTTAGACCGAGCGGACGTGTCGAACCCACTGCCATACCAAACTTGCCGCGTTTCCAAGTTAAATTTGAATTAATCGTGCTGATCCTTTGCCACTTTGCTATTATTTTGTCGTCAGCTTTATTTCTAAGTTTAATTTAATGTAATCTAAATTAATTTTGGTGATAACTGTATTGAAGTGTTGGAATAGACGTTTAAACTCAGTGTACAGACTATTATTTCTTATCCCCAGTCACGTATAACCCAAAGTATAACAACCGCTCTGACCCTGGCTCCGAGATACTAATAATTTTAACTAAGGCTTCATAACCAGCAGCGGTTTCGTCTCATATTATGCAAATAAGATGAGAACGTCGAATCCGATGTAAAGCGTTGTAGCTTGTAGGATAGTTCGCGCATTTAAAGCAATCTATGCGTGTTCACGTTCGAACCCCTTGAATATTCATACCAGACCATAACACTCAGAGCGGGCTAAATTCACTCAGCGACGAAGATATTTCCAGTATCATTTTTGCGAATTTAAGGACGAATACAATCAATTTTAAATGTAAATCATTCACGCTCAATATTGTACGAATGATGAGCTAACGAGCCACCCGATGGCAAATATACCGTGGCTTATGAACATCACTTCATGAAAACCAAAGCATCACGGACGCGTCACCGCTGCGCCGTCAAAAGATGTCGAAAACGATCGAAATGCGACAAAGTCTTCTAAAAATATTTCATAGGCCATTTTGGGATTTTTGAGGATAGGTAGCTAGGTTTGATTGCGTTTTATATATGTTTTACTTTTTGAATATTCTGACTTTAACTTACAATTACGAATAAAAAATGTACCTACCTGTTGCTATACTTTTAAGGATAGCGGCAAATTTACCGTTAGCGGTGGTCTAATTATAGGCCAATTATAGGTATAGAGTAAAATCTTATAAAATATAATTTGTGTTAATGCATTTAAAATAATACACTAGTCCACATGTTTACAAAATATCTTGAAATATGCACGTATATGTTCACGCTCAAGCTTTGAATATTCTCACAAACTCGATGCACTTACAGCGGACTTCACTCGAAACTGTGGTTAAAGAAACTTACAACACGGTTATTATTTCACCAGAAATACTTCATTCAGTATTATACTGTATGCTTAATGTTTAAAGCAGATGAAGTTTACGTGAGAACTTACCAAAGTTTGAAATAATGTCCCTACTTTTGTAAGTGCACCGTGCATAGTGTAGAAGTGTGTTGGGTTTTCGAGAAAGTTTAAGTTTAATCTTCACACTAAGGACTTATATTTCCATTACCACACATAACTTCTATGTGCGTGGTATTAACCTGGTTTTAGAGAATGCAAAAATAGGTATGATTATATAGGATATAGGTATATACCTAGAAAAGAATGGCTCTAGAACACTTTACTCAAAAACTAAGTTTATTGTTTTGTCGTAACATACCTACTTACTTATAACAATAACATTCAATTTACACAAAAACCATTTACTTTTTCAAATTCCCGGGTCAAAATAAATTATTGTTTCAATATTTCACCCACCGGTATTATAAATCACGCAACTTCCATTGCCTTACTTTGATTACGTACATTTTTATGAACACCTCGTATAAAAAAATAATTTTACGTGACAATAATGTCGATAAATTACTTGTAAACGGCTCGAACGTGACGAGCTCCACAGGTAAAAAAGTAAGGTGTTGTTTGGTCGAGGGATGTGGCGCGGCGATAACGCTGTGTATTTTATAGTCTCCCACGCGTCATGAACGCCTGGTACTTGAAGACAGCTTTAAAGGGTTAAATGGAAATTTAACAGGATTTATCTCGTTTTTGAATTATGTGTATTATTTATACTCGTATGGAAGAAGCCCTTTTCACGTAAATATCCGTCAACCCATCATCATAATGTAAGAAGCCCTTTTCACGTTAATATCCGTCATCCCATATCATTATAATTCACTCAGTTTACTTGTCTGTTAGCATTTTATTTCAACGTTTTTGATATCTTATTTGATAACGTGTAAATAAGACGTGACGAACAACTTGCGCCAGCGACCAAGTGAGGCGCACAGATAACGCAAGGTATTACGCTAAGCTTCCGAGAATTATGAACGCCTGGTACTTTGAAAACGGATTAAGGGGGATACAAGAATGGCTTACAAACTACCTTGGCTCATAAAACGTTATTGCTACTAGCTAACCTTTAAGGCCGCGGCCTCGAATCTTGCGGGCAGCGGCGCGGCGGCGGCGGCGGCACGGGCGCGCAAGATGTTTTGCATGTTATCAAATGGACCGACCCTCGAAAACTGCGGCGCGGCGGCGGTGTAGGAGCGGGTAACGAGCGGTGGTTGACAACGTCAAGCGGTGACCGCTCTCGCGTCGTGTGCGTCAGAATGGCGGGTCTGCTCATATTTAACGTTGATGTAGATTTAGAAAAAAAAATCCTAAGTATATTCGAACACAAAAAGTTCTTTTATTTATACCGTGTATAATTCAAAATCACAGATAACTTTCCATTTAAAATTTAAGACTTGATATCGACTACGATACTCTATAGTACTCTATACCGTACGCTCAATGTACTCGTATATAGGGATACTAGTAAACCCGCCCTCGCTTCGCTTCGGGGAACCAGTCCCTTCAAAAATCTCTATAAATTTTAACAAATTATGTTATTCCAATGTCTAAGCTATATTACTGCAAAGTTTCGTGAAAATCCGTTCAGTAGTTTTTGCGTGAAAGAGCAACAAACACACACACACACTCACTCACTCACATACATCCTTACAAACTTTCGCATTTATAATATTAGTAGGAGTAGGATAGGATTTTATTTTGATAGTTCATATCCCTCTCGCTGTTCTTGCTAGGGTAACGCACACGGTGACAGCCCGCGCAATCGCATTGTAGTGTTGTGCAATTTATTTAGGTGTCGTATACGTAATATTTATTTTATTTACTTCTTTACTCCTTGTCTGTCATCTTTATCCTCTTTATCTTCTTCCTTGTTCACTTCCTTTAATATCCTTGCCTTTCTTTATGACTTGTTCTTTTATGTTATTTTACAATTGTTAATACTTTTACTTTCTCTTTTAACTGAAATTGTAAATGTTTTAAGATTATATTGATTACTTTGGAGTTAGGTATTTTGATAATTAATCTAATTATTACTTTGTTATTTATTTGTCGGGACGTTGTCTCTGTTCTTCACAATTTCGATAAAACTCGCCTTTTATTTTTCTTGTCCTATAGTAGGTATTCACTTCTTCATTTGCCCACAATAAAACGAGTGTAAGAAATAAATTTGAATCGAAAAGATGTTGTCTCCGTTGTTCAGACATTTCGTTCGCGAATAAAACAAATATCTCAGCGACACAACACTACGCCGCTATAGCGCCGCCGCGAGTTTCGAGAACTAGCCTGCGTTGCCCGCGCCGCCGCCGCCGCCGCCCCGCTGCCCGCAAAATTCGAGGCCGCGGCCTTAGGGTCCTTCGCGGCAAATGGATTGGATGGCAGTGATCTTAAAATCAAACGGCACTTTTCGCTATTAGGATTTGGTTCGAACCATTTACGTACAATGGAGAATTTACATTTTAACCTCGAGTTAATATAATAGGGTAAAAGTTAAAGATCGGTTTTGAGCATATCTTTATAATCTTTCATTCAGGATTATTCTAATAAAATTTCACTTTAACTAATGGAAACAAAGAAGCATTACTAATTATTTATATTAAAAAAAAACTGAATTGAAGAAGCGCTTTACGAGTACAAATGAGTGAAGTGACATTTAGGATTATGTATTGTTTTGAGAGTAGGTATACCTAATTAATGCAGTCAATATGATACAATGCGCAACTTATCCAATACACTCTGAATTTTAAAAATCCTTTCTTTCAATAATATTAGGCTACCGCGTATGCATATGGCGACCATATCTAAAATAATATTTGAAAAAAAGAAGAATAAAATAGAAAAATGTTCTAAAGCTCTTGACTAAGAAATCTCTTGACGAAGAAACACTGACTTTAATACGCAAAGGCGATATTAATTCCTTGTCTATTCTCCATGCCCCAGGCCCTTGTCATTTGCAAGTCCAGTATTATCAAATAAATGAACACAGCACTTACATCGTTGGTGGAGACGAACCACGCCATCTCAGTGCTGGACGCGAGCTGACCGTTCACGAGGCACTTGATCTCGCTCTTCGTCCATCTGTTGTATATGTACACCACCGCTATCGCGTACCATCTGTACACGACACACACACAGTCAAGGGTTTATGATTTTATTGGCTGAATATTTTCTCGACATTTTGAATTTGGAACATTGGACGGAAAAATCAGAAAGGGCATAATATGCGTATGTAAGAAATAATAAATGGTCTTATGTACGGTAAACATACGAAGAGTGGGGATATGATGGAACGGGAGGAAGGAATCTTGAAATGTGCATCGCAATGAAGTCTAGTATGTGGATAGGATAATAATATAAAATATGGTAATACATAGCGACTGATTAAATAATAATAATAAAATAATAATAACGCTTCACACTCAAAGCCCCACACTAGGATTCCCTGTGTCGTGGGTGCCTTGGACAACACACAAGACAAGGACACACACCCAGACCGAGAACGGAAATTTAAATTCATCATTCAAATTGCCGCCTCGCTGGGAATCGAACCCAGGACCCTCGGAACAGCGATCAGGCATGTTAACCATTGCGCCATCCGGGTCGTCGGGATTAAATTAATACTTGGTTTGGTTTAATAGGAATGAACATAGTGTTTCACTACACATGATTGTAGTTCTTGTTTATTCGTCGTGAGTTTACATAATGCAATGCCATCACATGTAATGTTTGCCTACTTTACTCTTGACTTGAAGTTAAATTTCATACAAGATATGTGGTGATATGATTGCTGATGCAAAGTATGTACTTTAAAAGCACATAACATAAGCCATTTCCTCTGAGCTACGCAACAAGAACATGTTTCTGTAAAAAGGGCACGTTAAACCTTAATCCAGCCCTGAAATATTAACGTAAATAAGGGCTTAAAACGGTTTTTTTTTGGCGTTATATTTATCAAGTGTTTGACTAAAAAGGTTTAGCAAGCTAGTGGAGCTTTTGGCATCAATTTAAAATTCGAAATCATCACAAATTTATGTAGAGATTTTGTCAAAACACTTATCTTTATTCAGTCTACCACCGTTTCGTAAAGGCTTTATCAGATCAGAGCAGAAGAAAGGGCAAAAGTGTACGTCGCTAATTTATTAGCAGGTGGAACTAAGTTTATAATTAAATAAATCAGCAATACGCAAAATAAAAAAAACCTGCTGCAGCCATCTCATAAACACTTAACCGCAGCAAATGTTGGTGAAAGAGCCTGAACTAACCTTCTGGGCTGGAATTCGTATTTGACGCAGTGCTGGAACCCCTTGCCCCGCACCTTCATCGACGTCAGCACCAGACAGTTGCCCACGAAGTGGGCCGTGTAGCCCACTCCTTTGCTCGTTTTGAAACTGGACGAAAATATAGGAACATAATTAATTAATAAAGTTTATAATGTAAAACAATACTTCAACTATGGCTTTCATCTGTTTTATGATCGACCAAGAACAAGGATCAATTTAGGGACTAGGATGATTGATTTCATTGACTACTTTTGACCACTTCAATATCATTAAATTCTGCGAAATTCCCTTCTCTAGACCATGCACTAAGATTATTAGGTAATAGTAAACGTTAATATTCATTAGAACCAAATGAATCTTCTTTTTTAGATTATTAGTAAACTTTAATATTCATTGAAACCAAATGAATCTTCTTTTTTTTACAATATCGTTATCACTTCAAGCTATTAAAGTCCCAAAGTTGGGTTCGAGTATCCTCTTATAATGTGAACATTTTCAAGCCCTGATCCGCCGATCTGGTCAAGTGTGAATAAGTAGACTTCATAATCTCTTGAGGTCGTTGTTAGAACTCTTGGTAGAACAGGTTTCCTCACAATATTTTCCTTTATCGAAGCAAGTGACAATTATTAATGCATCAACTAATGCACTAATGATCTGCTAATTGGTTGACACCACGACAGACAACTCAAACCACTAAGCAGTGCCAGTATGTATACTAAGCTCCATTGCTAATTAGTCACATAATTACATGGCTCAGATACAAAGCTATTCCCGGATATCCCAGCGCACAATAAAAAAACAATCATAAAACTGTTATTTCCCCAGAACATGCGAAACTTGTATTCAGCAGCTTCATTGCATCGAAAATTAAATATGTCTTTACGTTCTTGCAGCCCTGGTAGTTGCGAAATCGGCTTACGATGTTTACAGCGCTGACGGAGATTCGCAGATACTACAAAATGTAGTTTTAATGCGAGAACAACAAAGTTTGTATTTTCCTCTTGTTGTTATTGGGAAAGTAGATCTTGAACGTGATTATTGCGCTAACAGTGCTAAAATATAATTCTAATTAATTGTTCGACTCTAATCTTATTTGATAAACCGGGAGCCATTGTCGTTAGTCGTGATCAATTCACAGTTTGACCAAGGCCTCTCTCGAAACCCGCCACTGAAGCTTTTAGCTATCCTCCCTTGAGCTAGGTAATCTTCAAAGCCATGTCGGTGATTAAGAATTATTCGTCCCAATTAAGTCATTTCAGATTATGTGCCTAAGCTACCCGCTCGCTACCAATACACCCTGGATCTAATTTAAATCGTAAATAAATCCAACATTAATATTACTACATTTGAAATAGTAGAATATTTTAACAAGTTCATAAAATCAAATGTAAATTTTAATTTAATCTCGAATAAACGTAACGTCATTTACTTGCATGGATTTTGCCAAAAGTGACGAAGACCCTAAAACTAACACTACTAGGGCATCATAAATACCAGTAGAGATAGGGCTTCTCCCTCTCGATGTTGACCGAGTTGATGGGGTCTAGCCGGAACCACGTGGTGAATGTGAACCCGTTCTCGTACGGCCATCGCGCCAGCGGTGGTAGAACTATCGCCTGAAACAATACAGAATGTTTAACAAATTGACTTATACAGTGCTACTGATATTTCAAAAAGACATTATAGCTTTAGAAATAAAGACATTATAGCTTTAGAAATACAGGATATCTCCATTTCAATAAGGTCCATTTAAGGTCGTTTGTAAATCTGATGTACTTATTTAGAACACCCGAAAGATTTTTTGGAAATGAAAATATCGTATCGCAACCAAAACCCCTTTACAAGTTGTGAAGCATAAACTTATTTAATACTTCAAAGAGATCTAAATTTAAGGGTACACTATCGTAAGGATTCTAAGCTGCAGAATGCTTTGCCAGTATTCGATCAACAAAATGTACTTAAACTCAAGTAAAAATTTCTTGAGCTGAATCATCTAAAGTTTTGTTAGACTCGTGCAGCCGTGAAGATAAATCGTTGCGATGTGAACACGATGAAAGAAAATATAACATTTTTAAAAGCTTTTATTCAACTTGCGATTACTGTATGTTCGAGTCAAATCTTGCACGCTGAATAGGAACTACAACTTTTACAATAGAAATATTTTTTATTGTTAATCATAAAGTTTTAGAGAAACTTTAACTAGGCACCTTTTTACTTCAGGAACTTGAAATTTTGCATATTACTTTTTTGTATTTGCTATGACAATGACATTTTATCCCAAGCAAAGGCGGATGGATACTAAGCTCAGGATTGGCTTTAGATAAGGAATCCCCTTAACTGTGAACAACACAGTGACTGCTTATAATTCACCTAGCTTTAAAAAGCGTGTTTTTATATTTGCAACTTACAGCAGTTTTCTTTTCTAGTACAATTAATTAGTCTGTTCAGTATCACATCAATGTAAGTAATAAGGATGAACAGCATCTTTTTTTAACAAAATGTTTTATTAAGAGTTAAAAAAAATATCCGGAGTCCATAAACGCAACCTAGTACGACGTAATCTTCGGTCCCCGCGACTATAACTGTAATTCTTACGTGATATACGGCGGTGCCTCAACACGTCGCATATTGGTACCGGGTCGTTATCGTCCCAGTGTAGGGTTATCCCTTATTTTCGTTTTTTGACGAAAATTTATGTTAAAAGGACACGTTAGGGATATGTTATCCGAGAAGACGGGTTTCGCGACTCTAAGTAAGGATCGTGTCCCTTTAAAAAAGGCACCATATTCGTTTATCTTCATGTGTAAAAAAAATGTATTGGGAGAAAAATTGCAGACCCAATTATTTTTATGGGCACAAATTAGTCTACACTAAAAATAATATGAGTATATTTACCTATGATAAAACAAGTATTCCTACGCTACCACGTCTCACTGGTAAGTAAAGAATGTCCATCCACATATCTAGCTTTCTCTTGGTGTTAAATACTTATTTAACTTATGTTTTATGGCAGTAGTTATGCACTGACTATAAACCTAGTGGACCGTTCTACGAAGATTCTTCCTAGGTTCGATTCCCGGCCAGGCCAGATATTTATGTGACAGATAAATGTTTGTTTCCGGGTCGTGAGTGTGTGTCGTGTATTGTGTTGTCCATACTACACGTGACGGCCGCAACACAATAAACGTTAGCATTTTTTTATTCACTTTAAGCCTTATAATTATTATGTGTTAAGTTCTTTCTATACCTACGCATCATCCCAAAATAACACTCGTACCTCAAAACTCAAAATACCACCTCCGTCAGCTAAACACAGGAATCGATCGCTCCCCAGCTTCTGCACGAATTTATGTGAATAATAAACGTTTATTTCTCGGATGTTGGACATTTTTCTTGTTAATACGTTCCGGTGTCACCCGCAAGCCCGCAACACACGCACACCAGCGAGTGCGTGTTATATGTATGTACCTACGAGTATACGTATTTTACTGAATCGCATACAATGTATTATATATTTTGCTGCGAAGCAAGCTGTTCTTTCAAATATCCGATAGTTATAGGTATTAGGTATATTATTCGAGTAAAAGTAATATTTGATTTACAACATCGCATCGTCCATTAAAATTAGGAACGGTGCGTGGGGTTAGAAGGAGAAATATCAATTCCCAGGATCCACCGGGATCGATTTCTGGGTTAACAGGATAAGCAATGAAATTTACACCCGGATATCATAAAACAACAATAATTGATTGAATATCAACTTTAATTATTGAAAGCCAATAATTTCTTTTTTTTTCTTCTTTTCTTTCTTTGGCATTAGGTACTAAGTCAAAGAACGACGGTAACTACTTATTATAAAGCAGGCGGCTCGTTTGACAGCCAATAGCACAAAAATATGTATAAAACAATTTCTGGGGATAAGTTAATCTGATTTTCATGTAGATAATTTAAATAAAACATTTTTTTTAGTCACGTAAACATATATTAAAAAAACAAATTATAATATTGCATGTTTTAATATTATATTCAAAGAAAATTAATGTTATAACCTAACAATAATATAAATAATCTAATAAAATATTGTGACAACATTTTACTTCAATGTACTAGGTAACTCACAAAATGCAAATAACCATAATGTCGGGTAGACGTGTATTCATCAGTCGTGAGCCAGGTACCTCTATACCAAGCCTACATAAAGGGCAAACACATACATCATTTTAGTCCTCATGAGATATCTGCACGACATTTAGACATTAACAAAAAATTAACAACGTAAGAACTGGGTGTAGCCGCACTTCGGGTATTAGCCGTAACATATCTACTAACAAAGAAATGGATTACTGTTGTCCGAAATAAAGAATTTGAATTTGAATTTGTAAGAAAAATCGCCAAATAGGGCCTCTATTTATTACAAGAATGTTATATCCAATGCTCATTAGTCGTACAAGCTGAAGCTAAATAGAGTTGCAGTGTTATAAAAAATGTATAATAAAAATGTTCCAATGTTAAACACGGTTAAAATAAAATAAAATGTTAAACGCAGTTCGTTTTGCAGCGATTACAAAAAATACAAAAAAGCGAGACACCGGACGACGCGGCGACGCCTGAAGATTTTATAACGCAGCTTTACCTTTGATTTAAAAAAATAATTTTCCATTCACCTCTGTACTTTTATTCGCTTCAATTTCCTTTATTTTGTCTTGTCGAATTCACAGAAATTGTACTTTGAAATGTAACATAGTTTTCGTGGAGTACAATAATACATTGTTCAAATACTTCTGCTACATGTTTCTATGGCATAATTCTACGGAATGTTTAACATGAATTTTATTATTCGGGATTGGGTAGGGTTGAAATAACGATTGGTGTAGCTAGACAAAACATGTTTTTGCTCTACAAATACATACATTAATATTTGTAAACGAAACTCAAAGGGAAACATTAACTTCTAAACAATTTATTGTAATGCAGGATTGCTATTTTTCGCATTACAATGATTATAAATATAATATTGATTTCAAATATTTTTATCCTATTGACTTACGGACGTGATTTCCTACGCATGAAATGTGTCCAAGAGACAAGTTGTGTGTCGGCGTTCGAAGGGACCTGGGTTCCGTTTCCAGCAACACAAAGGACGAACCGTTTTTTTTTAGGGGTAAAGAATCTCAAAATTTTACCTTACCTATTCTTAGCGCCATGAATAACTTAATCCATCATCTATTTACTATTTAGGATACACAACTAACTAGTCTATACCTACGTCTTTTAAAACTCCCTTAAAACCAGAACAAACTAGTCTAAAATACTTAATTACATCGTATTCGTTGTAAAAGAGATAATAGATCTACATGCAACGACCCGGATAGAAGAACCCAAAAGAAGTTTCGGATGTAAAAGCGATGCGAAGTCGGCGGGCGCTGCACTCATTCGTAAATATAATACCGGCGCTGCATCTCGCTGACATCACCTTGATGAAAGATTTCAGAGTAGTAAGGAAAGTTACAAGCATTTTCACTGGAGAGATTCTTTCTCGTGTCGCTTACACCTATGTATTACATGCTCGGCTTTTTTCACATGTTTCAATCTTTCGTTGTCCTCAAATTTTCTGAGTTTAAGACATTGCCGCCCAGAATCCAGAGTGCCAATAAAGTTCAAATTTATTCGTATTTCAATATACCACACAAATATAACTTCATAGTTTTCTGTATTGACGCGGGTGATCATGGGCTCTTAATAAAGCGTGACGATCAGCAGGAAGTGGTGAGATGAGATTAAAGCGAGGTGACATTGGTGAGCTGATGAGAGGTGATTTAAAGGAAAAGAGAGGTGAGATGTGATAAGAGGTTTCAGATGTTCCGACAAATTATTTTTGTTTTGAATAGTCGATATATTGAGGAAGGTTACATTACGCTACGACCATTAGGAGAGGTGCAAAAAGTTTGCCGAAATGAAGCGAGGGCGTCTACTATATTACATAATTGAGAAGCGTCTGCCAGGTCACCAAGTGATAAATAAAAGAACAGAATTGATGTTGTCAATTATTGCTCATTTCAATAAATGGTTCAGTGAGACGTTTGCAAGAGTATTTTTTGTTTACTTATAATATAAGTAAAATTAGAAACACACACAAGGCAAAAATAGAACACAAAACAGATCACCGAACTTGAATAAAATAAGAATAAAGCTTTTGTTACCATACATTTGACACATATATATATCATTCTCCACATAAGCCTGGTTCCTCCAATCCGGATTAACAGAGATAATTCATCGCTACGCAACATGGTGTATCAGGGTAGCATACACCGTTAAGACATGTCAGTTCGCCGTCAGATCTACGGATAAGGACGACAGAGAGAAATCGAGGCGCCTGGCTGGGGTTGCGATAAATAAGGGAAAAAACGGACATAAAGATAGCTCAGTATGTCACGCGGATTACGCCTGCCGGCCGGTATTTGAATAAGAATTGCCAATAAGGAGGGAGGAAGCTTACAATGATTGCTCCCGAAACGTCCTGCCCGCCTAGTATCGATCCGCGACCGCTGATGTTGGTATAACGATTTAAATACCCTGTCCGAGATATACTCGGCAGTTTACTTGATGGAATTCATCTTCTTAAGGTGGTTTTAGAAATATTGCGAATAAGATCTGATAATGGGCATAGCTTATCGGGTCGGGATAACTTCAGGCTCAAAAGTGGACGAGATAGTTATTTCATGCCGCTACACATACTTGAATAAAAATAGGTTTACGCTATACATTTTTGAATAAAATATAGGTTTAAGAATGGCCTATGTGCCGCTTTGTTAAAACTTCTACATATTTGTAGTAAATATAATAAAAATAAAAAATTAAAAATGTGTTACCGGATATAATTTCAGAAAAAAAAACAAGTCATCATTCTTCTATTTCTAAACATCAGAAATGTTATTACGAGTACAACAACAATATCTCCATATTATTATCTAGACATTTAAATTCAAATGAAACAAAAACAATAGGGGTCAATTCTGTGGGAACTGAACATGAAAATTAAGGCTGCGCCCGGGTCCATGGGTATATTTTCATTAGCGGCATTCGGCCAACCTTGTATTGTATGAACCTTTGTATCAAATTTCCCTCGACTACCCCATGTGACTTAGAATAGGTTTGATACGTGCTTACAATAAATTGATGTCAGTACGATTTCGAGATAACACCAACACAGCCTTGATAATATGTTGAATAGGTACTAACTCCCCGAAAATAATGGCAGAATGTTGTCTTCAGTAGAATAACAAAACACCGAGTCACAAGTTACAAAAAAAAATCAATGTCATAAAAAATAGAAATGAATTTTAAAAGAAAGACCAGTAATTGAAAACAATGAACTTATATTATTTATGCCATAATAAATAAGTCCAATCTCCTCCGGCACTTATATAGCGCGAACCAGGATAATTTATACCGCCAATAAACTACGCTAAAACCAAAACAGGAAATAATGGTAACAAATGTACCGTTCTCGACTCCTCCCGGCCCGACGGTTTACGCAAAACAAAATGTTCCCGAGAAAAAAACTTGCTAGAGAAGAACCGAGAACGCCATCTGCGCCACGGTGTATAAGAGTTATGAACAACAGTCTGTGCCGGTGTCAGTAAAACAGTCGCTAATAGCCTATCGTTACTCTTCATTTACTGTAAGATATGGTCCCCCGGTACGCAGCAGGTGTTCCCGTAGGACTCGCGTCAGGTTTCGTCATTACGATTTATGTACGCATTTCATAACATTATTAAAAGCTAACCAATCTCGTTGTCATAACTCATAATAGCGTACCTATTTGGGTATTATATGGTTTTCGTTGTAATTATTTACATCAATATTTTAAAGTTTTTAACACGCTTTTATTAACTTCACCTGTATGTATGTTTGTATGTAACATTTCTGTTAATATCTTCCGTGCCCCTCAGGCGTTTTGCTTCAAATTCATAACGCACCTATAAACAGTTGATCCCTAATTTTCTAGACCCTTTCCACGCAAATCTATCGCGGATTTTCCTAAAAATAGGCGTTTTTCCTAACTTCTTTAATTTCCACCTTCCCTAGCCTATAACTTCCAAGTTTATCATCCGATTTCTTCCAAACCGACTTCGTTGTGCTTGTACAACTGCCCTGCGTCGATCCCACCGCTTTTCAAGCCTAAAATTATTCCAATTTTCAATATGCAAAATAAGAATTTAATTTTTTTTTACTCTCACACTAATGCCATCTACCCATTTGCTACTGCCATCTACCCATATTTACGGGCAACTAGCTATAACTCCGTATTCAGATTGACTGCGTACATTACGTTTTACTAGATGGCGTTGTTCTTCTGTTTATTTGAATTCTAATTTATTACGGGAGTAATAGTCGATAGATCGATAGAGACCAAATAATAGTTTAAAATTATAAAAACAAGCTATTATAAATAAACAAAACTAAAAAGGAGAAAATAAATTATAGTTTAAAAAAACTAAAAAACACGCTTTTTATAGTTAACTGAACTAAAAAAATTGAAAATAAGTTTAAATAAATTTAAATTAAGAATAGTGTTATAAATTTCAATAAATATGAATTAATAATAGTGTAAATAAAGAAAATATTTTATTTAAAAAAAAGCGTGGGGTGCATGGTGTCATTTTGATAATATCTTAAAAAGCACCCCACGCTTTTTTTAATAAAATATTTTCTTTATTTACACTATTATTAATTCATATTTATTGAAATTTATAACACTATTCTTAATTTAAATTTATTTAAACTTATTTTCAATTTTTTTAGTTCAGTTAACTATAAAAAGCGTGTTTTTTAGTTTTTTTAAACTATAATTTATTATTTGTAAGTATCATCGCACCCATATCTGTCCCTTGCTGCGCACGGGTCACCTCACACAATGAGAGGGGTACACGTACAGTCCATATTCCACCACGCTGGCCAAGGGCGAATTATGGCGCACTCTGAGGTAAGTCAGTTCCCCTTTAATTTTTAAAACATAATCAATCTATCTCAGTTGATCCATATAAATTAAGTGCTATTTGCGTCTTCGAGATCAGGAGTACATAAACAAATGCTATTTACAAAGCAACCGTTAATAGTCGATCGTTACTCTTCATTTGCGTTGAAATGTCTTCGTAACTCCAGCAACGCTCCCGGAGGACTTATTCAATTTTGTCACTTCGCTTCTTTGCTACTTCTTTGAAGCAAGTTTTCGCCTCTTCGGGAAACTCTTCGTATACGCGCGGCTGTGTCTGAAGCACATACGTAACTTTTTGTATAAGAAAAAGTTGCGCGGATACACGGATGAAGTGAATGTTCTTTACGACACGATTTTTGTTGCGAATAAATTTAAAGCCGTTTTATTTCAACTCCCATTTCAACCATAACTCCAACTCCATACCAGTATATATGTATATTGTTTTTCCTCTGGCAAATTAATTTATTAAGCTTTGTCAGTAAAAATTTGGAAAATGTTTAATAGAATTCAAATCAATCTACTATAAAACATAGAACTGGGTTTTCATAAAATAGCAGTTAATCATGCTAAGCGGGGACACCAACGATACATCATAAGCCCTGCAAATTACGGCAGGTTGTAAAGCACTTGAATGTTAGAAGCCAGCTATTTCATAGTTTATGTAAGCGGCTTGGCGCACTGTTTAATAACAGTAATCTCATTATGGCATACTAATACCTACGACTATTTGTTGGGTTTAAATCGTATTTTTGATTTGTATATTTAATCTGCCAATCAACAAATAAATATAAAAAAAAAACATAAATCTCGCCAGAAGATAACTTAAACACTTTTATTTAGACTAGCTTTCCCCTCCCACGGCTTCGCCTGCGTAGTATTTTTGTTTTATTTTATCCTTCTCTTTATCCCTTTAGGGGGGAGATTTTTAAAACTCCTGTCTTAGAGCTCCCCTAGGAGGTCCTAGGGGACATGCATGCAAAATTCCACTTCTTGCATTCAGTAGGTACTTTCACTGTACGTTGTCTGTCTGTCGCTCAGTGACGGAAGAGTTTTAAATTAATATTGATAAATATGTCATCCCTACATATCCTTCAATACGCATATATTATACCCCATTTTAAACCAAAAGAAAACAAAAACAAAAAAAATGCTACAAAACAAACGAGACTAAGGCACTTCTCATACAATTCTATTTATGAGCTACGCGGCTGCAATGCAATCCAAAATTTGTATGTATCTGACACTTTTCACTGACAGGCGACGCGTCTACGATGCGACTCCTGTCAGTCAAAAGTGTCAGATGCATACGAATTTTGGGTTGCGTTGCAGTCGCGTAGCTCATGAATAGCGTTGTGTGAGAAGTGCCTTACGTTTGTAAATGTAATGACAGGACGTGACACCTACCTGTTACAATGACCTACATGACTGTGTTGCTACTGGGTAAAAGGTGTTTGGTAATGTTGAGGTCTTGAGATTTAAGCAATCGCCTCGGGCGCCGTGCAGCCTTAGTACGTAGTGAGACCAACATTGGAATGTTAAGTCACCAGGGGGCGTAGCTCAGATGGTAGAGCGCTCGCTTAGCATGCGAGAGGTACCGGGATCGATACCCGGCGCCTCCAACTATTTTTATTACACCCTGCATTTATCCAATACATTCATACGGCGTTAATAAAATTTTGATCCAGGAGATAGGAACGTACTTTTCATCATTCTTTTTCAGTTCAAATAAATACAGAAGATGAGATTTTGTTATTTTATTTTAATTTTGCATTTCTATATGAAGAAGAAATAAAAATCGCAATAGCCATGCTATTTTAATTCTTCATCTGTCAAGGCAAAACAAAAGATGAAGAAGGACAAGAAGAAGAGCTGTTATTCTCTGAACATCTTCTGGATTAAGCTCATAACAGGTAACAAAACTGGCAGAACGATACAAATCTTGCACTATCCTGCATAAACAAAAACGATAAACGAAATCAATAAAACGAAACGGACCTGAGAAAGTGAGAACGGCAACGTCATATTCAACGAGTAAGCAATTTACAAATAAAAATGCAAGCTACAGATTTTTTTACATGTAACAAATGAATGTCGTCGAGCATTCATTACGCGAGTAATTTGTATCAGAGTTTTAATGAACTGCGTTTGTTTTGCAACGCCAATTATGTGAATAGTAACAATAACAATAACACAACAAATGACGCGTGAACATGCCCCAATTAGCGTGCAATAACTGAACCGTGTGTATCTACAGTATCTACTGAACAACGGCCATTGTTCATCTCGTGAATATTGTAACATTGTTGTCATTGAATATCACATGAACTTACTGTAGGTATTTATTCGTATTTTGTTCCTGCTTATGTTATTGTTTGTTGCTGGCAAGTGCGTCAAGTCACCGAATGGAAACATAATTATTCCCCATAGACATCCCCTTTTTCCTTGACGGAATGATTGATTGGATTTCTTTTAAGCATTTAGTTCGTATTTAGCAAAAACTCTGGTATAAAAAAATATACATTTAAATTTATTTGTATATTTCTTATTTGTTGACAATTATTTTTTACAGTCTATATAAACATAAGTTTAGGAAAAAGGCATTTAATTTTTTTTTGTGAAATTAAGAATAGAATAAGACTAAAGTGTGGATAAGCAGATGGTATTGGAATATTAGTTGGTTAATTCACCAGTAGATAGACTTTAGAGTTTAAGAGTTTAGAAGACTTATAGTTAGTCCTGTTATTAGTAATTATTTGTCCAGTGTAAAGATGTTTTATACAAAGATGACTTACGGATCCCTTTCTGCCGGGGAAGCTGAAGAACACATCGGGGCCGTTCCGGTGCGGCATCTGACGCAGCACGTTGAGCAGCTTCGCCGAGTGCCGCGGCTGCAACCATTACACCTCGTGAGACATTTACACAACAACGTATCAATACCATATCTAAATAGAGGATTCACAAGGTGTTCACACATTTGTCAGGTGCCCATAAGTGACCCAATCTCAGAAACCACAAGATAAATAATACTAAAATCCGAATACCATCATCGACAAGGTTTAACGACTGCTTTTTCAGGAATATATTAAATGAAAACTCGACGCTCTTTTGGCCGAAAAATATACGGAATTTTACTTTCAAAACAATTATTTGCACGGGAAACGTTTTAACATGCGCATTTTGTTTTACTCATCATTTTAAGTATTAAGTACAATGTTTTAGTAACTTTGTGTCAAAAGTGTCTATAAATGATAAACATTTCGTCATTTCAGTTTTACTTTAAAAATACACTGTGATCTGATATCACGTACGCCCCAAAAGCGACAAAACTTCAATAACTTAAAACGAAAACATTTTTGTTTATCGTCACATGGAATCACTACCAGGGAATCAGATGATTGCAGAATGATTCGACTAAAATGGTCATTGATCAATCCGGTTCAATTGCTTTTAACGTCTCCCATCCATTTGGGAGCAGCGGTCCCGTAGGTCCCGTCGGTCGTCCAGACAACTGTGGAAGGACCCTTGTATTAACCGGCCATTACGTCGATATGGAGTGGGCGAATCGATCAGCGAAAATAATGATAGGAAATTGGGCTCCTTGGAGAATTTCCTATTAACAAGACCGGGGAGTTTCGACAATGGGGGCAAAGATAACTAAGAAATATACAAGACCATATTTTAACATTGGACAGTTTTGCGATCAACGTTAATTGGACATTCCGTATCCAAACTTCGTATATATAAATTATAGTACTTAATAGCGCGTATTATGTGACCTATGTACCTGTAATGTGTCTTCATTCTCACAACTGTTAAACTCATTGTCATAATATGATTTTAATTTTAATTAGGGGTCATATTTTTCGCTAGTTACATTACAAAAATAAAGTAAATAAAGTTCATGTTTTCATTTATTAATAGCAGTTGTTGTTAGATTAGTGACAAATTATAATAGAATAACATTAATGACGCAAAATAAATTGAACCATACATAATTTTTCATCACACCTATTCGAAAAAGACGACTTGGTTCGGACTTACGGGGTTCCAAAGTTGCTGTTTTCTATTCAGCGGGCGGGAATGAATTTTCATACAACTTTTCCGTCCGGCTAGATCTTTTCCGTCCTATTTTGAATTTAGAACATTTTAGTATTTTGCGCTAAAGAAGTCGAACTCAAATATTGTTTGATTAAAGAATGTCTGGTACGACGCGAGGGCCCCGCCAGCTGAATAATAAAAAAAGAAATCAAATTAAGATTTCGTTTTCAAATTAAAATTAAGTTTTCATCACACCTATTCGAAAAAGACGACTTGGTTCGGACTTACGGGGTTCCAAAGTTGCTGTTTTCTATTCAGCGGGCGGGAATGAATTTTCATACAACTTTTCCTGCCGGCTAGATCTTTTCCGTCCTATTTTGAATTTAGAACATTTTAGTATTTTGCGCTAAAGAAATTGAACGCAAATATTGTTTGAATAAAGAATGTCTAGTACGACGCGAGGGCCCCGCCAGCTGAATAATACAAAAAGAAATCAAATTAAGATTTCGTTTTCAAATTAAAATTAAGTTTTCGTGCATTTTTACGTATTATTTTCTATTATTTTCTATTATATATATATAATTATTATTTTCTCATAGTGGGTGATGAAAAGTAGAGTGTATCACTCGGGTGCAAGCATGGAGGGTGCAAGTATATTTTTGGCTCGGGCGACGTACTTTGAATCCCTCGCTACGTTCGGGATTCTACTAAAGAATCCCTCGCTACGCTCGGGATTCTACTCTAGAATCCCTCACTTCGCTCTGGATTCAAAAAACGCCCTCGCCGAAAAAATATTACTTTGCACCCTTGTCATACAATCTACTATGTAGAGCTTTATTACCATAACGAAACCACACTCAGCAGGGCAGCATAAAGTAGCAGATAGGTATTTCATAATTTATTGGTAGCAGCGATTCCGCGCCGCAATAACTAATGAACAGGTACTAGTACAATAATCGCGCGAGGGCAATTAGTTGAGTGTTTCATGGCGTCCGGGTACAGGGCGCTCACTGGTAACGAGCGGTTCCGTACTGCGGGAGGACTGAAAGATCAGTTTGATTAATTGATGGCTATTAACAAGGGCACGGTCGAGCTCGCTGATTTATATTAATATTTCCTCGCCACTTGTGTTCCTTTATCGGGAACAACGCCGAAATACCACGACCCAGTTTGTAGTGGGCCGTTTGATGTTGTTTACCAACTGTAGCAGTTTTGCTAAGTTAGTGCGCTCGAACATCAAAGAATTCATTGCCACTTATCACTCGGAGTGGTGAAGGAACTTACGCAACAGACAAATTTAATAGTTCCGGGAATTTGCTCCAATAATATACAGGGTATACCGTAAGTTGTACAACAAACTGAAATGCAAGATAGCCTGGAGAAAGACCTACCTAAGTTTTAGTAAAAGTGTCAGCGTTTTCGAGATTTTGACCTTTGTGTGATTTTTCAGAAATTGAGCTCTAATACCCTACTTTTACTTGCAGACTACACAAATCAGCACTTATTTCAATATTTTTTTCTTTCACGTACTCTCAGATACTTGGTCTACAATTTCAAGTTATGATTGATTTCCAATTATTACGTGGTTCCTAGAAATTCGGGTCTATTTGGGACTTTTTATGTTTTCGATTTTCTTTAATTCAACTTAGACGGTGGCTGGTGGAAAATAATACCCAGTCAACTAATAGTGCAGATAGTTTTAAAAACTTGCTTGGTAAACGGAGATTTTAAAACCGTAAAACACTGGCTACTTTAAGAGGGAAATTTACAAGTTATTGGCATTTTACTGTCGAGGGGTGTTAATTTGAAGCTAAAGTGGTTGTGTGATTGTGTGTTAAGTTTTTTTACTATATTTCTCTTAAAGATACAATAAAATACCTGACATATATAAAAGCTTCGGTTTCTTAAGGTAAAGGACCCGTTTCTAAAAGCTACTTCAAGGGAAAAAAGCGTGCTAATGCCGTTAAAGCCGATAAGGCGAAGAATCGGGCAATAAAAGATCTTTCCATTAAAGATAGATTTGGGGTGAAGATATTGAGAAACAATTTATCAACATAAACTATCCCCTTTCGTTTGCGCTCGCTACAAATGCTTTTAAACGGGGTCCTTATCCTAACTACCAACGATAAGGACTTAACCCTTACGTAAAATTAGATGACGAGGGAATTTCTGTTAAAGTAAATAAATAATGGAATTTTTTTGTATTTTAATTTTGTATTTGAATAAAATAAAGACCCATTTTAAGATCTTTATAGAACAAATAAATACAACTTTTACGCTGCTTTTCATGAATACTCGCACAAAACAAAATTTTGAAAATAACAGTTTATAACACAGCCAATTCCAAAATAGTGCTTATTTCATGCTCAGTAAGACTCACATTCATAACGGCAAAACCGGCATAATGGCGCGCAAAAATGTTGTTTTGTGATTGGTTGATTTATCACGCCATATTTGTGCAACAATCTATGTTCGCCAGTTGCTATTATTGTTTTCGCGAGAGCACATGAAACTTTCTAGAATATTATCTTATTTCCAAATAATCGAGTGTTAAAAGTGTTAATTTAGGCAATATTTTCTACAATATTGATTTATTTTGAGTTGCTTGAATATTGAAGATAAAATTGTGTCTATTTTCGATCATAATATTTTTAATAAAAAGTGCTGCATTTCATGCTATTTTGATTTATGTTCCTATTCATGATAATATACTAAAACTCATTTTGTAACAAGTCGAATGACGTGCAGTTTTTAATTATTAATTATGGTACTTGATGACAAAAACCAAAATATTTCGATTTTGATTAAACTTTGATTAATGCCCTTTCAATGTATATATTTTATTTTTCTATTGATAAAATACATGAAAAGATAAGAGAATTAATATTTTGTTTAATTTTTAAATGGCTGCCCTGTAAAATGTGTGTTTTTTGGATTGTGTGGTTATTCGTGTAAACCAGCGTTTTGTAGAAATAAGCTGGCATACAAATGCTTTGAGTTCAGTTTAAATAAAACGTAGGGAATGAATGAGGAGCGCACACAGTTATTTTCTGAAGCCGCCTCCGCAATGACAGGCTCATTCTACCAGGATTGCATGAGCGAGCGGACACTTATACGAGAAATACACGGCCGAGTACGGACGGTTGCAGCGGAACGTACGATTACCATCACTTGAAATGCTTTTGGATTTTGCATCGCTGCGTCGGTTCGTACGGTAAACATGATAAGTAGCCGGCAGTACGGCTCGCTTACATTTGCTTTGCGTCCTCAGATCATAGATAAAAGTATATACTAACGTATAGATGGCCGACTCCTCTTTCTTATGTTGATAGTGCTGCCATCTAGTTCGCTGAACCAGAACTACGTTGTAATATGTTGTCTATAGATACTTACCTAGTTATATTTGTTTTTATATATATAGACCTACATACCTAGTATATATAGATATAGCCTTAACTCTTAAAATATTTTTCTTATATTGTGTTGATTGCTTAGCTCATGAACAGGAAATTTCAATGAAAAGCAGTTTTTATTTAGTTGGAAATAAAATTATGTACATTTTGTATTTACATCATTTTATTTCCAACTACATCGATGTACACTGTAATTAAATAAATTATGTACATCATTTTATTTAGTTGTTTTCAACTTAGTGTAAAAAACTGTTTTTTATTTAAATTTCCCGTTAATAAGCTAATCAGTCAACACAACAATAAATTATAATAACAAGAATTATAATTTACTTAATTTTAATGGGAGGAAAATAAAAGTCCTTGTATTTTTGGTAACTTTATTGTATATATGTTGTTTTTTTGTTTTCGTATTTATAAAATGCTCATGAGCTAATTTTTTAACAGCGTCGTTGTCATCATATAGAATTGATTTACCGCATAATATATCCCCTACTTCTTTACACCAGTTTCTTATAAAAAATATGATGCTTTTTTCTAATATGAAGCTACTTAATGTTTCTTTATGTCTTACACATTTAATAAAATTAAAAGATATGAGTGTGGTCACCACCAAAGTTATATATTTGGAAATTTGAGGAGCTTCACAATGATTTCTTAATATTTGTATTGTGATCTCCTCCATGTGAATGAAACATTCCAGCAATTTTTTGTTGGGGTAGTGAAGAATACTTTTTTCTGAATATTTTTTCATATTTATAAATAGTGAATACTCTTCTTCACTACCACCTTCCAAATCTCTTTTACAGTCCTCACAGTCTTTGCTTATAGTTTTGTAAATCATGCTTATGACCCACCCACTACAGTAAGCTGCTGCTGCACATTTTTCTAATTCAGCTGCATTTTGACTTTTTAATAACTCATCTACATTTGTAAGTGGCATATATAAATCATCCATATTAATTTGACATGGTGTCACCGGTAGGGGCCTAACTCTGTCACTGTTTAGAAACTGCTTCAAATTTTCCAAACAGTAACAGTCATCATTTTCACAATTGGTCCCTACTGACTTTGGCGACACCATGTTAGTTATAATAAGAGCTTTATATGAAGCTTCAAATGCAGCTGAATTAGGCATTATATTAGCATGGCCATGGGCTCTTATAGCTCCAAAAAAGTTTTCGAGTGGGTCTTGATTAAAATTGCGAAGAAGCAAAGATCTAAGACCGAGGTTATGCAGATTTTTACATATTTGTTGGAATGCTTCTATTGTTCTTATCCAACTAGTTATTGATGGTACTACTCTTTTTCCTTTAGTGCATAAAAACTTCATACTTTTTAGAACTGGTATGCTATGTCTCCATAATGTCCAATGAGGTGATTTTGGTCTAACTGCTGACCTATAAACTTTTCCCTTCCTCGGCTTACTGAAATCGCCATTGACCGAGTCGAACAATTTATCGAAAAACATCAATAAATCCGCAGTGTCGGTGCTCTCTCTCGGAATACTGCCATAACCTAAAACAAAAGTGATAATCATGTATCATTTTGTTTCTTAATACATAGTACACCACAATGATTTACAAACAGTTAAATGCTTGACTACGATCCCAGCTGATGGTAAGTGGTGATGTAGTCATGGATGGTAAAGTGCATTAACTTAGTTACAGCCTATTCACTCTTGATTTGAAGACACCCACATTATAATCGGACACCACAACATAGTGCACATAGGGCACAATAAAATTAGAAATGAAATAATGAAATCAACCAATTTATAGTTATATAAATAAATAAAATATTATAATATTATTATTTTTTATCCCTTAGTTTTTAAATAAAGAAATTATGATGCATTAATTGCTACTTACGTGCAGTTATTCCCATGCCAACACTGACTGTTTTGCTAAATACTTGTGTACAGTATTTCACTTTCATTTTAGGTATTAAATGTGGAATGGCATGTCGTGCGGTTAATTTTGGCAATAACCGTACGCCTTTATAGCCTGGCCTTTTTTTGTACAGCATTTCTATATGGCTCCATTTTGCCACTTTTGTGTTCTGGTATAATTTGTATTCGAGGTTCTTTGTTAACAAATTATTTCTTATCCCCTTTAATAGGTGAGGCGGGTCAAATATGGCATATATGGGTGTATCGGAAATTTCGAAAAATCCACCTGTAAATTCTCTACCCTGCCTCAAATAGCTTGCTCTGGTGTCATTAATTAGAGAATTTATTGCTGCCATATTTGTAGACCCTTGGTCACATGTAGTTGCAATCACTTTGAGGCCAGTGTCTGTTATTCTCTCGATCATCATTTTTATTTGTTGTTTTAAATTTATTGTTTTTGTTGTACCAGTACAGAAACTGAAACTTATGGGCTGCTTAAATTTTTTTAATATCCCTCTAATCATGAACACCAGGACGTGATCTGCAAATGATTTTGTGCGGCACATGCCATCATCGGCAAGACCTTTGATAGCATCTGTCTTTTTATCATATGATAAATTTGATGAAATTGCCATTTCGTCAAATATTAAAACACAATATCTATGTCTTGTTGGCATTTTTTCCACCCTTTGTTTGAGATGCTCGAATATAATATCATTTGGACCAGGAGATAATGATATATTTGCCATTAATTTATTTAATGTGCTTTTCTTAGGAAGCACACAAATTTGGCTAAGCAACCGATATGCTTTGGGGCTGGGCTTATATAGAGATAAAGCTAAAATCTTCTCATCCAAAGTAAAACGTCGACCTTTGGGTTCTCTTTGCGCCTCCCTCGTCTGCATATCAAAAAATGTCTTTGCAGCTGGGGATAAATCTTTTGTGATAAGTTTATAAGCGGCCGAATGCCGTAATTTATTTGCTACTTTTAGCTTCTTCTTCAGTCCAGCCTTAGTTTTTTCACACTGATTTAGCAGCTGTTGAGTTTTTGCTATTTTTTCATAGAGTAAAATTTCAATCCTAGTCAAAGACTTACGTTGGATTGCTGAAATAGAAAGAATTATTTGTTAGAAAAGTATGTAAAAAATAGATGTACATAATAGCAAATTAAACTTTTTTACTAACTTACTTTTGAATGACTTAATTTGTCTTGTGGGCTGAGGGAGGGCTGAAGGCTCCACTGACGACTGCACGGGAATATATATCTCCTTACTTGTTGAAGGCTGTGGGTCTTCTAACATTGTTGGTAAAATATTTCTTTCGTCAGTTGATATGGCTGTAAATTAATTTATTTATATTACACAACTTGAAAACACATAATATGTTTATATTCACAATTAAGCTGTGTCTTCAAGAATGACTTACTTTCAGCAAACAAAGTAGACCCAGCTAGCTCAGGCTGTGAGAGTAAAGGCATATCCAGATTTATATTCTGTAATGCGTCTCCTGAAAATAAAAATGAATTTTAAAATTACCTACAATGAATAATGTAATATATTTTTCTAATTATTATATCACTTGTGTTATATTCCTATTACAATCAAAATCCTTAAATGTCTCTCTTGGATATGTAACTCTTCTCAAAACGGGATTGACAGGATTTAAAACTAACCAAAACATATTTTATAACACTACACAATGTGTTACAAGGGATTGTGATCTATTCCCAGGACAATTTAATGAATATAAATTATATTGCATTACTGGCTTTGTCATAGCTTCCTCCATGTAAAATTTGTTTAGCATGTTGCTTTGATACTTGAATTTATTTCTTTTCAAGTTTGGTTATGTGTGTCTCTTGACTATTAATCACATGACTCTTTACTTTGAACATATTGATAAAAGAATATCCAAGCAGAAAAAAAACATAAATAGTTTATAGAAATCTTCACAATTTCAAAACATTACCTGCAAGATGCAATGTTGGGATAGCTAATCGGTTTAATCTAAATTCTGGATATTCATAGATTGCTTCGAAATGACGATGACAAATTCTTCTGTTTCTATAGACATATTCCGCATCTTCTCCAACCAGACCAGCATTTGTGACCCATGTCTGAAAACGCTCACTATCAGACCATGGGTTTGGGAAGGAATGTAAATTTGCACCTGTGAAAATAAATTCTTATTAATAACTGTAACTACATAACAACTGTATATAATAACTGTAACTGTAACAGTAATAAAGTGTCAGGCAACATATTGTATTAGTATCCCTAAAATAAGTGTTCAAGCTATTGCTAATTGTTGGTAATGTTATAGACTGAAGTTGCAACGACTGTCTAATTTCCTAACTTAAATATTTTGAATGCTAATGAGCATTTCTACTGCGTTATTGAATATTTAAATTAAATACAATGAAGGTAATACCTATATTGTTTCTGGCACTACCAAGTAGAAAGTAGTAGGTAGTTAGATTACCATTCAGAAACAATGGGTCAGTTTAAGTTAAAAATATTGGCTTAACTCACCTTCAGACTTCAAAGCGTTGCACGAAAAAACGCAACACCGTCTTTGAGGCATGATTAAGAGTCAATATCTCACAAAACTTCACATACACAAGGAGTCTCTGTCTCACTATTCCACAGTAGCGTTTTGGCGAAGACTCGACGTTAAGACGGAGGAGTATACTCGACTCGACGTACTTAACGGAGAAAGCACAAAAAGCACAATGAAAGTAGATAATAGCGCAAATACGAAACGAGAAACAAACGCGTGCTTGCAACAAGCCGGCATTCAAGTTTCTTGTGACAGTTGTGACGTTTTGCGACGTTACTTTTAAATACTTTTGCCTATGGTATTACTCTGAGATGATAATACTTTTGTCTATGTTCGTGTAAGAATGTTGCCAACGTTAATTTTTGGTTTCCAAATAAATGACACGAGTATTTAAAACCTTTCCTGACCTCGCTTCATTGCAGAAAACATATTTAACTTTATATGAGCAATACTTTTGTTCTAAAATTAATAATTTGAATAGTAATACTGTAAAGAACTAATTTTTAATGATAAAAATAATTTTGAAATGATTACTATACTATATCTGCCGTGCTAACAATAAGAGCAGTAAGTCGATTTTTTCAAAAATGAGTTAAGTACATATCCTGAATCGCCACGTAATGCTCTATTAACTGGTCTTACTCCCGTTTTTCTATCTTCACTAGAACCTAAAAATATCATTAAGCCTAACCAGCAGTCTATAAAATGATGTTTTTTCCTTAGCTTATAACCAGGAAATATACTTACCTCATGATAATTATCAGTGTACTTCCGAAATCTTTGTTAGTATTGCTTAGAAAAGCCGCTTAGAATAACTTAGAAAATCGAACCTAAAAAAACTTACAAGCTAAAAGAGTAGTCAGTAAAAATTTAATCGAAAACTTTAAACGCGATTTTCTCGGTTTCTGAAATTCCGACTTACTGCTCTTACTGTAAGCACGGCAGATATCTATTGAACATTTATTGTACGTAGACATCATTCGTTCGTCAATAGTAATGTAATAATAATACGCGTCAGTGGTTAATTATCGAAAAGATAATTTCACAAAATAAGGATAGTACAGAAGTTAAGCTCATGTATGTACCTTAATTAGGTTACGCATGTGTGCGTAAGCCTTAGGGTTAACGACTCCATATACTCCAATAGTGTTGGATTTGATCTTGTTATTTAATTAATTGATATGGATTAAACGGGAAAATAAAAATAAACGTAATTTTGTAACCATTATTCATATTTGTGTTTTAAATATCATATTGCTGCCAATAACAACCACGGTCCAAGTGGTCCGATATGTTCCGATTTTTCGTGTATGTGAACGGTGTCTATGTGTGCGTTGGTTTTGGGCACTTTGTATGAAGCTTAACATGTGTATTATCTAATTTGTGATAATTTTGAACATTGTGCAATTTAATATTACTCTGTCCTAATGATTATTACCACAAAGCGGGGAGTTTTGGTTTTTAAAGGTAACACTTAATTATGATTATTTTTTAAAGCTGCGTTCTGAATTTTGTATGTATTCTCTTGAATAATATTGCTTCATTTTTTGAGTTAATGCAAGAAAGATAATGCTAGGATATAAGGATAAAATAATAGCACTTAAAAAATTGTTAATCGTAGCCAGTTCAAAATCATGTAAGTTATATTGAACGCATTTATGTTATAAGCTCCTCCTGCTAACGCTGGTATAAGTAACTAGATGGCGCTTTAGTAATATTTCTAATTTTGTATAGAAGAAAAACTAGCATGCCTCAGATGTGGAAGGAGTGTAACAGGAGCTCTTTCTGTCTCATAATCACGTAGAGATCTATTACTAAATTTATCTACCGAGGAGAAAAGCCTGATACGGGAATGTCGAATAATTTGTTACGTATCTAAATCTCCGTGAAATAGTAGGTACTAGAAAATGAGGATTTTCGAATAAACATACATTGAGTGAGCATAATTTAAAACGTACGAGATAACACCTATATAAAGCCTATTATGAACAGATCAAAATAATATTAAGATACAAAAATCGTGAAATGGTTACTCATCTTATTTACCTATACTTACTGTGAGTACTAAGTATGAGTTATCAACCAACTTTTCACCTTGTCTTATTATAACCTCCGTGAGGGTGAAGTTTCCAATTCTCCTTTTTAGTACAGTGCCTCTATTATGAGTTGTTGTAGTAAACGTAAAGGACGTTACTATTGCAGTTGACGTTTAGAATTTGTATGAGAATTGTAGTTCAGTATCGTAACCGCTAGAGGCGCTGTACGGATTCTCATACAAATTCTAAACGTTAACTGCAATAGTAACGTCCTTTACGTTTACTACAACAACTCATAATAGAGGCACAGGTATACAAACTTTATAATGAATATCTATCGACTGTCGGACATTGAAAGCTTTTAGCAATTAATACCTTTTAGCTGGAGTGTTTATCCACGCCACCCGCGGTTCGGAGAATCGTAACGCAGCGAAATTCATATTTAAATGTTAATTCGTATTTAAATGTAAATATTAACACATCTCACCCATTTCCCATTGACGGCTTTCATGGCGGCAAACAGCTGTTTCAACTCCTTGACTGTGACGCTGTAGCTGGCCAATACGCCCAGCATTTCTATCAGCAGATCTGCAACAAACAACAAGACATTAAAGAACAATTACAATAATACTCTTTATTGTGCACCAAACAGAGAAACATAAAAAAGCCATATGAACAAAAATGTAACACAATAGACGGTCTTATCGCTAAAGAATGATTTCTTCCAGACAACTTTATGGTAAGGAGCAAAAAGTACAATAATTATTGAAATGTAAAGATTTTCATATATCGTCGAAGTCGAACCAAAGTCATTGTACTCGTACACTCAATGGAACAAAGGACAAGGGAACGGTGGTATATAGATAGCTCATATTGGAGGTAACTCTTCAATACACCACTCAGTTTGCTTAGGACTAAGGTCCTGATACCCAAATCGGGTAATACATATAATGGCTTTAATCGCATCGTGCCTGGATAGTTTGTCAAACTATTCAGAAACGATCAAATTGATGCTGAATATAAGCTTTATATAAATGGGCAGACTTTGGATATCGGTTTTTGTTTATGTATGGGTAATTCTGACGAATTCAACAACAACCTCATAATATGTTAAAATCCGTCTAGACATTTAGGCTATAGGGCGTGCCAAAGAAATGGATATACCTACATAGGTGTGCTCGAAAAACATTACCCTCCTTCTGACGCAGTCGGGTAAAAATATAATATCACGGCGCGTAAAATGCTCTTATTTTATTAAAAGAGCAATTTAGTCAAAATCGTAATTATTTTGTGTTTGGAGCTGAAAGTTTAAGATGCTTGTACAGAACAAAGGCTTTAGAAGTTTGGAACAAGGCAAAACTTCACTTATTAACGGTCCAGGGTATTTTAAAATTAAGATAGGTAAACTCACTAGCTTTCCACATCGACAAGTAAGATAGGAGAGAATAGACACGTAGGTATTATCATACTAGCTTTCACCCACGGCTTCGACCGCGTGGCTTTCGTTTATACTTCGCACCCATAACTTCTTTATTTGCTAACCGATTTAAATGAAAAAAAACTGCATTCAAATAAGATTAGATATTTTTGGGAATAGCGTGCACAAACATACAGACAAACAGACAAATTAAAAAAACATTGTTTTGGGTCCTCCAGCTAATACTTATAAACGACCCCCATTATGAATTTTTAAACATATAAATTTGCCATGCATAAACAGCGATTAGTATCAGTTTTATTATTTGTATAGATACAGAATAGATCACCTAGCAACAAAATGATTGATTCTCCGAGTGCATATATTTTTGGCAAACGTCGGGGTCACCAGTTTGGCAAAGGGAGATCTCCCGCCAGGCGAGACGACATGCCTGGGAGGCGGCCGAGGCCCCAAGTGAATGCTCTCGGGGCGTTGTATATAATATGCCGGCGATCGACAATTCTTCGATAGCGCATTTCAGGCTTCGGTGACGTCACCGTGTGAAGTGTGTGTGGTGTCGCCACATATCTACTTCGATTTACATGGCCGACATCCAGAGCACGAGCATGTCGTATTACACGTGGCAAAAATAACCAACCGCGCGCGAAAAGTTTAGTGCGGGTTCAATTAAACTCGCAGATCAACTCCGACGGCCGCATGCCGCTGTGAAATCACATTCTAAAATCAAATGTCAGCAATCTGAAAACTAGATGGAAGCCATACGAAATATTTATTTGTTTGATAACAAAAGCAGAAACGTAGATTTTTGTTTAGTCTTTTATGTATTTAAAATACCAAGCGAGACTACTGTGACCGTTCCAGAAAAAGAATCCACTTAGGAAACTAGTACCTATTCACTAGTAGTTAGCAAAGGTTGTCATTATTCATGTTTGTTGGTCAGCTTGTCAATTGGTATAAGGACTGGGTAAATTACCTATCAAAAATGAACAGACATGCCATCTGCTATCTAGTCGTTGACCAATGACCAAACCAGCCTTGGCGTAACCTTGAAAAGGAAAGGTGAGTGATAAGGATCATAATTATATTTTATTCCGAAATGTGAAACTTTTAACTTTTCGTTCCATCGATAAATTAAAACAAAAAACAAATCTCGGCGGATCGCTAATAGCTGGAATCCGTTGAGTGGGCCGGTAGTGTTGCATCGGAATACGGGCATTGGATGGAATTCCCACCGAATGCCTGTCCCGCGCCGGCACGGTCGACAGCGGAATTCGGCCCGAACGGAATGCGCATCGATCGAATGTTGGTACACCGGGTACCTACGTTTTGGAAAATGTTTTGGATAAGAATGTAGTTTCTTGTTTTACGATGTAAGTAATATTTTTTTTGTTAAAGTAAGACTAGGTAAATGTATTTAGTGAGCATTAGGTACTTACTTATTTTCCCAACATACACTATAGGTACTGAATGTTAGAAATTTTCGCCTCGGCATAATTTTCTGTGCAGTATGAATAATTATTTTTTTTTCATTAAAATACACTACAATTATCATTAATATTTCAGCAAATATGGTAATAAAAAAATTGTCGTCCTAGCAAATGTCTGAATTTTGTAGCACAGGAACAACAATATCACAACTAAATACAACACTACAAAGAACAACTAACTTCAATTACTCAACAAAACGTTAGGTAGGTACTGTGACTGACTGTCAGACAACACAACTTCAACCAGTGTACTTATTTAGAAACATTAAACTTTGTATACGGGCTCTTTACATACACTGTGAGGAAGCACCGAAAATTATTTATTACGGATTACGGATAATTACGGAGTTAAAATAGGGGTTTCAGTGTTGATGAGAATATTAAATAATTATTTAATAGAAGATCTGCTTGATACTGAGAAAAGCGTACCTAAAACAAGAAGTTGTTTCTTAGGGTGCGTACAGATTATGTAGCATGTTATATAACTTCTGTTTTATAACACGTCCACACTATCTAACATTGTTGTCTAACAATGAAACATATAACAAGACACAATGTGTTTTTAATGACATATCGTCCACATTTATAAAACATGTTATATAATGGTGTTTTATAACATGTTTTGTTATATTTGAACAAATCAAAATGGACATTTTGGCCACGTCACATGCGGCTAAGCATTTTGGTAAGTTCTGGCATCAGACCAACAGGCTGAACGCAGGGACGAGCTCTCCTGCTGAAGTGGGCGGTGTCACGGGGGATCAAAACATAGCCAATATGTTCAAGGCGCAATTCAAGGTAGAGCCGTTGAGTTTACTGCTTGGCAAAGTGGATGATGCTCGGACCAATTGGGTGACTAAAGATAAAACTTTTCGGGTCTCGATCGGTGACGTAAATACCGTCATAGGTAAGATGAAAAGGGGGAAATCACCTGGTCACGATAGTCTAAGCATCGAACACTTAAAGTATGCGGGGGTACACCTTTCCAGAATCCTTGCCTCACTGTACAATCTTTGCATTAGTCACAGTTACCTGCCGGGGGAAATGATGGAGACATTGGTCGTGCCTATTATCAAGAATAGGACAGGGGACGCGGCAGACAGGTCCACCTATAGACCGATATCCTTGGCGACAGTCATAGCGAAGGTACTAGACAGTCTGCTTGATGCACAGTTAAACAAATCAGTCCAAATCAACGACGCCCAGTTCGGATTCAAACCTGAATTATCCACAGAGAGCGCGATACTGTGCCTCAAGCAGACTGTAAGGTACTATACGGAGAGGAAAACACCAGTTTATGCATGTTTTTTGGACCTGTCCAAAGCTTTTGACCTGGTATCGTATCCTGTTCTTTGGAATAAACTGCGGACAGAGACAAGCTTAAGACCTGAATTGATTGCTTTGTTACGATATTGGTACGGAAATCAAACCAATAAGGTTCGATGGGGGAGCGCGATGAGCCAACACTATAAGCTGGATTGTGGAGTGAGGCAGGGTGGCCTGACCTCGCCGAGGCTGTTCAATATCTACGTGAACCGTCTGATCGAGAGACTCAGCGGGGCGGGTGTCGGCTGCTCAATTGATGGTTTAATGATCAATAATATTAGTTACGCAGACGACATGGTTCTGCTGAGTCCCTCGGTCAGTGGTCTTACAAGGCTCCTGAAAATATGTGAGGAGTACGCGGAGGAAAATGGACTCAGATACAACGCCAAAAAGAGTGAGTTCCTTGTATTCAGGGGAAGAATCAAACGCGGGAATTTTATACCATCATTCACTTTATGCGGGTCTCCCCTGAAACAAGTATCTGAGTTCAGATACCTCGGTCATGTGGTGACTGAGCGCCTCGACGACAATGGCGACATCGAAAGAGAGCGGCGAGCGCTGTCGGTTCGGGGCAATATGTTGGCCCGTAGATTTGCACGTTGTACAAAGCAGGTCAAATTAACATTGTTTAAAGCCTACTGTCAAACCTTTTACACGTGCAGTCTGTGGACCGACTTTACGCAGCGGACCTACAGCGCTCTCCGTGTCCAGTACAATAATGTGCTGAGGGCGGTATTGGGGATGCCACGACACTGTAGTGCGTCGGCAATGTTTGCGGACGCCCGCGTGGACGACTTCTACGCGATCGTTCGCAAACGTGCCGCATCCATGATGAACAGGCTCGTGAGCAGCACCAACGCTATCCTCGGCATATTTGCGTACAGATTGGACGGTCCTCTCTGGAGATGCTGGAATGGTGTACACACTGTTGTTCGTCGGCAGTAGCTCACTTAGTTATAAGTTTAGATTAGTTTTAGTGTTTAAGGTATTAATTTAAGTACTAACATAGGTTTAAGTTGCAATTGTGTACTAACATCTTATGGACAATAGTCTGAAACAAAAATATATTATTATTATTATTATTATTATATAGTCTGTACGCACCATTATGAATTTAAGTTAGCAATGGAATATGCAGCACCACCCTTCCGCTGCCGCCCAAGGCAACTGTGACCGACCTTGATTAAAAATTTAACTAAATAAAATCTCAACTAAGACGATTATTTTGTCAGCATAGGGTCTTAATAAAGTTGTTCAATTGGTTAGTGTGTACATACGAGGACTGCGACTGCGACTAGGACTGCTAGAGATCAAAATAAAATTCAAAATCATTTAGTAACGTAGGTAGATATTTTGTCAATACATACACTTAAGATCTTCATTTCCTTGAGCCTACTGCCGTTTCCAAAGGTGCTATATTCTCTTTTTAAGAGGAGAAGAAAGGCAAAACGAATTCCTCTAATCGGTAGTCTTGTTAATTTTTGTTAATAGTCCAATTATTAGCTATTCTTAACGACCGGCCAAGTGCGAGTCGGACTCGCGCACGAAGGATTCCGTACCATTATGTATGAAAACGCAAAAAAAATCTGGTCTGTATGGTCGCTTTCCCAAAGGCCACTGTGACCATTGTTTTATTGTAGCTACATGTTAGCCACAACGCCATCTCTTAAACCGAAAGGTAACTAAACTATCGCTGAGGCGTCCAAAGTATGGGCGCCCACTTAAATAATTATTTTATTCTGTTTTTTAGTATTTGTTGTTGTAGCGGCAACAGAAATACATCATTGTGAAAATTTCAACTGTGTAAGTATTACGGTTCATGAGATACAGCCTGGTGACAGACGGACGGACGGACGGACGGACAGCGAAGTCTCAGTAATAGGGTCCCGTTTTACCCTTTGGGTACGTAACCCTAAAACGGTGTAAATGGCAGTGGGTGGGTATTATCGTGGCAGATGGTGGTACCCCTGGCGAACTCTAGACTTTACCTATAAAAATAATTAAAGAAATTTTGAAAATTCATCTCTTAAAGCAAATGAGTACAAATTAGTTTCATAACGAATGTGTTTCTTTAAGTATCAATTAAAAGAAATACATTAATTGAAACGTTTCTAGGATTTCTTGCTACAGAAATTGGTTATTAATTTCCTTTCAGAGCTTCAGACAGAAATGACATTCAATTAACAACGTTCAAATTACCTACTTTTAGTTTATGATTTTATAAAGTTGTTTAAATATTTATCGATAGTAAAACTGTAAAAGTACGAACTTAAAAAAATTAAACTGACTTGAACAAGTAACATATTAGGTATATAATGCAATAATGAATCACGGGCCTGTTTAACATAAATTTAACGGTCATTGTACAATAATAGTAACTAAAACAATTAAAGTAAAAACTCAAATAAAATAGAGTTTTGTAACTCAACTACAATGTAATTATAACAAGAAAGGCTAAATAAAAGCAGTTCAAAAAATTAAATATTTTTATAAAATTTTAGTTTCAATAAACACTACCTACAGTTACAACTTACACTAATATTAACGAAACCAATACGAATCTCATTAACAATTAAGAGCAATTAGTTGAAATTCACGCACAATACTAGGCAGTTGCGTAGTCGGCGGTGTCCAGGCGAGTCCATTTACGAATGGACCACGACCACGACCGCAGCCGTCCGATCGAATTACCTCCACGTTTAATCCCGCCGCGCTAACATTATGCAACACGGACCGCAATAATACAGATAAAGCCGCAATTCAATATACGCTAATGGTAATTACATTGGATGGCAACAATAATTTGATACAATTTATTACGGTTCATTTATAACACACCGATTTCATTATGATGAATTAATTAAATTTGTACAGAATCTATATTTGTATCTTGACTTCAAAGATACCTTGAGACTATTATTACTTTCTTCTGACTTAAATAATGATCGTTAAATTTAATGAGATCATTATGAGAGTATTTTATTTGAAGGTAATTAATTGATGATGCTGACATTATATTCCCAAAGCACGTTATTGATTTTGTATCGCAAACTAGACAGTGTAATAGTACATTATGATACAAGTGCGCGAAGTTGGTCATTACTTGGTCTTGGTCTTTAGTTGGTCTTGGCTCGGGCTGTGCAATACCGCCTCGACTGTAATGAACAAAGCACACGCGTATCATACGACGTTTTTCAACACACTTGCGAGGAAAAAAACAATTAGGTATCGACATTTTTCAATCACAAATCAGCAAATTATAAACGAACAAATGTTTGCACAAAATGGCGCGGAGGTTTATTTTTTTGCGCGCCGTACCTATCGTTGGTTGAATACCTAACTATGCGCGCGCAGGCGCGCAGGTTAAGTCCAGAGGCAAAGAACACCGCCATTCAGCCACAATATATTAAACTAAATAATTATGTATTTCTAATAGGAATGTACGGTAATTAATGATTTAAAATATTGTATTTTTTAAATGCTTTAATAGATAATTAGATGAAGTATAATCTTATCTTATCAGATTTTGACTAAGTACAACAAGTTTATTTATTTACAAAATAATAAATCTTTCGGTAACAACCTCTTTACGGATATTAAAAAAAAGTGGAATAAGAAAAACACTAGTGCGGCAATGAAAAGTAAAACGCACTAGTGTGTAATAAACCGCATTCCAGGCGTAAGACTAAAGAAAAAATAGCAACTTTACGAGCAAGTGTGTTGAAAATAAAATTTGACTTCCTAAAATAATAATTTTGGACCTTCAACGAATTTTATAGTATGAATATGGACACGCATTTAATCAATCCGAGAGAAGGCTTTATAGCCAATTTCAATTTCACAAACATCTCAAATATCAACAAAACATACTCGCAACATACCAGGAAAACATAAATCCGACAAGTTCACACAGCGTTGCAAAAAAAGTAAAAATCAGCAAGCGCAGATTCGAGCTCACGCCAAAAGTTAGCGGCAAACATATTCTCGCCGAGTAATCCCGCAGCCACCGAGGTGACTAATCTGAGTTTATCCCGGAAAAGTCCGCGCTCAGGTCGCGTGCGACGCGAGTTTAATTCGGAACCCGGGAATCACTCCGCGTGATTATTCCATTGTACCAAATTCTCAGCCTTCGGCCGGCATTGCGAGAACTCCCGGGGCAGGAGTTGTTTTATTTATGCACGGTTTACGTATTCAGGGAATGTATATCACGAACGAATTACACTCAATTCCCCGAAATTACTTCAGTGGCCTCACACAGTTGGAATATTTTTACACTGTGACCGTTTTATTGAATTAGAGTATTATTTTGTTTTGCTGTACTGTAAGTATTGTCTTACTCAGAACATTCAGAACAATAAATCGTGTTTGTGGTAAGTATTCTGAATAGTATTCATTCAGAATTGTACTTATTCATCTTCAATTAAAAGAAGACAGCGCTCTTCGCCTAACTGCCTGTTTCAATGAAGTAATCGTCTTAAGAATTTGAAGATTGAAAATTCGATTAGCGGTTCGGATTCCGGATCTTTAAGGCTTTGTAATGATAATATTTTTGATAATAAAATAATAATTCGTTATATTTAGACCAATTTGGTAGTACTATTAATACAAATATAGAGGGAAGTAAGTTTAAAACCAAACTCAACAAACAACTTATCTATCTCAATCAGAACTCTTTACTAAAATAGTTCTTCGCTATAAATTTGGAAACTGGCCACCGGTAACAAAGTAATCGGAACGTAGCGCTTTTTTAAAGTGTTCGATACCGGATAATTAGATACGTCGATGGATGTACCAAGTACGAGTAGAAGTTGTAACCAGGGAACAGTGATATAAGAATCATAGCGAATTGTATGATCAGAAAATGACGAACTTTAACACCAAATATAATTCAATGCTTTTATTGTAGCCAAAGTAACCCACCTAACGCCCACTAAGCATAATGAATCCAGACAAGAAGATATGACACAGGCACCGCGTTATCGTACTTATACGTTTTCAATAAACTTGTTATAGGAGGGGAGGGTCGGAATGAGGTTTTTTCCAGACAATTTATAACGTGTCCTTTCGATTAATATGACGCGAGCATGTCGGTGGTAATTTTATTACTGTAATTGATGAGATAGTTTAGCGATTTTTGTAATAACGGTATATACTCGTAGACTCAATTTCATGGGTCACAGCCACGGCAAGTTTGCTGTGGAAATTAGATCGAAAAATCTGTTAAAGTTACAATAAATGTAAGCAAAATGTAATAAAAGTTTCCGAGTTGAAAATAGCTTCAACATTTCAGACTTCATGTACTCTCAGGAGCATGTTGCGAGTAGGAGTATGAGTAGAGACCTCGGACCCGTATTCGGCAGTCGCCCGCCATTGTCTAGTAAGGAACACACCGTAATTAATTACTGCTATTACCATAATTAATAACGGCTCGGGATGCAATATTAAACTACCTATTGTCACACCGAAAACTAGGTCAACATATTGATTTTATCGAAACAAAAACAACACATTTTCAAACGTCATTGAAAACAACTGTGAAAATACACGTTGAATTATGTTCGATACACAAATATGAATATAATGCTGAATTCAATTTTTACGGGTGGATTTCGGATACCTCTATTTAGGGAATGTTATAATTAACATGTTGCTACAAACCAATACTAAACTATTTAAATAATATTTACACGTATATAAAATAGATTCCTGCTCTATAAAATCACGGCAACGATGACAGCCTACTGGTTAAGAATTCGGTCTCCTATTCAGGAGTTCCGGGTTCGAATACAAGGGCAAGCACGTGTGACTTTTCAAAGTTATGTGCGTTTTTAGCATTATAATATAGTGACTCGCGATAAACGAAGAAGGAAAACATCGCGAAAAAACCTTCATGCCGGAGAGTTCGTTAAACTCAAAGATGACAAAGTTTGGAAATCCGCACTTGACCAGCGCGGTGGACTATGGCCTTAACCTTTTCATTCTGAGAAGGTATCTGTGCCCAGCAGTGCGACAGGTTTGGGTTGCGATGAAAATAAAAATAGACAATTCTATTTGATGGTAAGTGATGATGATGTCTATATTTTGGACGCACTAATTCATAAAAGCCTATTCACTCTGCTCTTCAATACTCCCACATCACACCCAGGTTGGATATCGACGCGGGCCATTGTGGTATAGACAGGCAGGATCATCGACGCAGGCAAGTTAGATACCTACTCTGTTCAGCCATACACTATCTGATATGGAATACCGGTCACATTTTACTTTTTACTGGATCCTCGACCATTCAGTAGACGCAATCTTTCACCGAGTTCAGAGGTAAGCAAATCGTATTATACACGAACACGCATTCAAATGTTTCGAAATTCGATGAAATGCAAAAACGTGTGTTTTCCGTGAATTTTGTGCAATGGGGAATACCTACCTACTCTGAAAATTGGATTAAATTCATATCACAGTACGACGCGCAGTTCCACTGACACCATGTTGACACTTGGCATTTGTATACGTTAACATGTCCTACCACGTAAGTTAAACTGTGAAATCTACCAACATTATCTTCAGAGCAGTACCTACCTACTTTGATACTATAAGCTTTCCAACCATTTCAGTGAGTTCCGAGTGACAGTGAATTATGCTATCATTTCGCTGGACAATATACCTACACGACTACTAGTTAAGGCACTTCATCCAAAATCCCTGGGTTACCCATAATCGTACCCGAAGAGCTTCTGTATGCATAAGTAAATTAAATAATAAAATTTTAAATCCTATTTCTATTCTGACATTTATAATATAATTGCGAACAAACACAAATGTTTCATTTTATACGCAAATTCATACAATAGTCAGTCGCCCACGGTATACACATCTATTCACAAGAACAATAGTGCCAAATGAACTTATTAATTTGATGACTGAACAGGTCTTACGTACGCGTCGATGAATGGGCGTATGTATGACTACGTATGCACCTCGCATTGTGTGAAAATAATGGCTTTCGACTCGCAATCAATCGAGATGCTCCTCTATTATGGTAGAGTTTTAATGAAGTAAGGTGGAATGGAACAAATTTGGCTGTGCAGTACAGATTTTTATGAAAGACAAAATACTGCATGGAAACTGTCATTAGCACTGTATATTATGACAAAAAGGTAAGGAAAAACTAAATAAAAGTAGATATAATTTTTTACCAACACCACAGAATATGTATGGTAATCAGAATGCACCAGCCAACCAACTAATATTCTAACACCATCTATGTATGTACTAACTGGACTAACCATCTTAGCCCCTAAATTGAGCGGCAGTGCAAGAAGGGGGGTGCTGCATACTCGTTTGTTACTTTAATTCCATAAAAAATAGTCATTTGAAAAGACTCCAATTGGAGGCGCCGGGTATCGATCCCGGTACCTCTCGCATGCTAAGCGAGCGCTCTACCATCTGAGCTACGCCCCCTGGTGACTTAAATTTCCAATATTAGTCACAGTCTCACAGTACGTATGTGTATCTACTAAGGCTGCAGCGCCTGAGGCGGTTGCGTAAATCACAATGTTATCTTGATGTAGAAACACAATCGAGTTCGTACTGTAGCAATACAAATGTCACGTTCATAAACATTCATCGCTGCTGTTGCAGTTCTATGCATCTAATATCTGATTTACCATAAATTCAAATCGTGTGTTACCACAAGCCGTCATGTTTTCATTTTAGTTATGAATTCCTGGTGTAAGACGTTATTGGTTCACATGTATCAACAGTTTGCGGACCGAAGGTAGGTAATAACTACTTATGGCCGATAAAAGAACAGACGAGCTATATGATGGTAAGTCGTTACCATCGACTACAAACGGCATTAACACTAAATGCATAACCAATGCGTTTTCTGCAAAAAATTTATGTAAGTATAATGTGTGTGACCACGACCACGAGCATCAAATATGCGTTTACAACCGACAAGGTTTATCTTACAAATACTTGATATTCTTTCTTTACAATCGAAATATGTTACAGATGTTCGTGATTGATTTCTAAGGAAGACGACAATGACAATGCAATCAGGAAAACAAAACAAAGCGGTATGTAGAGCTGGTTCACTTAATAACAGTAGTAACTGTTCGGGGCCTTTGTACATAAAACTTCAAATAACAACGCCCATTTAATAACATCTTAACAGCCTAAGTACATCACATAATTATGTATATGTATACCTATCTATCGTAATTCTCTTGTTCGTGACATGTCAAAGGCAGCATGGGTAGGGAAGTTTGACTTAAACGGGCATCTGCCAAAATGCAGAAAGCTCCAGACAGACCAGAGTTATGCATGTAAGACGAAGCTACATAGTTCCAACTGTAAATCCAAGATTGACAAATACATCTGTAAATCACACTGAAATTAAACGTGATACTACACAACTATTAAAACTTAAATTAATGGTATAGGTAAAAGTGAAGTCTATAACAAAATGACATATGGCAATCAAAATAAAAATGCAAAAGGATTCCAATTGGAGGCGCCGGGTATCGATCCCGGTACCTCTCGCATGCTAAGCGAGCGCTCTACCATCTGAGCTACGCCCCCTGGTGACAGTATTTACGAACTTGTCGATACCATTCCACGCACTTAATTATTAGGCCCGAGGCGTTGCGCAAAACTGGAACACGCGACATTGGCAATACAACCGCATTATCCCTTTCACTTTGTTATAGCCATTATGGCCATTATAGAAAGTACATTAAACCAAAATATTTTTTTAACACGGACCCTGATAACCTCAAGATAACAATGTGCTGCTATCTATCCTTATATTCAGAGGCAAGTAAATAGAGGTGTTTATAAGTTAGTACATCCGATGTCATAGAATTCATCGCCGCTTGACATCAGATGGAATTGTTGTTTAACATTAAGTTATCATAAGTTAAAAATCTATTAAGGACAATCTACATAATTATGTACAGTGTTAGCCTGGCAAACACTTATTTGGGCCACAAAATTTACTATTCCACCTAAAATATCACCTCTATGTTCTACATTATAAATAATGATATAGCTGTCAGACCTAATATTCTACAAGAAAGAATTACGTCCATTTAGTGGGACTAGATAAGCATTATTCATGGTCATCGGAATAAGGGTGACGTTGCGTGAGAAATTGCTAATCGATGCGGTTTTCTGACGAGCCGGTGCCGAGAATGCGGAGATATGTCGACTCAGCCGACGGACGCGGGGGATTAATGGACATGTTCTATTTAAACACTAGATCATACACACCCACGCCTTTAATGAACACGAATTTATCGATATGAAGGCCTAAGCAATGCGCAGTTTCTCTCGTGTATCTACAGTTTATGAATACCTGGTCATAGAAAGACGCCTCATAAAAATATTGTAATTAGTCCTGTGAATTTTTTGACGTGACAACGTTACGTTTTATAAATCGATATACCCGGCTGCACGCACGAAAAACATGACGTCTATGCGTCGTTATCTGACGTCATGCTCGCTCTGAGGCGTGATGAGGCGTCCCATGTAATGGTGCGTACAGACTATGTAACAAAACATGTTATAAAACATTGTTTAATAACATGTTTTACAAATGTGGACGCTATGTGTTACAAAAACAAGTTATACAACATGTTATAAGTTTGTGCAACAATATTATATAACTTTTGCGCACGAGTTAGGTACCTATTCATGCCTTGTTATATAACATTGTTATACAACAATGTTAGATAGTGTGGACGTGTTATAAAACAAAAGTTATATAACATGTTGCATAATGTGTACGCACCATTAAGCTTGAAGTGCAAGCGAGAGCGCGGAACGAGCGACAAAGAAGCACAATCGGCCTTTGTCAATGTAACTCTGACGTCTCTTTAGTTTTGCTTTTTATCGAAATTATTTATAACCAGCCAGGTTTGTTTTGACTTGTTTGTGGCACATTGACATGACATAATATGCACAGACTAGCTAAAGATTAATGTTTCGTTATACCTACGGTATGCAACGACTAGTCTTTTTGGTAAAATATTTAATAAAGGTTTTTAACTGCAATATAACAGTAAATAAATTATAACTAAGTATTCAAAGATAGTTTAGGATGACTATTAGTGATTATGCTACCATTCCATCAGTATTTTCTTAAGACGTTGTCACATTCAACTATCGTCAGTAAACCGACTTTACAGATAACCAATTTTTTATTATTTTGTTTGACTCAAAAGGTAAAAAAACTGCCCGACACCTTAATAGTAAGGATGGCGGGCATCCAATATAAGTAATCACGTAAAATGTGTAAGTATCACAAAAGCCATTTGGATAAAAGTATTTCACGTCGTCGACCAAGAAGAATACAGTAAGGTTTGATCAGGAACTCCAATATTAGAATCGTGTATGGGATTAATATTTATATTTGACAGTAATTGATCTTAGAAGAATTTAGGTAGTCTTAGAAGGTTTTCTTTGACCAATATGTTTACGAATAAAATTTCGTATAAATTAGCTTGTAAAGAACCTAGCAGTCCTAGCACCCTCATAAAATAGAGTCGTTCCATTAGTCAATTGGAGACGGTATCTGTAAGGGATATTAGTTCTCACCCACTCACAATAGGACTGAATTATACGTTGGAGTATAATATTGTCCAACAACGAAAGTCAAAGATCCTTTGCATCATTAATATAAATAAATAAATAAATAAATAACGCTACACACTCATAGCCCCACACTAGGATTCCCTGTGTCGTGGGTGCCATGGACAACACACAAGACAAGGACACACACCCAGACCGAGAACGGAAATTTAAACTCATCATTCAAATTTCCGCCTCGCTGGGAATCGAACCCAGGACCCTCGGAACAGCGATCCGGTGTGTTAACCATTGCGCCATCCGGGTCGTCAATTAATGTGACAGTACTGTGCGTAGAATCATTTCTTGACAAACAACTCGTAATGTCAGATGCAATGATCGGGCTCTGGAAATGGTCGGTTCATAGAACCGTAGATACATCGTTAAAGTGCGTTGGCCATATCGATTACGAACAAAATAATAATTATGTAGGTAATTTTTAAATCCAAAAAGGTTCCAATTGGAGGCGCCGGGTATCGATCCCGGTACCTCTCGCATGCTAAGCGAGCGCTCTACCATCTGAGCTACGCCCCCTGGTGACTCAAGTCTCCGATGTAGGTTTCAATATGCGCTAAGGCTGTAACACTTTTTTTTTTTTTTTTTTTTTATGGAATTAAGATAGCAAACGAGCATGCAGTACCACCCTTCCCCTGCCGCCCATAACAACTGTGACCGACCTAGAACTAGACTCAAAGGGACTAGGATGGTTAGTCCAGTTAGTAGATGGTGTTAGAATATTAGTTGGTTAGTTTGTTAATAAGTGCGAGGACAGGGTATGTTAGTGATAATTAGTCCTGTTAGTTAATGTTAGTGTTAATGTTAATGTTAGTGTGGTAGTGGTAGCCTTAACATTGGTATTTAATATTTCGTAAGTACATGACGTCACGCCATGTTTTATTTCGCTACTTGCTTTTACTTGACAGTGTTACATTACGCAGCTTAGGTCAGAACTGATATTTCAGTAATCTCGCAAAAAAAACATCAATAATATTTAAATCTGTGCGTGCGGTTTAAAAATTAAAAAGATGTGTAAAACGTGCATAGCAAATCTTAATAAACTCCTAAAAGGTAGCCAACTGGCACTTAGCCAGCAAGGTGAAACATGGACCTAGTCTTTTTAAGAAAGCACCGAAACCAACAAAATAGGCGACGTCGATAAATGTATGAAAATGTTAAAATATTGTAATAGGCATAAAACAGGGTGTATCAGTGATACATAAATGAATAAAAGATTTTGACATTGAATTTAAGCCATAAAGTACTTAATTTGTTATTGAGCGATAAAATTGGCACCGACAACTTTGTTGTTGTAATAAATCATGTTGATCACAAGTTATCTGATAAAAGTTATAAATGGAACGTGATTATTCAATACCAATGTGACGTTCACTTAATTTACTAGAGTAGTTTTATCGTAAAGAATTACAGGGGGCGTAGCTCAGATGGTAGAGCGCTCGCTTAGCATGCGAGAGGTACCGGGATCGATACCCGGCGCCTCCAACTATTTTTGTGTCATACAATAAAATATCAATAATCCAAAATTACATGTTAACTGCGCAGTAATAAAAACACGCATAAACAAAAAAAAACAATATTTGTTATTTCGATTACAGCAAGAGCGTAGAGGCTTTCTTTACCCTTGTTTTTTTACATACATACTTTTATGGCGACAACAAAAAAAGCTAAAAGACGATACAAGCGTCTTCTGCTACCCTGGTACTCGTGTGAATATTGTATTACCCCTTTTCGTAGACTACTACTGTTACTTTCAACCAAAAAGCTGTTAAGAAAGAGTAAGTAAATAAAAGTCGACTAAATAAAACGATTTTAACAAAAGTCGCCTTTATCCGTATTAGTACAAAACCTACGATTAAAAAAGAAGTCAGAAGGGAGTAAATTACGTGTAACTGTTTATATTTTCTTCTGCCCTAGTAATTGTGGGAACCAATGCAACCCTTTTGATGCAAGTAAAGTTTTTTTTTATTATTTATAAACAGAATCGGAATGGAACGCAAGTAAGTTGAATTTAAACAACAAATTGGTTTGAAATAACAACCATACATTTTTATAAAATTTTAATTCATTTGTATTAAAATTAAAAGAAGTTTTTAAATATAACGTTGCTTTTTACGCATCACACAAAAGATCCCCTATGATAATTATGGATGTCTGAATATTTTCAGATCTACTAATTTACCAAAACGTGAACGAGGTCACAATACATTTGCATATTAAAATAAAATGTAGGTCAAACGTACGACGCGTCTTTATTTCGCTTTTAGCCTTTACCAGTTGAGCGCATATCACTGAAAGGTATACGAACAGAGCTCAGTTCAGATACCCCATTACAAACTTGCTCATTTTCACCTGGGGGCACATTGACCCGGTTTCCTACTGCGAATGATAGCGCGGAAAAATAAAAAGACTGAGAAATCAACGGAGAGAGGTACTAGGCAACCATAGGAATACAATAGGTGCGCGGCAGCGACACGGTTTTGATGCATATCGCGAAGTGTACGCGTATGTTATTATGTCACCTTTGGCATCCTGGGGATCAGGGGTTAGAATTAATATTACCGAGTGCAATGTGTAAAAAACTATTTAACATTTCAGTGTTACTCTGAGCTCACTATATTGCTCCGTCATACATCGTACATTTAAGCACAGTTAAAGGAAATATTTTTCTATAATTTGTCTGATCGATGGGCTTCCGTACGCAGATTCGGTATCAAATTCTGAACTGCAGCAACCCGTATTAAAACTACAACATCCATTTAAGTGAAATGCGAAATATAAAATACGTTTTACTTCTTAAAGCATGCAAGTTACTTAAAAATAAACATGAATCGGATATAAAATGCGGGCTTTCAATGAAAAATACACCGTTCGCATTCACGGACGAAACATACCGATGAAAATCACCGTGTCATTTTTTTTTTGATATCGGAACGGTGAAATTGCTGTAATTCCTCTCTATGAATACTTGGTAGTTTTAAGCTGTTGAACGGTTCAATGGTACGAGTTTTCATACGAGTATAACACAAAGCAAATAACAGATTATTTACATTTTTGAGGCAAGTCACTGTATGATTTATAAATAAGTTAATTTATAACTACTACTACCTGGACTTCAGACGCTTTACTATTCCTAAAAGCGTGAAGAGACAAAAACATCTCAAGCATCAAGAAAGCATACTTTTGGATCCCTAGCATCGGGTGTTTACCCGTGGTCCCGTTGGTTTGTCCCGTTGACGGGACCACGGGTAATTTTAATTCCCCGTAGTCCCGTTGCACTAGGGGTTACACTTTTATCGAATTTTTCAACTTCTGATATCGATATAATGTTTGAACCTCCTTAGAATAAAATAAAAATCCATGATAACGGCATATTGGAAACGTCAAAAGAGCATTCTTTTGACTATACTAGATAGAAAAAAAACAGTTATTTACAGTATATTTTATTCAATCTTAAGCAAATGAAATTAAAATTATTTTATATGATTTTGGTGATTAAAAACATTTTTCGACAGTCAAACTACGCCATCGCTTCAACAAAGCTCTACGGTAAGTGATGTTGGAAGAAGGAGGGGTAATAAACTCCCAAGGATTTTTTTACTCTACACACACTACACTTATTCCTACTTAAGGCTATAATATAACAAAGCCATGTCCAAGGTGTTGCAGACTGTTTCGCTCACATAGCCTCATCATTTTCCTTCCTTACTAACTATTCACTATTACTTATTAACTATTTACTAAATATTTATTTATTATACTATATATTATAGTTAATATATACTTAAATCTATTTTATACTATTATATATTTTCCACGATTGTGCACGCTAAATCGAATCTCTTTCATTGCGTTTCCATTCCTGGGTCTACTGGAAGAGATTTCTTTAAGAAATAAGCAGACCCTATGTACAACATCACTTATATTGATTCCTATGCAGTGTATAGTGTACATGAAAAGTTAAATAAATAAATAAAATAAATATTCTCTAACACTTATGCTTCCTTTATATGATAGCTGAAAAACATATCTACACAATAACTGCCATACATAGGTATTATGTATATGGATATTCCTTAAAGAAGGTACATAGATTAAGTATTTTAATTACCATATTTTACCGCCAATCAGATTCCGACCTATTTTGTTTAATTACATTAGAATTTGGACATCACTATTATAAGATCAACCTACTTAACCGCTAAAATAAAGCCGGTAAAATCTTCAAAAAACTGAACAAGTTTTGAAAGTTAAGAGAAAAAAATAAACCTAAAATTAAAGAAAATACACTTAAATTCCATCTTCGGAAAAAAATACAGAAGAAACAAAACTGAAAATGTTGAATTCATAACCCATGTACACATACATTACACTAATGGCTCATTAAGATTTACTAGTTACTGCCTGCAACTTTGTCCACGTGAGAGAGAAACAACGTCTGAATAACCGTAGGGAATGCAGGGAAAATTAAGCTCTCCATTGTGAGAAAAGATCGAAAGGTTCAGTGACGCTGCTGGCCACCAACCTTTTTTATTTTAATTAAAAAAAAGTATAGATCAGGGTATCAACATTTCAAGAAAATTTTATAATATATGGGATAATTTAATCGATAAAAAGTATCCTTTGTCCTTTTTCCACGTCTACTCTATATCTGTACCTCATTAAAATTCATCTGTATTTCATTAAAATTTCCTCGTGCAAAGTTAATATGTCCTAGAACTGGGACCACGAGGAAGCAAGGTATGCAATCATATTGTATCTCCACTTTGGTCGCGTTTCTGTTTGCGCGTGCATGTATGTGCGTTTGTGATTAACAGACATCTTAATCAGATGTGGTCATGCTTAAATTTATACACACGCGCGGGCACTCACACACACACACACACACACACACACACACACACACACACACACACACACACACGCACGTAGATATGTTTTAAAACATCCAGTTTTTCAGCTATCATATAAAGGAAGCATAAGTGTTAGAGAATAGTTAGTAAGGAAGGAAAATGATGAGGCTATGTAAGCGAAACAGTCTGCAACACCTTGGACATGGCTTTGTTATATTATAGCCTTAAGTAGGAATAAGTGTAGTGTGTGTAGAGTAAAAAAATCCTTGGGAGTTTATTACCCCTCCTTCTTCCAACATCACTTACCGTAGAGCTTTGTTGAAGCGATGGCGTAGTTTGACTGTCGAAAAATGTTTTTAATCACCAAAATCATATAAAATAATTTTAATTTCATTTGCTTAAGATTGAATAAAATATACTGTAAATAACTGTTTTTTTTTCTATCTAGTATAGTCAAAAGAATGCTCTTTTGACGTTTCCAATATGCCGTTATCATGGATTTTTATTTTATTCTAAGGAGGTTCAAACATTATATCGATATCAGAAGTTGAAAAAGTCGATAAAAGTGTAACCCCTAGTGCAACGGGACTACGGGGAATTAAAATTACCCGTGGTCCCGTCAACGGGACAAACCAACGGGACCACGGGTAAACACCCCTAGCATCGATCACTTGATCAATGATCGCTACAGTTTATTTACTGTTTACTTTCAAGTTCTAAATTCGGTTCTGATAATTTTAGCACTGAGGTAACATTTTTTGGTAAAAACCGATCACAGAATTAGAATTCTCAAATTTCGACCAAGTTCATTTCAAATTCCCCGAAATACTGTTAAAACCAGATTAGTAATAGCGTTATTGATTATACAACTAACTATCTTACAAATAAATTAAAGGCCTGTCCCGTATTTTGAGCTCTTAATTCCAGACAGTTCACGTTCACAACGTGTGGGTGACAGAGACAGCCGCGTCTTACAGGTAATAAGGCGCTGTCTCTGTCACCCACATGTTGTGAACGTGAACTGTCTGGAAATAAGAACTTATAATACGGGTGCTGTACTAATTATAATGTCCTGTCTTTTACTTCTTACCCTAAGGTTGTCTGGAAGAAATCGCTTTTTAGCGATAAGACCGCCTTTTGTATCACATTTTGTACAAAATGTCTTATTTTGTTGTGTCATGTTGCTTTGGTGTACAATAAATACCTAATGTTAGGTTGGTTCATCGATCCAAGTCTTTAAACGTTATTTTTAGCTTATCAGTTTCGCTCGTTGGCAAATAAAATCTTGTTTTTATTTTCCAGAATCATCAAGATCCTCACAAGGTACTAGGCTAACATAAAACAGGAGAATGTCTCACCAGCCACGACGGTCTCGGCGCGGGGCAACCTCTGCAGCACATGGTGTATGAGCCCGACGTCGGTGCACGCCTGCAGGTTGCGCACGCTCTTGCGTAGGATCGCGATGAACACCGACCATATCTCCGCCTGGAACAAATGCAACCAGTTTCAAATTGGAATAATAAAGACGGTTTTAAATCATAAAATCTAGAAGTCCGGGAACTACATATAATAAACCTTAATACTCGTATTGATTAGAAAACTATTTTTTTCTATATACGTAGAATACAGTTATTTTATACTTAGCGTTGTGATCGCTTAGTGGAACTCGCCATATTAGAATAGAAGTCGTATTTAAATTAAAATTTCGAAAGCAATTCCAGTGTAAAACAATACTCACTTTTCACTAACAAAAATATTAATACAACAGCAGGTCGGAGAGCAAAACACTGCTTCGCAATTCGCCTCTGACTACTTCGGATCGCAATTAAAACAGCAATTTTAATGAAACGTCGAGTCAAGTACAGTTTTACGCTTAAATAATGCAATGTTTTATCCAAAGGCTGGGATAGATTTACCTAAGTGTAAATATACTATAGGCGCGTTAGGAAATTTTCATTTCGTTGGTATAGTTAAAAGCTATCTATCTGAATTTACCACTAATGGTTTTGAATACTTAAACTGAAGTACCTCCATCCTACAAGCTTAAATCCGTGGCGCTACTAATTTTGCCAGGGTAATTTTAATCTCGTAGTGTAAATTTGCGCGTACCAACCTTACTTCCATTTTTAATTCAACCAACGAAATTATTTCTCAGAAAAATAACATCTAAGGGTAAATATTATATTTTCTCCGAAGCATTGCAACAACACTATTTTTTTTTTCCGTAGCGCAGAAGCAGTGAGCTGCCACACTAAGTTGGTTTTAATTTATGCAAATGTAAATGTTGTGTCGGGCGCCCCGTGCCTGCCGCTTAGCCTGCGAATATTTACACTTTCAGACACTAGCATACGACGATGAAAACTTTACGAGCGAATTAGGGTTGACGGTTAATTTAATTAGCCAACAGATGAGAAAATATAAATGTTTAAACACCACAAGGTACGAACTCTATGTAACTCTTTATACTTCCTTCTGCCCTAGTAACTGTGGGAACTTGTTCAACCCTTATCATGCGAGCGGTTTTTTTAATGAAAGGAAGCTCTTACTAGGTAAGTCCAAAGTAATGGTACTTTGGTACATACTGGTATAGAGTGAACCTTAGGACAAACATACCTAGTATATTTTTACCCCAGAAATTATCCCTTAACGAAGTGTTAAGGGGAGAGTGCTGAGTGACATAATCTTTTCGTATAATGTCGATACCCTCAACTTTACTTGATTTTTTTAAATTAAAGAAGGTAAGTGAGATGACAGGCATCGTCAGTCAAACAATGAATCTTTTCGCATAATGCAATGGCGCGTTTAATTTTCCTCGCTTTCCCTACGCGTATTTTTACGTTGTTAGTCTCAAATGCGAGCAAGCCCACGGGAAAAACACTATGTAGGGTTGTGAACTAAAAATCTGCGCATTTAATTACCAACTAACTAAACCCTACTCTATTTAAATTCAACTAGCAGATTATTTTGTTCCTACCTTTTTTATCAATGCTTTATCGCGCTCTCTTTTTTCCAGATCATCTTGAACGATAAAAAAAGATTCGCACGAAGATTTTAATATTCCCAAGGACACCAAGGCTTCAGAACATCGAAGGATACAACAAACTTTTTATGCAAAGTGAGACAGCACGATAGAGAAACAGGATGGTATCTTAAATGCTACGTCGACAAAAAAATATAGAGAGAGAGGGGCTGGATACCAGATGGTATGTATACCTGCCATATTATATTTCATAATTATATAAAATTATAATTGAAGAACTCCTGCACAAAACAAATAAAAGAAAACTGTATTTTCGTTGATGCATGTTAGAATAACAAATTAATACTTATTTTTTAACTACAAAAATAGAATATATTGAACTGTTACAGAGAAAATAGAGCCTGAGTTACAGGTTTCTATTTTACCTACTACCAATTTATTTATGAAAATAATGACTATTATTTTTCATCACACCTATTCGAAAAAGACGACTTGGTTCGGACTTACGGGGTTCCAAAGTTGCTGTTTTCTATTCAGCGGGCGGGAATGAATTTTCATACAACTTTTCCTGCCGGCTAGATCTTTTCCGTCCTATTTTGAATTTAGAACATTTTAGTATTTTGCGCTAAAGAAATCGAACGCAAATATTGTTTGAATAAAGAATGTCTGGTACGACGCGAGGGCCCCGCCAGCTGAATAATAAAAAAAGAAATCAAATTAAGATTTCGTTTTCAAATTAAAATTAAGTTTTCGTGCATTTTTACGTATTATTTTCTATTATAAATATATATTATTTTCTCATAGTGGGTGATGAAAAGTAGAGTGTATCACTCGGGTGCAAGTATATTTTTGGCTCGGGCGACGTACTTTGAATCCCTCGCTACGTTCGGGATTCTACTAAAGAATCCCTCGCTACGCTCGGGATTCTACTCTAGAATCCCTCACTTCGCTCTGGATTCAAAAAACGCCCTCGCCGAAAAATATTACTTTGCACCCTTGTAATACAATCTACTATTTAGCGCGTTAATCCTCAAGATACAGACAGATAGGTAGAGTTTGTGTTACTATGCAAAAGGGTTAATTTGTGGCTCTACTACTAGGATACCATAAGTGTGTAGCGTGAAATTATTTTAATTTACGTTTCATGCCGAAAAAAAATTAAATAAATAGGTATTTGATATAAATGCTACACGAATAGTGAGTGAGTGATTATCGAATTCGTTAAAACAAACAAAATAGCAGTTTCTTTGTACGACGCCATATAAGAAACCTATCTTCACTTTGTTGACGAACTTTATTTAAAATCGCATAGTACAACACATGCACAGTAATCTCCCATCTATTCCCACGTTCACCAGGGTGTCAGAAGTTAATCACAGATATTTGAAAATTTCTACGGATATGAGAAAAGTTCTACGGAATACTACCGATAAACGTCAAGTAAGAAGAGTTTCAAAATCCATAGCAAAAACCACACCTGATGATTGATTCCTTACGGAAAATGTACGGAAATAAATTCAATATAATTCTGACCATGAAACAAGTATAAATTCTTCTTCTTAAAAAAATCTCCACGTCGCGTCGCAAGTGCTACCTACTTGGCAATTTGTTTTGAATTGAAAATTCTATTTTATCTGTCCTACTTGATTCACAAAAGACTCACAGCAACTCACATCGATTCCCAGGGTCACCAGGGCTTCAGAAATCATCACAGATTTTCAAAATATTCAGTGTCATTTTGTACTTGACAGGTAGGTACAAAAATTTAACGACAGATGTGAAGCGCAACAAGTAATTTTTTTCTTACACAAATTCACAGCAACCCACTTTCATTCCCAGGCTCACAGAGATAGAAATCCCCAGGTAACAAAACGACTGGGATACCGGTAATAAAATAATATCCTGATGATATATTTGAAAGTATACGAAGTTAATGGTTTTATGTTAAATCAGACATAATGACATAATTTAGGTGCACCTCGGTAAATTCCAACCAGCCGACCTTAGTTTCAGAAAGCAGTGGCGTATCTCTCAGCAGAATATAATATTATATTCCAACACTTTCCTCGATAGAAATAGACAGCTGATGCCCGAAGTTTAAAGATGTACTATGTAAACGTAATGTATTGGATTATAAAATGTATTGGAACCCAATTTTGAGTGAGGAATAATTAAATAAGTTACCACTGCCTAATAAAGATTATGATGATGATTTTTTCTTCACAAAAAACACATGCAGTATAGATCTCAAAAATAATGAATGCCACCAAGGAAACAGAAACATGACGTAGGAATAGGAACAAAAGGCAGCTGTAATTTCATTACTTTCTGCGGCCGTTTGCGAAACAATCTCAGCGAGATTAAGCGCAATTCACTTGCCGCCTTCGAGGAATGTCGAATAAAAAAATATTTGCAACTTCCCAAGGAAACGGCCACCTCGCCCTAGCCCTGAAAATGGAGTTTGGAAGAGAACATTTGCAAATAAAGGCGCGTAAAATCCGAGCATAATGCCCGGTGGCTTAATAAATCTGGGACTTTTACGACTGTTAAATAGCTTTTGAATAAATCTTTACTACCATATATTATAGGAAACTTCTTTCACATCACTCCGGATCATCCTACAGGGTGTCCTCAGCTTCATTTTTATATTAATATTTGTGAAATGTGAAACGATTTTTTTTCATCATAGGTATCTAAGTGTTGACTTTCCTAAAAGCAGGTAATTCTTATTACCTACTCATTAGGTTCACTTTAACTGTGCACTGTGTGGGGCGTAAGTACCTAGGTAATCATGAGAAATAGATTAATCTTTAAAATAAATTTACCTATCATAGATGTCTTCTCTGGATCCAATGTAAATGTAATGAGTAACTTTTATAAGTAGCTACAGTTGATACAATGATATTGTAGAATTTTCAAATAGTAGATCAAGTTCATAGTGGTATTTCGCAAGTATTATAGTTACAATATCAGTAACTTGAACTCCTATTGTTTCAGTATCACTTGATCATAAAAGTCAAATGGAATATCGTAACGTACGAGAAGCGTCAAAAAATGTCATAAAACACAGCGTTGTTAAAGAAGCAGAATTTGAATTATTTCGAACAACGTATAAAACTTTTACCAACGCAATTACTTCAACGTACTCGCTTTAACGCGCGAACACTGCGTGCATAATAAAGCCATCAAACTTCTCGGTTGTTCAGAGTCGACTCGTACCAACATACCAGCACATTTGCACGACAAAGCCGTTTATACACTACCAAGTAAATAAACGTAGCGCCATTCATATCTACTCGGAGAGCACGTACTCGGCTTTATAAAACTTTGACCGACATAATAACGCCAACGCTCTTAATCCGCCGTCGCTGTTGCATAATAAAGCGCGGCGACACGCCGTCAAACTTACTCGTTTCCACCCTAACCCTGTTCACGGTGAAACGAAACTGACACATGATAATGCAGCCATGAACTGTTCTCACTCGCTACCTGCTGACACAAGTGTTTTTATTATGCAAGTGACTATACAAATACGATAGTTTTACATTTTTTTGACAAAGTACTGTAATCTGATAATACAAAGTTTTGGTACTGGAAAACCAATAAGATAAAGCACAATGTAAAATGTTACATACACTTAATTTTAATAATATTCAAACGTACTTTGTGACAGCCGGTAAACATTTAACGTCCGCCTTCAAAATAATGCTAAATATCAGAACTACATGACTAAGTATTTCGTGTAACATTTAAATGATAGGATAGATTTATTATAACTAACTACTAGAATGTGTAGTAAACGGAAATTCCTCTAATCAGTGATTTTCATCTACGAGTACGTACACCCACACAAATGTCGACACTGTGACGTAAATTACTACCTACACGTAAATTACTTCACATAAATACTACCTCTTTATTGCTAATTCCGTAACAAAGACGAATACGTCAACAAAATTTAGCGCGACATTCGACACTCTTTCACGCAAACACTTATGACTTATGACTTATCTAGACAATATAGCCGGTGCGCGTGTTCTACGTTTCACGGTATACGGGGCCGCTTCATGCATAATAATCTCGTCAAACTTCTCATACGTTTAACGCCGAGGCATTGGCACGACAAAAGGGGCGTCAGGCGCGTCGCGGTGCTCGCCTCATTATCCACGCAAACATCGACTTGTCAACATTGACACCACCCCGTATGAGGGAAGTGCCACCGCAAACTCCAGTTCGAATTATAATCACAAGTAATTTATGTCATTTACATAATTTATGTCCATTCAATGTGTGTTTTTGCAACGTAACTGGAACTGGGTCTATCTGTTTATAACACTCACTTACCTTTTGATAACAAAAATGACTTTAAATCATTAATTTTTGTTCGCTCCCGATGAGCATGGCGAGGTTAAATGAAAATGAAAAAGTTTTGCCAGGGAGTCGACAATGAGTTTACAGTCAATAAAAATAATCCATCACGCCCCATAACTCGATAGATTAGAGTTTGTCAAGATGAGCCGCATCATTGTAACGGCGCGGCGGATCGATGTCTTTTACCAAAACCTCATAAGATGATATAGCAAAAAGGTTCCATACTTTGTCTTAAAACCGTCATCCATCACGAGTTATGTCAAAAGGATACAGCTGAAAATAATATGGTTTTGAGTTCGATTCTAGGCCGGGCAGATACTGACGTACAAGAGTATTTATTAAATGTTTTTAACTAAACTATTTATGATGTCCTAATCATTGCGCTTGTTTATGCGACATGCCTTTTGGTTTTATTAATTCAAGGACATGGAATAAAACGTGGAATTTGTTAAAAACCTAGAACAACACCCCTGGGTACCTACATAAAGTATAAATTTACAAGTTCCCTTTAAAATTACTTAGAAAGTTGTGAATTATGAAGCGTTTCGGGAAGTTGTTAGAGCAGGGAGTGACGGACGGAGCGGACGCACCTTCCCCAGTTTTAATGGTTTTAATGCTGCGTTAATTTTTATTTTACGGAAGCTTTTATTTTAATGGTCTATTAATAAGATTTGGTTTCACGATAACTCTTGGCAAGGAAAAATTCAAGACGAAACAGCAGTCAAAAGGGTTTCTTGTTAGTCTTGTTAAGCTACCAACATTTTTAGAATTTTCATGCTTGTTATTTCTTGGCCATCAACGCGTTGGTGAGGCTTATTGATGGGCGGCGGTGTCTATTTTCGGATGGCCGTAGGTTTTTAAATAATTAGAAACAAATATAAATTTGAAAAAAAATCTCCTATTTAAAGTTTAAAGATGAAAAAAGAAAACCTATGTCTAAGTTTATTTGTTTGAAATATAAATCACATTTATGATGGGATGAAAATTTGTTAGAAAATAAGTCTAAAAATTATTTCTAACCGATAAAGTCTAAGCTATTTGTGGTAATAACATTTTGATAATTAAACTAGCGGCACGCTATGATGGCCGGTTTGACGTTTGTCCGCTCATGAAGTTCCGTATTAATTGATAACGACTTTGAAGGAAATAATTGTATTACTTTATTGACGATAGTGATGTGCAGAGATTCATAAATTTTATCGAATGTAGTTTTAGGTTTAGGACTCAAAATTTATTTATTAAATTGATTTCTAAAATGTATACAAGTGTAGAAAAATCAGTTTGCACCATTTAAGGGGTGAATGTACTTGTGAATATGAACAATTTTCACTATGTGGACAAACCTCTGAAATCGCAAAAAAATATCAGCTGTTTCATACAAAAGGTAAAATTTTTATTTTTATATGATATATACCACAACTCGGCATTTGGTTTTCTAAATTGAAAATTTTTAAAAATGGAATCTAATACGATCGTCACATAGGATCGCTGGCTAGCACAACTACTACCTCCGGCAAACTCGCGTCAATGCTCAATGCAAAACAAAGCAGTTTCGAATTGACGTTGCTTCGAAAAGTATAAACTGTCAGTGCAATGCGATTGTGATATAGTTTTGACCTGGCTTTGGATTTCAAATATTGATACTGCATTACTGTTGACCCTTGCTCGTTAATTTGGACTCTGTTCAAGCCCTTTGTTGTGGATTTCGTCGATATGACCGAACGTTATGAACGTCGATATGAACGAACATCACTGTTGTAATGTGTCAAACCGGCCATCATAGCGTGCCGCTAGTGTACCTCAAATAGTATAATTTCAACGTACTTAATCTCAATAAGTTAAATTAATTTAAAACGTTTTAAATTATGCTCGCTATCATGTAACCTCAAACAACTATCAAAGTATCTGGGGGCAAAGTAACCAAGCAGGCATTGTATAAACTCGGTATATTTCAAATTTCATTTAATTTGAACCAGTAGTTTAAGAATCACAACGAGTTTAAGTTTCTTATTTTTGTCACTCACGTACTCAAGTTCTCACGAATTCACGCTCACATACTCACTGACTGACCGATCATCAAAAGTTTAAGGCACTTCTATAGCAGACATAGAAGCTTCAAAGGGGGATGCCCATTATTGGCCATAAAATGCACTGAAATAAAATTATGTTGAAAAAAAATATATTTAAAAAATATAATATATGTGCGTATAATATTTCAATATACGTACGTTCAATTTACGTAACATTGTGTTACAATAAAAAGTAATGGAAATTATTTTAATAAATATTAAATTTATATTTTTACGTCAATCTTTTTATTGTTAGTTGTTGCCATCATAAAAACATTCTGCCGGATAAAATTATATCGTAGACAAAATTCAGTTATAATAAAATGTTTACTTGCTGTCTTAAAAAACACATTTTCTAAAATAGTTTCCAATCCAATTAATTGTTCATACTATTATAACTAAATATCCGTTTCATACACAAGCTCAGGAAGCATTAATAATGTCGAAAAAAAGAGTAAGCCCACCACTACACGCACGGCACGAATCACCACCGCAAGTGTGTAACCCTTTCATTTAATGACATGCGTCAAGTACCAGGACCTCATAAATGAAAGGCAATTTACTACGAGATGTGAATAGAAAGAATGGACAACTTTTGTGGTTTTTTTTTCGGAGTCGAAGTTTATACCAATAAACAAACTACCGCCCTACTACAGGGACCCATCATTTTTTAAAATAATATTAAATATAATTAATGTCTAAATACAATGTCAAGGGGACAATATTGCAAATCAAATCAAATGGAAGAAATTCGCGAAATTATAAAAAAGATGTGTTGGCAAAATGTCTAAAGAGTTAAGTTTGTTCCACTTTAGCACCAGGGCGTTATAAGTCCGGAGGCGGTGAAATCTTCTCGGGTCTCAGAAAAAAGAGAGCAAAGGCTCGTTGTAGAACAAAAAATGTGTGCCACAAAAGAGATGCATTGATAGTCCCGTCTTCGTTTCTGTTAAACAAAAGCGTGAACAAAAAAAGAAAAGTCAAGTTCGAGCTTAAGTACCGGGCTATTAAACTGACGTTGAATTTTAAAACAAAACTACTTTTGTGTTTGCCGTGTAACGACTATTTTATGGGAAAGCTATGTACTTAAATTATAGACGATTTTTATTCAATATGCTCTTTAAAAGTAGTTTACAGTGGTCACACGTCACACAGTTGATTTAATGAACGTAACTAACGTAAAAGATGATTTAAAATAACTATTTAAAAAAAAACCTTAAGTTAGCCTTGTAATAATCACCACTTTGCTTTGCTGTATTTCAATAAAATATTACTCTTTGAGATTTCACTTCCGCATTCAATTATAAAATTAGAAGAATTGGCCCCTTTGCACCTAGCTAATTAATTTTCTTTTCTTCTTGAGTCCTTTTTTAATTAAGTAAACAAAGTCATCACATAAGTACGATATAAATACCAGGAAAAAATAACATACCTGCAAGCTGGGCGGACAGTGGTCGAGCAATTCCAACATGTGCTGTATGTTCTGTGCATCTTGGATCACGAAGTTTAGCTCCATGTCGAACTCCCCGCCAACCAGCTGAAACAAAATCGAAAAGCACATTACATTTTTGTAAACACGTACTTTGTTAATTCACGGTATGAGTAAACAACGAGATTAAAACATAATTTCACTGGGGGTTTCGCAAACGAATTAAATAGCCGCGATATATTTTGGAAGAGCTCGTCGTAAAATAAAATTTTCCCACGGTGGGCGATAAAATTAATTTAGAAGATAAAGCTTAAGCAGTTACCACGCCTATTTCGAATTTTAGTGTTCTGGTTTTTGCCGTGAATAAAGAAAGGCGCGGCGTGAATGTCAGATGTTCATTGACACAATACATATCGTACTCGTAAGTACAAACATTTTTCAGTTACTGAAATCATGTTGAGTTGACTTTATAGTCATGTCATGGACTACATTATATTGTGAAATGCTGTTAAGGTGAATATTTGAACAACGTTATTTTAAAACACTTGATGTAATTTCTTCTAATACCTTCTCCACTTTTGACTTTCTAAAATATGATCCTGCCGCGGATTCTAATTAAATTTAATTTTTATTGTTTAAGCCTCAATGTTTCTAGTTCAACATCTCGACGTAGGTAAGTACATCGTTTAAGGTACAGTTTGTTTTCTTAATTTTTAAAAATGCCTCATATTTAAATTCTTAAAGCATAAGTTTAAAATTAATAACCTTACAATTAGTATACAGAAACTTAAACAAAAAGTATAGCTGAAGATTTCTTGTCGCAGTGTGTTCAATTGCAGTAGATCGGTAATTCCAGCCGGCTCAGTCAGTCCGACGACGCTTGTTATCGATGTTTTATCCTGTTACAAACAGTGTCCATGTCAAGGGGCTGATATTTCCTGACTACAGCGAGACAACTAGTGACATACGAGCTTTATAACAAACAAAGTAACACGATATTTTATCAGACTCATTACTTTGATCTGAAAATACTTGATTTGAGGCCTTGATAATGAGGCTTCAACACATTATTTAGGCCCACTACTGAGCTCAAGTCTCACCTCAATATACACCTAGAGCATATTCCACTACGCTGCTCCAGGGCGCATTAGTGGAGATGTTACTGGCCCTGGACTAGGTTAAAGACTGCATTCCACCGGTAACAACCAGGATAGATTGCTTTACGTGCCCTCCGAAGCACGAAAGCGCTTAAGAAGTTGTTGCCACTAGCGGTTACTCATCCTACCACTAAGGAAACTTGTCCTAAGTTAGGACAAGTTTCCCAAAGCGAAGCGAGGCCGGTTACCTATACCAGTTCAATGTATTATTTTAGATTTAGACGTTAAGTTCAGACTACAATTTCTCGAATATACAAAATATTGGTGGCTAGTGGACTTACTCTGGAAATAGGTAAACATTCGAAGAAAAAATCACCTGTAAAATGGAACTCAGTCCAGCAGATCTATTAGGTCATTTATTTACGAAGAGTCATTCAACCAAACGACCTTAGGTCGAACGTTCATCAATAGTTTACTTGCCTAACTTGCCTTCGGTTTCGCCGGGTCATTTCTTTTAAATAGGCCAAGCGTTTTCTGACCGACTGAAATATTGGCCGCGCCTTCAAAAGCCAGCGACACAATGGGGTGTTGTCCCCGTCGTGTTCCACGGACATTCAATTTGTGCGATCGGTCAATCTCCGTAAAGCCTATGTGAACCTGGTACACTGTTCTTTTGTATTCGTCAACAATAGAATCAGCAAAGAACATGAAATTAAACTACTAAATTATTCTAATCACATCCAGATCGCATTCATTATTGCCATTAATTCATATTTTACTAAGTATACAGATGCGTGTGTTTGTTATTAAGCAATATTAAGCAAATTAAGCAATAATATTATAAATGTGAAAGTGTGTTTGTTTGTTTGTTTGTTTGTTGTGACTCTTTCACGTCGCAACATGGCTATTTTATGGTATGGTTTATGTGTGTTGGGATAGTTAGGAGGGTGGAGAGTAACGTAGGCTACTTTTTACCGGAGTAATGTAGGCTACTTTTTGCGGAAAAACATCTCATTCGCATGGGAAGATCCATGTTTTGTTAGTTGCTAGATATTTAGTTCCGGAGTTGTTAATAGATGGCGTTAGTAAAATTCATTTGAATCACGCTATCAAATACTACCTGCTATGAGATGCCTACGGGTCCCAAAGCGAAGCGCGGACGGTTCTCTAGTTAAGCAATAATTGTGCAATCTTATACTTGTAAGTATGTATGTAGGTCTAAGCGACACTGTGTATGTCCAACTTCGAATAGCTCAACGCGCTAAAAATGCACGTTGGCTACATTTGCGCATTAATGTATTCAAGCACTCCATTATCGTTATTCCCGTGGTTGTCCCGTTCTCGCTAAAAGCAAAGTAGATATTACATCCTTGTCGCGCTATATCGTGTCGTCTCGCTCATTTAGTGCATCATCATTTAGTGCACTAAATTAGTTAAAGATCTTTGTCAAGAAAACCGACACCCAATTTAGCGCTTAACGTTTTATGCCATTAATAATGCCGCATACAAATTATCGCGTTAACATGTTGGCCACATTTGCGTATAACTGTTAAATTTAGTGCTTTAATTAAGGTGGTTAGGGGCAGGTGTAGCCGTAGTGATACAAAATAATCATATACACAACGAAACAGGAATAAAATTATTGTGTGACTGCCATCGGTTTCTTCATGATTACCGAAACATCGTAGAAATTCAACTTAGCGCGAACCACGTCGCTATAACAATTTTTTATAATTCAAAATTATTTCGCTTAAAAATTATGTTATGGGATTTCACATTCAAGGTACTAGGACTTTATAAAACGGAAGCAATGTTCCCCTCAGCTGTATATTTTTCAAATGCCATGGGTTTGGGGCGTGTCTTCAGTCCCTTACAAACAACGTGGTGTAAAAGCGACAGAAAGGGATGGACAAAACTCATATTACATTGTACTCTTCTAACAAAGCTCGTTTTCTAAACAACCCTCAAACGAAAGCTTGACAAACAATAGTATTTCTACCCTTATGGTGTAAGTGTACTAGGCGATGATAAAAATAGAAGCGTTAGATAAGGGGTGGTAGTGTGGCTTTATGGTGGTCGCTTTGTAAAGGGCGACCCGCCTTATTAGCAGCTGTTCGACGTGATAATTTTGAACTCAACGACTGAATGTAATTTTATCAAATGCAAATTCAAACAGTAGGTAAATATAACATTTTACTCGTAACTTTAATCTAAAAAAATGTATAACATTCAAACAATTTTTACAATTTACGTGTTCCAAAATGTAATGTTAAATTAATTAAAAGACTAAAAATACGCGTTTAGAAAATTAATTTCACAAATAAATTAATTAAGGCACAGACGTCACAGTGGTGATTGTTAACCGTTAAGGAGTTCACTTGTCTGGAGCCAATTCTGAACATAATTACGAGTATGTAGTGTTCGGTGAAGCCGCGCATTTTCAACGGACCTTTCTCTGTGCAAATTTTAAAGGAAATCAAACTTATTCAATTTTAAAAAAATGAGGCTGATAGACCCTGCCTGTAAACACAGATCTATATATGCGTGTTGAAAAAGTATTTTCATCCCACCTATTCGAAAAAGACGACTTGGTTCGGTCTTAAGGGGATCCAAAGTTGGTGTTTTCTATTTAGCGGGCGGGAATGAATTTTCATATAACTTTTCCTGCCCGTTATTTAAATAGCGGGCGGGAATGAATTTTCATATAACTTTTCCTGCCCGTTATTTAAATAATAGTCGGGTTAGTCGGGTTAGTCGGGTTAGTCGGGTTAGTCGGGTTAGTCGGGTAAGTCGGGTAAGTCGGGTAAGTCGGGTTAGTCGGGTTAGTCGGGTTAGTCGGGTTAGTCGGTTTAGTCGGTTTAGTCAGTTTAGTTAGTTTAGTGACTGTGACAGTATTATTCCTGAATTTGAGGCGCCTTTTATTTTCTCATAGGGGGGGATGAAAAGTAGAGTGTATCACTCGGGAGCAAATATTTTTGGCTCGGGCGACATACTTTGAATCCCTCGCTACGTTCAGGATTCTACTAAAGAATCCCTCGCTACGCTCGGGATTCTACTCTAGAATCCCTCACTTCGCTCTGGATTCAAAAAAGCGCCCTCGCCGAAAAAATATTACTTTGCACCCTTGTAATACAATCTACTATTATTTTACTGTCGACCTGACCCAGACGGAAACCATGCTAAGAAAAGTCAAACAAACCAAAAACCAATTTTCAATATTACTAAACAATGGACACGCAGCCGTAGTAGCAGGAGTGCATAACAAAATAGAATACAAAATGCATGACATAAACTCTATATTATAGGCGTGGCTACAAAAACGAGACAGTCGATAAAGAAAGGGACGATGACATATCTCTCCCCTAGCTTTTAAATTTTTTATCCCCATTTAAATACAATAATATACCAGGGCTGTACAAAACTAGTTCTTGCTGAGCTCACTCACACGGGCGCGACGGTTCGTACATCGTACGAATGAGGGTAACCGCGTGTGAATTCGCCGCTAGAGGCGCTAGTGGAAAGTGAGGTCTGTCTGTCACTTCTTACTTGTCTGAATGTCACTTGTCACTGTTTATGTATGGGCGGGCTTTGACAGCAGGACCTCACCTCGACGGTGGCGCCAACTGGTGAGCACAAAACCGGTGACCCTCATTGACTGCATATCGGCTGCAGCCATAAATGCGCGCTTATTGGTAAATCAGATTAATTAATTTCTGCCAATAAGGTGCCAGCTCTCAGGTGAGGTATGTCAGATATCAGAGTTAAAATGCAACAATATTATATTATTACTAGTAAACCCGCCCTCGCTTCGCTTCGGGGAACCAGTCCCTTCAAAAATCTCTATAAATTTTAAAAAAATATGTTATTCCGATATCTAAGCTGCAAAGTTTCATGAAAATCCGTTCAGTAGTTTTTGCGTGAAAGAGTAACAAACTCACACACACACTCACTCACATACATCCTTACAAACTTTCGCATTTATAATATTAGTAGGACTAGTAGGAAGTAGGATCTTCGTTGTATTTACTAAAGGAATAAAGCAAGGTAGCTCGAAACATGCTTCCAAGAGTACAAGTACTATTTGAACCGTACGCTAAATAAGTTGTTTATCGACAGACAAGTAAGTTTCTCAGTAAGAAAAAAGTTCATAAGGAGCTCCAAGGTTTGTTTACAAGTTAAGGTAGAGATAATTAAAGTTTGTTAAGCGCACGGCTTAACAGTTAAACGCATCAGGGAAGGGTTCAGTTACCATAAAAAAAACTTTAATGCCAGAGGATGGCTCGGTAACGACGTAATCACATCATCGTCTGGCCTGCCTACTGCCAGCCGATGGGGGTTTAAACGCGATTACGGCGAAACGGTTCAGGGTTACCAACATGATAAGCTTCGTTGATAATCTCAGCTATACATATAATATATGTAGATATCAAAATCTCAAGAGGTTCTTTTGAGATCCTCAAACCCCGGAACTTTGAAATATGATATTCTAAGTTATTTATATCAATTATCATCATGAGTATGCTCAATGAATTAAATTATTGAACATAGTCATGATCATTTAAGATCTGCGTTCTTTTCTTTTAAATTGTATTTTAAATAACATGCAATGTTGGTTTTAATTACTTTTAGTAACAAAATAAACTAGATAAGTTACGTACCAGCCCTACAAACCGACACGGGCCGGTAATTCGATTGGATGGCCGGTTATCGCCGGCGCGTATATCCGGACTGCTCCGGTTATAGGCTAATGGTGTTGTCGCGATCCGATGGCCGATATCTCAGTTGATTGGTAAAATTAACTAGGTAAGTGAATTGTCTACTACAGATTATACGAACGATATAGACTATTGTGATGATGGCTATCACACTGGCTGCAGCAAGGACGATGAACTTCCCTATCGATAGGTTATTTCCCAAAAATAAACTTCAGCAGCATCTTTACACATTGTTTATTACAACGCATACACATTATTCTCTACACTTTATATTTAATTACCAATTAATTTTACAAGTATACATTCGGGCAGAACTTCGCCTTACAACTGTTACAAAAATAATGACCTGCACACCTTAGTTCGCCATATTTATATCCTACTCTCAACCCCACTTTTCAATTAAATCGGAAGTCAATAGCACTTATATAATCTCAAACAATAAATGAATTTATTAATAAATCGTAGGAATAAATTATTATACACAGAATTATTATACACACAACTATATAATTATTGTAATTAATAATTAATGTTGGGTTATATCGGGGTGCCGGAAGTAGAACTTTTAACACTCGGCCATCCTGCAACTGTCGTGTCTCACGGCGGTCATCATTAGGTCATCATTGCTAGTCTGCTCGCGTCCCGCTTTGTCACTGGTCTACGGCAGCATCTGAAATTGAAACACCGAACGAGTAACTGGTTCTTGTAATTACTGCAAATTTAATGGAGATTGAATGACAATCTTGTCACGTAGAAGTTCGCCATTTGTACTAAGTAATAAATATTAATCGGGCTTTTTTGTCAATAAAAGTTAAATAAAATAATATTTATTTTTCCTCGTGACGTTTGTATTCTCCTCAATCGCATTTTTTTCTGTTTATACAATTTTTATTTACTGTTTATATTTTTCTTCCAACACAGAACTTGATTTTTTTACAGTCTAATGTTAAGTGAAGCCCATCAAAATAGAAATCTGAAAAGTGCATTCAAATCGGATAAGCAATTCTAGAGGATTAGTGTGCACCAACCTACAGGCAAATAGACAAAATGGTAAATAAATAAAGACACACACATATTATTATAAATTTTTAAATTTGTTGCCATGTACAGAAACCGATCAGTTAAAGTTTATTAAGTACGTACAGGATAGAAAGCCAAACTGTATTTATTTATTTTCTCCCATTGCTATTAATGTAACTTACACAAATTTGATTTTATTTCACACAGCTTTAAGTTTGATGCACACAGCTTTGAGTTTAATTCACACAGCTTTGAGTTTAATTCACACAGCTTTGAGTTTAATTCACACAGCTTTGAGTTTAATTCACACAGCTTTGAGTTTAATTCACACAGCTTTTAATTTAATTCACACAGCTTTTAATTTAATTCACACAGCTTTAAATTCCATTCACACAGCTTTGAATGTATTTCACACAGCTTTTTAATTCAATTATACTGTATTTGTTTTCAGAAGTATGTAATGTTTTAATTTTGTGAATCGAGTAACTAGGTATGTACAATAAGACGAACGTTAAAAACTAGGAGCGACCATTTAGAAGCAAATTCAAATTCTTATGCGAACCGACTCCGTTTTCTCATAAATGCTAGGACGTCAAACGGGAAAACGCAAACAAATATATTTTTAACTATTTCCAAAAAAATATTTATCCATGACGTTATATATGATGGCTGTAATATATAATTATGTGAACTAGTAATAATAGTACATATGAACGTGTGTGTAATAAATGTGAACGTGTGGTTGGTGCATGTTATGATTGGTGAAAGATATTTATATAATCCTACGGCAAATACATACATATATGGAGTTTAATGGTTCTTTATGGATATATATTATTTATGATTATATCGGTGGAGTTTAATATATGGAGTTAATAACAAGGCGTAATAAAGACCTTATCAAATAAAATTATAAAATTAGGGTTAGTTTTTTTTTCTCTTATGATAAATTAATAATTGATTAATAAATGCCCATGAAGAAGTAATTTTTATCTTTCATGTTTTAATGCAATTGTATGTAATCGAAATGATTGTATTGGTGTACTTACATGAGATCGTAAAGTACTGATTATATTCTATTGTAGGTAAATTAAGATTTTCAATTATTCTTTTTTGTTTGACGTATGTTTAATAAGTATAAATAGTAGCATCTATTTATTCTATATAATATTCCATGTGATCATTTTATTTATGACTAATGAGTGATGTGTACTGCTGTAGGTAAGGGAAATGGATCTCCTATAAATTAAATTCTAATAATGTATTGTTGAAGAACCTTAACAAATGAATAATATAACGAGGTGATATAAGTGGAATAAATAAGCCAATACTTAATGTCTATGGAAAATAAAGCTAAAGTTATTATGTATGTTATATCAGCGAGGTTATTACCTAACTACATATAAATAAATCTTGTTTGTTTTAAATTTATGTTTCATTGTGTTGTAACTAAATATAACGTTTGAATTAATATAGGAACATAAATAAACAATTATTTTATTGAAATATTATTTACAGCATTAACATAAAGTAACACCTTCAATTGCGTATATACCTAATTACTTATTACTTTTTATTTATTTATTCCAAAATAATAACACTAATATTAGGTACAGGTGCTACGTCCTAATGCGTTAAGTGTATTTCATATAAATTTCTTAATAAACAGAGTAAAATTAATATCTTAGTAAATCATTATTTATCAATTGGCATAATTTAAGAGATAATTCGTGATGACAATAATTGTGTTGAATATTTAATACTTAAAACATGCGTTGTAAGTAATAAACCAATTAATTGAAAATTGTAATGTAAGTAGGTGTATCACAAACGAGTCTATGTATTAGGTTGATCGAGTTTGAATATTATTGTGAATAACGATACATAAATAAATTAATAAACCAAGAGCATAAGTGGATTGAACCCAAAATTTCCTTCAATAAATATGGTAACTGTAATCAAGACCATGAAATATACCGTGTATTAATTTTATTTCGGCACACATAGCATTATTTGACTTGAATTACTCATTTAATATTCATGACCCATGTATCAATAAATAATATGACTATTTTGTCAAATTCCCTCTTTCATGGGAAAGAGCCAATTAGCCATAGCTTTCGTCAATAGATACCAAATATAAGATACATATTTACATACATACATATAATACATAGATATGTTAACATATCACTACACAACAGCGATTATATTGACCAATAACTTAAGTACAATACTCAGCGTATATATGTTATTGCAAAGCAAGTCGGTAATGAGGATTTTTTGGCTGCGGTGAATCCTGAGCGTGCTACCAGATCATGATTATGTCAAAAGTATATTATGTAGGTATGTTGTCATTAGAACTATCAGAATGTATGTTGAAAGAAGTCTAGTTAATTCGCAAAATTATTAAACAAAAATAATTTTGCGAATTAATGTTATTCATTATCGCATGTACAATAAAAACTTATTGCAACTTACTATTGATCGCTTGTTTCTTTTAATCCTCTGTAGGTTAATCTGTTTCGCATTTTATTTTTATCTATTTATTTATTATAATTTATTGCACACCATGACAACAAACCGGAATAAAAATATTGCAATTTATATAACTTTTGCACAAAAGGCTATAGCAAAATTGCGATTTCTTTCAGAGTACCTTTGGGAAGATGATAAGGAGATAAACCAAAAAATTGCTTTCCTACTACTAGATTCTGTCCTTGGTTTGCTTCGAGAAAGTTGTTGTTTACGTTTGTAACCATTTATCCGTAATATTTTGTTTGTCGTAGAGCAATGCTTAAAAACTTAGTCTTCTTCAATAAAGTGAATAGTCAATTCAATACTTGAAACACTAATCCCGGAGATTAGTTAAAACTTAAAGCTTTTTTTATATGATAAAGGTTATACTACTTTCATAATAGCCTTACAACCTGATTGTGGGGACACACAGCATTTCTTTTAGTAACCTCATTGATCTATCGTGCAGTTCTACAGCATTTTCATAGTAGCCACACAGATCCACTATGTAAGCACACAGTATTTTCATAGTAGCCATACAAATCTGCCAAGTAGACGCACAGAATTCTCATAGAAGTCACACAGATCTGCCAATAGTCCTACAACCTAACTATGGGGACACACAGCATTTCTTTAGTAGCCACATAGATCTCCATGCAGTTCTACAGCATTTTCATACTAGCCACACAGATTCACCATGTAAACACACAGTATTTTTATAGTAGCCGTAAAAATCTGCCAAGTAGACGCACAGAATTTTCATAGTGGTCACACAGATCTGCCATGTAGTCACTTTTCTTATATAGTAGTCACACAGATTTATTTATTATGCAAGATAACGGCTTGATATTATTATATCGATTGTTTTTATTCTAACCACACAGTCTTGTTATTTTGTTATTTATTTCCTTTTTGTATTTACTTTTTTGAAAATACTATTCTGTTCTAATGCTGACAAAAAAATAAATTTCTATAGCTCAATTGTACACCCTACCCTGTTTCCAAAGTTATTTATGTATTCAGCTTAATAGGTTGTCTAGAAGAGATCGCTATTTAGTGATAAGGCCGCCTGTTGTACTAATCTCTGTGTGATAATGTGATAATGTAATATGTTTTGGCGTATAATAAAGAGGATTTTGTTGTTGTTATTTCACTTTAGATAGCAACAAGATAATTATTATTATTACTATTATTTTCCATGTGAATACGTACAAGTGCTTTGTGTTGTCGTGTAGATATACCTATCGTTAGGTAATTTTATCTTAAAGTTTTGTGAAATAATAATCTGAAACAGGTCAGCAACCACTAACCAAAACATTCAATATTTAAGAACTGTCATAAGGTTTTATAACCTTCTAAGAAATACACCACTTCCTTTGATTAAGACAAAATGAATATGACGTACCTGTTCGTTTCTTTGTTCCTTGGATCACAAGAAGTCCCCGCCGCATGCCAGCAATTACTTTGGTAGACATGGATGGCGTGTCAAAAAAAAATCTCCGTTCCTTTGACCAAGATAATATGGGCTGTAAAGGAAAATATCCCACTTCTGAAGTGTGATGATGGCTATCACACTGGCTGCAGCAAGGACGATGAACTTCCCTATCGATAGGTTATTTCCCAAAAATAAACTTCAGCAGCATCTTTACACATTGTTTATTACAACGCATACACATTATTCTCTACACTTTATATTTAATTACCAATTAATTTTACAAGTATACATTCGGGCAGAACTTCGCCTTACAACTGTTACAAAAATAATGACCTGCACACCTTAGTTCGCCATATTTATATCCTACTCTCAACCCCACTTTTCAATTAAATCGGAAGTCAATAGCACTTATATAATCTCAAACAATAAATGAATTTATTAATAAATCGTAGGAATAAATTATTATACACAGAATTATTATACACACAACTATATAATTATTGTAATTAATAATTAATGTTGGGTTATATCGGGGTGCCGGAAGTAGAACTTTTAACACTATGGTTCCGTATTCCAAGATGTTTGTATATCCTTATTTTATATTTATATCATTTCTTATTTTATATTGCATTGCACTGACTTTAAAAATAACTGAAGCTTAATATTTTGCTCGTCCGGCGTCAACCCATTGGCTCTCGACTAAGTTTAGTACGGATATCATTCTCATCATTAAGGAGGCATATTACAAAAAAATATTTGTGTTTATCTTTTCAATTTTATATCTCATAGTTTTTGTTACTTTTATGTACCTTCCAGTTTCATTGAGATTATGTTTTCATAAAGTAGGTAAGTACATCGATATTCTGTAAAAATAACGAGAATATTAACAGCTGAGGTGTTTTCAATTCAACATTCATAATTACTCAGTTTAAAATCATGGACTTAAGTCTGCAGCTCTACAAATTAAAATGCCTAGTTGCACTCGTTTACTTAATTTAATGGCGTCCGGTTCCAAATTAAAACCGTTTTTAAAAGAGCTCCGCAATCCATGAAATTACCAGCCGTCGCCATTTTCATTCGATAGAAAGTACCAGGCTCGCATGGAGCGAGGCGGCTGATGGCGTTTTACATTTTGCATAATCATACTATGGTATTAGTGACCAATAATTATAGTGATCGATCCTCTAACGTTGATGTGCTTATAATTATTTAAAAGTTTATTTATTTATTAGCCGGCTGAAGTGGCAATGGGCCGGCCATATAGTTCGGAGGACCGACAACCGTTGGGGAAGAAAGGTCCTCGAATGGAGACCGCGTCTTGGAAGAAGGAACATAGGGCGCCCCCCCACCAGGTGGACTGACGACCTGAAGAAGACGGCGGGCATCCGCTGGATTCAACGGGCTCAGGACCGGGTAGAGTGGCGCCAATTAGGGGAGGCCTACGTCCAACAGTGGACATCGAAAGGCTGATGGATGGATTTATTTATTTATTTATTTATTTATTTATTTATTTATTTAGGCTTTATTGACCACCATAACATAAATATTACGGCACAAATGGCGAGCTTAATGCTGTAGCATTCTCTACCAGCTAACCATTAACAGTTTAGATAAGCACGAATAGCGGTTTACTTATTATCACAAATAAATACATATAAACAAACTTACATACAAATATACATGCATAATTTAATATATATATATATATACAATATATACACCTATATATATACATACATATATACACCTATATATACATATATACATGACCACTTATTATGAATTTCATGTAAGTATCAGCAACCTATCATAATTAAAATAATGTTAGAGATACCTACAAGGAGCTCAGTCAGTGGCGTTCCATCAAGTGCACCCTGAGGTTCTTCTTGAAAGTGAACCTGTCAGCCGGCCTTCTCAGTTTATCGGGTAGGGAATTCCATGAGCGGACGGCTTGGACCGTGAAGGAGTTAGAAACAAACCCAGTTCGGTGTACCGGGATAGAAAGAAGCCACGAGTCAGCAGATCGAAGCTGACGAGCGTGGGAGGAATGTAGATATTGAAATCTGGATTTCAAGTATCCGGGAGCATGGATGTTAAATAGAATATCAGAAAGGGATGAAAGTAATCTAATTTGCCGTCGTTCTCGGATATGAAGCCATTTCAGCTTATGACGATAAGAGGAAATGTGATCAAATTTGCGAAGGCAGAAAACAAAACGAACGGCACTATTTATGAGACGATCCAGCTTGGCGAGAAGAGTCTCACTAACATCAACGTAACACACATCACCATAGTCGATGATGGGGAATATAAGCACTTGTACTAAATAAATTTTGGTTTCGATTGGCAAGAATTTTCTAAGACGGTTGAGATACGTCAACGTGGCAGTGACAGAGCGGCAAACTTCACTAATTTGCACGTTCCAGCTTAACGAGCTATCAATGTGTATGCCAAGATCCCTAACATGTGAACAAAAGGGTATAATTGAACCATCAAACGTAACAGGGGCAATCGACGTGTGATCTATCTTGGCTAGCTGACGCGAGCAACCTACAATGATAGATTGACATTTATTTGGGTTAACCTTAATGCCATACTTCTGCGACCATACGCTGACATTGTGTAAGTCTAGATTAATTTTGTCAATGGCATCGTTAATATTGTTAGCATCAGCAGAGGCATATACTTGTAGATCATCTGCGTACTGATGGTAAGAGCAACCAAGGAAGGAGGTGAGAGAATTGATAAAAATCGAGAAAAGTAGAGGAGAGAGGATGCCACCTTGCGGCACCCCGGAGGAGAGACAACGCCAATCTGACATGGTCCCATCACTCCTGACTGCCTGATGGCGGCCCCGTAGGTAAGAAGAGAACCATGCCCGTTATCCACTGACTAGCCTATTCTACCACCATTCTACCAGAATAAACCGTGAAATATTATTAATATGTTTCTTTTTAAAAGATATGTTTCTTCGAGGTCTAAAAAGTCTTTTTTAAAGCGACAAATTCTAAATAATATAATAATGTGAATAATCTAAAGGCTTCGAAAACATTCCCGTAGCTTCATTATAATAAAGAGAACTCGTTTAAAACCTATAACGGTCGTTAGTGGCGTCATATTTCTGCGAAGGAAAACTTTTTTCTGTGATAAGTATCTTCGTTACGGATTCAACTCTAAGAACGAAATATAATTTCTTAGCGACCCGCCCCGGCTTCGCACGGGTGCAATAACTATTTAATGGATGTTATTATACATATAAACCTTCCTCTTGAATCACTCTATCTATTAAAAAAACCGCATCAAAATCCGTTGCGTAGTTTTAAAGATTTAAGGACACAAAGGGACAGAGAAAGCGACTTTGTTTTATACTATGAAGTGATATTTAAGGACTAATTAATATTGCAAATTACTTTTTGGACACAATCCTAATGATTTTGATATGTAGGTACTTTTGCTTCTTGCTTATTAGTGACTTGCTGTGCCTGCGACTCTCATTTGCCATTTCCAGGATAAATAAAAGTGATATCTACATAATACCTATATTTGCCCTGTAACTTTTACTTTTTCCAGCGATAGTCCCAATAAAATCAATTCAGCATACTTCTGCAGTTTAATATTCTTTAAATCAGTTTTGATGATACACATTAATCGGATAATCATCCGATGTACAAATAAATTAAAAAGGATTCGGCACAAAATTTATTAACCAGGATCACAGGAACAATGGAGAGTGCAGCAATGTATAGGTACGAACGTAAGCGCGGCAGAGCGGCGCGGCCAACGGCTCGGATACCTATTATTGCCCAGCAAGCCAAGGGTTGTCGGGCGTAAAAAAATCCTTAGAAAGCTAACGAAAAACGTGTTGGAGTTGTAAATAATGTAGGTAAATCTGTTTTATTTATATCCATTAATCTTAAATGTCGTTGTGCAATTTTTGAACAAAATGCTTGATTTATACGAAATTTCAGTGTAACGATAATAAACCCGACATAAGATTTGATAATAGATGGGCACTGGAGTCATGTAAATAACTAAATGTACAAATATAAGCAGTGACAGTCGAAGGATTGAACGTTGCACTCCCGAATCGGAGGGCCCGGGTTCAAATTTTGCAGGTATCAATAAATTCCAAAATACACAATTTAATAGTTACTTGCTTCGGTGAAGGAAAACATGGAGAACAAACTTACACTCCTGAGGGTTCTCCATAAAGTTCCAAAGTGTAAGTTATGGGTTGCGATGATACATTAAATCCCTACTTTACAAAGTTGACCGATTTTATAACATGCCAGTTACTAGTAGGTAGCAACTTAGTATACCTACTATAACATAATTTTGCGACCCATCAGTAATCAGTATGCAAATAATTACGTACATGTACTGTGGATAAAAAGCGCAAAGGCGTAAGCGATTATAATATTTTAAAAATAAACAGTGAACTCAACCCTGTAACTGTCTGCCATGTAAGCCCTGTTCAAACGCCGCGGCCGGCGCGCCCCGCTAATCTCGCGATTATACGCGGACCGCCGCCGCCGGCGCCCTGCAACGTACATTATTCGCGTAAACTCCCTTATTAAACCAAGCCTTATTAAACCAACTGGCAACGCAATCTGCAATGACAGTTTAAACAAAATCAAAAATTACTTTACTCAAAGAAAAGTATTTAAGTATCTCCATTATGCCCGACGCGCAAATTTATTAATAATAAGGCTCACAAACTTTTGAATGTTTCAAGAGAGTTCCAAGGATCCGTGATTGGAGTTCCAATTTTTGGAATTGAATTTGTCGAACATAAAAGTTGATTTTTTAAATCGATTCGGATTAGCAGTAAACTGCCAGTTTAGTAAGCCGCTTGAAGCGTCAAGCTAAGGAAGTTTGCGAGAGCTCTTAAAATCTTATCGACTACGGTCATACAAGTACAAGGGTCGGGCCCTTTTATATTATGTAACTTTTAGTCACAAAATAGAGATTTTTCTTACAGATTGGATACATTAGCGGCGCGTGTAGCCCTTTTCCGTATCCAATAAGTGGCATTATACTTATCCGCACGGATCACCTAATCGGCGTGAGTAATGTGACCGTTTCGTTCGGCTCAAAATGAGATATCGTCCAGAATGCGGACTCAGATTTTGCGAATATTTATATCCGCGAGCAATACCGAAAACTAAGGGTTAAGTCGTAATATGTATTTAATTCCGCGAATATCCCACGGAAATCAATATCTTGAAAATATGTATCGTTGAGGACACCAGGACAAACATGTCCTGTCCCGTCCCGTTAAACATGGGACGTCTGGACGTTAGGCATGCCCCACGATTGAAATCCTAAAAACACTTCCAGTGCATAATCTGAAACTTCGACTTAGAGAACACTGGAACTGAAAAACCTACAATAATATTTTCTAAGTCAAACTTAAATTATACAAACGGGCGATGCATCACAAAAAAGAAAGGCATTTCCACGAGCGAGTGCCAAAAGGCGTGTCCACATTAGTCACACACGTCGAGTCGAATCGTATGCAGACACGTCGCATTGATAAATCGCTTTGTTTGGAGGTAAACTTTTCACTGAGAGCAATTTTATTATGGATTGCAATTTTACTGAAAGTTTTTTAATAGTTATCTGTTAATTTTGATATGTTTTTGATATCTCGAAAAAATCCATTGTTGATTACTTACAGGTTGAAAATAACACTAGAAACACCGATTAAATTTGTATTTTTTATTAAAGCTAGAAGTATAAAGTGTATAAACAATAAAAAAGTATCCTGTCCTAAAGCGTACGAAAAATAAATTCTTAGCAAATAACAAATTTAATTAAAGACGGAATGTACATAAAACAAGATTACCTGCCAATAAAAGTCAGTAAGTTAAATATTTACGCCGTGTGCAAACACTTCAAAAAGTTTTACGACTTTCCCTTTGTATGGGAATCGTGAATTAAAACTAAAACAGCTACCTACAATATGCATTATTTAACGAGAGGTCGACTAGGGTGTCGTCTATTGTGCGACCCTTTTTATATCGCCCCCGGTTAAATAAAACGTTTCTTGACCCTTTTTTATTTCCTGCTCAGCCATGAACGCCTGGTACTTGCGATTAGATATTCTTTCATTGCGTCATCCTTGTTGATCCAGAAAAAAAATTTACAAAACAAACTTGTCACTTCTCATTTATTCTTAAATTTTGCGTTAAGCAACGACTATAGGATCACCTTATGATGATTGACGAAAAAATTATTAAGTGGTTCGGGCAGAAACAGAAATATTTCAGCTATTAAGTTTGAGTCCAGAAAAAGTTACATAATGCATAAATGAACCGACAATCATGGCGAATTACCGCATACGAAGCACAAAGTTTTGGTTGACATTTTGAGACTTTAAACATTATCGAAACGTTTGTATTGTGGACACACCTTAATTAACCTGTTCGTTCAAACTATTTTATCCTCGTGTATTTAAAGACTAAAATTACACACTCCGTATAAAATGTATTCAACCCTACAGTGTCTTTGAGAGTCACTCGGCTAAGTGACACGAATAAAACGAGAAATAATAATAATTATCTGCCAAACGCTGTTACGTCCGGCTGGCTGGGTTTGCGAAAACTTAAACGAGCATGAATATGCAATAAAAGTACCAGGGTGCCATATAAAATAAGCGGTAGTTTGCAACATGTCGAGAGGGATGCTGCGACCTGCAAACCCCTGCGGTTAGGGGCACGGTTCGATGGGGTGTTTTCCGAGCTTAGAGCGACACGAAATCTGTTACAATGTTTCCTGTTACCCTTGTATTCTAGAGATGCTCTTGTGTCGATAAATCTTGCGATAATTTATTATAATTATTATCATCCCATTTTTCTTTCCGAGTTCTTTATTTATTTTACACTCGCCTTTTGGTTCTTTATTTATCGATATTGTTATCACAATATTATTATATATTTTTCATTTACTGAAATGTTGGGTTCCTATCTATATTTTTGATTGGCAATGCGTTGTTGCCTTTTGTGTGACTTAAATCCATGAGGATTCATCAGGTGCCTCTCATCGCTCACTTGTCGGCTGTCCACAATAAGCTTTGAAAACGATAACAGCTTTCAATTATCTACATATCTTACAAAACACACGACAGAACACATAAGAAAATCAATTCCTCAAACAAACGATTCCTATCGGAACACTACAAAAGAGCCACTGAGCAGAGAAACTCTTCATGCGAAACTCTCGTACAAACTTGAAGAGTTCTTCGAGTTGTCGAAAATCAATCAACTCGTGACTCCACTTACGTGTCGAACTAAAAGAATCGCTGAAGACACTTCTTCATGTCGGCGATTTCTTCATTTATTATCTTCGTCTTAAAATAACGAAACAAAATAAAGTAAGGACACTCAGAATTTACGATTTCAAATGACTTGATTGTAAACGGACAATTATTCTTGAAATAAAATATTTGATTGATGTAAAATTGTTTCTGATTAAGGGAAATAAATTATGCTGTTGGGGTATAACATAGGTTATTTTTTTATTTATTGCTGGTAAAAGTTGTTTTTCTCCTAATATTAGACATAGCTAGTCTAGTCCGAACAGAGAGTACTGGGTTCGATTCCCAGCCGGTGACAACAATGACTTCTGTTCTTATCTTTACGTGAGGTCATGAAAATTATGTTTGCAACACTCGGCACGTGGTATACAGTTGAAGTTCAAATGTCTGTTAAGTCTGTCTGTCAAGAAAAGAGTGATTCAACTTTACTGAGTTGGTGCGTTCCCCGTTCTAGACTTAATCGCCAGTTGTCACAGAATAACCCATTATTTATTAGTTTATAAAATAAATATACCCATTAAATTCAAATTCAAATCTTTATTTCTTCGAAGTAGGTTTTTACAAACTCATTTCACGTATTAAGGTATAAATATAGTCTAAGCATTTGTTTACTTCAAAAATCCAAGAGTTTATTTATCTTTTCATACGCAACGCGACACGACAATAAAAATAAAAGTAAGATACGCCAAATCAAAACACACAACAAACAACACGAGTACGAACAAAGCCAAAGGTCATAGCTCCGACCTCGATTACCTCTTTCGTTTCGCCTCCACAACCACAACAACTTATGAATAAAGTAGAATAAATAGAAAGCCAATCAGCCGTCGTCGAGTCGAACGCACAAAATCAGGAGCCCTCTCTCACAAAGGGAACCAATTACTCGTACACAAATAAATAATTACGGCGCAAGAGTCTAGTGGCTATTGCGATTTATTCGCGCTCATTACAGGGTTGGGGGTCAGAGGCGGAGGTCGAGTGGGCCATTATGACGCCACAATGGGCCCCGAGTCGCGCGCCGCACGGGACGGTCTCGTTACGACCGAAGTCATGATCTGTGAAGTGTGCGGAAGGTCGGGAATGTGGAGTGTTTAACTCGCGGCCGTTTGATGATACCAACTCTTGTTGACGATTTTTCGGAAACAACACGTTTTTTTTGTATGTTATCTGTTTAGTGACCGAATTTACAATTACTTACGCAAACTGAAATTAAATCGGTTTGCTTAATTTAATACTTATTGCAACTAGAAGAATTGAAATTCTTTACTAACAAAATATCTCCTGTTAAATTAATTATAATTAATGTATTGATTAACAGTTCCTAACCTTGAGGTATAGATGTCTTGATAGACAATAGTTACTCGAATCTAATAAAAATGTGTCTACTTATTTCCAGAAACGTTCTAAAAAAGAATATGTAAAGGAGTCAAAAAGTTAAAACCTATTTAAAATATTCCCCGTAATTACCGTTGCTTCAATCAAAATTACGTCTGAAAACAATATGATCCATTCGACTGCAGCATTGCGCAAACTTGCACAACTTTTAATGGCCGGCTCGCTTCACGGATGAAAGGGATCGCAAAAGGCTGTTCAACTGTAGAGCTATTCAACCGGGCAGGCTTAAGGAATCATTCCGCAAACAAGTCGGCTTAATGTTACACATACATATATGATCGCAGCTTCAGCCCATGTGCAATGCGTATGTAAATCGCTTTCATGTAACTTTATGGTTTTAAACTGAAGTCATCGCGCATAGTACACGTTTTATTATAATACGGGTGCTCACAATATGAAAAATAAAATATATCGTAATTATCCGTATAATAATACAGCGTAGGTAGGTACTTATGAAATCATTTATAAATTCCGGCAGCTTGCGTCGAACCTTAGTCTTGCAAAATCAAGAAACGGCGGGCGCAGTCGGTAGTTAGATGGATGACTCTAGTGGCAAATACTATACCTACGCTGTATTATTGTGCCGTTTTTTAATTTTTCAAATAATGCTATACACTCTCAGTCCCACACTAGGGTTTCCTAGGCCGTGTGTGCTATGGACAATACACGACTTCGAAGAGCGGTCCGGCATATTAACCATTGCGCCATGCGGGTCGTCTTATATGATCTAATCTGGTAAGTGTTTTCAATGAGGTACAAAAACAAACCGACACTCAACACAATGGTTTTTGCCCCAATAACGACTACAAAGGACGTCGATAAGTACCTATTTATTTGTTTTTTCAAGAAAAACTCTTTTACGTAAATACACAATGGTAACCCCATTGTTATAGGTATTAAAGGTAATGGAAAAGATAACCAAACGAATCATATAAGTTAACGTTGAGTATTCGGAATATTCGGATTCGCTTATTTGGGTGGCGGTTGTAGCGCGGCAACACTGCTCTCGTACCGCAAGAGGCACTCTGTGCCTAGATCAGCCAATCAGGGCCACCGTATCGGCCCATAGCGCTGTATTCAAAGCGCCCGCGCCTGCGGCAACCGGAGGCGAACAGACGGCCGCCGGAAGCGAACAGACAGCCGAGAGTCCTCCGTTGCGACGATCGGACCGCGCGCGCCGCGTACCTACTAAGTTACTGTTATAAACTTATTGCACTTGTTTTATGCTTGTAAACTTGTTAATTTTGTTCCTACAAGTAATTAAAGTTCCTGTGAAAGTTCGTTTGTGTATTAGTGGCGCCAGAACCCCAAAAATCCACACTAAACGGTGCATTATGAAGAAGTGCTTGTTTGTTTGTGTGAACGGGCTTATCTAGGGAACTACAGTTTCGATTTGAACAATCCTTTATTATTGGACGGCCAATTTATCTAGGAAGGTAGGCTACGATCGATAGGAGCGGAGCAACAAGTTTCCTTAAGCGAACCAGTCTACCAGTTATGAGTATGAGTATGAATCTATGAAAGCTTATTCCGACGGCGGTGTATTGTTATACGAATTTTTATACAAAAACATAAACCGCCCGAGGCAAGGTTATACTGAAGAATTTACAAGTGCACCACCCCGAGCCGTACAATGTACAATAGCAGTTTTAATTCAGCTTGAACCGTACAAAGTTAAGTAACCCGTGTGACGTCCGCGGGCCACGGGTGACCCCCGCGGTGACCCCGTTACGTCGGGCGCAGTCTATCCCGTTATCATTTTAACTTACTAGCGCGCTCGTGTACCGCCGGCGACCGAACGCATTTAAACTTGTAATGACGTTGTCACGTCGTACCTACACGTGCATTACGGTGTTATCCGACGGACAAACTTGATTAAATTACATTAAAACGTAAAACACGTTAGATTGACAACTCTAGTAGGTGTTTAGGTGTTGGCTTTGGTATTCGGCCAATAATGAAATACGACAGAAAAATATTTGTTCTCGGGTAGTATGGATGTGTGATGTCTCATTTATGTACGATCTTCTTGGATCTTGAGTAACGAGTATACGAGTATGCGTCATATTAGGTCCGCATCTTTTCGAGACACAGCAAGCTTGCTTACACCGGTTTGTAGATGTCATTTACAAATAGCAAATCACACGGGTGATTATTGTAATTCAAATCGTTTATCCATCGAGCACCCGCAGGTTTATTAAATTTTATATGTAAAATTTTATGAGTCTTTCCGAACGACCTAGAAGTTTTATTCTTACGAGATATACTCGTATTTAACAAGCAGTTTATCGCTTTGTACAAACACTTTAACACACTTATACCCCCACGCACTAGGATTCCGTATGTTGTGAGTGGGTGGACAATACAAATACTAGAACATTAATATCCACGATTCAATAGCGTTATCTTTTTCTTCATGTTTGCAGTTTTTTTAGCAATACGTTATTTGAAGTAAGGAAGGTATTTGTTATAAAGTACAAAATTTATACACAATATCATGATTAAACGAAATGTAATCGGTTTTGGATTAATCGAACGAGCTGTCATGTCTCCCTGAATCCAATATGCCTGGCGGCAGGAAAAGCAATATTCCACGAACACCAATAATGTAATCATTATACATATAACATCGTTAGAAGTAAATCGAACGAAATCCTCCGGATAATCGTTTATGTAACATCGTAATATTAAATTATATTTAATCAATTGTTCGTCTTCGTTCGAATCGGTAGAGGCCAGTGAGTCTAGACAATGTAACATTTCAAGGGATGACATAGTTACGCTATTATTATACGACGCAAAATCGTAAGTAATACAAAGATTATATACATGCGTATGTAATCCAAATAAAATAGTAGTGTAATAGAATAAAAGATCCATTTATTCAGTGACATTTAGATAAAAACCGCTAGTCACATACCGACTTCGTGACGTCACGTGTTCTGTGAACAAGTACCGAATACTTTTGTAAGAAAAAAGCGACCCAAAAGTGCTCTCTAAGGTTGATCCACTCAGTTACTTTTACGGTCACGTGTTCCCTATGATCATATTTGGAGCTCAAAGGAGAGTCCGTCCATTTTTGTGGTTCGCTATCCGTATTCAATTGCAGAATTTTTGAAGCTTCATCCATCTTGTAAATTTAACTTGGGGCTCGAACTGCAAATTTGGAAAAATATAATTGCATTATGTCGGATTAGTTTAGGTAATACATACACGTAATGCGTGCAAAGTCTGCAAAGTTGGAAAAAAATAATTGCATCATGTCGGATTACTTTAATATAATTTCGCGTAATGTGTCAAAATTATTCAAACACGATGCGGCGACCCAATTGAATAATGAATGGATTTGCAGAACTAGGCCCGTGTTCGCTGTGTTTGGACATTTTATTTTGCATTTGCTTAGCTAGTTAACAAAGCCCATGCGTCTCTTGTTTTTTTTATTAATGCATACCTATTTTCTAATTGATGTAAAAATACCCAGTACCTATTACCTTGACTCAAGTTCTATAGCATCTTACTATAGGATCGACCACATAATTATCCAGCAACATTGGCAGAAGGAACAGTCGAAAGTTTCATACTAAACAGTGGGCATTTAACGAAAACCGCCAATACCAAAAGCCTTCGAAATATGCATTCGCTAATAATATTGTCAGTAATGACGCATCAACTACCGAAATAATATTTTTTTTCGTGTATGAATAACGAGTAGATATTTGTACCTAACAGAAATACTGTACGTAAAACCTCTCTTCTTCATCAAAAGCAGCCCTGCCCGGCTACCGAAATGGATGACCTCTTAGTTTCGCTAAAACCACTAGCTTTGATGAATAGGGAGCGCTTAGTTCGAGGGTGTTACAATGTTCTCCCACGCTCCTGCCCATCGTTTTGCGGAAACCAATTATCGATAAATGATTGTTTTTCCGTTCTAACACCTCGTTAAGTAACGCGGAGGGCGAGCGAGTTACGAGGTCGGTTACAGGTAGCCGTTTGTTTTTTATTGCACGAGGAAACCCGCCATTTTGTAATAAGTTTAGTTAGTGAGGGTTCACGTAACAAATGAGCTTCATTATCGTACAGTGTTTTATCATGTATCGGTTTACAGGGGATTGAACTTGCCGACGCAAGTCATAAAGCTATGCAAATTCCACATTTCGTGCTGAACGGTCGGCTATAAGTTATGTTACAAACAGCACCTATCTAAATTTCAAATGTATGTAAATTATCACACAACTACGGGATAACAAAATAATAACATAATTTCCATTAGATTGTAACAACAACAAATTAAACACAACCCACCGTAAATGTTTTGATTAATTACTGCGAGGTCGTACCAATACATAGATATCAGGTATCAAATATATATTACATCATAATATTCCCATGTAGGGCTCACAGCTAAGCGGTTTTATTAAGTTTCCGTACTTCAAGTAAATTTTATCAAGCCATGCCGGAGATCTTCGGGCGGCATAACAATTGTGGACATTAAGGGTCGGGCCACATTGATCGACGGCCTTTCGCATTTTGCCGATTGAAAAGGAACACACGCATTATGCCGTACGGAAGCGAACGCCTCCGTACAGCTCACAGCCGTCAGCCGTCGATCGCCGTCGATCGCCGTCGACGGCGCGTTCGGCTCGTCGATGCGAAAGGACGCGTACGGCTTTCCATACTTTACGCTCTTTTTGTATGGACAAACCGTCGATCGCCGTCGATCAATGTGGCCCGACCTTAACTTGTACTATTGTCACTATGAGAAGAGATTGGTGCAAAGCAGTGGACCGATTAGGTTCGTCATAATATTATAAATTATCACCACAACCAATAACAGAGCAGGATCGATTTTATTATATAGTCAAAATAGATTCGACCACGTTGATTGCCTATTTTTACATTTATAAAATCAAGTTATTGTAGAGTTACTAAAGAGTAAAAATCTTAATATAAGTATATAAATCTCGTGTCACAATGTTTGTCCTCAATGGACTCCTAAACCAATTAACCGATTATAATAAAATTCGCACACCATGTGCAGTTCGATCCAACTTGAGAGATAGGGTAGTTTAAATCTCAAATTATAGTCGCAATTTTAATTTATTGCTAATTATTTGTCTCTTATTATTTGACAGTCACAATATTATTTGACAGTCACAATTATCTGTTAACTCCAAATGATTCTAACAGATGTCGATACCTTTCGACTGGGTTGAGTAAGTAATCAATAGATGGCGCTGCTATGGTAAATCTAACTTGCACCCGTGCGAAGCCGGGGCGGGTAGCTAGTTAATACCTAAAATTCATTCGATTAACTCGACGAAAAATTAGACAAACATATAAATAAATAATAAATAAATAAATAACGCTTCACACTCAAAGCCCCACACTAGTCCCTGTGTCGTGGGTGCCTTGGACAACACACAAGACAAGGACACACACCCAGACCGAGAACGGAAATTTAAACTCGTCATTCAAATTGCCGCCTCGCTGGGAATCGAACCCAGGACCCTCGGAACAGCGACCGGCGTGTTAACCATTGCGCCATTCGGGTCGTCATAAGTATTATTGTAGACTTATTAAAAAGATCTTAATAATATTCATTGATATCACCCACCTTGAAGCCACCGACTTGAATTGAAGCCACCAAAATCGATGAGCGAATATGGAATTCCACGGTTCAAGAGAATTTATTACATACCTCTTGTAACGCTTACCTACTTAATTATAGGCAGTTAATTAAGTTCTATAATTAAATTGGTATTTAGAGGAAGTTTCCGAGCGGAATTCCAAGATTAATAAACGTTTTATCAAACACTGTTCCTTGCTCCTGGCATCGCCCGCGTGGGTGCCCGAAAACACAAAATACTACAATTTAATAATAGCGGGCCGACAGTTATATTAGTCGCCTAGATATTATTGGGTATTATTGATTTATTGGATATTTTTATTAGCCGTTTTATTAGCCAGATTGTTATACTTAAGTAGGTACCTACTGTGTGTAACTGTGAGTGGGAAAACATATTTTGGAGTTCAATTTCTGATGTGAATTAATCAAATGTCTAATAAATGTAGTATAATTATATTACGTTTATAATATAATTTTACGTACGAAAAAAGCTAGCTTTCAATTGAAACTTTAACACCACATCGCGACTCAAAAAGTTCAATCGTACCGTTTTTGCGTCATTCACGATTCGGATCGTCTGTGTTCTTTTGGAAAGAAGTGAGCTTTACAAAATTAAGAGTCATTGAATAGCAACCGGCTAAACGATAGTCGATAACTCCAGACCACAGGTTTAGCCGGGCCGAGATCCGTCCCACAGTCCCACTTCATAATTACGGCTCCATACTCCACTGAAAGAAGCCTTCTCTAAAAGCCTTTGACTGCGAGAGGGCTGTGATTCCGCGAAATATTCCTGTTTACAGCGGAAAATTTTTAAAGGACCTGGCGAGTATTCGCCATTTTTTAACCGCCGGCATTTTGTAATTAAACGTTTTTCAACCGTTTTGGATCGCGTTCAGATTGATTTTTTGTTATCCGGAATTAACTTCACCGGATTTTTTAATGAAACCCTCCACGCCCTGGCTTGATGGATTAATCGGCGTTGTTGTTTTGGACCAATGAAGGGCGGTTGTTTTTGTAAATGTAATCAATCAGCTTTTAAATCGCGAACACCTCTGTATCTTTTATAGATTAACCTGTCATGTGCATACCAATGTTTTGATTACTTAAATCAATCATTACAATTATATGTATAATTACTTTCCGAACCCATCCTCAATAAGTATGCAATTAATTAATTACACATCCTGATCAGGTTGAAAATCTATTAGTAAATTAATTACTTTATTAATTATTACGAATTGATGTTTTGTTTTAAACTTATATTAATTCTATAAGAATTACCTATTTAATGGCATGTGAATTTTTATATTTTTTTCTTTCATTTGATTTTTGTAATACTATGATTTTTTTCTATTGATAATACGTAATATTTACAATAAGTAAAATTATGCCTATATGGCAGCTGAATGTACGTTGGCTATGTAAGTCAGATGATCCGTAGCGAGTAGCGAGCTAACGATCCCAATCAGAACAACGTAGGCGATCCAGTAAACAATATGATGTTAGCGGGCGCCCATATCAAAAATATTATTCCTTTGATACAATATTGATTGTTCTGGCGAGCTTTAGTAAATCAAACTCTTGATTAAACTGGGTTAAATTATAACTTTATTTGTGGTACGAGCTACTCCAACTTTACAAGTTTATGAAGTGGCGTAAGTTTCCTTCACCTTGGACAAAACATTTTCCACACTAAAGTTATCACAAATGCTTTTGTTTACTGCATTTGCCTATAAATATACCTACTGCTGGTTTTTGGTAATTCCTTTTGATTACCTAATCTTTGTGTCCAGCGGATTTTAAATTTCAATCTTTCTGATATATCAATTGGGTTTTCTAATAGGATAAAAAAATCGTGCATGTAGGTAAGCTAATTTCATTAAAACTGAACCACCAATAAGTTAAAATAGAGGGTAAGTAGGGGTAAGTAGCGACGAAATATAAGATGTTTAATTAGTAACCCAGGGGCAACGAGGCGCGACGGGCTGTACTAAGTTGTTACCCACAGTTAAAGGGGTAATAGGGCGGCACGTGCGAGCTCTTCGTGTATCTACCAGCCCACACGACTTATGTTATTATTATCACGATCCACCTGAGCGAATGTAAATTACTTTGATTTACTCATTCACTAACATGATTAGCCCAATTCATTTTAAACGTTCTTTCTATTTTCATCATGATCGTGGGAACTTTAGACAATGAAATATACAGCCATTTTAGGGGATAATGATTACTAAGAAGCTCAAGAATCGCGTTTCGTAAGCTCTAATAGTGGTGTTAATTTATTTTGTACTTACTGTTCATAGTTATAATTTTTATTTGGTATGAGCGAATTGCTCAAAACTAAAGAGAAAACTGTAAACAATACAAAAAAGCAAATTTTTACGAGTTTAGAGTATTCAGTTGTTCACGGAGTATTCGAGTTCAAATCCAGATTTCCCTCCGATTCTTGTGAAAATAAATCACATTATTTTTGACAAATAGAAACATCGTTATTTGTTATTTGACTTATGAAGACACCCCACCCCAATCGGCACTTGACGATTTTCTTTATACTTGTAAGTCTGGCAATGGCAGGCATAAGATTCATGGGATGTCTTGGTTGGTACCAGGATTACAGACACTAACAAGAGTCAATAAAAATATCCGTAATCCGAATAAGGGTCACAAGGGTTAAGAAGTGAGTTAAGAAATAGGGTTAAAGTGAAATTGAAAGTGTGTGACAAAAGTATCACGTGGGTTCGTCTTAGGTAGTACCAGGGTTGCAGACTCTAGTAAGAGTCGATACGAGTAACTAAAACGAGCAGGGGGGGTCATAGGGTGAAAAGGACCAGCGGGGTTGGAAAGAGAAGGCAAATAATATTACACGCCCTACCAACTACCACCGTCTCAGAAAAAAAGGGCCCCGGAATGCATTATTCATACAGATGCTAATGGAAGTGGCGGCGTTAAAACTGTAAACACAACACAAAAGAAAATAGTAAAAATAAGGACACTGACAGATTTTTAAGCTGTGAGAAATTTACTACTTTATTTTAATGGATTTATACAAGTTTGAGATGAAAAAAAAACCTTATTTGAGAAAGCTTGAAGTGGAAGTAATTTTTTAATGAAATTCAGAGAAGGGAAGTTACATCTTGTAAGTATTTTATCTATACAAGTTCCTTCAAACGATCGTATAACTTCTTTTGCATACATATACATTCCTACCCTTATTTCATTTCAATACGTTAACCGTCGTTAAATCATTGTACCTGTGTCTATGTTATGTTCTGACAAAATGCATGTCCTATGGACCATGAAATTTTCTCTTTTTAACCGACTTCAAAAAAGGAGGTTCTCAATTCGACCGTATATATGCTTTTTTTTATGTACGTTCAGCGATTATTTCGTCGTTTATGGGCCGATTTTGATAATTCTTTTTTTGTTGTAAAGTAGATATGCGCAGTGGGGTCCCCTGATAAGGAAACCAGGATCTCATGATGGCATCTCAGAGAAATCGAGGGGAACTTTCGAAAATTGTATGGACAAGTAGTGTGTTTGTTCATGTTATCATAAGTACATTAAAGCGCTACAATTTCATGAAGATCTGGAGTCGATCTGATGAAGCCGAAAGACAGTCGAGGGAACTCCTCAACGATTTACTGCAGTTATCTAATGTTTGGACTTCATTAATTTGTAGTGACGAGAACTTTACACTTACATGTTGAATTGAGCGCCATCTGGCGAGTAGTTTTTGAGTTATCTCTACTTATCACGATTGAAGTCGGTTATTTTTTTTGTAAAAAGCAATTATTGTATTCACACATTTGCTGCTAGAGTTAAAATAATTTGTATTTTTACGAGAAATAGTTAATTATTACAAAGCGTGCGAGGTGCTGCACAGTAAATATATTATAAGGAAAATTGTTTTTTGGGCAAAAAATTACACTCAGTGGTGACCCCTCTCATGCCTTACTAACTGGAATCCAAATTGACCATTAGAGCTACAAAAGCTTATTTAGCATTTGATACAAAGTACTATAAGCGCTTAAAATACCTTAGTAGCGTAAAAATGTGCTACAAATAAGCTTCAATACGATGTTTTTAAATCCGCAGCCGCTTTAAGACTTCTCCACTTGGCATCACATCAAGCAGCGCATGCCTAACGTGACCAGCTTGTTTTCGGCTCAAAACAGGACATCATCTGTTTTCAGCAATTGCCAGGTTTTGGGAATTTACAACTGTATTATCGCCCGTATGCAGTACCATTTTAACACTCCATTCCCCTCGTTCCCTTTTGATTAAAAATTAAAGCAAAAACTGTGGTTCTAAGTTGCACATCGCGCAATCATCATCATCACGGCTCACTCTTCGGCACGGGTCTCTTCTCAGAATGAAAAGGTTCAGGCCATAGTCCACCACGCTGACCAAGTGCGGATTTTTGACCTTTTTCCTTTGAGTTTTGCGAACTCTCCGGCATGCAGGTTTCCTGACGATGTTTTCCTTCACCGTTTGTAGCAAGTGACATTTAAATGCCTAAAAAGCACATAACTCCGAAAAGTCAGAGGTGCGTGTCTTGGGATTCCAAATCACGACAAAATATGGTACGGCCCACCAAATTTTCACTCCGCCACGAAAATACGGGACATTCTCATCCCGGTGTATGTCGGGGACACCGGGATAGACGGGTGTTTACCCGTGGTCCCGTTGGTTTGTCCCATCAACGGGACCACGGGTAATTTTAATTCCCCGTAGTCCCATTGCACTAGGGGTTACACTTTTATCGACTTTTTCAACTTCTGATATCGATATAATGTTTGAACCTCCTTAGAATAAAATAAAAATCCATGATAACGGCATATTGGAAACGTCAAAAGAGCATTCTTTTGACTATACTATATAGAAAAAAGAACAGTTATTTACGGTATATTTTATTCAATCTTAAGCAAATGAAATTAAATTTATTTTATATGATTATGGTGATTAAAAACATTTTTCGACAGTCAAACTACGCCATCGCTTCAACAAAGCTCTACGGTAAGTGATGTTGGAAGAAGGAGGGGTAATTAACTCCCAACGATTTTTTTTCTCTACTCACAGTTACATACTACTTATTCCTACTTAAGGCTATAATATAACAAAGCCATGTCCAAGGTGTTGCAGACTGTTTCGCTCACATAGCCTCATCATTTTCCTTACTTACTAACTATTCTCTAACACTTATGCTTCCTTTATATGATAGCTGAAAAACTGGATGTTTTAAAACATATTGTTACGTGTCAGGAGTACTGGGTTCGAGAAAATGCCAAAATGTACCACAAAGACTTTATTGTACTCGTAGATACACAAATTACACTATGTACACAGTACACACCAAAACACTCTGCACGTAGATACTCGTAAACACACTCGTCGAACACTGTATCGCTCATAGAAATCACTTCACTTCTCACTGGTATCGCTCGTAGGTATCGCTGGTATCTTCCTGGTTTCGCTTCCGAAACTAGAATGCCCTGCCGGCGACCAAGTGCCCCTTTTTATACCACTCGCCCACCATTCATGCCTTTCTAGATTGTTCCCGCTAATTCCGCGGACCCGATTCGAATAAGATTCGAGTATGTTCCTTGCAACCGACTTTCGCCCTTATGACTATTGCCGTAAGGTCGAACGAAGCGTCGCGCGCGTAGTTTCGAGACGGCCGCACTCTATTGTTCCTATTGTTGGCTCGACATGTTTATGGCCCCTATTGTTTATTGTTTCCGGGTTAGCGAAGTAAATACGCCAGGGTTGTCACAATATCTACACAATAACTGCCATTTAAATTTAATTTCATTTGCTTAAGATTGAATAAAATTAACTGTAAATAACTGTTTTTTTTTCTATCTAGTGTAGTCAGAAGAATGCTCTTTTGACGTTTCCAATATGCCATTATCATGGATTTTTATTTTATATTCTAAGGAGGTTCAAACATTATATCGATATCAGAAGTTGAAAAAGTCGATAAAAGTGTAACCCCTAGTGCAATGGGACTATGGGGAATTAAAATTACCCGTGGTCCCGTTAATGGGACAAACCAACGGGACCACGGGTAAACACCCGGATAGACAACCAGAAAACGGGACTGTCCCGTTAAACACGGGACGTCTGCTCACGTGACGCATGCCCCAGCAGCCCCACAGTATAAAGACGTGGTATTTAAAACGTCTGCTTCCGTGAAAGTACCTTCACGAGAGTGGAACTTACAAAATTACTCGACAGTTTTACTCTGTACGCATTATTTTCTCGGTGGAAACACTTTTCTTCTTTTCTTTTATATAAAAGTTGTGGCTTTTCAATTCTTAGCTGTTTCTTTCATCCATCTCTATTTATCTATTATACTTGATTCTTTTTTATTCGGATGTTATACCAATGTATAAAATAAATAAAAACCTACGAAGAAGTGAGACAGTAGTTGTTTTTTAGTTTAGTACTCATTCAAAAACTTTGCACAGCACCCTCTGCTGTGATAATGAAGCCTAACGTAACGGATATTCATTCATGTACGGACATGTTTATTATATCATTATTCATTATGATGAATTGGCAATTTTATGTACCTAAGACCACTGTCGAGCAGACGAGCTTCCTGATAATAATTATATTATCACTATCGTCAACAAATGCACCTCTTGTATGTCGATCGTATTTCAATAAAAAATGCATTCCTATCAAGAAAACTTTGCAGTTTGACAAAACTAAAACAAACCGAATCGAAAAACAACAAAACACATTTTTCGCAATTTCAAACGCTTAACACAACCGCATTGGAATTTCTCAAGAGTCAATCAATATGCGCCGAGTGTTCCCGAGATCCAATACTCGCGTATTAAATAAACGGGCGCATAATACAGCCTGCATTGTGCATCGGCCGTCTATCGGCGAACGGAATAGGGGCGCATGATGCATGCACAGTTCAACTATAATAGCGGCACTGTGAGTTCCGCAATAATGCTTCTCGAAGCCGAAGCTAACTTCCATCGGACTGAATTTAAATATAAGAATGGGTATAGTGTGAGGTATTAGTTTTATGCGAATCGGCGAATATATTTCGTTTCATAGCCTTATAGATGCCTGGAGATTACAATTTAAGTGTATTGAGACCATATTGAAATCATCGCGGTGGCGTTAATAAACGTATCGGCATTGTGAAAGAGTTTTATAATTATTAGTTAGGTACTGTATTTTTATTAGTGACAACATTACGTTGTACCTACCTACCACACTGTGCTACGAACCCAAAACATACAAATACCCGAACTGTCTCTAAACATTTATCCCGCAGTCATTCCTACTTCGACTCAAGTAAATACGCGGCGAACATGACACAGCGGAAGTGGACACACAGCGACGACCACAGAGCATAACATCGAGCCACGTCCGGATCGGGGACCCACAAGACATCCGGCCATCACTGGGACACTCGCTGTAGTTCCGGCGCGGCGTACCGCAATGGTCATCGGAGCGGCTCGCCCTTGGAACTATTGTTACACTGTCTGAGCTCTCGTACACCCTTGATGTGAGAATCGTCATGAGAGCGCATAGGCTTTGGTAATATCTTGGACTTCGTTTCTACTACTTCTGTAAACCTTGTACTAAACTCATGGAAATGTTGTGCTAACGGCCAACGGTCAGGCGAGCATTGGTGTGTTGTATTAGAGTAATTAAATTAATAAATAAAAACAAAAGAACATCGGTGCCAACGTATAGTACTCGTATATTTTTAAGAAACTACATTTGTTTATTTATATTTCAAACAGATACAATGGAGTAAGTGTCGTTCAATACCGATGCCATCATATAATTATGTAATCTAATATTCTGCCATCGCTACATATTACCTTTAGTATTAGGAGACGTGTAGGTACAATGGACCTATCTAGATAATTCTAGAACTATGTTAACGGTAAAATATGTCATCCACGTTCCACCAACAGTACGTACTCGAGAACAGCTGACGAGTGCAATAAAAACAAATCGTTCATACATTCCATATTTTCTCAACCACTCGCTTGTTTTAAAAATACCTTAATTCATAATTCTGTTTGAGCAAACTTTCCACTTTCATAATTAAGGCACTTAGATGCAACAAAATGTTATCCAAAAAACTAAACCTGGGAAGCCTGGAATTTTTGAAATTAAAAGTACGTACATACTGAAAATTTGAACGTGCTTACATTTTTAGACCAGCCGTTTTGAGGGGATACTTCAACGTCATGTACGATGTCCCTAACTGCTAATTTACATTCATCCTGGCATTTGACAAAATGTTCAACACATCGGAATTACTTACATTAAAAATAGTTTTATAAAACTATTACACAACTACGTGGTTTATTGAAAAGCTGTACCTATAGATAGACCAGTGCTCCATCTTTGAGTGCAAAGTGATCCATCTTTGAGTCCCGGGTAAACTTTCCTTATCTGTTGTAAACTACGAGAGAGACCGTTGAAGACAGACTACTGTCATGAATTACCGCAAAAACCGAGAGAAATGCACGCTGAATTCAAATCTAAAATCCAGATTATCAACTTGTTAATTACTAAGTTAATTTTAAAAGTATCGATTGATAATTTCTATTGTTTACTGGAAAGCCTTAGTTTTTTCTTAAAACACAAAAAAATACGTTTTACACTTTATACTATTTCATTATTAACCTTTCCTCCGCTCTATATTTGCTATGAAGGTACTTCCGAATCAATGTAAAAGGTAACGTTACTACCATATCGTCATCGCCACTAGCACTGCGACCGTCGTAACGTGAGGTCGCGCCGTAATTGTACATCGTAAAACATTAACTACTTCGCCGCCATAAACGGAATTGCCCGCAACAAGGGCCACGCACCCTCCGTTAAATGCTTTTCCGTCACACTACATATTCCTAGTTAAAACTTAGCTATTAAATGTCATTATCTGTACATATAAATAAAACTGTGAGTGATCGCTGTTTGTGCACGCTCATTTCAGAAACGGTTGTACGGATTTTTATGGGACTTTCACTGGAAGATAGAGGCTGTGGAGCAACATATAGGCTACTTTTTATCCCGGAGTTCCCACGGCATCGGGAATCACGCGGGAAAAACTCCTATGCACGAACAAAGTCGCGGGCACAACTAGTACTAAAACATGCCGTGATATTTCTCAAACTTTCAAGCTGTCACACACACACACACACTGACAAACAATATCCCGCTTACGTAATAAATATTTAATGGCGACTCAATTTCTTTTTGTGGCTATTTTTTAAGAACAATCAATTAAGTTCTTAATGATGCGTAACTCGGCCGTCACGAGGATAATTATTCTAATATCTCAGTAACGGCTCACAATTTGATGTGACGAGATTTTCACATCAAATTAATAGAATATTCATATCAATAATTAGACAACTGTTGGTGCGGCTGTACCATCATATTATACACACATTTACATATTAATACTGGAAATTTACATGGATGTAATTTACATATTGGCGTTGACGCGGCAGGCGCGTGTGATCCGGATTACTCCCAAATCAAAAGAGATAAAATATTTACAAAAATGTCAAACATAACAGCCTAAAGTTAAATTTATAATTATCTTATTTCCTCTCGCCTCATCACATGCCCATTCTCATCACATGACATTCGGCCCCCTTTCAATTTCTCTGTGGTTGGTGCTACTTCTCATATATAATATATCCTTAAATAATCCTGCATATTTAATTTCTCCAACAAAATCCAGGACGTATGTACTGTGGTAATATTACACCAATTGTATCTCCATGCCACCAGGAACGCAGAAAATTAATACGTGTCTGCGTTTGACACAAACGTTTGACGCAAATGAAACCATTGAAAAAAGCGCATGCATTCAAGTAGGTACAAGATTCAAATTCATCCAACGCGACCTGTAGGTACCCATTGTAGCTAAAAGCCATAATGGAATACGAGACGTGGACCACCGAGCGCCGTCGCGACGCCACGAGTGTTAGCCAGGTGTCACACCGCCGGCGAATAGCGACTGACTATCGGGTACTTTTATAGGAGTTGAAGTAAAACGAGCAAGGCCCTCAATTAGACTGACTTTTTTATGTGTGTTACTTCATAACTTTTTAGTGAGTGAACTGATTTTGATATTTCTTTTGGATTAGAATTTTAGGGTCTGGTGATAGTTAGTTTTTATTTTGAGTTATCTCCACTCGAAAAATACATTCCATGTACCGAAACAAGATATGCAAAATTATATTAATAGTTTATCTCTGACTGTTAAGTAAGCATACACATCTCTATGATTTGCATGGAATGTATATCTATAACTACTGTAACGTTACTGGCGTAAAATATAGCCAATATTTACTCGCTACTCGCCGCTGGTACGACATCTGCCTTACGCTCCTTGCGGAGGGCGTCGACATGTCGAGAGCTTTCACGTCAGCTTTCAAACGTTTAAATGTCTCATATCGTCACCGTAAAGCGATAACTTTAAGTCGTCACCATTTAGATGGATGAGAGTTTCAGAATATAGGAATGTAAATCTAAAGCTAACTCAGCCCATTAATAATAAAACTTTAACTATAACTAAGTATTATGCTAAAACAACAAAAATTTAAATATAAATACTGGCAATGGTGTGTATGTAATAATCGAATGTATGAAACCGTAAAAACTAGACATTTTAAGGAAAAAGTGTAGGTATACTCGTATCATGACGAACAAATTATCACGATTAGAAGATATCCGCACTCCGCACTGCAGACACGCTGATTTAATAGCCACAAACGGACGGACTAATTTTATTGTGCGTTTGTAAAATGACTCTTTATAAGTACATACACAAGTTGAGTGAATACTGGAACTGGTATATTTGTCTAATGGAATCGTACGAATGGTTTTCACACAAGTAAAATAATTTTAGCTTACAAAAATACATACATACATACACACATGATGTGAAAGAGTTATTGTAATAGACAAACCCTCGCCAATTTAGTTCAACATGGTATCCCAAATTACGATCAAACCAAATCACCACCACATACCGCTAAGTAAGCGAGTCTCCGAGCTAACTGACAGACAAAGCGAAGCCGATAACCATCCCTTGTTCACAACAAACACCTACGCTGCTACGGCGTCATTGCAAACAAGCAAAATAAAGATAAGCCATCCAATTAATATAGAAACGTAGCAAATAATTGGACATGTCACGACGTCGGAGATACAAGCATTGGACAAGACAACGATCGGCGCAGAATTTCCCCGCGGACCGATCTCAATATTCATCTGGAAATTACCACTAATTGGAATAAACTTGGCATCTCGGGAGAACCGCGCAGTTCTAGTTAACACCGCTAATGGAATGGTATGATAAGATGATATAATTGATGGAATATCTTTGTCGATCCATCGGTACTAATAAATACTAATAACACAATGGGGTTAAGCGCGTAATTAACGGGCCTGAGTTGTCTCATTTAATTTCAGTAAAATATTGTGAATAATTTTATTACTTTATTTTATAGGAAAATGAACCATTTAGTTTAGATCAAAAACAATTCAGTAAATCCAATCAAGATTATTTATCGGTAAGAAATAATAATACCCACACTGCTAGCCTACATACAAAAAACTTACTTGTGAAACTTTTTTACTAATAATATACGAGTACTAAGTTCACAGTATACGAGTATAGTATACGAGTATAGTAGTATACGAGTACTAAGTGTACAGGTTTTCAATTCAATTTATGTCAACTGAAAAACTTATTTTAGTCTCCGTCATACGGCTGCATATATTGTTTGCAGCGATGTGTAGTGCTAGCACAAATGGAGAATTAAGTTCCAATTCTGATTTGTGCTCGTGCGAATCTACTTAACACTTTGTCAAAGCAATAATGCACACCCGTAGAAGTATCAATTTAAATATTCGAGCGTTCTGCCCGCCACTTCGTATCTACTACTGCTATTCAAACGATTTCTGAATTCCTTGAATTAATAAGTTTGGAATCTGACCACATATAATTGTGATGGAATTTGTATGTACTTATCCTTTTGTTTTCTAGAATTGGGCGAATTTCCAAAAGCATGGTGTCAAATTTCCAGTTTCTAATCTTAGTAGTTTGGGCTATGCTATGCGTTGATGGCAGCAGAATAATGTCAGTCGATTAAAAAAATTGTGCACGTTCGTATTGTCAACGTAAAGGAACCCTTTTAAGGAATAACTTACGGTTGTAACTTACTAATATTGAACGGCAAACATAAGCACAACTATGTCAGAGTTATGTCGAGAATAGTCTAACCGACAATTGGCTGTTAAATCGTAAGCTTATGCTAAGCCGATAAGCTGAGATTATACTATATCATATCAATAAGTGACACGGATCACATAAGTGGCTAATTAATTATTACGATGAATACAGAGCTATCAATATCGTATTGACAGTACACGTCCAATTGACTAAGTAATATAACAAAGGCTATCCACCTAACAAACACATCGACGCAGGAATCGGTCGGATATTTGGCCGATGTTTTTCAATTTGACGGGAGTGGATTGACCGATACACTCGCCCATTCAACCGTTGGCCATGTTGTGTTGAATATAGACTGTGTTTTTGACACCGGAATATACTTACAACAGCATATTGAACATGCTCCTCGGCACGTATACACTCCTGATATTTTAATCTTGGATGGATTCTTATTTCAAAAAAGACGAAAGTAAAAAAAAACAATGTTTATTTTTTATCATCGATAGGTATAGATCGTATTGATATCGTTAATCGAAAAATTTATACTCAATATTTTGATAAACCCTTCATAAATAAAATATTTGTATAATGGAAATAGGTCATGGCTCATGGCGCCCGCAAAGTTATCCCTAAACTCAATAAAAGTTTGTAGTAGATATACACAATGTAGTAGGATTTTTCAGAAGAGTTTTTTTGTTCAGAATACAATTTCAATAACCGATTAATAAATTTCCCTCGTTAAGGACAATGGCTATAACAGATTTTATCATGCCTAACTCCCTCGATAAGCTCGCTCATTAATTTTTTTGTCCTCTTCGTACACCTGCTTCCTTTCATACAATGAAACTGAGTACCTACAGCTGATGAAATAATCTTTGTCACTTTCATTATGCCCCAGTACATACTTATATACCTTTTTATATTGTGGAACAAAGGAATACTCGAGCGATCTAGTGGTATAAGTGGTCACCGTTGTCCAAGGACAGCATTATTGCTTGGCCTGCCAAGAAAGAAGGATGAGGAAAAAAGAAAACACTGGCTTCCAGCGGAGCTTTCAGTCCTACCACCAAGTCAGAAGTATCTACCTCAAAGCTCCTTCAATATTGTAGATACTGGATGATACGTTGGACTGAAAAGAGGGACAGGGTTGTACCGTGATCTCGTCCAATGTTTAGCTGAGTGAATCGTGAACAACAAGAAGGGAAGTCGGCTTATACTTACTAAAAGGAAGATGAATCTCCTTATCCTTCATTCTATTGTAAAATATGAACTAATAATAATAAATTAGAATTTGGAGTCTGTTTAAAATTAAAAATTAACAATGTCAGTTAAAAGGTGATATAACTTAGAGTTTGCTTGGGATAATGAGAACGACGAGATTGGAACTAAGTCCACCACTAACCCACTAAGTTCACCAACTAGCCCCGATCTGACTTTTAAACTTCGTCAGTCAAAATTGTCATGGACGGTCGCAAAAGGGTGGTGCTACCTGTTTGTTAGCAATCGAAATTCCATAAAAAGCGAAACAAGCATGTCCGTTTTCGTTGATTTATAGAGGACATGATGGAAAACTGGCCAATATAGCAAATATCCATTTTACGTCCACGCTCATTCGCTGAAGTCGGTTGAGCGTTGACAAAGCGATCGTTCCCCGCAGTCGACAATAGCTCAACGATTGGACGCCATCCAACGCGATCGATTGACACTCATCAGAATTGGATGAGATACATTTTTATAGAAGCACGCGACGTTGAAAACGATATTGCTTGCGATTTATATAATGCTCTTCTAAGTTCTAGCTATTCTCTTCCTAGAACTGATTTCGAGAACGTATCTCTCCACAAGCGTTGTCCTACAAGCTGCATGAATAACAAATAACCTGTTCTGCAGTATTTCCTACTTCTGAATCCTATTTTTATTATGAGATACTTTCTAGCGATAACAAGACCTCTAGTTTTAAATATTATATTAATTCAACTTATTGCCTTCAACTAAATTAAGGTAGGTGGACCTATGGGAAAGATAATTGATAACTTGCTGATTATAAACGTTTTTTATCTCTTGTTTTTGTATATTGTTAGTATATTGGTTTAAACATAAAAGAGTAATAATACATCACAAAATTCAATAACAATATTCCTTCACAAGTATTCCTCAAGGCCTGTCTTAGTCTATTTATTATATCGATCTATATTGTACCCGGTATGCCTAACTTAGATAGACTATCAACTGCCAATCAATGTCTAACTATTGTCGGATACATTGTCAATAACGTTCGTGCAATATCTCAGTCAAAAGGCCAGCATTATAATTACTTAGATAAAATCCATCTAAATTAGGAAATATTAATGTTTTACTTGATTCTTATGTGTCCCAAGAGTTACTCGAAAATATATATTTGAAACGTTCATTTGATTAGATTACTACACATTGTGTTCAAAAGTTGAGCTTTATTTTCATGATTTCTCTGTAATCGATCTCTTTATATAGGAAGAATGAAATATAGTCGTCTTACGAACCGCGCACACATATACAAGTAGTATATATGACGTAACTAATATACTCGTATGTACATTGTAGATAATATGACGTAACTAGATTTTTAAACATGAAATGGACGTATTAAAATATGCAAGATTATTTGAGGGTATTGAACAATGTGTTAGCTCCAGGCCCAAATCTGATGTTCTCCTTTACAGAGCAAAGAACGATACTACACTTAACTGACATCTTCTCAAATAACACTTCCAGCGCCATTCGATAACTCAACGAACACATACCTGTAACAATATAAAAGAAAAATATTAGGTGTTATAAAAATAAATAAAACAATATTATATATTACAATTATACCTAATTGGGAGCGCAGCAATTGATAGGATATTTCCAAATAAGATAGATAAGTTAGTGTCAGGGGAGCATTATTGTCGAACATCTACAGTAGACTCAAAATTAATATAATAACTAAAAACTGTTCGCATTGGACAACAATTGGCGAAGTAATTAATTGAAAGGATCATCTAGAATAATATACAGCTTTACCTACTAAGTACCTATTACTGTAACTTTACAAGTTTTATAACTTATGCCAGATTTTCTTCAAGAAAATCAATTTCTCTTAAACAGTTTTAATTTTAATCCAATTCAAAGTCTTAAGAACATCTTGAAGAACTTCATCGAGGCTTCTTGATATTGTTAATTTATATTCAATTTTGATAGTATAAAATTGATAATTTGGTTTGTACGAGTAGTACCAGGTACCAGGAGTTAATAAACGTAAAGGGTATCGGCGCACAGCATTCGTAAATTATGCAGCCAATACTACGCAGTGCTAATAGGTTCTTGTCGGGGCGCGTGTCACCGTACCTTATGATAATTTCATTTAACACGCCCGAACGGTCGTGTTTTGTTGGTGTCTCTTTCTTACGCTGTGCAAAATAGGGATAGATGCATTGTTAAATTGTTAAGTACTAGCCTGAAGATAGTGAAGCCCGAGGCCAAGGAGTACGAGATGCCTGAACCTGCTTATACGGTTATCCGATATTAACGTATTTAAATAAAATGTTTGAAGTTTCTTTAGTTTAGGTTTATTGCTTGTACCGCAGAATTTAATTGGTTGACTTAATCAAAATACCTACTCTAAGACTGAAGTCCACGAGCCAAAGACGTAAGTTAACGTTTTTATAATTCGGACACTTATTTCAATACAATTAGTTCTTACTACCTTTTTTACGTTGGCTATAACACAAATTATTATTATAGTAGCTACTCCACCAATGCGCACTGAATCAGCGTGGTAAAGTATTACGGACGCTACGGAATTTTGCAACTTGCCCCGTGTCCCGGAATTACGCTTCTTTGCCCCGAATTCAAAGAGTCTACTTGTTTTTAGTTATTTCTATTTGAACGTGTGGTGATTTCATTTTTAATAAGTGAATGAATAAGAGGTGCATGTGAAATTATGATTTGGACTATTTCATACTTATTACTATGCCTCACTTACCCTAGTGAAATTGTTCCGCAAATTATAAACGGCCCCACGTAGGTACACCAGTATAATTGTCCCGGAATTCATAAACATAATATCTGGCAACCCTGGTTCAGGGCCTACTCAATGATGAGTCACCCGTGCTCAGTGGGTCTTATTTGGGTTGAAGCCATATTAACCTACAATTCAAACATATTTACCCCGAAGCCGAGGACAAAACTATGTGTTCTATAAACAATTGTTATCAGTCAACAACATAACGTGACCTACATGTTAATTCTAATTGTTAACATAACATATTGTTGAAACCTGTGCCGTAATCAGTTTACAGTGTTTACACTCCACACACATTGTTCCGCCCGACTGACTGTTATTACCAACTCCCCAATATGCAATTACACAGATTTATCGAATTGACAATGTTATTATCGAGGCAATTGGCGCCTGGCAAATCCAAAGGGAGCAGTCGAGTACGACAGTGTTATCCCTAGCAATATGTATTAGGTAATGGCTACAACCAATTAACATTCCCAGTAAGTTTGATCTACGCATCCGTGGGGAGTTGGTAGGGACTCAGGGAATAAAGTTTTATTCTTCCCAAAAGCCGTCAGTAACATTTGATTATAAAAAGGATTATTTAAAAAGTTCAAGGCGTGACAAAAATCACTAGTTAAAGTTAAAGGTCAAGCCGAAACACCGTGTGATGATATTCCTGTGCAGGCATTTATACGGTATATCTACATGTACTTACATATTTGTCTGCCTTTTAAGGAGCGCTGCTGGACTAAAGCCTCTCCTAATGAGGGTAACCGCGTGTGAATTTTCCGCTAGAGGCGCTAGTGAGAAGGGAGGTCTGTCTGTCACTTTTCGCTTGTCTGAATGGTCTGAATTTCATTTGTCACTGTTTATGTATGGGCGGGCTTTGACAGCAAGACCTCACCTCGACGGTGGCGCCAGCTGGTGAGCACAAAAACGGCGACCCTCATTGGCGCCATTTCAACCAATCCTGCGGTCGCTTCCCAGATATAATCTACTTATTCCACTTTTCTGAGAAGACCTGCCTCTACTAAAGTAATTATTTTAAAAGTTTTTGTTCCCGTGGCCATGACAGAGAATAAATTACTTTCAATTTCCACACATAATAATACGCCAAACCTTTTATTTTTTATTTTAAACCCATTATACACTCAGAGCCATAATTGCTAACCGCAATCACAAAATTCTGATAATAATTTTCAAACGAGCGAAAACAAAGCATTGCCCAACGCAACGGAAAAGTATTAAATAATTGAAACAAAGTTTAAACTGTTTCGCCGTGAAAAAGGTTCACCGCGGAGTATTTTGTACGAAACAATTGTCTCATTACTGGAACAAGGTTATAGAGTATGGTTCTAAGCAGATTAAGCTGCAGACTCCAAATTCGTAACAACTTTTTTCTCACCGCCAAGAAAGGAATCTTAATGAGTCTGAAAAACTTTTAATTAATTCAACGCGTTAAAGATGGTTACTTAAAACATTTTGATGAGAATCTCCGTTTTTTTTTACCAGTAACTTAGAACATTAATTTTAATATTGTTTTAAAACATTGTTCGGATTTTTCTTTTTCTGACGTGAAGGTTCTTAGTCATTCGAAACACAAACGGAAACTGAAGAATTCGTTTTGGGGGCGTACGTGAGGGCGTTTAAACCTAAGATTTGACTTTGCCGTATTTTTTTATTGACTCCAATTTCAAATACTTAACAGTTTATCTACCTACCCGTTGAATAAATATTTAATCAAAATTAAAGCGACAGCGAATTAATATGAACAGAATTGTGTTTGCTTAAAAACGCAACATTAAAAACAATAAAATTCATCATGTTCCAAGTTCAAACAATAGCGTGCTTTGATGAAGACGTTCTAAAGGTGGCGCTAGTATGCCCCTTTGTTTTTCGAGACAATAGACGTCAAATACGATTGAAACATCCGAGAAACTGTCGCAAAAGTTATATCAAAGGGCTGTAATTAATATTTTTCAATGAGTAATTAGATTAATTTTAATTCATAGAACAAAAAATATAATTTTAAATAATTAATGGTTCCTTTCATTCAATCAATGTGTAATGTACAGAGCCCGTCATATTATTATAGTTATCTGTGTTTTCATCGAAGTTTACCAATAAATAAGAATAAGTCAATGTATGAATTCGTGGTATATTTATGAATTCCCAATCATCAATCATTCGTCAATTATAGTAATTTCTATAGAGAACAGCGACTTAACAAAATAACAATTTTTCATTTAATAAATAACATGTTAAAATTGGACTATTCTTCCTATAAATAATTCACTTAAAGAATAAGTAAGCACATCTTTACATAGTGTACCTACAACAACTAATAAATAAGTAAAATATCACGATACTACGTTGTTTCAAGCCCGTGAACTCTAGTACTAACAACTTTAAATTCGAAACACAAACTACAACTAAATTCCGCGCAACTGGACATTGTTGCAAAGACAACGTCGGAGCGGGGCAATTAATAAGTCAATATTGTATCTATTCAAGCAGAGAATTTACTAACTTTAAAATTAGCCACTCGGAGTTGAAATCGGATTGGAAACGAATTCGGAGTCTAAATCAAAATCATACTGGAAGTTGAAGTTAATCCTAATTAATAATATTTGATTTATACGAAAATGTGTCTGTTTGTCCTTCTATCATGTCAAAACGGAGCTACATATTTTTGTGATTCGATATGAAGTTAGATGAATGGGTTGGAGATTGACGTAGGCTACTTTCTCCCGGAAAAATATAACACAGTGAAAAAACACTAAGGACGAAATGAACGCATTAAATTAGGTCAGTTTATTTGATTTTAGATAAAATTATTGAAACTCCAACTATGTACGTCACCACTTCAACAATTCTCTAAAATGTGTGGCCTTGAAGGGTAAAGTTAAAGATACAATTGGTATTACACATCAAACACCATTAACATTGTATACAAACACGGTTTGCATAAAGTAGCATATTAAGCATCTTAAGATTAGTTCCAGCGATCGGTAGCTCTGAACGAAGCCAGCAGTAATTAAATGCAGGCGTCTGATCCGCTTAGCGTGAGCAGCGCTAAGCTAAGCCCCCGAGCTGAACGGCTGGAGCTGGATCTCGCGAGCGCTAATAATAACTGCATTAGCGCGACGCCATTATTCTTAGCTACACCTACTCTGCTTTTATTAAGTACCTAATCTTTAATGAAGCCCTGGTAGCCACGGCTTGTGTTGATCGTAAGTACTCAATTGAGCAGCGTCGCGCGTATTTTAAAATTATAATATACCCCTATACCTGTTGGGATTAGATTTTATATTTCATTAGAATCGTGTTTTAAAGAGCAAGCAAGATTCCACCCATCTCTGTGCGCAATTCATCCACTCGTCTTCATATTCTGATGAACAACGGATCGGGTTATACCTACTGATAGTGATGTCATTTGCCAAGATTATCAATCTTTTGGTTTCATGATTGAGTCACCTAACCTACATGGAAGTAATTACGAGCTTCGTATACAGTAAGAATGTATAAAACACAACACGTCCGATAAAAAAGATTTCGTGCTATTTCAAGGATGCACAGAAACAGACTCACAATAATTAATATTAAAACGTTGTAACTTTTTCACCGATTCTTAACCGTAAGAAGTAAAAGATAACTGATTATTATATGTACCTTATTAAAGTTTGATAAGTCTGATATTAAATGTTAATGATATTCCTTACACCTACAGAATTGAAGGAGTTGGAGGCAAGGACCTAGCGGTGACGTCACGCGACGCCCCGCCGTCGCGGCGCCGTAGCACCAAATGGATCGTCGCTACGACGGCGCTACGCCGTAGCTCTCGGTGCATGTTTTGAAGATAACCGTTTAAAACTATTGAAGTTCTTACTTGCAAGTGTACCTTAGGTAAATTCAATTAGCTTGACTTTTTAAATAAGATTAAAATGATAAAGCCAGTGTGGAGCTTCAAATTAAGGATCACTTTACAAGGGATAATTGCTTTTTACAAAAAAAATAACCGACTTCAACCTTGATAAGTAGAGATAACTCAAAAACTACTCGCCAGATGGCGCTCAATTCAACATGTATGTGTAAAGTTCTCGTCACTACAAATTAATCAAGCCCAAACACTAGATAACTGCAGTAAATCGTTGAGGAGTTCCCACGACTGTCTTTCGGCTTCATCAGATCGACTCCAGACCTTCTTGAAATGGTAGCGCTTTAATGTATTTATGATAACATGAACAAACACACTAGTCTTCCATACAATTTTCGAAAGTTGCCCTCGATTTCTCCAAGATGCCATCATCAGATCCTGATGATCCTTTCAAAAGGACCCCACTGCGCATATCTACTTTACAACAAAAAAATAATTATCAAAATCGGCCCACAAACGACGAAAAAATCGCTGAACAAACATAAAAAAGCATACTACGGCATATACGGTCGAATTGAGGACCTCCTTCTTTTTTGAAGTCGGTTAAAAAGTATTATAGAATTCACAGAATGTAAAATTAAATTATAAGGAAAATACTGACACTTAAGCTCCCAGCTGGAATAAGTTATGACCAGCCTGAATGAAGCAAGAGGGTTATCTAGCCAGCCTGGCTTAAGCCTTACCATAGTCCGAGCATGCATACAGTACCTTCAGAATTATAATAGATGATTTTGGAGCCGATTACACTTTATTAGAGGCGACCATCTCAGTCCTCAGGGGTAGCAACGCATCTGTGACCGAATTAGAATTAGACTCATTGAGTCTAGTTCTAGGTCGGTCACAGTTGTCATGGGCGGCAGCGGAAGGTGGTGCTGCATGCTCGTTTGCTATCTTAATTCAATAAAAAAAAGATGATACAGAGTCTTAAGACTTCTGAAAACAGAGATCGGGCGCAGTAACCTTGTCCGTTATTAAACAGGGTACAGTACGACGCGAAAGTTCAACTTGGACTCAAATCTGGATCAAGCGCTTATACCCCAAAGTTCGCCGTCCAATATTAAACATAAATATAAACAAAAGCAATCAACTAATCAATAATACAAATAGCAAAGTTAACAGAACACGCAACCCTCATACGTCAGCCGGCTCCGGCCCGAAGGCTGCACGTCAGAGATTTAAAGATGTCAGATGCGCCCTGCGTTTCCATAATAACCACGACTTGGTTTGTCTATTTGACAACGATAAACAGAAATAGAGTTATATCGCTTTCGCATACTGTATTTGAACTCATTCGCACTTTGCCATACAGACAAAGGATGTGCTAGCTCACTCATCTAACCGACGACAGATTGTAATGCGTCTAAAGTATGGTAAGAACATTTTTTTCTTCATGGAATTAAGGTAGCAAATGCATTTATACCCTTGAGGACAGAAATGGTCACCACTAAAAAAGTGTAACCAGCTCCCCACATTTCTATCCAGAACACAATTGCTGTTGTACAAATTATTATGACGGTAGAAATAATACAAAGTACCATGGCGGGCGGTGATACTTCCCCGGGTAACTCTAGGCTCATACCACCTATTATTTTTAATTATTTATCAGAGTATCTAACGTTTTTATATCTCGGCAGCACGTCAGATAATTAAACGCGAATCAAGTTCCGAGGGAGGGAGGCAACAAAGAAGTGGGTCGCTGAGCCGGTAAACTTCGCGACGGCGACAGCCCGCCCAAACTTTTCATCTTCAAAGAAAATGCGTTAATATTGACATAAAATGCCCGACGGTTACTAGTCCAGTGTTCCATACAATGTTAGGCAATAGGATTTAGTCATGATTATAGGACTAAGGTTTTTTGCGTTGCCAGTGTCATTGACAATACACGTTAGTCAACACTGGCACACAAGACCTGAGAATACTGATTACAAATATTTTTAACCGACTTCAAAAAATGTATGTATGTTTTTTATTTTTACTGACATAAATATCAACCTCGGCCTGGAATCGAATCCAGGAGACCTTTCATTATCCAGAAAAGAAGTGTAATCAGTATCTTTAAGTATTGTTTAAAGATATACCACAACCAGTTTAATCAAATTTATATTCTACATAACATAAGAAAAGAATAGAACCGTTTTTATTCAGTCTCATGCAGTCGAACTTTACGTTGAAAAATCGTACCCGCTGAATTTTCACACTGGAACTTCACTAGTTGCGAGTCACCGCTTCAATAACCGAAGTGGCGTCTAAGTAAAAGTCAGCAGAAGATATTCCCCGGCGTTGACTCTCGAATTGTTTCAAGTAAGCTTCTCAGCACTCTGCTTCGAAGTTGCACTTCGAATTGTATGCCCCTCCACATTATGTCCGTCTAGTTAGACTTCGACCGGAGAACTTGGAATAGTCTGAATTTGTGCACTAGCTGACCATAGAAACTACAAGTGAAATTAGACTAAATGAATGTTCAACTAAGCTGACTCGGGTCAAGTGCCAACTAGCCTCTAGATCTCCCTTAACCCTACACAATAACCCTGACCTATCAAGTATTCCTTTGACGTACTAAATTCAGGGCGGTTGTAAAGAAATTTTAAATACTGAATAGCACAATACTGTATTATGTATATCACTGATTCGCGAGTCTTTAAAATTTGTTTGTCACATGAATGCGTCTACGATTGGACGTTGATCCAATGCAAATATTTCAATTAGTGTGTTCAAGTCAAGTCGGTCCTAAGTCGTAAATAATCTTTTGTCAATTCAAATAACATCACTGAAATCTGAAGTCTAGCATTTATCTAAATTGCTTTTAAACGCCTGAATACCGAAACTTAATGAATAACGAAACTTAATGAAATTGGATGAAACTGAATAATTGAGATAAATATTACCCCTCTAAACGCAGTATGTTAAAGGTTTCAAGAAGCAATTTTCGAATCAAAGGAAAACTCAAGATCGTTTAAGCTACTTTATAATTCAAAGCCTCGGGAGCCGTTTTGAAAGAAGAGGCTTTAACGGAAACATGAGCTCCAAGATATCACCAGGAGTGCAGGACCGCGAGGCGCTTATTTATTATGCATTGTGAAACGTGCACTGAATGGTTCACGAGCGATGTGTCTTGAATAGGCACCTGGCCAGAGAGGAGCACTTTCATAAAGACCTGAGACAGCTATAACGTATCTCATGTGCTTTCTTGCGCGTGAAGGATTTGACTCCAGGCTGTTGTGTTTCTTTATGGACACATTTCTTATCTGTCATTTCATATTATATTATGCAGTCAAAAAATTACAGCGCTTTTGTCGAATCCATAATAACTAGTAGGTAATTTAATGTCTCTAACAAAACCTTTATTTTATTCTTTTTTGTCTCTTATGTTTTCTTATGCATTGTTAAACTTATCGAGAAAATAACCTCAACCAAAGCTTTTCTCTTGACTGGTTCTAGATACTTCGACTAAGCCGCGGCGGATAAATGTGACTTCTAGGGAATAGGATTAATAACATAAATTGTCTACTAAAAACTTAATCAACACTATGTAGAATATATTTATCTTTTAATCGTCCATAATCATTTATTTAATTGTTGAAGCGCCCACACCCACGCCTTGCATATTTTATCAAACAATAATAAAATTCTGTACTTACACATTAAAATATCACCGAGTCATTTGCATTAAATGTCCAACTCAGAATTTAAACCTCAGCAAATAACGAACCCCAAGAGACGAAGACAACATTATGTATTTTTGTCTCATTCTCGACTTTAAAAAATGTGTGAAAGAGAAATAAATAAACACAACTTCCTTGTATTAAAAAGGGACTCAAAAAGGCTGTCTCGCTCTGTTGTTAATAGAACTGAAACGGTAAGTGATGGTTCCCTGGTGAGTGTGGGATTAATAAATTGAGTAATACGATGTAATTGTTTTAACAAATTATTGGGAAAGGATTGTTTATTTATTTAGAATTAACTGTATGTAGAAAGGATTCAAAAAGTTCATTATTACAATAATTTTGTGTTTTTTATTTTTACAGTGCTTTTCTAATTACCATGAAATTTCATCGTGTTGGTTGATGTGAACTTTACAATTTAGCCTGTAGAGACAATCATGTAGAGCAGTGTTTTTCAAACTTTTTCATGATGCGACCCCCCTGGCATAAGAAAATATTTCACGAACAAGGCCCTTAACTTTTTTATCACATACTAGCTTCTGCCAGCGGTTTCACCTGCGTCCCGTGGGAACTATAAAGTGGAAAAGTAGCCTATAGTCTTTCTCGATAAATGAGCTATCTAACCCTGAAATAATTTTTTAAATTGAACTAGTAGTTGCTGAGATTAACGCGTTCAAACAAACTCTTCAGTTTTTTTACACTTTGGGCTAAATTATCGCAGTTTTATTAAGGATCCCGATTTTTTTTTTTTTTTTTTTTTGAAAATATAATATAATCTTTGTCACCCGGGAATAGTGTAGCTTTCCAAAAGTGAAAGATTTTTTTTTAAATCGGTTCAGTAATTTGGGAGCCTATTCAATGCAAACAAACAAACCTTTCCTCGTTATATTATTAGTATCGATCGATACAATATTTAATATTAGTATTTTAGGAAAACGATTTCATTCTAAGTGTAGCAAATACAGATCCACGATGGATGAAACCGATTATTCAAAAACGAGCACAACCTTCGCATTAACTCATGTTAAAATGTTATGTCTTAGGATGATATTTTTTGTTCATTTGTTTGTATTGAAACAGAAATGTTTATGAGTAAGTATATTATCCTTTTGTCAAAATTCTCTTTCAATAAATCAATCTTTTCAATCCTAATTGTTTTTTTACTGAATTACTCTTGATTTCTCGCGACCCCCCTACAGAAGCTTCGCGACCCCCCAAGGGGTCGCGACCCACAGTTTGAAAAACACTGATGTAGAGACATGAATTACCTTCAAAACTTCTAACGATTTTGTTCAATATAAGTATAGGTAAAGGTATACTGCTTCTCACATAAAAAAATCTATTGTAGAACAAATTTTGAACGCCATCTACATATGTATAATACAATTTTGACGAATTAAAATAATGGCGACCCAGTGAAAGCGATCTATAGCGAAATGCAGTTCACCGCATTTGAATAACATTTTCCGTATTGTGTAAGTTGGGAGAAGGCCAATTTATGCAAATTTGATCGAACTGCGCATGGATGGCTACAATTTACTTTTCTTTGCATATTTTATTTGGCTTTTGTGAATAAAGTTTTTGTCCCTTGAATTTTGTTATCCGCGATGAAAACTGTTTCATACAGCGACTGTTAATAAATCATTATATCGATTAGGTAAGAAAGCTTATCAATAAATTTTATAGAAATGTATAAGGGAATGGCCCATGATGTGTTGTTCGTAATCGTGTAAAGCGAGCGGTCTTGGGTTCGATCCTGCCCGGGAAAAACATTTGTGTCAATCAACATTTATGACAACATTTATGACAATGTTTATTCTTGAGTCATGCATGTTAGTAGTGCTTTATTGAATCACATTCCCCCTAGTTCAACAGATTAGTTTAACCGTTGACATTGATGTTCACGCTATCCAGGTAATAATAGAGCAGGGCTATACAACTGTACATTGACCAACACTAACTACCATCATCATGTAAGTCAATTCCTATTAGATACCGATGTGAACATGAATATGCATCACTGCTCAAACTGGGTGGATGTTTGTTCATCGTTGTTAATCTGTCAAGCAGGGAAGATTCACATTGATCAAAGATCGTGAGGAAGGTATAGCGTTTTCGCACTTGTGAAAGCCCACGTTTGAAGTAATCCAAAACTAAGGAATCCTTACGAACAAACGACAATGCGAAACACTTCAAAGACCAACCACTCCGCCGCTTGGCAATTTCGAGACTCGGATAAAACAATTTTATACACGGGCCGAGTTGGAAACATCGAAGCAGTAAGTTCGCTCCAGTTCCGAATAGCGCGGCATCGGCATCGCGACGTAATAACAATAAAATAAAAGAAAATCTCCGCAACATAGATTCCGTTGATACAAAGACCGAATTGAGTAAGCCCGGTAGAATAATTGTCAACGAAACACTAAGATCGGCTATTGCAACTTCGGCGAACTTCATTGTAAGGGAGGGCGGGTATCGACTGAGCGGTGGCCAAACATGCCGAGCAATGGAAATAATCTTCAAAGTTTTTTAATTACATCGTGGATCTTGGAGCGATACGCGGTAGGAACGCGGCTTGGTTTCCAAATTATTTACTATTGTACCACCTCGGTATAGTTTCGAGGCCGTATTTAAAGTTGCCGAAGTCGAACCAACCATCAAGGGCTCGGGCGGGAGCAATCTTTGTAACTTTGTTGGAAATAACTTTGTTAGAAATAAAATTAAAGTCCTTTATCAACCATACACATTCTGTAGCCATTGAGAATATATAATTATTCAGCCTCGAAATTAGTAACAAGTGACATTCCTTCACAGCATTGTAAATTGAAGTTACGTTCACATCTTCAAAAGCATACCTAGTCTCAAAAGGCCTAAATCATCCAAGACCAAATCACGACCTCTATCAAGCAGTTTTGGGAATTGAAAAATTTAATAAGCAAAGTTATTAAAGGCACCTGTACAGATTTTTGTTTCCTTAAATCGAAAACTATTATTGTGAAACGTGATCAGATAAAATCAAGATAAATTTTAAGCTGGAATTTAATATCCTTGTTAACATTACGTTCAGAACAAAACATTCATTAAAAACAATGGAATGGAAAAATAAGAGGTAAAACGCAGAATATTTTCCGCGGCTCGCTGGGATTCCATCGCGGTGAAAACTCGAGCCTTTTGTGTAACTGTACAAGTACCTATAGTACGAACGCGTTTCACACGGCCCCGGGCAGGGTTGCCAGAAGATCGGGAAATCCGGGATTTTGCGACTTATCCCGTGTCCAGTAATTACACTTCTCTGTCCCGAATTCCGAAACCATGATTGTTTTTAGTTATTTGTAATTGAGCGTATATTGATTTTTAATATGTGATTTGAGTGGTAAGCGTGAAATTAAGATTAAGAGCTTATAATTTCATGTTTATTACTTTGGCTCACTGAATCTAGTAGAATTGTCCCGGAATTTATAAACATATATCTGGCAACCCTGGCCCGACGTAGTGGCTGGTGGCTGTACAAAGCGAACGTTCAATCGGATCGGCGCGGCGCCGCTAACAAGGCGTAGCCAACTCGGTTTTGTTATTCGCGCGGACGTAAGCCTAGTTCTATTCCATAAAATGGCTTTAATCATTTTTCCAGGCTAGATACGAACGGATTTCTCTACGAATACCTTTAGTTCAAACCCAACGTTGAATTACACGCCTGTTGGCTTTGTTTTGAAGCGGTATTAAAAGAAATGTGAACCATTGAATAAAATAAGTCGTTTAATGCAAAACTACCTTTACCGTTTTCATTAACAAACTTTTTGCTTGGATATTTCGTTTATAAAGGCATTTTTAACTTTCAGAGCAAGCTACGTACTGTAAGGTTGAAAATTCTCTTCTCGTCAAGGTTAGGCTCAGATATTATAGTCTAGGCTTTTATCGCTAGAACCATGCACCTGGGTGTGTAAAGAGTTTCTAAGTAATTATAACTTTCCCAGTAGGTATTTATTCTACATTAAATTATAATTAGATAGAGCACGCAATAATTAGTCTACGCGTCTAATTAGTGTAATTTAAATAACGAGATCTTCGCTTGTATTTAATATTGAAATGTCCAATGTAAAAATTAAATAATTTACTAAAGAATTTACATTTCAATGAAAATGTACCTATGTACCTACTAGGCAATTATAATTTGACTGGAGTTCGCTGATCCGTATCGCTCTACCCCTAGAAAGGACGTATAAGAAACTTGCTTGAACTTGCGCAAACAGACAGACAACGACGTGATTCAAAGAGAACCATCCAACAAAATGGCGGCACGTGTAATCTTCACGGCTACATGAGTTGTGGGGCAGCTTTTTGTTATTCTTCATCTGGGCGTGAAAAGGATTTCTCTGTATCAGTTATAATATACTACGTCCTTTGAGCATTAAGGACCATAAGAGGTTTATGTTGACATAAATCTTATGAAACGACAGATACACTAACAATACAGCCATTAAGATATTACTGAAGTACGTGTTTGGATATAATACAAGTTGCCCAGCTGAAGAGATGTATTATCAAAACGCGTCGGCCGTTGTCGATAATTCTTAGGTTAATCGATTTTCTTGACCTTGCGCTTACCACATGATAATTGTACACGACTGAATTTTGATATTGTAGTGTATAGGCAACATGTACATACCTATTGTTATTGTAATAAAGATATGCACGCTACTGGCGCCACAGTTGACGCGCCGACGGCGACGTTGGGCCAGTTGGTGGTGTAGTGAAAGTAATTTGTTTATTATTGGCACAATAATCGAACCAGTACAGATGTCTTTTATTTATAATCTACTAGCTACCCGCCCCGGCTTCGCACGGGTGTAAGTTAGATTTACCATAGCAGCGCCATCTATTGATTACTTACTCAACCCAGTCGAAAGGTATCGACATCTGTTACATATAATTGTGACTGTCAAATAATAACACTCTTAATTTAGTTCTCTTGTGTGGCGCTAGGTGTCTGCTTACTGTCAAATAATAAGAGACAAATAATTAGAAATAAATTAAAATTGCGACTATAATTTGAGATTTAAAGTATCCTATCTCTCAAGTTGGATCGAACTGCACATGGTGTGCGAATTTTATTATAATCGGTTAAGTGGTTTAGGAGTCCATCGCGGACCAACATTGTGACACGAGATTTATATATATTATTAAGATAAGATTACTATGTTTCGTAAATAAATCTTGCTTTTCGTCTTTGTCTGTACGAGCTGTGGCTGGCCTAGTATTGAACCTATAGAAATTAGAAGAAAACATATTTAAATAAAGAATCGTGCTGCTCCCAAATACGAAAAATCGTCAGTTCAATACTAGCGCTCGCCACAGCTCCATCGCCCTACAGCTTACAAGAGCCTTTTATTTCCATCGTAGGAATTAGGTAGCGGATGGCCTCAACCAGCCATCGTTTCGTTATAATAATAATCCACATTTAAATGACACCCATGGAAAAAAAGAAAATAATAACTTCAGGAAGCCAAGGAACTATCTACAGGAAGTCATCTAATTCACCAACCAATGTTAGCACAAGTTTGATGAAGATATAAAAAACCCGGTACTCGGTTGGAGTTAGTTTATGACGCTCGGCTCGTAACGCTCCCATTAAAGTTGGTCGCCGATAAAAGACAGACGTCACAGAGGGGCAACGTTATACTACTAGACTAGAGGATCAAGTTGTTTATAGTCTGATAATAACTTTTCATTTCAAAGCCAACTGCTCGCGTGCCGTTATATTCGTCCAACTTACCGAGAGATATATTTATTTCTTGGGTTCTAACATTTATTAAGATGAAACATACACCAGTTTTTAAGTTAGACCTCCAGGAATAAAACTGCAAAAATCGCGTCAAATTTGATAAACTAGATATGTGATGCCCAGACAAAGATGCTGACACACAGACATAATTCTAAAATTTGGCTTCTTATGGCCCTACGAAGACATCACGCATTTTTTCTCAAATATCTCCTGTGTACAAGCATAAACCAGCCTTACATTTTTATTATAGGGTATAGATATTATTGACGGGCTTTATCTTTTGACAACTTATTTGGAAGTTGCTACGGCCAGGAGTTGGAAATTTAATGTATTTATTAAATTCAAACTTATCACTTGTACAGTTGCCGCTTTCATAGCTATGATACTCGTAAAATCGTTGTCACAGCAGAGCGTGGACGAATTTGACCTAGTAATAATTAAACAGGGACGAATTTGCATACTAAAACCTGTGCCAAACTGTGTAATTGAATATTGTTTTTAGCTACGAAATATATGATGCTACATACTCATAGCCCCACTTTAGGATTCCTTGTGTCCTAGGAGTCGTGCACAACAAACAAGGTAAAGTCATAGACATCCAGACCGAACACAAAAAACTCACCATTCAAATTTCCACCTTGCTGGGAATCAACCCAGGTACCATTGAACCCAGGTTCGGGGCGAGCCGACATTTTAAAAATTGCCGCCATTCGGATCGTAAAATATCAAAACGTCCTTATATTTTTACCCGACTGCGCCGGAAGGAGGGTAGGTAGGTAATTACAACTCTGGTTTGTCTGTTTTGGAACCTAGCTAACTTTTAAGTTTGTCTGACTATAATCTGGGGTTATTTATGGAAATCTATTTTGCTAAAAGCTGGTCTGCCAGAGTCAAGTGCTTTTTACGTGTACCTATCGATCGTAATGTCGAACATCCAGTTTAAACAAATAGACCAGAAACTATAAATAGAACGGTTAGATTAGATAAATAACATTGCTTTAATACGCTATAAATACCCCCAATATTTTATCCGCAATATCTCTTGTAAATACAGACATTGAACAGTTTCAATAAGTACCTACCATTAGGTACACGTATCTATAGATAGACTATACAACACGAAGTCTGAGTTGTGTGATATGATATGCCTACAGAAATGACTTTCTGCGAGATGGACTGTGCGATTAATCTCCAGACTCCATTTCTTGATGAATGACGGGCAATCGTGATGGATCACGAGAGTGCTGTTTGAAGCTAGTGGCTTTTGTGAGTGGGGCCAATGTATCAAGTTGTGACTATTAGTGAAATTGATAGTGGCCGGCCGCGCGAGCACAAAGGATGTTCGGTGAATGCTTTTCCTTTCTGATTTGCCTTAATTTGCATACGAATCTTGAATTGTGGGATTTTTATATAAAGAATAGGACATATATTTTTTGTAACCGGAAAAAATTAAGTAAAAAATTCTTACTTACGGTCTTGCAAATATTTCTCATGAATCTACTAGCGAGAATAGAAAATAATAGCTTTAGAATCTCGGATTCCTATAAGGTACCTAATAAGCATAGTCAATATAGTCATATCAATTTCTACCACAAATCCCAAACATAAGTCAGACTTTCAAACCACTACATCATATTGTTTTTTATTTGAAACTAGCGAACCGCCCTCGCTTCGCTTCGGGACCCGTAAGTATCAGCCGCGTAGGTCTCGCTCCCGTAGGAATTTCGGGATAAGCTCCCGATCCCGCGGGATTTTCGGAAAGACAGCCTTGTTACTTTTATATTAATATGTTTGTTATGAAGCTATACCCATACTCGTCGAAGTTTTTCCCGCGTAAAATCGGATCCCGCGGGATTTCCGGGATAAAAAGTGTCCTGTGTTATTCTGGGTTATAAACTATCCGTGTACCAAATTTCATCCAAATCCATTCATCCGTTTTTTCGTGATTGAGGACCAAACATACAAATCTTCACATTTATAATAGGTATTAGTAGGATGCCACAGAATTCGCATTGTGCGAGTATTTTTGGCGCGCGAAAATGTTTAATGAATTTTTTCACAACTTCTACAGAGCAGTTGAGTGGAGGGAGTTTTTCCCGTGTAAATCTCGATCTCGCGGGAAGTCCGGAACAAAAAGTAGCCTATATACTGCTCCATAACCTTCTCTACCTTCCACTGAAAGTCCCATAAATATCTGAACCCGCGACCTATTTCCCGAATATGAGTTTTTCCCGCGTGAATAAGGATTCCACGGAATTCCGGGATAAAATTATCCTGTATATTGCTCCAAAACTGCCTCTATCTCCCAGTGAAAGTCCTATAAAAATGAAACTCGCACCTTCGCGCATAGTAGTTTTTCCAGCGTGAATCCTGATTCCGCTGGAATTCCAGGATAATAAGTGGCCTATGTTTTGCTCCAGAACCTTCTCTATCTCTCAGTGAAAGTCTCACAAAAATCTAAGCCCGCAACAAAAATGACAAAACTTAAGTCAACTCGAATAAACACTGCACCTCTAATTGTACCAACTTTATCCCCATTTTTGCATCCTTTGCTGGCTATTTTTTAAATACTGATTTTACATTGAAAATTACTTATTTCACTGTAATAATTTTTAAACATGGGGTTAAAATCATTTTCAGTTTAGTCAGAAAGTTACCTTAAAAATTTACAAATTCCCGCATTCTTTTGTGTTTTTTTTCTTTTCCTTACAAAATATCGAAAAACTGAGAAACACGTATTCTATTAATTTAAGTGATAACCCTTTGTTGCAAATTTGAAGTAAATCGGACGACGTTATAAAAAAATTCCATACAAACTTTAGTCACCTATCCCTAGGGAACCTAAATATTATTCGAAAAAAAAAGTAGCCTATAATAGACACCAGTATATAGGTAATAACTTTACCAAGTTTCAATGAAATCCATCCAGTGGTTTAAGCGTGATGATCGGTCAGACAGACAGACAGACAGACAGACAGACAGACAGACAGACAATAAATAAAAAAAATATAATTTTGAGTTCTATCTCGATATGTAAGTGCCCCTTAGTCGAAATTTCAAAAAAATATTCAATGTACAGAACACGTGCTCCTACAGTTTTATTATAGTATAGATTATTTTAATGAAAAAAATACAAAATAGTGAAACTTTAAATTCAGGAATCACATCGTAAGTACCAGGCGTCTAAAGTCATTAGGAAGTTTGAGCAGCGCACTCGCACGCCATTCATCTACACTAATTGAAAGCAGTTGAAGCGTGGAGGAAAACAAGTTGAAACTGTTTCGAGTACTCTTAGGAAGCCAAAAGATCGATGCGCACGCAAAGTCCTCTTTTGGTGTTATGTGCTAGATTCAAACATAAATACGTAGGAGGCTTGAGAATTCATATTTTATTTTATTTTATTCCATTACAGTATCGTTAATCTATTTGTTTCTTTGAGCCGATAAACTTAAAATCAACAAAAACGTAATAAGTCTGCATAATCTCGCAATAATAAGATAATCTTATTTTTAGAGATAATATTTAAAGCAGCTATTTCATAGGCGTAAGTATCGCTAATAACTTTACCAAGTTTACATCCTGCAATGTCTTTTGAAAAAACGTAAAAAGTACAAAATAAATTTAGTAAAATGAAGTCTGACTCTATGAGGCATTTCAAAAAAGGCGCGCAATTTTCGAGTAAGGAATTCCTGAGAAATGTCACAACCATTTTAGATTATATTAAGTTCAGAATGGCCTTGTCACAGAGACAGTGATTTTCGTAACTTTGACTCTCTAAACATGCTTTGCAAGAGACGTTTCTACGTTAAAATAAAATCATTTGAAACGTCGCACAAGTAAGTTATTAAAATATAAACTCACTGAGCCACGTTTTAGATGCTTTCATGCGGATTGTAAAATAAATATGGCATCACTATAATTCGCAATAGATGAAGGTTATGTCGTAAACTTTAAACAGTGTGGTAAAGAAAGTTATAGCCATCAGTCCCGCTGAGTAACCCGCGAATAGGTTGTAAAAATGGTGATTTTATTGAGGTCGCATACATAAGAGGAGATTCGCGTATACCAGGCGCCCAGCCCAGGTGGAATTGCTCCGATAAATAATGCCCCTCGCCCTTTGTTCCGGAATACGTGCGTGGATTACTGAGGTGCCAAAGCACGACAGAGGCGTATACTCGACGATTAAAGTTTTTACATACACTTCAAACGTTTGTAAGAAAGATAATGAAATTAATAAACTGTTAATTGTTTATAGGTGTAAAGATTTAATTGATTAAGGGCCTGTTTCACCTCTTCCTGATAAAGTCCCTGATAGCTTACCAGGAACTTATCTGCCAGATAAACTACAACTGTTCAAGAAGGTAACATAATTAAAATCTTAATAGTTTTTAATCCTTAATCTTTAATAGATACTTAAATCATACATGAAATCCAAATTAACTCTGAGAGTAACTTAAATTTTAAGGAATATTTGAATCCCACAAATTCCCAGAGAGCACTTGCTTACAATGCGTTTATGACTGAACCGAGGCAGGCGACAAACCGAGTAAAAAGCCCTAATTGAAACACACTCAGCGTTTGATTCCGCTCAGTCACAAAGGAAACTGTGAAATCCGCAGAAAGTACCCGCTCCTTTTGGAACCTTCATTTGCCACGTCTCATAGAGCGATGATTTAGTGGAGCGAATTTGTCGCGCTCCGAGCCCGGCCGCCTCATCTAATAGTTGCTGAATCGAATATTACACACGGATGCCGACGCGGGTAGCTTTCGTTTCGCCCGACGCGGTGGCCTTATCCGGCGTAATATCATCAGATTTGGAATTAAATCGAGCTCGGCGATAAAAAATAAAATTGAATTACACCCCGCCTCGGTTAGTCTCGAGAACGTCCCAGTGGACAACGTGAGCTATATCCATAAATAGAGTCGGCGGATGATTTATACCGGGGCCCGCCGTTTGAGAGGCCGCAACTTGACAAACGAGGTCCCGCGCCCGGCCGCCGGTCTCCCGGCGTTAATCACAAATTTTAACTCATTCGGGGCTACATCGTTCACTTAAATCTAACCGAACTGTCATCTTTATTATCTGCCGCGCCAACAACTTTATACCTCATTAAATCGTAAGGGTTCGTGGGGGATATCGAGTTGTTTTTCACGAAGGAATTGTTTCGAGCAGCAGATGGTGCCAGCATACATATTATTGTGACGTTCGAAGATATTCAGTCGAGCGGGGAAGTTGCTAGGGCGGCAGAAGGCGCGCGCAGTCACTTGTCAAAATTATTCGTACGCGTTATGAAAAGTATAGTAGATACGGCAGATGTTCGCTTGGTGCTCAAAAGAATAGTGATCACATTGAGTTTTCATGGTACTGTTCACACTCTAATATGTTTCTTGAATTTCTACTGATGACGTAACTTAAACCCTATAATTGAAAGCACCGCAATACATTTTAACTTCTCTAATCTTCCGTGATGAATAGGAGTTCATATATCTAAGGAGCTGTAAAGGAGCTTAGCATCATCACCTGTGCTAGGGATGATAAGTGACTAGCACGTCGCTAAGATCAGCACCGTGGCGAAGCCGTTATTAGCTTGATAGGATATTTGTAATATGTACAAGATCGTTTCAGAAGGAATGTGCAATAGATTCTTTTAAAAATGGAAGCAAGTAGGTGTGATGTGTATTTAAATGAAAAGTATAATTAGTAATACTTTGTAAATATTCATGTGAATAAAGTGTTTTTAAACGATAACTCGAGAAAAATTAGAAAAATTCAATTAAAAAATTCAGAAATTCTATTTATGTCAAATCATACAGCTACTTTCACCAAAAAGAAGAGCTAATGTTGCAGGTTGCAGTTGTTGAAACTTTTTAGCTTACTATGTATAAAGTAAAGCTTCATTTATGATTGTATAACACTAACAATAACAAAAATGCCAATGCGTCACTATTCCTACTTCATACTACAGGGTTCTAGTGAAGTCAAGCTCATTCCACAATCTGCGTAATGCGCGAAAAAATATGAACACCAAAATAAGACCGTGACGGGCCGCCCCGCGAAAACTTAGCTGAAATCTATTATTAGAAAGAGTAATTTTCCACTTAGATTACAACGTCTTTTACTAAACACCCATCATTGAAAAACTCACTTTTGAGGTTTACTAAAGAAATAAGAAACTTAGTTTATTTTTGTTGTAGAGTAATTTTAGAGCAGTATAACCGCATAATTATGTGTTACAGCTTTTTTAACAAAAATAAATTTAAAAACACAGGTTTTAAAAATACATCGACTTTATTTTAAATTATTTTAAATATTTTTCTCCTTCCTTATAGAGCTGAAAGCCAACTACTAAACTTTATTCTCGTTCCTATTCTTATCTCTTACTTGAGACTTGAGCGCAGTTGTGTTCAGTCTATCCAAAGAAACATTTTTTATTTACTGCCGATCAATCCTCGGTAAGTTTCTGAGCAGGCCCATGCCGAAGCGGTAATCCATTGTTCTAGACAAGTAGGTTCTTTGAATAACTTCCGGAGTTATTTTTATTTATCTCAACAAAAAATATAAAAAAGAATAAGTTTCTCTTCCGCTCACTTCATAAATATTTTTATTCAAATACTTACAGCAATCGACAACTCGAATGGCACAATAGTTATCATACAGAACTGCATTTTGATGGATCAGGGGTTCGATTCCCAGCGAGGCAAAAATCTTCTTTCTTGAAATCTATTCACATGGAAATGTGGAACACAGGGAATCTAAGTGTTGAGCTATGGGGTGAGCAGTGTTATTTGCTACTTAATCAGCTCTGTAGTCCATCTATAGTACAAAATGGCAATTATATTAGGTTAAATTTTAAGCCAATAATTTTCCTATTTTTTTTACAAAACTATTAAAATATGCATTAAGAAATCACAATGATAACATCATCAAAGATAACGCGCTCTTTTTAATTCGTACGTCATGATTCAAAACAAGTATTTTTGCCGCTTTCTCGACTACAATCTTGTCAAAAATTCTTGTCAAAACTACAATCTTTCCATTAAATGACCATCCATTAAATGAATTTACATGAGTATTTGAATATTCATACCGTAAATAAATTCAGCATATTATAATGACATGAAGTTAGAGAAACCGAAGATTTCCACCTGAAAATCGGATCGCTACGCGCAGTGTAACAAACCCGTCTGTCTGCATATTTCTAATTCAAATGCGATTCAGCGAGCCGTAAACGATGCAGAAACCAGCAGTTTTATACACTGTAGTCTGATATTACACAAAAGGGATTATTTTCAGTGTATTCGTGGCTCGTGGCATATAATGGATGCAGCACCTCCCCTAACGAACAATGCATTAATTAACATATGTGAATGATATTATGCAAATGAGGTTTTGGTATTTTTAGACGTGTTCAACGATAATATTGACTGGCGATGATAATGCAAGCGGCATTGCCACGATAATGAATGGGCGTGATCAATACGTTGTTGATTTCATGTTGTGTCCTCCAATCTATATCTGTTACGTGATACGTTAAACAGTAATTGACGTATTAATATTACCTTGTGATGAGCAAGTAACTATAGTAGGTACGTGCGAGCGCGCTTTTTAACACAAAATAGTCATCTCGGCTAACACCCAGCAAAGTATAATTTCTCCTTTCGCTTTGGCAATAAAAATAAAGAAACATCTTTAATTCAGGTAAATTTAATCATTACTACTATAAAAATCATTACCATTTTAAAATATTTGTCTGCTTGTCTATTTGCGTCAGTTTGGATGATGTGATTGAACAAATGTTAGTCTATAGGTACGTGCCTTACTTTATACATTAATTTTATATAATTTTTAACACCCCCAGCGACGCTAATTTGTTACAGTGAGTATTGTATAATCCCTTTCTCTAAAATACCCAGCTACATAATATTATTTCCTCATGGTTCTGTAAACCGGTTCGATAACAAACGAATATTATTGTAATCCGATGTCATGTAACAAAACTTTGTGTTCACAGTGGGAATAACATGCGACTCTAATACGAGCCAAATGTAATTTGAAGTGAACTTTAAAATCCGCATATAGATAAAGGTTTTGTAGTCTATGTTTAAGTCGCCGAGAATATAGGAATTGCCACTCCCAGCTAAAAAATAATTTATTAGGTGTGCTTACGATTCAATTTCGCTTCTAAGCATTTATTCAAGGCATTTTAAATTTTCGTAGTCAATCTACAATTAATCCTAATTACAGGGACAGAAAGCTGGCATTCGCGCGGGTTGCCAGTTAAACGAATTCCAGAAAACGCGAATAGAGTATAGTTAAACCAAATTGTGTCCAATTAGCTGGTGATTCCTTTGTGGCGTACGCAAGTCTACGTTTTAAATACGTAATCAAATTCCCAGCAGTCATCGCGAGGCGCTCTTTGATTGTAACCGCAGAAACGTGAGAAATACCTTCCAAGGGTAAGACAACTTATTAACGTCACAAGGCATAATGTAGGTACATTAATATACATGGTTCATCTTATAAATGTTTGATGAGCGTCGTCGACTCGTAAAACTAGAGTTGACTGTTGATCTTTAACCTAATGCCTGACAAATGTGACCGATCTAGAACAAGGCTCAATTTCAGGGACTAAACTGGCTAGTCCAGTTAGTAAATGATGTTTGTATATTCGTTGGTTAGATTGTTAATACCTAATTGTGAGAACTTGGAAAAGAATGGTAATAATTAAATTAGCCCTGTTAGGACAACTGTGACCGATCTAGGGTAAAACTCGATTTAAGGACTAAGATAGTTAGTCCAGTTAGTTGTTATTAGTAAGTGTCTACTTTTAATTCGGTCACAGACGCGTTGATACCCTGAACGATATGTGGCGCGAGATGTGTTTCCAAATGTCCTATAGGTAGTTATCGGGAATGGATTCATATTTTAGTTTTTATATTGGCTTAATTCCCAGCTGGTACTGTGTTAATTTTCACATACACACGAGTGGCAACCCTATCAAGGTTCTGCTATAACTAAAACGTTGACCAAGTTTCCACAAAGTCCTCTAAGTTACGTTACAGTTGACTTTCACTAAACTTAATACAAGAAATTACATTATTCATATACTTACCCGTATACTTGCCCTATTCATGTAGGTACCTACACTCATCATTTCATCAGCTTTTATAACTCCATCGCTGGATATTGCCTTTCCCTTACTTTTGTCAACCTGACCGATTTTGAGCGCATAAAAGAAATAGGCACACACAAAAGAACACACATTTCAACCAACAATAAATTACATGGAAGCATTTGGTTTGTACAAAAGCATAAAATATAAATTAAATGAAGGTAATTACAAAATCAGAAAGCTATTTAATTGTTCGCCAGAAAAATCTTATAATCAACTGGCCCCGACGACGGCCAGCCGAATTATCACAGCCCCTCATTTCACGAGTCGGTTGCCTTCGCGATTGGTTTCAGCGGATATCCACAGTCCAACGCGTATCCATCTATTGTGTAGCCACACTATATAAAGACTAATTGTGGTAATGAAGGGAAAGGATAACATTATGATTCGAATAGTCACGAAAGCATTATCAATTTTGGATTGGCTTTACATGCTAGTCTTAACCTTATGTTTCAACACATTAATCACCCACTATTGAGCTAGTCTTTTCCCACCAATAGCATTGAGGAGATATAGAGCATACTCACCCCGCTGTACCTACCAGTGCGGACTATTGGAGGAGTCAGTAGCCAAGTTAAGTATCTATCTATCGGGAGTTTATATGCCGCCCGAAGGTTTTCGACATAGCTTGTAGACTGCTATCTGACGTTCACAACCGGAACCGAAGACTTCACGTACCCTCTGAAGCACGAAAACACTAAAAAACTGTTGCCACTAGCATTCACCCATTCACCCACCGACCGCGCTCGGTGTTGCTTCACTTAGACGATCACCTACGATCGATTCAAGCTTATGGGAACTTGGAGATTGAAGCCACATTGAAAATACATTTTACCTTGAAGCGGTAGCAGCTAAAAAAGGAGTGGAGCCGGTTGAGTAACCGGGATTCTGGGTCTCGTCTATTTCCTTTCCTTCTCTACCTAACGCGCCAACAAGGTAGCGACGATGAAATCACGTCATTAGACACTAGATCAACATAGCGTTGTTGCTTTTAAACAGCATGGTCAGTTTAAGATTGGCACACACACCCAGACACGAATACTGTATGCACATAAAAGAAACCAAGAAAGAAATCAGTTGACGTTCACATCCGAAAAAGGACAATCAGAATTTTTCAGTTGCGTAAATACTTACTTTTCCCTATTATTGAATCTTACTGCCTTCACAAAGCATTTTTGTACGTCGCTACCCTTCTAATATCACATTTTATCCCTTTGACGGGTTGCCTGGAAGAATACGGTATATCGCTACAGGCGAGGGCTTAGCCGCCCGTTGTATTTACTTCTTGTTTGTTCAACTTCTTTGTATGTTCCATCGTACTGTTATACACGAGCTATGTATGACGACAAACCTGGCTCAGCGTTATTCTATTAAATAAGAGTACGGAATTGTACGTGAGAGCTTCAGTCTCGGTAGCTTCTCATACGACACTGTGTTGCCAGGGTAAATTAATGTTATCATTAAATGCAATATCCTGTTTAAAATAAAAAAAATATTTTTAACTCTCTACGGATAAGCCGTGTAAAAGTAAGCAAACGTCTCTATTTTATACATAAGTAGTCGAAAAACGATCAGACGGGTCACCTAATGTTAGTTGGTCACCATCGTTCATGGACATTGGCAACACAACAGACAACATCGATAAGTTACGAGGCAAAAAAAAAAAAATAAGCTCCTTAGCATGCAAATGTATGTCCGCTAACTGAGGCAAAAATCTTTCTTCAATTAATAATCTGAATAAAAAGAGTTTATCGTACATCTATTAAAGCTTTATTTAGGTAATACACTATCCGAGCTACATGTAAGGTTCGACAAAGAAATAATTATCTAGCAACATTAAAACCTTTAAAGTTATGTAAAACAATATTACTTATATCTACAACATGAACATTGAACACCCACACAGCTTGCGACGATAATGAACGTTCAAAACTTTCCTGGAAGCTGAATTATGCAGACAAATTGCAACATCCTAGATATATGTTAGATAAATCGACACAAGCTTAGTAAAGCAAGTTCCGAGAACACCCTGTAGTAACGAAGCTTGTCTCAGTGAAGTTATGAATCTCTGATACAACTATGAACACCTGTGCGCTCACAAGAAATGCATATTGGATAACAGTTTCTCCCTGTTATGTCAGATTGAGATTAAAATGTTCCCAGACATAGTAGTTTGTGAGATACACTTTGTAAGTAAGTAAGTAAGATTACAACGACACGTGACTAAGTGCTCAACCGTGAGTTGGTTGGTTTGGATTTTTTTTTTTTATTTCTTATAACTTAGTGCTTGACAACGATCCCACCTGATGGTAAGTGGAGATGAAGCCATAGTGATGAGCGCACTAACTTAGATAGAGCCTATTCACTCTCCTCTTGAAGACTCCCACGTTATATGTATGAGGAAACACTGACGCAGGCAAGTTGTTCCAATCCTTTGCGGTACGTATAACGAAAAACGAGGCGAACCTCGACGTTCGGACCGGTGGGATGTTAATTACGTATGGATGGATACCGGCCGTGCGTCGTGACGTGCGATGGAAGAACGGGGATGGGGGAATTATATCAAACAATTCCTGCGCACACTCTCCAAAATGTACCCTATAGAAGACAGAGAGGCTGGCAACTCTACGCCTGTGCTCGAGGCTTTGTAGATTGGTTTTAACCAGCATGGGGTCACCAATGAGCCTCGAAGCACGCCTCTCCATCAATTTAATTAAGATGGAAGAAAGATTTTATCCCTTGATCAATTAATGGAAATCTTAACTGAGTAAAGTTATCTGTACATATCTTAATCATTATAATTTTAAATTTTAATTATAATTGCTCGATCACAATCTCACGGTTACTTAATTGGTGGTGACGTAGCCTTTCCTTCCTCGATTGATTCTTATACAATAAAAACATACGGTACATCGTCGAGATACCAGAAACATATCACTAAAAAAAACAATACTATTTTTCTGTAATGTTTTAACAGGACGATTTATTCAGCATAATATAACGTTTATCGAGGACCTCATGTAACTTAATATACATTATACCTAATACATAGAGCGGCCGCCATTTCGGGTGCTAATCAAATCATTGTTTTTGTTCATACCAAGTTGCCCACATTTGCCGACCGGGCGTCCTAAGCAAACTTTCCTATTGGAAAATACCTTCCCCAGTATTCAGCAATTACGATAAGGCATGATAAAGATTCATTCTGTTATTGTTATGAATTTTACTATTATTGGTGCTAATAAAGATAGTACTCGGGGTTCGATGGTAAGTACTTGGGGTCTAATGGTAAGTACTTGGGGTCTAATGGTAAGTACTTGGGATTCGAGGGTAAGTACTTGGAGTCTGATAGTTTTTTAACTGGACCCTTCATGGTATTTACTTGGGGTGTAATGGTAAGTACTTGGGATTCGAGGGTAAGTACTTGGAGTCTGATAGTTTTAACTGGGCCCTTCATGGTATGTGCTTGGGGTCTAATGGTAAGTACTTGGGATTCGAGAGTAAGTACTTGGAGTCTGATAGTTTTAACTGGGCTCTTCATGGTATGTACTTGGGGTTCAAGGGTAAATACTTGGGGTCTGATGGTAAGTACTTAGGGTTCGATGGCAATAAATAACTACAATTTAATAAAGTCGACCTGATTAAGCAGAAAGACTGGAGAGGGAACTCCTCAACGGTTTACAGCAATAACCATTATGTTTGGGGTTGATTAATTTATAGTACGAGAACTTTATCTAGATGAGTTGAATTAAGCGTCACCTGGCGAATAGTATTTGAGTTATATCTGCTTGTCGATTTTGAAGTCGGGTTATACTGGGTGAACTAGGTTTAATGATTTTTTTATATTCAAAAGATGATATTTGTCGTGGGCCCCTTTTGACTAAGTATGTAATGGACTTTGAATACGTTGTTGATAACGTGTCGATACTGAAATCGGTTTGTTGTGATAAAATTATTAACATAGCAATACCGCCTCTACTATTCTGCATATAAAGTTGACATTTACATAGCAAAACAGGAGCGTGGATAAGACGGACTTGTGAACAAGACAACCCGCAGTCGACACACTACGAGCGACGCGACGCCACAAATCTCCGCGACACGATTTCGATCTGCCTACAGGGAAATAACATTAAGCAGATTGGATACCGGACGCTATACCGTTGCCAGATGGTATTGCGGGGTTTACACGGGTGACTAAAGCCGCACGATTTTTGCCGCGCGGCGTGAATCGACCGTCTAAATGGCAATTCGACTAGGTCGCAAGTGACTAAAGCCGCAAGCCCCAACTTTGGGTAGCATCCGACTTTGGCCGCGCGGCAACCGGCCGCATGCGGCTGGTGACTAAAATCGACCATGTAATCGATCAGTTGCAGGCGATTGCCCGCCGCATGAAGTTGATCAATGACTATTTCAATTCCGGCACGAACACCTATTCTTCTCAACATTTTCGAAGGGAATGACCGAGTCGCGTGCGATTTTATTCACCAGTGTAAATGGGCTAGCGATGCGGCTTGGTGAGACGATTTGTGAAGCGACTAGCCGCACGGCGAAAATCGACCCGTGTAAACCCCTCTTATCAATCGAAATCTCTCTCCTAGTCCCAACATCTAGTATTTGCATAATAGTTTTAACTTTACGAATAGGGAGAGGCGTTGTTACTTTTAGCTAAGCAGTAACGTCAAACATGGCCAGGTAACTGTTCAAATCAAATTCAAAAAGTATCCAAATAATTTTTATCACTTTTACGCACTTGTATATTATGTTATATTTTAATGTGTTCTTTGACTTTGGGTGTGCAAAATATGCAGTCCCAGTTTAAAAATATATATAATACAAAGCATGTTCCTTTATTTGAATTATTGGAGAAAAGAATACCAATTATGAACAAACACACAGACATACGACAAGTCGTAAGGTTTGAGCGCTTCGTATAAATATACCCATAATACATAGAATGGCATCTAGAATAAGGACATTCTTCTTTACACGAGACTGTATCAATGAATTATTAATGTTGAGAAACTTGAATGAGATATCGGTTACATCACCCTCTCCAAATGGAATATCTGAAAAATGATGAAATGGGTCACTGCATACACAAAATGCAGTGTTATGCTGCTATATAACGGGAATCATAACTACAAATGCATTATTCTTATGCATAGGTTTAGGAAGCTACTCATATAAGAAGTCGCGTTATATAACAATGTTTTTGTAAAAAATGGTTACTAGAGTGCGGAAAATAGGACATTAAAATTTTGCTAATTAGCCTAATTTTATTTATCTATCGCTTTCTACATAAATATCTCAGTCTCGTTTTAGTAATGTCAATAGAACGGGTCCAAGGGTGCAACTTGCGTAGCTCAAACTTGACCAATTTACAGGTGATATCTATTGTATATCTCTGTTGTTAACATTTTTTGTTAGGCACAGCCGTGACCGAAATCCAAACTAGAGCAACAGGATGTAGTAAACTTTTGGCCTCCTTAATAATAAAGATCTCAAAGGGATTTCCCTCTGCCCTGCAGTGAGCCGCAATGTATCGAAGCCAGGTAAACAGAGCCAATCTCCCGTGACACGTGACCGAAGGTTCACCTCCGTCAATGGCTGGGAACTGAAGCGCGCGGGCGGAATAACAATTATTCATTACGGCTATTTACGCAGTTGATTTCATCGCTCATTCGACGCCCGCCTCCCAGATGTGTTAATCTTGTTTCGGCTGCTGTTTGATTGGCGTGATGTGAATTCCCCGCGATATTTAAGTTTGGAGATAACATCAACAAAGGACTTAGTAACATTGTCTAACATTTGCAGGGTTCTACTGCCCTGAGGACAAGTATTTATCTGACTCATTTATCTACCCGGCCAAGAATCGCACCCTAGACCTTCGCTTCTCTGGTACGGCCATATCCGACTAGGCTATGAATTGTCTGCGGACTGACGACGCTAAATATAAAATTCCACAGCAACGAACTAAAGTATACAACTTCCTTATCGATAGGCAAAGGTGTTACTTTTGAATTCTTTAATAGGGCATATAGTTATCATTATAACAACTAATATCTTGCCGAGTTACTTAAGCTGAACTTAAAATATAATTGTACTGATTTTACATATTTGGGTGGTAACTGGTAAGTACTTGGGGTTCAATGGAAAATACTTGGGGCTTGATGCTAAGTACTTGGAATCAACAGCTATTAAAAGGTATTACACGAATTAAAATGACACCAAAATTGTAAAGGCGGATATATAAAATTACAAGTTGATTGCGCAATAAAATCGAAACCATTTTAATTGCAATTTTTAAATTGCAGACCATCCGCGAAATTGAATGGCTATTTTCAGTATTATAAAACAAAATCTGCATTTATCTGTATGTGAAATCCACTAGAACTTTCCTAGGCATACCAAAGTTAGTATTAGTTGTAACAACGAAGGAAAACCGACATGATGAAATCTGTACATCTGAAAACTTACCACAATATACTCAAACACGATGTACTCAACGGAGCTGAACAATGCGAATAATAACATGATAGTGTTGAGAATCTGAGACTGAGAGAATCTGAAACAGTAACAATCCCGTATCGCGTACAAGCGTTACAAAGCAAATCACAGATAAAGTAGTCATGGGTTAAAGATTGTTTTCCGAGATAAATCGAGAGTAATAAAGCCTAAGATTGAATATATTCACTGGGTACGTGACGAAAATATTCCACCTGAAAATATGTTCGGGTGAAAATATCAATCATTTTGTTTCGTGTCGGGGGAACTATTTACAGGATACGTGATCTCATAACGAACGCGGGCCGATGAAATGTAGGCTCAACGCCATGAAAATTCCCCTACGTAACGTTGCATGATTTTATATTTTTACGTAATTTTTTTCGAGTTTCATCGTCGATTTAGATCGTAACCGATAAGCGATAGTTGCGAAGTTATAATATTACTTGAAACAACAACCCTTACAAAATCACATCCTTAGATACAAATTAACTCATATGCCATTATCCATGTGCTACAACTACTTGTTTTATAATGGGCCATAGTAATGAAACCTTGAACCGCGGAAGACTAGAGCATTCTCTATTATGCAGTCATTAAAAGTGTATATCGGAGTGGTTAGCGGTCAAACTGAGTTACGGAAGTTTTCGCCGTTCAAAGTACAAAAAGGTTCAGAAGGGTCCACTTACTGACCTCGCTCGCTTATTCGGTCAATCACCTGGCATGAACATAAGCGGCCGTCCAATGAATATTTACAGTTAGTATGACGGATGGCGGATATTTTTGAAAACATGAACCTTAGAAGAAATATCAGAACCCAGACAGGGAAACAAATTTGGAAACTTCGTTCAACAGGACTCCCCATAGGTGAGACAACAAAGGTAAGTTTTGGTAATCATAAAAAATTGGTTGCCTGTAACGTCGGTATACGGGCGAAAGTTTTACGTGACAACGACTTTAAGTGGTAATAGTAGATTGTTACACAAGGGACGTAAGTAAGCTATTACAGAACAAGATCCAATTTGGCGCCAGTGCGAGCGCAGCTCGCATAGGGCGCTAATGGATTGCGTGCACCCGAGATATTTAGTCACACGAGCGAGCGCAGCGAGCGAGGGTGAATATAGTTCGAGGGTGTAATAGCTACTTGCAACCGAGGTAAGCATTCTACTTTATATCATTCTTGTGAGGTAAATAAAACATTGGTAATGCAAAATGAAATTTTAATTTCAGATCAAATGAAATGCCGCCATTTCCATTTTTTTTTCGTAAATAGTTTTCTATTTTTTGGAGTTTACTCCTTAAGAAACGATTTGAGTTATAAGGCCCGGTATGAGATTTTATGAGGAGTAAAATCAAGTTTAGAAACACGAAAAGTTCAGGCGTTACGTAGAAAGAGACAAACATATAACTATCTCAAATCTCAAATCTCTAATCTCTAATCTCTAATCTCTAATCTCTAATCTCTAATCTCTAATCTCTAATCTCTAATCTCTAATCTCTAATCTCTAATCTCTAATCTCTAATCTCTAATCTCTAATCTCTAATCTCTAATCTCTAATCTCAAATCTCAAATCTCTAATCTCAAATCTCAAATCTCAAATCTCAAATCTCAAATCTCAAATCTCAAATCTCAAATCTCAAATCTCAAATCTCAAATCTCAAATCTCAAATCTCAAATCTCAAATCTCAAATCTCAAATCTCAAATCTCAAATCTCAAATCTCAAATCTCAAATCTCAAATCTCAAATCTCAAATCTCAAATCTCAAATCTCAAATCTCAAATCTCAAATCTCAAATCTCAAATCTCAAATCTCTAATCTCTAATCTCTAATCTCTAATCTCTAATCTCTAATCTCTAATCTCTAATCTCTAATCTCTAATCTCTAATCTCTAATCTCTAATCTCTAATCTCTAATCTCTAATCTCTAATCTCTAATCTCTAATCTCTAATCTCTAATCTCTAATCTCTAATCTCTAATCTCTAATCTCTAATCTCTAATCTCTAATCTCTAATCTCTAATCTCTAATCTCTAATCTCTAATCTCTAATCTCTAATCTCTAATCTCTAATCTCTAATCTCTAATCTCTAATCTCTAATCTCTAATCTCTAATCTCAAATCTCAAATCTCAAATCTTTTCTTACCATTTTATAAGAAAAGAGATTGTTTACCAAGGAGTTTTGCATAGCTTGAACTGTAATGTGAACATTACAATTCAAGCATAGTGCGACGTAATGTTGCCTTGAATTGCAAACACCAACTTACAAGGAGACTTTCCACCATAGTAATCCCTAGTTACTGAGCAAGTATGATATAAAATAATTTTAATGTGAATATTCATTCGTATAGTAGGAAGAAGGATGAAATAATAGTAACAATTTAAAACATTTATTTATACTGTCTAACCGTCATGTGAAGGCGGAAGCAATTTAAGTTTAATGTTTTATTTTTGTTAAATAGTTCCTCACTTGTAAACAAGATGGCATTGTACCAATTTGTGAAACGCGCTAACGAGTGTAACGTGGAGTTTATATAAGAGAAAAATTTGTAAAGGGCAATGTGTCGACTTCTTTGGTTTTATAATAAACTGCTATTTTGGGTTTGCAAGCAGTAAGTTGTGGTTATTTGTGAAGTTGACCCTGCGTTCCCGTATCTTCATGGGGTAAACGTATACAAAGAATTATATTTAAAACATTGTAACACCATCCACCATCTAGCGCTGCTAACCGTTAGACCATTAACCATTAGTCACAACTAAGTGAGGTAACAAACTAGTTACTCTACTTAACCAGAGATGGCGCTGTACCATTTTCTGTACACTGTCACCAAGGAACGTGAGCGGAGCTTACTAACGCAGTTTCTTGAAGTGCCTCCCGGCAAACCAATTTATAAGACGTTGTCACGTCAATAATATTATCTGAATAGCTTCACCCACAGACTGAACAAACAAGCGCCCACAAAATTACCAAAATATCTTAAACATCATAATTTTATACCCGGACACCAGAATGGGACAGGTAGTTAGGGATGCGTAATTTAAATGGGTAATCGACATCGTTGGGTCGCACATGAGCTTCCCTACAGTGTTTGCGGAGCTCCTCACGAGATCCTGAGAGCCTAGTACAATAGATTTATACGACGTCGAGCGGCAATAAGGTTAATCTCATTAAACTTATACACCCAGCTACTTAAGAGATTATTTCGCAACCAAATTGCTTATACAGATCTATGACTCAGTTACATGCCGGCATGCGAATTAAAATGTCGAGTAGTCAAAAAATAATATTGCGTGCGGTCCGTAGGCGTAAAATTAAAATGTTTATGATAAGATGCAGGGCCGTTAAATATGAAATGTTACCGCCGTAAAATGTTACGATTACAATATAGCCTACATCTTGCGCCTTGCTTATTATTACTCTACTTAATATAATGCCAGCAAAACACCGTAGGCACAATATACTCCTGCCTATACATATCTACCTACCAAATGAAACCTATTATTAACATCAGTTTAAAAATTATCTACGTCATCTTGGTACACTTATACATTCTTATCATTTGCTATACTTTTAGATAACAAACTATACTTATGAATGTTTTATGAATACAGGCAACAGTTCAATTATTTTTAAATTGAAATATATCTGTCCAATAAACGCAATTCCCTAACAATTTTATATGTATCCAACATGTATTAAATAAAGAGGTGTTAAATTTTTGAACGATTTCTTGCGATTTCAATTTGACAACATTCCGAGAATTTGTCTGTCGTAGGGTTTTATCAAATTTCCGATGGTGATTTGATTGGCGTGCACAGCGGGACGGGGTTGAGAGCGGATCTCTCGCCAGCGGCGGGAATCGAATTTGGGTTTTCGAGTCATCCAAATTGATTTACGCCCTTTCCTCGGCGAGGTGGCACGGATATCTCACGTTGAGAACTCGCGACGATCTCGTATGCTGATACACGCTAATTACTAAGTTAATGTTTGACAATAAACGCACCTGATAGCAAGTGGGGATCAACTCTACCGTAATGTCGCACCTGGCATAACAATATATTTGATACATTGAGAACATATTTAAAGTTTAATGATAATGTCCTCCATTTCCACAAACCGCAGAACATTTGGCTAACTATTCTAGAAAAAAAGTATTGTAAATTTTTTGTTGGCGCAATAGCACGTTTTTTGCTAGCGCGCGAACTTTTTCATTAGTAGTTCAGTGATTAGGAAACACCAAAGTTCACAGCCAAGTCGTTTATGTCACATAAGAAGTATTCCAACATAACATACTAAACTAAGGGGTCTCCTATTTTCACAACGGAAGCGATTGGAACATAATTTCTCTACGACACTTGAGTGCAGATTGGTGAATACCCAAGTGTTAAAAAAGGTTATAAGACAACAAAGGATAATGAATCGATAGCCATTAGGATGCAAAAATTATTTGCACATTGACAAGAAGTAAAATGAGAAACTCATCAACGTATTTGCAGTCAATCAAAAGAGCCCTACGAAGAAGAAATCAAAAACACTTCGCCAGAATCATCAGTTATAAATTACGAACGGTAACTCTTGATAATTTATTAATTGAATATTTTTTATCATTGAGAAATTCCTCCATTTTTTGGAAACATAAAAAACAAATCAAGGTTATCCAAGTTATTAAAATAGTTTACGTAAGAAGAACCAAGGCAAAGAAATGTCGGATTCATATAGCCTGCAGATATCTAGCGAATCACGTTGCAGTGGTGTTGCAAATCTGTCGACTTGGCGCACGGCCAGGACAATAAAACACTCATAAAGCGCACCAGAGAAATTAAAACGAGAAACTAATTACAAGACACGAGTACCAGGGCCACACAACATGTAGTATTGCAAATTCTTACTTAAAAGGTTACCAGAACAATATCAAACAAACCAGGGATATCAGTTTGATAAAGGCTAAGCATAGAAGTTTGGAATTGGTTGGTACATCCCATGGATGAGCTCTCTTATTACATACCCCGGTCATAAATAGGCCAAATTTCAAGGCATGATCATGACTGACATCATAGAGTACTTGTAAAGGCTTACGTAAATATCAATAATCATTTTATATTCCATTCCTGAATAATGTGCAGGACACACAACAAATAGGCACATCAGGTCGGGGATTTCATTCGGGTCGTATCCTGAACAAATATAATAGAGGGACAAATATTTTGCTTTAGCAGGATTGTATACCTATTTGGTAAATTCCAATAGAGACCCTATTACATATCTACTCCGTTCGTCAGTGGCATACCTAAAGGGATTTGGGTTAATAGCCGCCTCACTATTCGATGCAAATTACAAACGAAACGTTATCTGAACAGTAAATGTAAACTAAAGTCTAGACGCCAAAGATTTAAAATTTAGGTCAAAAAGAGGCAGTTATAGCAATCGCGAATATTCAACATATTTATTAAAATTTCAAGCCTCTCTAGAATAAAATATGTATCAAAAGTAATGAAAGAATTAATTTGGGAATCATTTGTAAGGTGGAGTGAGTGAGAGAACGACCATCACATCTGATCGTAAGTGATGGATGTTTACTCTCCTCTTTATGCCTAATGAACATTTATTTAACTTATCACTATTAGGAGAATAAAACGCAACAGGAGATCAATGTTAACATCGACTGCGACCGCTTATTTCCCGGAACATCGAAACGGAGGCACGTTTATCTCTGTAGGCCGCGCCGAGGCCGAAACGAAGCCAAAACGCTTTGTTCCACAAATCAACTCTGCCCGCAGTCTCCGCCCGCCATTGGTATTGATTCTTACAAAGGATTTGAATCAAAATAATAGTATTTAGGTATTTAGTAACATATATATGTAGAATAAATGTACGTAGTAACAAATAATAATGTTGATTTTTAAGAACATAATATTCTCTACCAAAATAATTCACAAATAAATAATATAAAACCGTAGGCAAGTAAAGCAATGTCGCATGTTTCCAACAATATTATTAGTGAATAGTCAAAAAATCACCATAAAAAGTTTCGGTCAATTGTTACAAAATTTTGAAAACAGAATTTTTGCTCTTAAATTTTTGTGCTGTAAAAAGTTTTCTTTTCTCGACGAAAAATAGTAATTAATTCTGACTGTACCAGGAATACATCTGAACCGTTACCGCCCACTACTGGCACTGTCCTGACGCTGACTGTGACTGAGTGAGGGGAGATTTAAATGACAATTGGAAATGGATTACGGAGACTGACTACATAATATACGGGAGTTGCCTATTGATTTGATTTCATAGCGTTTTCTACTTAATAGTATCACTCTCCATTTCCACTTTACCTGTTTATAAAAGGGACAATCAACTACTGAATTATGTATTTTTATAATTTCTTAGTACTTCACTTAAAATGTGATTTCTACCACCATCGATCCAGTCTCGGGATCTCTTTTCAAGTATCAGACCAGAATAACTCGTAATTTCCTCTTTCCTTATTAATGTAACAAATACACATTGATATGCAAAATATTTCCATATTTTATTATATCAGCCCTTATCTCATGTAACGCGTATTTGCGTAGCGTAAAAGAAATAGCGTTATAGCGTAAAAGAGTAACGATAATGTATAGTAACATGAACGGTCATTTTTATCAGCCTGTAAATGTCTGCCCGACATAATGTGAGCCGGCTCCAACTAGTATAATCCCACCACAATGTACTACACGGAGCAAGTCGAGTACTTGCTTGCACTATATTACCCTAGTATCACATGCCTGCCGGTGTTTTCCTAGTACGAGTTATGAATATGAAACAGTTTTCCCACTGCGTAAGAAAAAACATCATAGACTATCGTATTTCGCTGGGAGCTCAGGAAAAACGGAGAAAAGAATACAAATGAGGTAGAAACAGCCCTCTGTTTAATAAAGGCGACCCATCGCCCCGACGACAACCGGGAATTTGAAAAATTGCTCGGTTGCAGACAAATGTCTGCTTGCCTGGTACGATATTTGTCTTGATAATGTGTACATCACCTTCATAGCCAAAGTGATGACGATTATTTTTAGGTATTTGGGCCAAATTGGGTAGGATACGTTGTAATAAACTCTGATATTAATGTTTGCTCTTCGGTATTTAGTAATCATAATAATAAATGGATATTCCTAGTACCCTAAATGATTCGTTATAGGATTACCAATTTGGCTTGTCTGTGGGCGCTGAACCAACTATATTAACTACTTAGAAATTCTGAGGACAGCTAATCGTTTGTTACTTTACAAAATAACATTATCTAGATATAATACAATTCGATCTTTGATGTTTTAAATGTCTAGATTGAGCTTCGCCCTACAACGAAAACAAAAAAACAAGGCAACATTATCAAGCACGTGTGCGTGCAGGCGATGTTTTACACGTTCGTCTATTGTCTATGTGGTGTTTTATGTGTGCGTAATGATATAAAAATTGTGGCTAATAATTAGCTACAATTTTTTGACACGTTTGCGCGGATTCGATGTTCCATCTAGACATTTAAAACATCAAAGAATTCGATATTTCCAAACGCAACCTGGATACTGATACGATTCGGATTTTTTCTCAACTTCACAGGATTTGAACTAAGGCGCACGCACTTCGCCTTTATGGCAGCAGCATCAATTTGACCAACTCTCAAATACGTACTATATTTATTAATACGTAGCTTGACTAATTAGTCATAGTCATTTATCAAAGCCTACGAACATAATTCCTGAAGGAACTGCGGGAACCAAATAAATTTGAACAGTGTCCAATTTTCACTGGAATAACGCCAATAAATTGTACGAGCATTGGAAACGGCCGAACGAATTGGAAATTACGAATATAATATTCATTATCAGTGCCATTGGTATGTGACATATTTTAGTCGATGTTTAATACATTCATTTTCCACACTTTGGTTGTAATTCATGATTACCCTTTATTCAGCCGTGTCATACCTACGTAATTACAGCTCACTTTGAATATTAATTTATTGATAATTCAAATATACATATTTTTCATTTAAGGGTTCTTGTATAACACATTGCAAAATTGGATAGGGCGAATTTTTATGTAAGAATTTCAGCAATTTCAAGGAACACGAAGTCGTGGAAAGATAGTAATGACGATAATTTTTTACATACAAAGATATAAGAGAGAAACCAAGTTCAGGTGATATAAAAAACTTCTTAATTTTTATAAATCTAAGTGTAGTATACTTATAACATTATAAAGCTTAAGACCTTGTCCAGAAGGGGCGAATTCGCCGCGAAACGTTTCGCGCGAATTCATTCGCGCGTTAGCGAGATACTAGGCGCCAATACATTGCGTCCACAAGCATCGCGCGAATTCAAAATACGCGCGTAAATCGCGTGCACTTCGCCAGACTCTCGACTCGCGCGTATTTCGCGCGTATTACGCGCGAGTCGAGATACTAGAAACGCCTTGTTGCATCCAGTTAACGCGCGAATTCACAGCGAGTGGACGTATTGAGGGAAATGGAGCGCCAAAATTTTGACACTGAAATCGCGCGTTGGTACGCTCCTTCTGGACGCTACTCTCGTGCGTAATACGCGCGAGAGAATCGCGGCGAATTCGCCCCTTCTGGACAAGGTCTAAGAGTTTGTTTGTTAGAACTGACTTATCTACAGAAAAATCTTCAAATTGAAAAATTATTTTTGTGCAGGATAGTCCATTTATCAAGGAAGGCTACAGGCTATATTTATCATCACGCTTCGACCAATAGGAGAAGAGCTACGATGAAAGATGTTGTAAAAATGGGAAAATATTTAAGTTTCCCAAAGTGAGGCGAGAGTGTTCACTAGTCTATCTTCTATCTATTTACGAGTATACATATAATAAAATTGTAACTGATCGTATGTTTGTGCATACTAATCTTATAAACGACTGAATGTATATTTTATGGGATTTTCACTGGGAGATAAAGGAAGCTGTGGAGCAACATAATTAAGCTACTTTTTAACCCGAAGTTGAACCTTTGGGACTGGGATTAACGCGGAAAAAACTCCTATGCACGAACGAAGTCGTGGGCACAACTATGTAGATAGATGATCATAAGAACGAGCAGAGTTCATGCCAAGTCCCTCCATTCGGCATTCAAACTTTTAAATCTCTTCGTCATCATCTTTTTTGCAACACAAATAGGTATAATTAATAATATAAAAATCTCCGAGGAAAGCTAATTAGTCTGTCATTAACGCGCAGCGAAAGTACGACAAAGGCAGTCGCCGACATTGTGCTCGTGTCAAACGAAAGGTAACCGAGGCATTTTCGTGAAGTTTGAAAGGACCTTTTTATTGTACCTTTAATAAGTATAACGGCACTCCATATAAAGGTACAATTGTATGAGACGGCAGATTGTGACTTTGTGCGAAAGAGCCTTGATGATGATACAATTTCAAAAGTTACATTTGGTGATTGTTTAATTTGAAGCGCGATTTACTCACAAAATACTTCGTACCACCAGACCACCACGCAGTTACATATAAATAAATCAATAACGGTAAATTAAAAATTTTAAATCTCTCCAACGCCGTTACTTTTAAGCGGCTTAACCGATTTTATCAAACATGTCTAAGATTCACCTTCAATATAAAAAAACTAGACTGAAAACGATTAATCCGTTCGGGAGCTATGATGCCACAGACAGCCAGTCACACACACAGATAGACACGTGTAACTTATAACACCCCTCTTTTTTCGTCGGGTGTTAAAAATGTAGATAAAAGAATATAGGTAGGTAAATAATAAGCCCTGTGACGGAAATAAAATCAGGCAGCCTTAGCTGACAAAAATCGTCACTACCATGTCAGCACGGCACCCTAAAAATAAGTAAAATTTGACATGTCAAAGTACCTCATTGACACGACACGCTTAAACAATCATTACGCCACCCGACGCTCTCCGGACGAAACCCGGTGGCGTCGTTTGGGGGCATAACTCACCCCGTAATCTCCTTAGATTATTTGTCTGGATCTTGTCTGACAGGTAATTACGTCATATTGCAGATAAGAATCGGCCGGATTCAGGCCACCGAGACTGACGGCAGAGGCCATCGGGACATTTCACGACCTTACTGAGACAAATCATCATTAACTTTACCTAATGGATTCAAAAATAAATTTTGTACGTTGCGCTAGAGAAACTAATTTTGCTTACTTACACTGATTAGTGGAACTACTCCCGTTATATCCCGCTTTGCATAAACGAGTACAGCCAAAGCACTTAGGACTACCTTTTAAGTCTTCTTAACGAAATTTGCATGCTGATCCTGTAAAAAATCGTTTCTTTTACTATAAGAGGATGTAATGCGATATTGAATTTTCCGGAGACTGGGGCATTAAACTTCCTAATAACATTAATGCACAGTCAAATTGAATCGCAGGACGTGTTACAAATCGTCTATAATCATAGCCCCCGTCAGAAAAGAACCCTCACTAAGAACCCTCCCTAGCATCACACCACCAAGTGGTGTTACCTGTACCAAAATACTTGCGCATCGAAAAATAACTTGGAAATAAACTACAATAAATCTTTTTGAAAGTCAATAAGTACTAATCGTAAGTTTGGAATTTTCTGCAGTTGTAGATAAATTTCATAATACTTGGAGCAAGATATACTACGCCTATAAGTATGAAATAAAATACCGTTTCAAAATGTATGAGTCTGCTTCGCTATTTCCACTGGAATTTAGCCAAAAGTTGTTAGTTCCATTTGCGTTGCAGCAAATGTAAACATATTTGTTAGTTTTGTGGGGATCGTATTGCAAAAACGACCTCAACTTACCTAACATAGCATACATATTACCTACATATTAAAATACATATAAAATAGCACTTAATTCAAACTAACACCACTTACTATCAACTTATTAAAATTAAATGAAAACATATATTTACCGTCAGGTAGTCAAGCTTTCGATTGAAAGTGTTCAAGCATTTCTGTTCTACTAACACCGCTTCGAAATGGTGCTTTACCATTACGAAAAAGTAAGTAAATAATCATCAAATCCCATAGAAAATGTTTTCTTATTAATAAATTCGCAATTTTCCTAAAACTAAAACGTATTTACTGCGTGAATCTAACCTAAAAAATCTGGCATAGATACGGGACTTAACTCGATATAGATATACCAGGAGCGATGAAGCGCCCAAGATGTGGCAATTCAATCATGGGGCCATTACGGCACACTTTGAAGCCACACCCCCGAGCGGCTTTGTGTGGGGGATTCGTGCATAGGGTTGCGTGCTATTGCGAAATTATTGAGTGATGTATCTTAGGCCTTAGCACTTATGACGTCCTGGTCCATTTATTGCAGAAATATATTCGTTGATCGGTGATTCACATTCGTCGACTTACCTGTAACAAAAAATAGACAACGTTAAGAAAGCTCAGCTTTATTTGTGGAGAAGATAATTAACACAAAGTATTAAAGTAGGTACCTCTCAGTATTTAAATTGTTTTTTTTGTTATTTGTTCTGATTGACTTTAATTTTATTTAAACACAGAATAAAAATTGGTAAGTATAAGTATAAAAATATCAATTAATCATTGAGACATTTTATATTCAAATTTTAGCTTAGAAATTTTAAGCTCAAACACAATCACATTATCTCCGTAGTCGAGGTGAAACGATATCTTGGTAGGTGTGCATTTTATGGTACGATCGTTCATACGAGTCCAAAAAGAGAATCATTATTATTCAGATGGTAGGAACCGCAAGGCGACGTGACATCGGTTCGTGCCAGTTCAGCAGAACCAGAGCCACAGCATCACAATGCATACTGCAATGCAGGCATTGTTTGCTCTGCGCCCTAAAAATCCTTGTATGTTAATTGCGTGTAATGTATTTTATGTAAATAATCATCATAATCATAATCATAATCATTTATTGCATCATGCCTAACATTACATAAATTTGTTAATCTACGCTAGTACAGCATGTAACCCTGTGAGGGCGTTGCAATTTATATAAATCACTTGCAATAAATATAAATCACTTACATAATATTTTATAGCCATTGTATACGGCCACATTATAATAATAAATGCATTAATCCTATAATGATATTCACAATTTATTGTAATTCATACTCCATTAGTATCATATTTCAAATTATAGCGCCTCCATAAAATTTTCAGGGAAAGTAAAATCGAAGCGTTAACAAAATGTATATCCGAAATGTATACGAGTATGTAATATCAGAAGCTTTATCTGAAGATCAGGATATAATTATTGACAATGTGGCGGAACCCACACTTCCTTATTCATATTTTAATCAATCAAAAAAAAAGTCTCGGTTTTATTTAATTTTTCATTAATTTATTCATATGATTTAAAAGTACCTAACAGTAAATAGAAATAAATATACCTTACGAACAGAACTTTTTCAGGTGATAAAGAAAAAAGTTTTTTTTATTGCAAGTCCGTTACTTGCCTACTTTTACGAGTAATTTAGCAGCCAGATTTTTTACAGCTTTATTTTAAATTTGGAACTCTTTATCTCTTCTCTATTCAGCGGGTAAAACTAAAGAGAAGAAATAGTGAATACCCAGACCGATGTAGTTCAAAGAGGGTTAGAAGAGTAAAAAATGAATTTAAACCGCCGGACATTTACGAGATGATGAGGGGGATATTAGCACAGTTTTTGTATAAAAGTACCAGGGCATCATGAATACAAGGGGCGCTTTTCACGCTCCGATGGACGCGTATCGAGGCATGTTTTTATTACGGCCGGTTTTTGCGTCGGTCCCGTTGTCCTGATTACATAGATTAATAAACGTCGCGGCGTCGGGAGCGGCCGTTTATTTTACATTTACAATCTTCAAATTAATAAGTTCAAACTTTATGGATAGCCTCACAATATCAATTTTTAATTTTCGACAGTACGGTATTCAAAGCTTTTTGCTCCTTTTTTAATAAGCCCGTGCCGCTATTTTGCCTTGAGGCGCGTTCTGCGAATACATTTCGAAGCAACAACCGATAGCTTTATTGAAAAACCATGATTGGGACATCTTTTTATCCTTTAGAAAAAAAACCTTGTTACGATATAACTGATTAAAAATTAACGTTATATGTTTATTTCTGAATCTGAACTGAATTAGGTATGTAGAAAAGGCTTTGTTTTCACCGAGTATTTATGTTTAACTTCATATCTGTGATTATTTTATAATTTATTTTGAAACAAGATATTCCTTCCCGCTATCTAATACCTATAGATAAATAACAATATAGATAAACAACAATATGCCGCGGCTCTACGCTACAACTACAACACATCTAAGATCAAGTGAAACGTCGAGTACATCGTTTCTATCCTGTTTCCAATTACCCCGCGCCGGCCCTCTGCGACTGAACTCATCTAACTTGTTCCTCGTTGACGCGGCGGGCGGCGGCGGCGCGGCGACTCGGGACTATTTCTTTAAAATATTCCCGGAAATTCTGCCACGTGACGACGTATACCATTGCCTAATTCAATTTGAACTTTAACGGAGGGCGAAATTCGAGGCTCAATTTTTTTTATCTCATATATGTATGGGTTCTACGAACTGAGATTATGTAACTTTGGTTTTTAGATTTCAGTTATTTCATTGCAAAAAATATCTTTGTTTCGTGTAAAAAGCCAAGTGTTACGCTCAATGGACAGAATCGGTATCCATTTCAACTGCAGCTGCGGCAGAACACCTTGCCAAGTTTGGAGATTTTTCGCCGCGAAACGGTATTACGTTTCGGTTTGGCGAATATACTGGCAACAAAATAATAGATTCAAAATACCGTAGCAGCCTCAATCAGAGCCGGTACACCACGTGACTTGTTAATGTCGGAATTTAATATCGGGGCAATCAGCGGCGGACGTGACCGACTCGCTAGTAGGTCGGTAGCCTGCTTGCCGGCTTTGTATTATCAATGTTTCAATATCGCTGGAAACACAGGATAAAATCGGTATACAATATTCTCATGTTAATATCCGATACACTGGTAAATGTGACGTTCGAGGACGTCAATAACATCAAAGGATGCGCTGCAGAGTAAAGAGGAATTGGTTACAAAGTTCGCTGCCGAGCGCGCCAACATTCCTGTTGAAATTCGTACCTAACTACATATATTAAGTTTCACTATTGATTTTATCAAGGTGATAATTATCCTCAGTAATAATAAACTATATGCTCGAATAGTTCGAATACCATCAGGATTTAATAAATAAAAAACTTAAAGCTTCACGATTAGGTAGATACTATGTCAAGGTCATGATTATTATCACGATGGAGATATTAAAGCTATTTATTTGTTACACCTCAACGATAATTCTATACTAGCGCTCTACATTCAAAACAAAATTCTCTAATGCTCTGCGAGTTACTGTGGCCATTTAACACGAACAACACTGCAGTATAAATGCGCATTTGCATCTACATCAAGCTGTAAATAAACACAAGTGGCTGACATCGTTGTAAAATTGTACCGCACCCGAGACACCGGTAAAACAGAGCATAACTCTATAGCATCGACTGCGAAGTGGCTGCCTAACACACGAGCCACTAGGCAAGTTGTTGTATTTGCGAGGCGGCTCTCTCGTCCACGGAAAACAATTTGCGAGGTGACATCTGCGCAGGGCTCGTCGATAGGAGGGGCCTCATAAGAACCTTTTTGGCTTCAATCCCGTAACTTGCTTACTATTGTTCACGGGTCTCTCCTCATCATTAAAAGCGCCAAAGGAATTTTCAACCACGCTGGTCTAAATTAAATAAGAAGAAAGGTTAGTGGCCAACCCACGTATAGGAAGTTTTTAAGCCATCAGATTTCATTTGATATGGCTTAACAACTGCTTTCTAGCAAGAAAAACTGAGGCCTCCGAAGAACTGTAATGGTCAATATTATTTGCCACTAGCGATCACCTAAATAATGTTTTTATTGCCATCTGCAATACCTTCATACAGAATATCTGCAGACACGACTTACGGGATAGAAAAAAGTGAGAAAAGCAACCTTCTTGAGAAATACATAACTTATATCAACGTCAACTAGAAGTTACACCTTAGATATTAAAAACGCCCAGCTCCTAGCCCTTTTGGGCCGGGCCTAAATCCAATAAGGTCTACTGCAGAACTAGAGGTTCTCACCGTATTAAATCCTAAAGTGATATATTACCTATTGATAACGACCGGCACGACCCTCGAGCCTTAGGTCTTAGCCTGAGGCTTAAGGTGGCCTTCGAACCAACGAGATGTTCAGTAACTACCTACTTACAACTGTAAATGCATTTTCTTCGTTGACTGTCAAGAAATACTCTAAAGATTTATTATTAAAGGATTTTCTTAATCTGCAACAATTTGATACAACATACCTATCTACCTACCAACATACCAACCTACCTATCCAACGCAAAGCTTTGTATAACATTCCTCAGATCAAAAAACAAAACCTGACAGATTGGATGATGTTCCAATAAGTATATTCGAATCTCAATCACAGACAAAAACATCAAACAGCCGAACTAAACCACAAACTTAACAAAATAAAAACAAATTACTAAGCGAAAAATATAGTTGTTTCCAAGTCAATAAAATACAAGAATCGGCAACCGAGCGTAATCTTTCAGTATTGGGAGCGAAGCGCTACACTTGTTTAAATTGGCAGCATTTCAACCGAAGCGTCTACAAATCTTGCTTTATTTGTGCTTTCAGTGACCGCATCCGCGAGATCCGAACCAATATTCGATGGAACATCCGCCAGTATTCCGTGTACGGGGTGACGGATTTGCGGCGGGCCCGATGCAGCACGATATACGAGCTAGTCTCCCGGAACTGTTTGAATGCTGTCAAAGCCACCGTACACCACGCGCATTAATTTAACCACAACAGTTGCTTTTGATGCCGAGAATGTAGTGTTTGCTAATGAATCTTGTAAGCCGTGTTATACATCGTCGGATTTGTGCTAATAGTCCCCGTTTTATGCTGACAGACACGTTAGACTGAACGATAATATAATTCCAGTTCTAAAGGATTACAGTCTATACTGCAGAGCAGTAAAATTACATATTTAAGCGGATTATTAACCCTTACAATTTATTGACGCTTGGTTGCCTCGCCTTAAGTACCCTACATAACTCAACGAGCTAGATTTCTGCTTTACTAACTTCATAATAATAGCATCTTCTGCAATAATAAACACATCTTTGTCATAATTAAATAGAGTCCGATTTCGTAACTTTCTGCTTACATATTTTTAAGTAGATACGCAATAGATTTTGATGACGTTTTTTCTATGATTAATTTCTTTCAGGTTACTTAGGGAAATAAATAAACCTATCGATTTCGCTAGCGTAGAATTTTTGTTTCAGTTTCTTGTTATGTTTCAGTCCCCTTTTACCCCTTTATGGAGAGTATTTCCAAACTTTATCTCTCAACGATTCCTTCCGTTACCCAAGGAACATACAGCTTATTGTGTCAAGTAGTTAAGGCAGTGCGGTGTCTGTCAGTCACAAAATTGTTTCTAAAACATGCGTCCACATGAATTGTAAATTTTTTTTCTTAATCGATTTAAACTATTGAAATGTACTCTATCACCAAATATCATCAACAAAACACGATATAGAAACCGACCAATCTAAAAACTCCCGTTCTGGAGCCATTTCATTGTCGAGACGCAGCAATGACGGAGTTTCCTTCGGCTCGTCCGAAACACTCGTTTTGAATTATCTCATTTTTTACCAGGAAATTAGGGGAACGTAATTACGCCCAACACTTTGTTGTTTGTCCCCCATTAACAAGTTGCTGTTCGTATTTTATAATGGAGAACAAAGATATTTTTAGAAAGAAAAGAAAAGAGAATTCGTTTAGGGAACAATGTTATTTGTTAAAAGGATCAATCAATTTTTAACCGACTTCAAAAAAGAAGGAGGTTCTTAATTCGACCGTATATATATATGCTTTTTTTTATGTACGTTCAGCGATTATTTCGTCGTTTATGGGCCGATTTTGATAATTCTTTTTTTGTTGTAAAGTAGATATGCGCAGTGGGGTCCCCTGATAAGGACACCAGGATCTGATGATGGCATCTCAGAGAAATCGAGGGGAACTTTCGAAAATTGTATGGACAACTAGTGTGTTTGTTCATGTTATCATAAGTACATTAAAGCGCTACCATTTCATGAAGATCTGGAGTCGATCTGATGAAGCCGAAAGACAATCGAGGGAACTCCTCAACGATTTACTGCAGTAATCTAGTGTTTGGGCTTGATAAATTTGTCGTGACGAGAACTTTACACTTACATGTTGAATTAAGCGCCATCTGGCGAGTAGATTTTGAGTTATCTCTGCTTATCTTGTTTGAAGTCGGTTATTTTTTTTGTAAAAAGCAATAACACTCAATGTTTTCTTAAATAAAATAAAATGAAGAGATTTCGAATCAATCGGTTTTCAATTCATTAAAATTATATAGAGCGCACAATGATTGTTACCGTGGTAGTATTAATAGATTTTTTAGTCTGTGACATATCCCTTGAAGCGAGAAATGCATTAGCGGATCAATTGTTTGTGTCATTTAAATTATACATATATCAGTAGTCAGACAGTAGTTGAGATATTACCTATTGACTACTTTCAGAAAGTATCTATCTAAAAAAAAGTATTTAATAAAAAAAACTTAACATTCAATTGCCGTCTTTACGTCAACCAATTTCAAAAACTGTTCATAAGTTACAAATCAAATGACTCAGCAAAGTAAACAATAAGAGCCCTTTCGAGCTGCAACGGATGAACTTCATTTATTTTATGCCAAAAGTTTCCGTCGTCATTCAAACCAAGATATTTCACGACCACCCCGGCTCTTTCCCGGCTTTTAGAATCCAAACGTGACAACAGCCTAGCAAAACAATTCTCAAATTGATATTAAATATATCGATACTACAGCTCATATTGCTTTCGTTCCATATCAGCACGATCCCATATTATCGACGTAATGGTGAACCGAGATAACCGTCCCCTTAAACTTCCCAGTCATTGGAGAAACTTTTCCAATCTCATGAAAAAAAATTGACGCCGTGAGAGAAATTTTCCCTGGTTCATTGAGCCGCGACACATCTAAATTTAAAAGACGCGACGAAATATAAATAAAGTTTGATACATTTCTGTGTGAGCTGCTAAAGAAATACGCATAACTCGCTTTGGCTCGATTCAACGAATGTATTTGGATAAGTTATATGTTCCTGTATTACCTACTTATCACCATGATTTCAGGCAAAATTTGACGTACAAATAAGTGCCGGATATAGAACTCCTTAGAACTACGCTCCCGGTTTACCCGCGATAAACTTAGTTGCAGATTGACGGGGGCAAAGATTAATTGGGCTTCTCAATTGTCAGAAGTTTTAAACAAGCCTCTGCCAAAGTTCAACTGCTGTCTAATCATCTCGAATAATCAGGACCGACACATGAAAATTGTGTTTTTAATGGAATGAGAGTAGAGTATACCTAGCTAAAGCCTTTTGTAGAATTTATGTTACTAACTTTAACGTTACCAAATGACTTTAGTAAGTAGAAGTATTATTTAACATTTTCTGAAGAAACATCTTTTGCACATACATACTTGTATAATGAAATTTTAAAATTCTACTATTTTCTTTCCAAAATATCCCACACCCAGTCCATAATAAAATCACGAAACAAAACCAAGTCTCTGTCCCATCATTCCATTCTTTCACAACAATGTTACGACGTGAACCGTCCGGAGCAAGGAATCGGATTTGCAATATTATCATCGGGGATAGGAACATTATCGATACGGAATAAATGCGAAAGATCTACACGTCTAGCGTGAATGGGTGGCCGTCGGCCGGCGCGGGATCCATTACCGGATTACCGACGAATGAGGAAGAGGTCATTTTAAAAGAGGAGAAATCACTTTTCAAGAAATCCAACTCTTTTTTAAATTATCTCTAATATGATACCACGAGAGTATTAGAAACTATAATTAGAAACTCTAATGTGTGTGTCTTTACTTATGTCTGCATTACCTTGTTGTGTTCGTTGGTCGAGTTTTACTTTATACAAAATACAACATATTGATATTATTTTCACTTTAATAGCGCTACTGCTCCAGCATTCTAACGATACTCCGTTCACGTTCGATATACGAGTAGATCGTTTGAATGGCAACACACACTACTGCCAGCTCCTCGCCCCTGGGATTAAGTACCTACACATAATATATTATGTAAAAATCCATTCAACCGTTTGGCCTGTAGGACTCGACAAATAAATGGATACAAACATACATACCTACAACTACATAAATACAAACATACACTCGAAAAACATTACGCGGTAAGATCGCGGTTCTTACCGCGTAATGTTTGCCGCGTTTTTTAAATGCGCACTATCTCTTGATAGTGCGCATTTAAAAAACTATCTACAAAATTAACTCTCGCGGATCGACACGAATTGCATCGTAAAAATAAAAATAGTTCGCTCAAGTCGGTGTTCCCGCCTATGATGTAGGACCCTTCATCAGAATGAATAGGCGTTTATAAGTTAGCGTGTTGAACATCTTAATATTCAAACTGATAGGTGATAAGTGATGTTGTAAACTAATAAACGGCGTGGTATATTTTTACTCGTAACTCCAAGATCGTTCTCAGAATAAATGCATTTAAAATGGATATGGAAGTTTCGGAATTCATGGGCTATAAAATGAAAATCACATCAGGACGTACCATGTTTTTTTGTAAAGGACATTCGATAGGTATAATATAATGTAATATGATTGTGGCGCTCCGAACGTTTAATTACCAAGGCCCCAGCTGGTGCCGGCCGCATTACACTCCGGGTTTGACCCCGGCTGCTACACGACCGTCGTCCGGTTATAATATTATATTCAAATAAGTCAGTCAGTAGGCAAAGAGACATTACGAAAGTTTAAGTCCACAAGCTTATTTTCATACTTCGACGAGAATATTAATTCAGTCACCCATAAACATCAACCACAGGCATTACCAACGTGTTGCCCGCCAAAAAGAATAGAAGAGAAAAGAAGGAAATAGAAAACTAGTTCTGCAGCTCCCAATCAGACGGCAAGAGTCGCTTAGTGACTCACTAAAGTCAAAAGGTTACAGCTGCCGAGCCCGATTCATACTACTAACTCCATTCATTCAACGTGGATCCAGTCTATTGAACTCTTGACCTTATTTTAAATGAAAGCAGTTTCCAAAAACAGCCGAAAAACGTAACGAAGCAATTACTGGCGACAAACTGCCGCTATTTCCTCGCCGGGACAAAAGGAACGATGACTTCATTAGAAGCCACCGCGGCCGCCGCGCCGGTCGACAAACAACTTTTTGCTTTAGCTTACGTAGCTACCAGAAACGACTATTCGTAATTAGTGCTCAGATGTTCCCTGGATTTACTAATTAAACGTAGGTTAAGAGGAAGTACTTAAGAGCACTGAAAATTACCGGTTGTTGGTTTTCCAACGCTAAGTACGTCTAATTCTGTAAGCGCTGTAGGTATTATTAACATTATCTTGGTGTTATTTCCTTTGATCTTTGTAACGTTTGTGAGGTAATTTACCGGGTGAACAGATTTTGAATTCTTTTTTTATTCGAAGAATAAATTGCTTGTCGTCTAGTCCCATAAAAATTAGAGTGACATCTGACGTAGTTTTTGGGTAAAGAGTAATAATGCGTATCAATCGACTTCAACTTTGTTGTCTTTGTTAGGCTAGAACCTAATCACTCAGATGAAACAGCGGCATATTGCCCATTGCAATTGTAGAATTTGACAGGTCAACATCATAAGTTGGAATTTTCTTCTTCACTAGCCAGAATTTGGAAAGCTTGATTTACCAAAGCGATATATTTATCATTAAGGGACATGTCTTCTCGTTTACCAGTTAAGGTGCCAACTTAAGTGCTGAATTTCATCGTTTTCCATTCAAGTGTTTATTTATTGACAAACGACGGAGAAAACTACAGTTTCCAGAAGACCAGCAACTTCATACGGACCTATGTCTCGGCTCACTTAGCCGATAAGGTATTCGACAAGCTCATTTGAGCGGATAATTCACGTTAAGTTACGTGCTCCAGACATACTACTAACCAGGCTGGTCCGTACAAACGAACCGCACAAGGCATTTCACTTTCCATCGAATCCGACGCTCCAAATCTAACTGAAACGCTTGCTTGGTAACACGCTTTGATTGTGTCTAAATATTTACTTCCCACGAGTTCTGCATGACGAACAAGAGCTAAACGTAATTGGAATTCGGGACTCCTGTTGATTTAACTAAATACTTCGCGGGTGTTTGCCACGTCGTTTGCTTAATTTATTTATTTATTTATTTATTTAAACTTTAATGTACCGGGAATGTTGTGGTACAAAAGGCGGACTTAATGCTAAAAGCATTCTCTGCCAGTCAACCTTTGGACTAAGCAGATAGCATCGAAGGCGGTATTAAAATATTAACTAGAGAAAAAAAATACAAGGACACAAGAATAATGATCGACTCAACTCAGCAGAAATGAAAATCTTAGCAAGAGAACTGACTCAACAATCACGCTCAAGATAATGGGCAGTTACTCTGCACTTGAACAGCTGTCTGCTACTGACTTTCCTAATTTTGTCGGGTAGGGCATTCCAAAGCCGGATGGCTTGGACGACAAAAGAGCTTGACATGAAACCGGATCGGTGAAGGGGAGTCGATAGTACGAGAGAATCCGTTGAACGCAGCCGACGGCTATGAGTGTCGTAGAGGTACTGAAACCTATGCTTAAGGTAGTCGGGGTATTGGCGTTCATACAGAATAGAGAATAATGTTGTAAGTAATCTAACCTGCCTACGATCACGAATAGGGAGCCAGCGGAGGTGGCGACGATGAGAAGAGATGTGATCAAATTTGCGTAGGCAGTAGATGAAGCGTATGCCATAGTTAAGGAGGCGTTCCAGCTTATTGACTAGTTGGGCATTCATGTCGGAGCAGCATACATCAAATATAATCATAAAAATAATCATTAATTGATGTATTACTTTTAAACGTGTGATTTAAACGAACCAAAATAATTGTGGGACAATTTTTTCTTCGAGTTTCAAATACGAGAAGTATTTCAAAAGTTTCGAATACGACAACCATCGCACTTAGGTCCCAACTTTTCACATAAACATTCAATAAGTCATTCATTCATCATGCGACTTATAACTGTTCAAAACTCATTAATAAAGTCACTTTAAAGTTATTATGACCCAAATATACGGGTAATTAAACCAAAGATCTTTCGCTTGTAAATATTTTCCTCTATCCGTGCAATATTCGACTGTATCACTAATATGGATCAATTAGGACATCCGTTCAACCATGACTCTATTAGTAATGCTAGTTGGTATGCAGGTCATGTAGACATCATTACGGCATTACGCCGGTAAATCCCCTGAGATCAAATCGAGCTAGCAGCATACAAGGGGCGAGAGAGATATTAGATCAAGATTTCAATTGAAGCCTTCCATGAATACACTAGCATCGAGAGACTGGTACATCACTAATTGATTCTTCATTATAGCATGAATTTACATGATGCTTTACTAAGTAAATGCAAATCGTTTGCCAAAAAATCGGCAACCCGAACATACGTTGCCGTTAAATGAGAAACTTTCTCGAATTGCATTTCAATAATCATCACAGGTAAAAATATTTCCGCCAAGATACCATAACTTTAAAGGGGGTTCGTGATTTATGAGGCAATAACACGGAAACCATCCTGCATAAGCAAACATGGTAGACGCATGGGGATAATACGTGATACATCACAGCGCTTTTAAATAACCATCAATCATGTCATCGCATGCTATTTATATTTTTTAAAAGTAAGTTTGAATAGAATAACGGATATAAAATTCAGGTAACTAGCAGGACCGTAATGCGGATGCATCACTGCCAAAAAGACAGTCCATAATGTTTTCTACTTTGAAATATTAGGTGCTCCGTCTATACTTGTATCGTATCCCTCTTTTCACTAATTCCTGATGAATAACAGACGAGGCCTATGTAAGACTAAGACTTGGTAATAAATAAGACTTGGTTGTTGTATCCTATTCGTAAGTAGATATTTGAACGAAATCTCAATAAAAGTACCAGGGCTCCACAGCTAACAAGGCGTTAATCTTCTAAAAACGGCCTTTCATTTGCAAGGCAAAATCAGCAGGTAGGCAGTATTGATAATGAAATATTCATGCGGAAACAATCAGCTGATGTTCGTGGGTATTGGTCGGCTGAACACACCGACCTTAATCTAAGAAGTTGTAAAATGGCCTTTGATATGTAGGCAATAAAGTTCTTATACTAGCAGTGTCGAGTTGATCGTGCGAATCAAATAAAGGGCTAGCGGGGTACCCAGCCTCCATAACAATAAGCATAATCTAAGTCCGGATTTGTTCGACATGTTGGCTTATAGCGGTATTTGCGAACATACTACGGTGTTTGTTATGATTCCCGCTATATTATTTGGTTCGCAAAATTAGATTGTATTTAATGATTAATTTAATGATCAAAGCAAGTTTGTAGGGGACAAATATTGAAACGTTATTGATTAATTGATAGTTACACATAATGACAATATTCATGCGCGTAATCATAAACCTCTAGTCTATAACTAAACTTTGGAGTTCCCAAGTTGTAGATTTTTTATGTTTATTTTATGAGTAAAAATGAATCTCAACAAAGCAATAAAACAATCAAACGTTTTGTTTTCTCTAATATATACACGGGGCAATATATTTACATTTCACATAAACATCCAGGAATCGAACCTGTGGCCCATCGTTACACAAACCATTATCAACCGCGCTTTGCACTCGTCGTTAAGATGATGAATACACACGAAATATATACAATTTGGAAATAGAGGATCAAAAAAGCATAACTTAAACGTGCATTATGATAATAATCCTATAGAAGAAACTGACTCCATTACATTCCTAGGCATTAACATAGATCGATTTTTTACTTGGAAAGATCACATAGACAAACTTTGTAAAAAAATATCTCGTTTTGTTTTTCCTTTATGGCGCCTACCAAAGATAAGTAATATGTCTACAGCTCTAAAAGCCTACCATGGATATGTGACCTCTAATTTAAGGTATGGAATAGTTTTATGGGGAAACTCTACAGATAGCAACAAAGTTTTTATTGCCCAGAAACGATGCATACGCGCTTTATGTAATGTTACGCCAGATACAAGCTGCAAGCCTCTTTTTAAAAAACTTAAATTATTGACTTTGACATGTATATATATATATGAGATTTGTGTTTTTGTTAGGTTAAATATGCACCTTTTTGAGGAAAAGAAAAATAATTGTTATTTTGCAACAAGACATCCAAATCGACTATGTATTCCGCCTTCTCGCACAGCGATACGTTCGAGAAATTCGACTCGCATGTGTGTAACAATTTATAATAAAATTCCTGAACATATGAAAATTCTCACTATCAATAAATTTAAAATGGAGCTACATAAATGGTTACTTGACAAATGTTATTACTCATTGAAAGAATTTATGTAACGATTTTTATATCTCTTTTTCTTTATATTTTGACATGCATGTTTTATGTTTGACTTCTACTCAATAATAGGTATAATAATAATAATGAATAATATAATAATTATAATGAATAATATAATAATAATAATGAATAATATAATAATTATAATGAATAATATAATAATAATAATGAATAATAAGCTCTATGTAATAAATACTAATATACTAAAGATTTTAATGACATTGACAAATTGATATTTGTACACCATAATTTGGTAAATGTGCGACAAACTATGTACTTATTTGACCAACCATGTAACCACATTTGTACAAATAAAGATTCATTCATTCATTCATTCATTCATTCATTCATGTAATTAACAGTAATTTGTAACCCATCCATCCAATATCGTGATTGTTAAAACTGTCACGCACTGAACATGTAATTAATTATACAAGTTTTAATTATTTGTATAACGAGCTCGAACAATTTCAAGTCGCTATTCGCGATCGATAGAGACCTTGCGCGTCTACTGGCAAATAACAAATATGCGTGCCGAAAGTAAAATTAATGTTCACGCCGTATAAAATCCTCCTACATAATCCTGTTCGGTTGCTTTGTTATACTTTATTGAAGGGATAAGGGATACTCGCATCTTATTAGATAGCTGTAGGTACACAGATTTATATCCCTCGGGCTTGTGGGCTTACTACTAACGAGATTGAGCCGTGAATTCTATTGAAATTCACCGTCACAGCATACCACAGCTGCCTCTATGCTGGGCACGGGTTTCCAGGTCTCACTCTTCCTATGTAAAGTCGTAGTCCAACGTGAAGTGCAGATTGGCGGAGTCTACAAACCTATGATGCTGCTGTATTAAAATTTTTTATGAGACTACTACATAAATATGTAGAACCCTTAAGTGTGCCGCTTTCCTCGAGATTTTTTCTTCGCCGAAGCAAGTGATAAATTTTAATACGGACATTATAACAAGGTTTTAAACAAGGATTCGAGAGTCCAAGGTTCTAACTCGGCTATCTATGTATACAATCAAAGCCGAACAAAATCCAATTGGTCACAAATTCCTATCAAGATTGAAGTATTCAGTGCCTCAATATTGGTGAGGAATCGGAGCTATTTCTCATTTACTTGTTAAGTTGGCTACAATCCCATGCAATTACTAAAAATCTTGCTATGATCGTTATTTAAGGGATTCGCAAAGATAATGTCAGCAAACAGAAATATCTTTAAGCACAGTAGAAATATTCCCATCCGCTTAGAAGTTCCGACCTTTTGTATCCAGAATTCACTATCAAAAGTGGGACCAGCTTAGAGAAATCCCCTATTAAAAAACGAACAAAGAGTTATCACTCAGAAAACAAACACGTAGTCACGAACTTACAAGACAACGTCATTAAAAAAAAAGTTGAAATTGGTTTATTATCGTAATACCACTTGCGTTACGATCGAAATTAAGCTGAACTTTGAATTTCGTGCTAAATTTATCAAAGCACATTATATTTTAATTCCCGGAATAATCGAATCGTTTTTGCTTTATTGTTCTGAATTGGACCTTTCAGTGATCGAACGCCGATTGTCGAACATACTCGAATTAGAGTGCACTCGTGCTCAAATTCCAGGACACGCTGTAAATCACGCCATTATCAATGACTAATGGCCCATTGTCGAAATTGTGCGAATAAACATCAATTTACAGACCAGTCAAATCTGGGACCAGAGGCCGTATTATGAACTCTTCCAGACAGTTCACGTTCGCAACGTGTACCTTATTACCTGTAACGCGCTGTCTCTGTCACCCATACGCTGTGAACGTGAACTGTCTGGAATTAAGAGATCATAAGGGGGCAGGTAATCTAAGCATTGTCTGCCTTTTAGTTTATGGAAATTCTTATAAATATGAAAGAAGTGGATAAATTATTACTGTACTGGTCGATTGTCTCGGAACGATTTACAATATTGGCTATCCAAGATACTTTTTTGGATCGATGAATGTTGTTTACAACATTGAATAATAACATTTATAATAGCGTGAAACAAAATGAATACTTTTCCGAATTCTGTCTGTTCTGAGAAGGAATCGTTCAGACAAAAATCTATACTTAGTTCTAATATCAAGTGATTTCACGAACACTCTAAAAGTATTTTCATTTCTTAGCAACATTTGGTCCAAAACTTGGCAATCTCCTTTATCAATTTATACAAGAAAACTTAATGGAACATTCAAGTGATTGGCAATATTTTAAAATTAAAATATGACAAAGTTAAAAGACTCTGAAAGAGTGCTCGAAGCGAAAAAGGGTTGCTACCCTTTCTGATTTCCCAAGTCTTGTTTTTACTTTTTTGTAAGTTGAAAATGTACTTATTTTGGGGAATTAATGGAAAAATACATAACATACTAGCCCTTACTTATTTTTATTATCTTTATCAAATAAAGTTACAGTAGATATACAAAAACGTGATTGTTGATTTAGCGACAAAAATAAAGTGTTTGTGTGCAATATTTTTTTTATAGGTAGGTAATACGATGCATTTCACAAAACTTTGTACGATACTGCAAAATATGCGATGGCCCCCCTAAAGCGAATTAATATGGGCATGAAAGGAGTCGTTCGCAAAAGTCGTGGTAAAAGGACCTCCGCCCATCCACTAATGAATACCGGAGAGTCCGACGACCGACTGGCTCAGCTGTCTTTGGTTTCGCCCATGCAGCGTTTTTTAATAATTTGACGCAGTGTATTTACACCAATTTTAATTAAAAAACTTTGATATTTTATTCCAATTTTATATTAAACTTCATTAGGTAAGCTTAATGTTCCAACTCGTGCACTTTTCAGTACCCATAGCAAAATTCTTGGTGATGGTGTGTTATTGCTTGCAGATTTCGGTCTCAGAGACTTTCTTGACTTTTAGTAATAAGAGAGTTGCTCTTCAGCTCGTCGACAGGAAACCCGTTGAAGACTGGTACCCAACTGTGGTGGGAAGCTCTTGTTACGATGGGCACGTCAGCACATCGTTTATTTGATGACGGGGAAATTCTGATTGGCTGGCTTTTTATACGTTTCGTTTTACGTCGACATCAGGAATCCGCGGCGCTGTTCGAATTCAAAACCAGAATCGTACTGATTTATGAGACACCGTCATTGCCAACGATAAGCTGCTTTGTCTTCCCATTTAATTTGCTCAATCTTGTATCTTTCTTACGTCACACAATTTCACAATATCCTTATCTTGGCATTTTGAGTCTCTGAAAAAAAATCCGCTTGACTAATTGGCTGCCATAAAAGACATTAGTTTACCTTATCACGCATTTATTAACGTGAAACACTAAACTCTATCATCATTTCACTTTCAAAGCTGCAGCGGACCGCGACAAACAACAATCAGTATACAAAGCAACGAATAGTGATGATTGTGCACTATAACGCACAACATTCCCAGTCCAGTTAGTTCAACGCAAAACAGATCAATCAGCAGTGTAAACGGCATCGGAAATGGCGCACCGACAAAGATAGAAATTATGTTGTTTAATTAGGCCGAACGCCAGTTAGGTTTGCGCGGGCGAGCGGCAAAACGTACGCTCTCTAAATCACTCTATTCCGTGGTATTCAAGTTACATTCGCTTCACATCAACATTTCAACGGTTCCATCGGCGGAATTAATGTACATATCTGCTGCGATGATTTGCTAATTGAAAGCCTTATGAAGCTTGATGACTGCTTTTACATTTATTAGCTCTTTCTCACAAAGAGATGTAAGTGTTGAAAATACGAGTACTATTGCAATTTTAATATTGAGAACAATATTCTGTACTTAAATATTTCTATAATTTTTGAATTTTTATGTTTCTTGGTCCAACTCATCTCTCACATAGGGCCCCTCACCATCAGGTGGTGACTTAACGCGTTGATCTTGAATGTTAACATAACTACATATATATACCTCCGTAAAAATATAGCATAGCAACATTATCATTACCATCAACAAAATTCTTTCCCTGCGACTCTCGCCCGCAGCTGAGTGACGTCACGTCATCTCTAAAATGGAAAAGTGACAGAAGGCTTTCAGGCGCTCATAAATAAAAACGATGGAAGGGACGCAAATGGATGTGTTACACTACCGCTATCAAATGCGGGGTGCATCACTATCTAAAAATATTCTTAGAAATTTTCAACCTGTACCTACTGAATCACAAAATTAATCATTCAAATTTCGCCACTGAACAATTCCCTGTATTACTTACCGGTGGTATGGAATAAGACAAATTAATACTCACGACCATTTCATCTGTCATAAAATTCTGCCCTCGTCGGGAGTCGAACTTGCGATTTTTTAGGCCTTAAAATATTTGTATTGAATTTATATAGATTTTTAGAGAAATTATTTTGGGACCAGGGCCGTGATAGTCGTTTGTATGATTTTTCATGGGATTATTTATAATCTTGATGTATGTACCTACCGAGATCTCAGATGTATTTTCTTACTAGTAAATCCGCCCTCGCTTCGCTTCGGGTAACCAGTACCTTCAAAAATCTCTATAAATTTTAACAAATTATGTTATTCCGATGTCTAAGCTATATTACTGCAAAGTTTCATGAAAATCCATTTAGTAGTTTTTGCGTGAAAGAGCAACAAACATACACACACACACACATACATCCTTACAAACTTTCGCATTTATAATATTAGTAGGATAGGAAGTAGGATGATTCGGTATTCTTCGCGAAGCATGCATTGTGGGTTTATTCCATGTCAGAACTTTGGCTTAAGACTGTTAAATGAAACACTGAATCCCGGACCAACACACAAACAACTCATTTATTCACTATTTACTATCTAGCTTGGGTTTAACGTTCCTTTACTTGGTTTATTTGTTTAGTCCATGGTTTATATTATCATCGATCGCCCTACTCGCTATTTCGCGGTATATCACATTTTTGACCCACTTTCGCAAATTACTCCGGTTTCCGTGACACCTTATCAAATCTATTGTTTCGTCCCGTTTTCACCAAACAACAGATTAACCTGTACCATAGATAAGCCATCTTCGAAAAATATCTATCAAGATCAGCATAGTATAATATTTTAAGCAACATTATTTCAACAAAGATCATCAGCGCAGTACCTACATGATACTAACACACATGCATTTTCACGAGGCAATTCCCAGCGCGGAGATAATGGGAATCGTAAGCGGCCGTACCGCTGCCTCAAACGTAGCGGGACGTTTTCACGACACTTTCATTCACCCGCGCCACGTATTTACGCGTTACATTACATTATCATACATATAACTGGATGCTGACAGTACGGAGGTATTTTGCCTTGTTCAACTCGTCTTAGTAACGCACGAATACTGCCTGTTTGAGGTTATTCGTTATTAACAATCGTTTTCATAACTAGACTTAGATCGCCTCTATTAATGAAAAATCTAAATCAAGATAATGATCAAGAAAATAACGTGCAGAAAAAAAAGTACACCTATCTACTTACTTTCTTAAAATGGATCATTATTTTTTTAATTAATGACAACATGTACTTTTTACTGTACGATGCAGATAGGCTCAAAAAGGAAAAAGGCATATTTTCATCGTCACCGTTTGTTTTTGTTTCATAACATTCACACAACTTGTATTGAACATCACTTTAAAGAGTTCAATAATGAGTTCGAAATGGGTTTTGAAAGCATATTTAAATAATAACAATCAATTAATCAAGTCTGCAGGGAATCTAACAAGTTAATGGCAAGGGTCTTGAATTATTGAAGTGGCCTAACTAGTGAAGGGCTTTGGGGAACTTTCCGCTCAAACAATAACGGTACCAAAATAAGCAATGTAAATCTATTAGGACAAACTCGACACGAAAATTTCTTGAATAATAATTTTATAGAATAACTTTCGTCTTAAAACCTTCTTAAGGTAGGTAACAAATCATTTATATTTTAAGGAACGGCCGCATACTTTGTTTTTAATCAAGTTTTTTTAGGTAAGTGTGCTTTGGGATCGTCAATCGATTGGTGTTCTTTCTTTTGGTTAAGCCTTTGTTTAAAATTTTGCAATGAGAACGTCTTGAACTCAAAAAAAAGAAAGAGATTTCATTCTGTCACCGCGAGTTACCATTCAGAACTACGTCGCCCGGTACCATCATTAATATTAGCATGATATCTGCTGTACCCCGGAGCTGTCTCCATGTACCTCTCGATTGTCAGATAAGTAAAACAAACGATAAGTAGGCAAACAGTATCAAAAAATCTCGCCGATAGTACGTAGATACCACACACTGTGCTACGAATTTGTTACACCTAAATTTTATTTCATCACAATAAAAATATCGAATAAAGGTGAGTTTCACTAGACATCCGAATATCCGATACACCATTACGTATTAAAACGAAATAAACGTCACGAGTTGGCAACTTTTAAAAATCGAAGTCCGAGTTGCAAAATATGTTCTAATGAGATACTTCCGAAGTCTGCGAGCCATGAAGCCTCATAAAAACTATTGGCGCACATATTGAAAGTAATAAAAATACACGTGGATATTATTTTTCTTTCTCATAACTTTCCTTTTAGTTACTTTTTATTCATAACACTTCAGTTTGCTATTTCTTGTGCGCGCTGGGTAATGCTATTTTTAAAGGCATTCTATGAATTCTTTACTACTATCGTGGACGAACATCATAAGGGCTCAGTAACCCAGATGTTAGTTATTCTGCCTGCGAAGCAAAATTTCTCGGGTTCGATTTCGGTTTGGTATTAGAATGTAGGGGTTTATTAATATACCTACCTATACCCATGCAATAATACACCTTGATGGCATGGTGTTAGGATATTTTTGTACCCAGCAAAGGGAAATATGAGCCAGTCGATCGCTCACTAGATACATCAATAATATTAAAAGCAGCAATGCATTCCCAACTAAAAGAAAAATGAGGGTTGTCCGTTATGTCTGCCCATCCATCAATACGACCCAAAACACGAAGTTCAGCCGTGACATACAATCAATAGTTTTATTTGGAAAAATGACAATCATCACATAACTTCAATCAGAGGACCTCGAGTGGTATGTTTCGATTTTAAGCAGAGTCGAGACAATCTATATTGAATACATAGCCATTTAATCCCTTTCGTGAGGGTATCTTCACGTGATATTATCGAATTCAGTGCATCCCAATTAAATTCTAGCTACTAGACTAGAGGATCAAAAGATTATGGATACTGTGTGATAGGAATTATAGGTTTTCAATTTTGACGTCCTGACATTTGAGTTGATTTTACAATACCTAATTGACATGTTCTTGTTTGCTATATGTGTAAAATCAAATAAATATACCTATAGGGCGTTTTTCCATTAGCGCCGGTGCCGGCGCCGAGCCGGTGCCGGAGAAGCAAAACTGTATGAAAATGTATGGCTCGCTTTTCCACTTACCGGCGCCGGCGCCGGCCCGGCATTGAGTCCCACCGGCGCCGTCGCCGGCTGGTTGTCAAAAGAGAGTAGAAGGGCAGTGCCGAGCGTGTGTTGTATGCGCAGTACTGGCTGACATGCCTAAACATCGGAGCCGAGTGCGGGAACATCATCTAGGGCAGGCGAGCCGGAGCGGTCACCTGCCAGGGATTTGGGGGGAGCAGAGATAGATAGCGAGCAATACTCAACGCTGCAGAATGACCCAACTCATACGAATCCCTACTCTGTTACCCCTGTTGTAAATTTTTAATTGTTGTATTATTAGGAATTTAGTATGAGGGAGTGTGATGTATGTGGTATGGCCACTTAGAAGAACGGCCATTCGATGAGGAAGTATGTAAGAACTGAAATAGATAGCGAGCAATTCTCAACGCTGCAGAATGACCCAACTCATATGAATCCCCACTCTGTTACCCCTGTTGTAAATTTTTAATTATTGTATTATTAGGAATTTAGTATGAGGGAGTGTGATGTATGTGGTATGGCCACTTAGAAGAACGGCCATTCGATGAGGAAGTATGTAAGAACTGAAATAGATAGCGAGCAATTCTCAACGCTGCAGAATGACCCAACTCATACGAATCCCCACTCTGTTACCCCTGTTGTAAATTTTTAATTATTGTATTATTAGGAATTTAGTATGAGGGAGTGTGATGTATGTGGTATGGCCACTTAGAAGAACGGCCATTCGATGAGGAAGTATGTAAGAACTGAAATAGATAGCGAGCAATTCTCAACGCTGCAGAATGACCCAACTCATACGAATCCCCACTCTGTTACCCCTGTTGTAAATTTTTAATTATTGTATTATTAGGAATTTAGTATGAGGGAGTGTGATGTATGTGGTATGGCCACTTAGAAGAACGGCCATTCGATGAGGAAGTATGTAAGAACTGAAATAGATAGCGAGCAATTCTCAACGCTGTAGAATGACCCAACTCATACGAATCCCCACTCTGTTACCCCTGTTGTAAATTTTTAATTGTTGTATTATTAGGAATTTAGTATGAGGGAGTGTGATGTATGTGGTATGGCCACTTAGAAGAACGGCCATTCGATGAGGAAGTATGTAAGAACTGACGTTGTCATTCTATTAATAAATATTTGGAAGATAATATCGCCTCTTAGTAATAATACAGGAAATATTACAGGTAGCTTTAGATTTTATCATAGAAGTCGGAGATACTAGTGACGAAGAGTCACAAAGTGCTTGTAGCGATGTTAGTATGAGCTCATTTGATAATATAATATTAATATGCTCCTTCTAAATATCTGACTTTCAATATTGGATGAATCCAGAATTCTACGTCTCTGTGTCGGTATTGGCGTCGTAGATATAAAAGATATAACAAATAATATAGTCGACGGCTTGAAGATACCATTGTTATATTTATCTACGCCTTGTACTTTGCGTGTTGTCGTGCTGAAGTCCGTGTCAGTACTGTACCACTCACCGGCCATTAAGCCGGCATCGACACCGGCGCAGTGGAAAAACGAAGACCCGGCGCCGGTGCCGTGCCGGCGCCGGTGCCGGTGCCGGGCCGGCTAATGGAAAAACGCCCATAGTCTACGTCAAAAAATCAATAACAGTTTATAATGAAGTTCGAAAATTATGGAACATTTAATGAAATATGATAATAAGTTACTGAAGGATGACAAGGCTTTACTAGCATGAAATATCAAAGTAATATTCACAACGTAGGTACGAGTAGATACTTCAAAGTTAAGACATTCCAACCACAAACCACCAGAAATTGTTAATATAATTTATTGGAAATAAACTGTTCCCCGGATTTTAAATCACAATGGGCCGAGATAAAGATTTATACGAAATTTGTTCATTAGCGAACTGACAACGAAGCGGATCTCTTTGAACCTAAATTAAGCCTCGTTGCTTAATCCAGAGCTTCGCGGCGACAATATTACGAAACAAATATTCAAACAGAAGCTTCTTTAATTTATCTGATATTATCGCAGATTCGTCCCGAGCGCTAGGATAACGGAAAACCTTTAGGGCGTTTGAAAGCGTAATTCACTTAAAACGGAACGCGCTGTCCCTCTTCAACGTGGCATGAAAGGGACTAAATAGGACATTCGCGGTTCAAAATATTATGGAAATGTACTTTATAGTCATGTTTACCTGGTGTCCGCGTCAGCTTGGCCGAATAATATTTATTCCAGTCCACCTTGACTCTTAAATAACCTTTTGACCCGAGCTTACCGAATTACCTTTTCAAACAGATGAAAATGAGCAAGTGATAAATACGACAATCGGATATAATTTGAGGTACATAATGTGGCTGAAAATAAATGTCCGAATCCACTTATTTCATCAGAAGATATGCATTCTGCCTCATTCCTGTCTCTTTGGTGCCCTGGTATTCATTTCAAAGTACAAAGGAAACATAAAATAGCGATACAAGTGACAGCTTAATACATAATGTTTATTCTAAACCGTCTCGCTATAGTATCCGCAGTACAATATACCCCGCGATTGATGTAAACCACTTCGATGGCTGCCTCCGAAACGGAACGCAAACACATTACTGGGAAACCGATATACACGAGGCTTCTCGGAGGACGGCGCACGCCTCCCGCCTCCCAGAGTACCGTATCGAATTCACAGTTTCGTGTTAAATCCGTGCTCGATTATACATTGCTACCGAGTTCCTGATTGATAAATAATTTAAGAGTATTGGTAACTAGTAAACCCGCCCTCGCTTCGCTTCGGGAAACCAGTCCCTTCAAAAATCTCTATAAATTTTAACAAATTATGTTATTCCGATGTCTAAGCTACATAACTGCAAAGTTTCATGAAGAGCCGTTCAGTAGTTTTTGCGTGAAAGAGCAACAAACACACACACACACATACATCCTTACAAACTTTCGCATTTATAATATTAGTAGGATTGAAAAGTGTATTGTAAGTCAAAACATAGGTAAATCGGATTAAGGGATGTCAAGCTAGCAAATCCATAAAAGCCAAGCTGAATATCAGACAATTAATTTTTAATTTCAGCGTTACTGAAATGGCGAAAGTAGGGACTTTCGCTTCTTGGACTACGATCTTACTCACTAAGGGCCTCTCTAGGTCTTCTCAACGATAAAGAAAGATAGCATTTGAGGGCCTTTAACGATTTGAACCATTTAAGTACCTACAATAATACATATGCAGATGATTTTAGAATCTTCCGTGAACTGATGAAAAGAGACGGTCTCTTTTAGAGCATTCATCAACGACAGGGTTCTTATATTTCCAGCGGCATACATTGTACAATCAAAAACTGTAACCTACATACTGCTCATACATTCTGCTTTCAGTCACTGGTAATTTACATTGAGCGCGCCGACCTTGCTTGGTCGTCACGGCCCCAGCTCCAAATGCCACAAAACTCTCCGAGCTAAGTGCCATTTCGCATTTATTATCGTACGTTAACCGTACAAGTACGTATTCCTACATTCCCTACTCGCTAGGGAAATATATAATTACGTGTAATGATTTATGAGCTCACGAGCCATTGTTGCGCACGTGATTATTTGACTCACGTTTTTGTTGTAAGAGTTAATCATAGTATCTGTCGTGAAATTAGATTCTCATTTTCTAAAAATAAATTATGAAAGATGTACGCGTCTTTGTAATAAAATTCCGTTATATTTGGCAGAAATTTCATAACCTAAATTAAAAATTCGAGATTCTTATGACGCAAGCGAAGGGTTATTAAAATATAGATGATTACTTTAACGATGAAACGGCTTTGACATTCGTTTGAAATATAGCTTTTATTTCAATACTGACTTTTTATTGCCTTAATTTTATTATTAGTCTTTTTCTTTCTTAATTCATAAAGTCATAAATCATATCCTTATGAGGGCCTTAAATGGCCCAACGAAGGTAACGAACTTAACTTTTAAGATAACATTATTTGATATAACAGTCATTATTTTAAGGTAAGGAACTTAACTTTTAAGATAACATTATTTGAAAGTACAGATCAAGTTAAGTTACTTACCAACATCCGAATTGATTGTAATAATAAATTTGACGTTCCGAGGAGCCGGTACCCCAATTCCTCGGAATGTCAAACTGCCAAAACTGTCAAAGTGTGCAAAAAAAGAAAATTGTTTTATAGCCATGCCATTATGGACTCCGTACAAAAAGGACTGAACACTTTAACGGTCGACGGCACCAATCATTTTGTTAAGGCTTAATGCCTCCCTAACTAATTTTCTTATTTTTCATCACAACATTTTATTTGACAGGGCTGCTTTTTAATTATAGAAGCATTTCAAAAGGTATTAAATGCCAAAGCATAGACCGCTCTGTCTGTTGGTCGCCATTTTTTTAATGGCAACGACATTGGTTTTTTACAATAATGATAAAGAAACTATACCTACATCGCTAATAATTATATCAACCGACTCTGTATACCTACTTATGTATGTATAACATAAAATGACTACCGAAAAAACATTTCTTACTGGTCATACCAGGATGAAATGCCAGTATGACCACCAAGAAATGCCAACTGTAACTAAAATTTTAATTTAAGGGATCGAAAGTAATTTATTAATATAGGAGTGACTTTATATTATAAAATTCGATATTATTGTATTCATTTTCCTTATGTGAAGTGACACCCGAAGACGTAAGTATACAATAACCGACTGAAATATAAATTGTAGGTAATCTTAACAATACACACTACAAAACTACAAATATAGATATTGAATAAGTAATGACAATTCACTCCATACAAAACCTTATATCCTACAGATACCTCGAACTGGCAAACTGCTTAAAAATTTCAGAGCCGACAATCACTTTAATTTCGAGCAACAAAAGGGATGCCGCGGCTCAACTGCTCCTCGTAAATGGATGGCTGTTTACAAAAAGGGAATTAAGACGTGAAGATGGGCGGCGAGTGGTGGGCGGGCGGCGCGGCGGCGTCTCGTCAATCAGCCGGCGACGCGGCAACGCGACGTCTCGCCTCGACCCCCGGTGGGCCAGTCGCCACCGCTAACTCATCGTTTCCAGAATATACCCCTTCTGGAATTCTCTAGAACGTTACGTTACTTATACTTGGGTCGCCGAGGATATGGAATTGCTATTCAATTGCATGTAATGCAATAACATGATGATGATGTCATGAACAACAAGATAATACGGGTTTTAGTTTAATTTAGCTTGTAAGCAAAATTTACTCAAGTAGTTTAAAATTCTCGACGGCAATTTACAATGAACCTTAATTATAGGGGCAGAGAGCCGGCACTTGTGAAAGTGGTTAATAAAACAAATTCCATATCGAACACGAACAGAGTGTAGATACTTTATTGCCTACTTTTACTCGATACGCAGTTATAACAAATAAACAAACTTAGCCAGACCTGCAAACCCACTCATCTTAATTGAATCTCGCGCAAACTTTGATTCGTAATAACAAATTAAATATAAAAAACGCTACACACACTAACAAACACTGACTTTATTCCCTAACAACCGTCATCAAAAAATGTTGAAACGAATAAGACAAGACGATATCCAATCAATTTGCTGTGAAACGATGAATCTATCAGCGAGTAATCGAAGAAACAACGAAACGAGGGCGGCGGCATCAAGTTTCCTTTTAGGCCTAATGATGTCATCCAAATCCTTCTCATTTATATTTTTCTATATATCAATCTTTGTGTAGATACAAATAAAAATATTCGTAGTATTTCAAAAAACTGTTTCCAGAAGCGGGTGCTATGGTGATTATAAATCCCAAAAAATAGATTTTTTCGGGTTTTGTAGCTATTGATCACGAGCCTCTCTTCATGCTCGAGGAGGCAGAAAGCAAACTCCACCACGCCGGTCCAGTGCGGATTAATCACCGCTACCCAATAGTAACTACAGCCCCCGTATTATGAGCTCTTAATTCCAGACAGTTCACGTTCACGACGTTTGAGTGACAGAGACAGCGCCCTACAGGTAATAAGGCGCTGTCTCTGTCACCCATATGTCGTGAACGTGAACTGCCTGGAATTAAGAGTTCATAATAGGGCCCCAGGGACCGTGGGCTTACTTGCGACTCGACTATAGTAGTCATTGAGAAACGGCTAACGGCTAAACCAATTTGGGTCTGCTTACTTTGATATTTTAAAGCTTCACTTAACGTTTGGTATTTGTTTAATTTCAATCAGTTCATAAATAAAATAAGTATGTGAATTTAAAGAATCACGCCTAATGAATCATTCCGGATGTGAGTTGTAGAGACATGTTTCAGAAGTTATGCGAGGGCGGGTCTACTATGTAGCTGTTAATAAATTAGACTGATTAACCCTTTAACATTACTACCTATGCCAAGATTGGTTTCACGACTCCTAACTACCGTTATTACCGCTCCAAATATGTGCCTATTATTCAATCACTGTAACAAGTTCAAAAAGTTACAACTATTTGGGGCACAAATACTGAAACACATTCTAAACTTAACTTCATGTCAACTTAACGCGCACTTAATTATCCCCGAAGATAAATTAACGTTATCGTGATAAAGTGAGGACATCATCGACATCCAGCGTTCAGACAAAAGGCTTACCGGTCGTTATTTATTGCGTTCGAAATTTGGGAACTACTCTTTAAGGACCCGTTACAGGCTATCAAGTAAATTGTTCAGAGGAGGCTCGATGAGTTGCGAAACTCATTTTTCTTGTCGCAACCGCGGCGGCGTTAGCGTGACAAGGCGATGAGCCATTTTTGCAAATTCTCTATTATTTATATTATTTAGTCCTGACATTATAACGATGCTACTTTTTAAAGACAAAAGACCTCTTTTATCCGCCTCTTAAACGTTTAAAAAGTTATTACCGATTATTTAATGTAAATGTTGGCTAAATATAAATGTGTCTTTATTAACGGAACAAAATCCTAACTGATCGTTTTGTTCATTAAAGTTTACGTTAAATTGTTTGGTAACAGAAAATTATTTCTACTTTACTTTTCTTTTTGTGGACAAAAAGTAAATTTCCATTAAATTTCTGGAAAGAAGAGAAATATCTATATTCTGATCAATATGAAATCATACATTTACAAACCATTTCGGACATGCTAAAAATTTAAACCAAAGAGAAACATTTTCTGTGCTACAGTAGGTACGAGTGACACGAAAAAGATTTAATAAGTATCTATATTTTAGATAAGTATATTTTAATTTACTAAGTAATCGACCCTTAAACTCGATTATCAAAATATTCGTTTAACACATTACGAAATTATAAGTTAGGACGTGCTAACGATGTAATTTAACTGCGATATAAATTTTAAAGTTTGCCCCTCAAAGTACAAACGTTTCGTAATTTCCATGTGGAAACAGCGTTAAGCGGTTATTAACCGTGCGGTGGTAGCGGGCCTAATTAATAAAATCCGACCCTCTTAGTTGAGGCTCGTAAATGTATCGTTATGTTTAATCCTTGTTGAACTTTACGAAACCGGGTAAGGGTAAGGAGCACTAATTCGTAAATAGTTTATAGTTTTAAGGGTTCCGTGTCCAAATTATTAACAAACAGAACTCTATTAGTATGCCTCCGATGTCTGTCTGTATATCTGCACAGGAATGTAGCACTTACTTCTAAAGGAAATATGAAGTCACATGAAATTTTCACAGAATGTATGTTTACTGTGGACGCTTTCATACCAAATAATCCTATGTATTAGGAACTTCATATTCGCTGCTGAACTATGCCCTCTGAATGCAGCGGCTTCCCATTGTTTTCTTCAGGTCATCAGTCTACCTGATCAGTGAGTGACTTGCTCTACTTTTACAGAGGCGTGGTCGCAAAACACCAAGTAATAAAATAGTAAAATATTTCACTCTAAAGGATGTCTTCTAGTAGCACTTCTGATAGCTTAGTGGTTAAGGAAACGGCCTCCTATTCGGAGTGTCCGGGTTCGAATCCCAGGGCACTCATCTCGGACTTTTCAGAGCCTTCTTTTTTTTCAGTGCGCATTAAGCATTTCAATGTCGCTTGCTACAAATGGTGAAGAAAAACATCGTGAGGAAACCTACATGCCGGAGAGTTCGCAAAACTGAAAGTCCATCAATCCGCACTTGGCCAGCGTGGGACTATGGCCTTAACCTTCTCATTCTGAGAAGAGACCCGTGCTCAATAGTGGGCCATGATGGGTTGAGATGATGATGAAAGGATGTCCCCATAGAAATACGACGTTACGAAACTGAATGATGAAATACAATTGAACCGAGTCAACTAATTCGCCTCGTAACAAAGTTATACAGAACAGACAACTAAACCGACTGTCCAAATACTGTCAGTGTGAGCTGTGAGTTGGTTCAATTTAGCGATTGATTGAGACTCGCTCCGTTCCCTGGGACAGGTATAACCGGACTGCATAAAACGATAGGTTTAACGTGATATACTATGTACACAGAGTGCTTTGAGTACGAACGAACATACCTACCAACATTTACGGAGATACTTCGATTATACTTCTCTCAAAAGCAAATTAATTTCAACGACTATAATAGTAAGATTTGGAAGGATTATACCTATCGAGACTAGAGCCGCAGGTTGATAATTTTTAATGTATAGAGTTTAAAAATGACATTGAATAATATACAATCACATACGTTTACGTTCCTACACAATAATTTTTTTCACTGAATCGAGATAACTCCATCACAATTCTGGAATACGTTCTAATTACCAGAAATCAGAGCGAATTTAATTGATCCGGGAGTTTTCATATCAACCTGCTTTAAGGAATCAGAGATAAAATAAAATTGATTAAAAATAAAGTCGAGTGGGCGCGTCTTAATTGAACCATCCAGAGCAATATGACGGTATTAATTGCTAGAAACGGCGCACTTCTCATTAAATTAATGAGTTTCTTCAATCGGCGGATCAAAAAGAAAAGAAAATCTTTTGTTCTGCGATAAGAAGATCGCAGGGGCATTGAGTTTCAGATGTAAATTGAAAATTATTAACGCTACAGCGAACGTTTGAATTTAATGAAGATTAGATGCATTTTTGTAAAAAAAATCCTATTGTGCATGGTGCGAACATGAAGATATCCTAAGTAACGAAACTGTTGAAGATTGCTTGCTTATGTACCATTGTAATTACGTTTAAACCACATAATTGCAACATAAATTCTCATTACTTGCTTTGCTGACTTTGATATCCTCTAGAATCACCTGTATTGATGGCAGTAATATTAATATGTATTGATTCCAGTGTCTTTTTCTGTTCCAATGTATGGCCAGTTGAACACTCACTATGAAAATCTTGTCAGCATTAACGAAAACAAATAAAATTTAAAAAAATATATGAAAGAAAAAAACATATCTAGATGTTTTGTCGATATAATTGATTTATTTACGTAAACTCTATTGAACTAAACTTAACAAAAACTATCAAAACATAATACACTCATATAAATATTTTATTCCAATAAATCAAACTCAATATTGCTAGATCAGTCAAACCCAAAACGCACCTAAAGTTATCTTACGGATCCAGTTAAATAAATTATGAACTATACATTTGATTTAGCGAACCCTTATCAAGGCAAATGTCAAAGAACACTAGGAATAACAGAAACTGGCTATTAGTCGTGAGCGATGTCAGTTATTTGCTCGTTCGACAGGCTGCGGCCAGTGAGGACTGTAAGGGAGCCCGAGACGATCAAGCGCACTTGACAAGTCTACGTGATTGAAGCGAATATTGATCGTTTACTGCGTTGACTTGACACGTACCTTCTAGCGGTCTACGGCTTGACCATAATTGACAGTGTGAGACTTGTCAAGTGCGCTTGATCGTCTCGGGGACCCATAAGTAATCGATGTCCAGGCGAAAGCGAAGTCGTGATTGATGGTTCGGTCACCGATGTGTTTAAGAATAGCACGTTTCAGCAAGTAACGGCAGTGGTAACGGTTAATATGAGTGTGTCGCAGGGAAATTATGAAAACGGATATTTGATCAAATACTTATCTAACACAAAAAAATATCATAATATATTTATAACATATAACTGCGGAGTAATAAGAGGAAGGGTTTTAAGAGTTACCGCTAGTTGGGGTAATTATTTCTTGTTGATTTAAAATACCCTTACTAAACCAACCAACATCTATCAACACGATTTAGCATGTAATATAAAACTGCTTTTCTCCCTTAGACATTCTAAAGAATCTCAATATTCATCAATCACTTCCTGCAACATATAAGATACATCTCAACCCTAAGCACACCCCGGTCCTTAGCACGGAGTACAGGGTCAGAGAGCCACTCCGGGTCAGCGGGTAAACACACGCACCGACCCGGCCCGATTCCTTACACAAACACACAACCGACCTAAGGTCACTCAGCGGGACACCATAATATTATGTAGTTTACATTGCTTACAATTAAATGAAAATTATAATTACATGTACTTGACCTAAGTAGGAATCTACTTAAAAAGTATTTAAAACACGTTTGCGGTTTGTGTAAACGTATAATAAATAATAAAATAATAAACGCTAACACACTCATACCCCCGCAGTAGGTTACCAGGTACCTGTGTCGCGGGTGGCATGGACTACACATATATAACACATTACAATTACACCCATGACCCGAGTACAAATATTTATCTGCCACATAAATATCTGCCCCGGCCGGGAATCGAACCCGGGACCCCTCGCGTCGCATTCAGGGTCGCTACCAACTAGGCTACAGGGTCGTCAAACTTACTTACTTACTTTACTTACTTTTAATGTAGGTTTGTAAATATTTAGGAAACGAAAATAATATATTATGTCGGTATTATATTTTTCCCGTTAGAATATGAATATAATAAATATGATAAACAAGTTTTATATTTTTTATAAATACAACAAATAAGTCATGCATTTAGTATTCAGTATCTACATAATTATTATTATTTGACACTACTCTTCACAACCAAATATATTTAGAACTTAAGATGTTATGTTATACGTAGGTATTTCCGATTATAATTTGGTTCCATTAAGCGTAAATTAAACTTTAACGCTTTTCTTATCTAATGCTTATTATTTACATATTACTATCATGTGTGATCGCAGTCAATCAGTAACTTATACAAAGTAAATAAAAGTATATTTACTATGATCACGGAAATGACTAGTAAGTAAAGTAACCAATAAAATACATACTTTACTTCTAACTAAGCCTCACTTCTTAAATCGAGCTACCAGGGCGCCTGAGCTGCCGAGAGTCATCGATAAACACTCGGCGTATCCCACGCCGCGAGCCAATCCCTTCTGTAAACACGCCTCCGGGTAAGAGGTTTACGCGACTGTAGTTCACCTGGTGCTAAGTAACCTCCGCGATAAATATCATTGTATAGTAAACCTATATTTTGTTTATTATATTCTATTTCTTATTCGCAAACTTTAACTAACTCGTCTCCTCTTTAAAATTTGAGACCATCAAGCCAGGAGTCTAAAATTCAAACTTATGAGCATCTCTCACTGTTAATTTAGCTTAATGTATAAATATTAACACAAGTAGGTACGGGGTAGGGGGAACTCATAATACCTACTTAACTGATTAACCTAATTATCCACCTTTCAATCTAGTATCTAAAACACTATCGAATTTTAGGTTTTTAATTTGCATCTCAATCCCTTGAACTTAATTTATGAAATTACTTCTGCCCGCGGCTTCACCCGCGTGGAATTCATTTATATAGCGAAACGGAATTTTTCATACAAACTTTCATCTCCTATTTCAAGCCTTTAGGGGTTTATTTAAAAATAAAGTAGCCTATGTGTGACTCTGGGTCTTCAACTATTTTCATTCCGAATCTCATCCAAATCGGATCGGTGGTTTAGCCGTGAAAACGTCACAGACAGACAGACTTTCGAATTTATAATATTAGTATGGATGCTATTTGGACGGACAGATATAGATTTTGTTGTAGACATACTAAGAAACTACTACTAGATAATTAACTTACGCTTAAATACAACGAGTTGAAGACCACTCCTGATTTTCAATTAAGCAGCCAACTTACCTGAAAATAAAAAATACAAATTGAATATGCGATGAAACAAAAAAATACGTGACAATACCTAGTCGTCCCTTTTGTAATAATGTTATCTTACTAAGCAAACATCATTTTAACATACAAGATTATGCATAAATAATTAAAATAGCGAAACGAAAATAAAAACATATTTGGAAATGCAACTTTTATTTACGAGTCTGTATATCGAAGCAAAGGGACGCATTCGCGCATCTAATACCAATATTCTGTGGAGCTTCGGGATCGCCTAAAAGGGAGCGAATACGAGTTTCATTACTCGCGACAATCCAAAGCATCTGTCAGCGTGGAGTGTTTAATGAAGTCTACGCGAGGAATTCGCCACTCGCGGCGGCATCACAAAGAAACCGTGCGAGCCAAATACGAGCCGAAAAAGAGAGCCATTAACGCCCCGCCTCGCTGACACGTGAGGACAACGTTGTACAAATATCTAACAAGTGGGAACCGGGTCTAAGGTGACGGTAAGTATGTTTTAGGGGAGATATTTTCATGTTTGTATTTGTTTAAATGTAATAATGCTTTTTCTATTTACTAAGTGAACTAGTCGGCGTGTTAGTATTCTAGATACTATTCATTCATTATACAGGTAATACTACTATAAGCTAAGCATCTGTATATTATAAAATTAATGCATCGACGTATACTGAAAGTAATTCTCAATTTAGATTAAGAAGGTTGTCATGATTTGACCTTATATGAAAAATGTGTTAAGTATTATGTTTAAAGACTGTGTGCTCGTAAGTATGTTGATTATATTATATTTTCAGTTCTATTTAAAATTTTGTAAAAGATTATACTGAAAATACCCGATACAAATTTAATTTCGATCGTGCTACTCATTACTAAGCAATAAAAAAAGTAATCAAAGCACAGACTTTTTTTCTGGATATTTTCTGATTAAATTAATAAGATCATTGCGTGTACCTATTTCCGTCAATCCTTCAATTTTCCTTTCAAATTTTCTCAATTTAGTACACTCGGTCCGTAAAATTCAAGTTTAGCTAAGCCGACCCCGAGACGGACGAATCAATACGTAATCAAACTGTCAGTGACAGGACTTTTGCAAATATTTTCCTATTCACATTTCTAAAAGTTGTCCCCGACATTGGTCGATGTAATTTGATTTCAAGTGGCAAGTCCCAAATTATATAACGGTCGGCGAAATTTCTCGGAGGTAATTGAAAATATAGGTTAACTGAGAAAATATCACATCAATGTCATAGACTCGAGGTCGCACACCTGAGAGTTAGTACGTTGAATTATCAACGTATTTTCTTACAACCAATCCGTGTAGAGATATTAGGAAACGACTTTTATAGTAAATTAAAACTCACTTATTTCTGGAGCTTGGATAACACAAGATATTATTAGGTAAATTTAAATGAAAAAAGATCTTTATATACCTATCCATATTATGGTAAATATACTGAAAAAGAGTCAAATATACATTACCCACCCCGGAAACATTGTTTTGGGAAAGCTCGGAAATTTCCCATGAGGCGAATAAATGTCCAATTTCAGGCGGATTCCCTTTCAATATCACGGCGTGTGACAAAGAACGAACATATGTGTGTAACTGTATCAGTGTATCGTGCAGACATATTGATCTTTACAGATAACACTTGTATATATGTAATAAACGTATTTACATACTCATACTCTTACAGAAGGATTTTCCGATTACCCGAGAACAAACATTTCTCTGTTACATAAATATCTGCCCCGGGAATTGAACTTAGGTCCTCTCGTTTTACAAGCAGGATCACTAGGAACCAGACAACGGGGTCGTCGACACAATTAGCTATTTTATCTCAACCACCACCAAACCAGATAAGAACAGTTGACCTAGGCTAGGTCAGCTGCAGAGAATTCGTCGTCCCGCATAACGGCGGTTTTAGTGGGTTCGAGTCCCACATACCTGTGGGTGGACGAGACGAGGATCATCCACACACACGTTAAAAAAACTATACAATAATAAAAATTGACTGTATTGAGAATGGGCACTTATGACGCTATCACCATTGATTAGCAATTATATTGTATAAGAACAAACAGGTATTTTAGAAGGTAATGTACACCCCTCTTGTTGCATAAGCAACACGGTGCGTATTACCTATCTATACTTATACCTATGAAGCACAGCGTGTGCCCGTAGTAAAAATATCATTGGTATGCAGGACAACACCGGTATTCAAATAACATCACTGGCACTAGCATAAAGGGAGGCAATTTTCCGTTTATACGAGGCCAATGATCGCGTAAAAAAATGTCATTTGATTAAAATTTGAAGGGCACACGTGGTTAGAAAGTGGTGGTGGGCTCGAAGCATTTTTAATATATTATAGCACAGACGCAATACTGTCGCGATATTGCCATGTAACTCACGCAGACTGCCTTATTTAAACACGATATTGAATTTTTACTTTACGCGAAAAGAAAACAAAATTACACGTTCCCTTTGAGAATTATGTTACGAACAGTTTTTAAAATCGAGGTTCGACTAAATTTGAGGTCGCTCTGATACTTTGTTTACTTCGTAAACTGATCCATAATTGATAGAAGACTCATTTATTATACACCTTAGTTTTTAGCTTAAATATCGTGCGTGTACTTTCACCTTCTGTAATCAAATCAGCAGCCGTACTTGCAAAATTATAAATGCAAAAGTTTGTACCTATGTGTCTGACTCCTACGATAATACATGTATACGTTTCATGCGCTCAACCCACTTTAATAAAATTAGGTAGGTACCATAATTTTGTAGTTCAATTTATTTCGCCGCTTCCCTGGGATAACATAACACCATATAGTCAATAACAAATATACATATACTTAACTAAGTAGGTACCTAATATAACCGATACACGCCATTATACTTCACTGGTTCTTCCGAAAGATCATAATACTTGTAGTAGTTCTTCCATGTACTGGCCGTCGTCACAAATCCAAAGCAAAAAAACCTATCAACACTGACATTTCTCCAATTCGTCATTCTTTTTTCTTGTGCGCCGTTGTTCACATTTGAAATTTCTGTTTAAAATGGATTACTTGAAGTTATGGGAAGAAATTAGAAAGCTGAAGAAGCATGTTAAACGTAAACGTGCACGCTCGATTTCGGATTCGGATTCGTCAACAAGATCTATATCACCAACGCAAAGCGGTGGTTATTCTGATAAACAACGAAAGTCGCCACCGCGTAGACGTCGGCGGATTATTTCTAGTGAATCCGAGGATGGTTTCAATGATACGGGAAATCAAGGTTAGAAAAATGTTATAAATTTTATGTTGCATCTATCTATCTATCTATCTATCTATCAGCCTATCGAAGTCCACTGCTGGACATAAGCCTCCCCTAATTGGCGCCACTCCGACCGGTCCTGAGCCCTCTGAATCCAGCGGTTTCCTGCTGTCTTCTTCAGGTCATCAGTCCACCTTGTCGGGGGGCGTCCTGTGCTCCTTTTACTAAGGCGTGGTCGCCATTCGAGGACTTTTTTGCCCCATCGGCTGTCTGTCCTTCGAACGATGTGGCCTGCCCATTGCCACTTCAGCCGGCTAACTCTGAGAGCTATGTCGGTAACTTTCGTTCGTCTACGAATTTCATCGTTACGAATCCTGTCTCGTAGCGAAATACCTAACATAGCTCTCTCCATAGCACGCTGTGTGACTTTGAGCCTTTTAACGAGGCCAACTGTAAGAGACCACGTCTCAGATCCGTATGTTAACACTGGCAACACACATTGCTCGAACACTTTCGACTTCAGGCACTGAGGAAGATTGGATGACATGATATGCCGGAGTTTCCCGAACGCTGCCCAACCGAGTTGGATTCTTCGAGTGACCTCTTTCTCGAAGTTGGACTTACCCATCTGGATCATTTGTCCCAGGTAAATGTACTCGTCGACAACTTCGAGAGCAGCGCCATCCACAACAACTGGTACGGGTGTGACATGGACATTCGACATGATTTTTGTCTTGTCCATGTTCATCTTAAGACCCACCCGTTGTGAGGCGCTGTTCAGGTCTCCTAGCATGGTACTGAGGTCCTCCAGCGTTTCCGCCATGATGACTATGTCGTCGGCAAATCGAAGGTGTGTGAGGTGTTCGCCATTGATGTTAATGCCGAGCCCTTTCCACTCCATTAGCTTGAACACATCTTCCAATGCAGCAGTGAACAGTTTCGGGGAGATAACGTCCCCTTGCCTGACACCTCGCTGCAATTGGATCGGGTTCGTGCTTCTGTCGTGTAATCGGACTGACATGGTGGCCGATTTGTATAAACACTTCAACACCTCGATGTAGCGATAGTCGATCTGGCACCGCTGAAGGGACTCCAGCACCGCCCAGGTCTCGATAGAATCAAAGGCTTTCTCATAGTCCACATACGCAACACATAACGGCCGGTTATACTCTTCGGTCTTCTGTATAACCTGCCTGAGTGTATGTATGTGGTCCATGGTACTAAAGCCTTTTCGGAAACCGGCTTGTTCGGGAGGCTGGAAGTCGTCAAGTCTGCGTGCGATCCGATTAGTGAGTACTCTTGAAAACAGCTTGTAAACGTGGCTCAGAAGTGCAATGGGCCTATAGTTCTTCAAAAGGGTTTTGTCTCCCTTTTTGAAGAACAGTGTCACCAGACTTCTGCTCCACGCTTCCGGGGTTGTTCCACTGCTGATAACGGAATCAAACAACTTCTGCAGCACGACCAAGAGAGGCTTCCCTCCGGCTCGTAACAGTTCAGTTGTGATTCCGTCATCTCCCGGTGCCTTGTTGTTTTTTAGCTGTTTCAAGGCCTCCCTAATCTCATACAGACTGACGTCTGGGATATCTTCGGTATAGTGTCGGGTTAGCTTGGCTCGTTTGTCGTTTCCTTCTATGGGAACAGGAGCGCATGAGGAGGTATACAAGCGTCCGTAATACGTCTCGACCTCTCTCAGGACTTCGGGTTTTGACGAGACCACCGTGCCAGACTCGGTCTTCAGCCTTGTCAGTTGGCTTTGCCCAATACCCAGATCTTTGGCGAACACTTTTGAGCCGCGATTCTGCTCTATAAAGTGTTTTACACGACTTGTATTATGAGCACGCAAGTCGTGTCGCCTTCCCTGCGAGATCTGTTTATTGAGCCGCCTGTACTCTGACAAGGAGGCTGGAGACTGCACACGTAGTTCTCGTCTATCCCTCATAAGATCGAGTGTGCGTTCTGAGAGAACTCGAGACCTACCACTGGGGCGGGTTTTGAAGAACTTTAACCCTACCTCGTGGACCGTTGCAACCATCCTATTGTTATAATCGTCCACTGTGTCGCAAGAGTCTAAGCACGCAAAACGATTTCGCAACTCTAACTGAAAGCTTTCGGAGCCTTGGATCTGGACAGGTGTTGGGCGGAGAATAGATTTCATCAGGCGAGACCTTTCGAGCTTTATGTTGATATTTAATGTGCCTCTTACCATTCGGTGATCGCTTCCGGTTTTAAGCCTGCTGATCACAGAGACATCATTAAATATGTGCCGTTTGTTTGCCAGGATGAAATCTATCTCACTTTTTGTGGAACCGTTTGGACTTATCCAAGTCCACTTGCGCTGTGGCTTCTTCTTGAAGAAGGAGTTCATCATATAGAGCAGTGGTGCCCAAACGGTCGATCGCGATCGACCGGTCGATCGCGAGAGGTTTCACGGTCGATCTTAAAGGTTAAGCAAGTACAAGATTTAATTTTCGAAAATTTATAAATTACCTACTGAGCATTCTGATGGTTTTTGTTTCAATTCATTTATTTATGTGACGGACTGACGGACGATGTCAACAGGCGATGCTATGACTGCGTGCGTAGGGCGCTTTTAGTGTCATGCGGATTTGCTAACGCACGCGGGATTGGCCCGCATGCGTAGCACCCGCAAATAACAATTTCATATATGAATTTACTGTAAAGCGTGAAAAACGCACGCGGGACGCGGGGCGCTGTGCGGGGCGTCATCCCGCAGCGGGGCATCCGCATGCGTGAGCGTCCCTACAACTTTACTGCCCATTTTAGTGTCGGACGGGGCGCACGCACCGTATTGTACTAATCTTCTACGCAACCCGTTACGCAACCCGCAGAAGACTGAAACTTAAACTGCGTATGATCCGCAGCGTGAAATTTCACGCATGCGGGCCAATCCCGCGTGCGTGAGCAAATCCGCATGACACTAAAAGCGCCCGTAGTGCCCAAAGTTACGGTAGAGTGAGAGAGTGCTTAGAGATAATAAAAAATAGAGATAATATTAAAAAAAATACATAAAAATAAAGCTGTCGATCTTAAACCCTTAACTTTTTCTCAAGTCGATCTTCACAGCAAAAAGTATGGGCATCTCTGATATAGAGGTTCTCCTTCTCCAAAAAGTTAGCCAGCAAGTGGCCTCGGTGGTTCCGACGTCCGATACCAAAAGGCCCCACTTTCTCTTCGTCACCATTTCGCGTGCCTAGTCTCGCGTTGAAGTCCCCCATCACAACGGTGAAATGAGACTTTGAGGTGTGTATGGCTTTACTGATATCCTCATACATCACCTCAACCTCATCTTCAGGATGTGTCGATGTCGGCGCATATACCTGTATAACCTTCAGCGAATATCGTTGAGATATTCTGAGTATAAGGTACGCTACCCTATTCGACACACTCCCTACTTGCACAACATTGTTGACGAGGGACTTGTGGACGAGAAACCCGACACCACCTTGGGACAGATGTTCGCCCTCCCGGTGATAGAACAGGTTACCGGATTTGAGTATTATCGTGTCCTCCCCCTGTCTTCGGACTTCGGATAATCCCAAAATGCTCCAGTTTAACCTGCCTATCTCTTCTTCCAGCTCATATATCATGTCATCGGTCCTCAGTGTCCTGGTATGTTGCATAGTTTCAAGGAATTAAAAAAAATATGTAATTGCAAGTAACGTCTGGATGGCTTACGCAATTTACTAACTGAGCATTACAAGTGTTGACTGGATGTCGCACGTAATGACTTCAGCAACCGATGTTACTATACCATTGTGTTTGCTTTTTTAGTTGCAAGTGCTGACTGTATGTCCCACGCAACTATTAATTATTGGTTTACCTATTACAGCTCTCGAAAACAGTCAAGACGACATATCTACAATATTAGGGGCTGACCCCACTATTGACACTGAATTTGGTGATGATATTCATTCGCATATGGCTATTCGATGGAACAATATCTTACAAAAAGGGTTGAAAAAAGATACGAGATCTGACATGATTAAAAAGTACCTTCCGCCGGGAAATTGCACCTACCTTAAACCACCGAAAATTAACGACCAAATCAAAGCTGCTGTTCCATAATCATCGGTTAAAAGAGATTCTAAGATTGAAACTAAACAAACACAACTAGGAGCTGGCATAACATGCATCGGCAGAGCTTTTGATATGGCCATGAAAATTTCCGATAAAACATTGCGAGATGATATTATTAAATATCTTGGTGATAGTGGCCAAATCTTGACTGACCTCCATTATTTGGAATCGATTACAAGACGATCGCTCTTGACTCAGAGCTTGAATAAGAATACTAAGGATGCAATAAGAGATATACCGAGGGACCACTTGCTGTTTGGCGTAGGTCTGTCAGACAAGTTGAAGGCTCTGAAGGCATGTTCAACATCCGCAGCGGACATTAAAACAAGGCCACCGAAGCCGACTTCGAATCGTACCAGAGGTGAACCGAGGGTCTATAATAGCTCAGCGGGGACTTTAAACTGGAGGGGCTCGTCTCGCCGTGCGGCGGCAGCGAACACATACAGCAGCGTGACGGCAAGCGCGTACCGCGAGCGCCGTCCTGTGGTCACGCCGGCGCCGGCTCATCCGCGCCGGGCGCAGACGAGCCAGCGCCCTCCACAAGCCAGGCGGTCTTAACCAGCGCTTCTCAGGTAACACTACACGCCGGTAGATTAAAAAATTTTGTGCCTCAGTGGCTGTCCATTACGGATGATAGCACCGTGATCTCATGGGTTAGAGGGATCCGCATACCGTTTACAAGCAAAGTTAATCAGATGGAACCACTTATAACAGTTCCGCACAATATGGAGGAACATAGGATATTTCGCAAAGAAATACAAAAGCTCATTTCTATCGGTGCTGTCAAAGAGTGTTTACCGTGCAAAAACCAATTTGTTTCAAAAATATTTCTTATTGACAAACCTAATGGAGATAAACGTATGATATTAAATCTTAAGCCATTAAATAAGTTTATACAAACTTCTCATTTCAAATTAGAAGATTATAGGACGGTTGTGAAACTATTAAATAAAGATTTTTACATGTGCACATTGGACCTTAAGGATGCCTATTTTCTGTTGAGTATACATAGCCGTGATCGTAAATATCTAAGATTTCAATACAGATCAAAACTATATGAGTTTTCTGTATTACCGTTTGGTCTTAATGTTGCTCCCTTTATTTTTACGAAGTTAATGAAGCCAGTTATACAATATTTGCGCCTTTCAGGATATATATCAGTTATATATCTTGACGATTTATTATTAATAGGTAATACCTATGCAGAATGTCAAAATAATCTTAATGATACAATAGATGTATTAACTTATTTAGGTTTTGTTGTAAATTACGACAAGAGTTCTTTGACACCAGCAAAAATTTGTAAATTTCTTGGCTTCGTTTTTAACTCAAATGAATTATCAATTTCACTTCCGGATAATAAACGTACCCACATAAGGTCACAACTGGTTAAATATAAAAATACGCAGTCATGTAGTATCAGGGCTTTTGCGAAATTCTTGGGTCTGCTTTCATCGGCGTGTCCTGCTGTTTCTTATGGCTGGGCACACACAAAATTGTTCGAGAGGGTCAAATATTTAAGTTTGAAAGAAAACAATGATTATGACAAGTCTATGACCATTCCTAATTATCTCCAACCTGAATTTCATTGGTGGCTAAACAATATAGACACAACGTATAATAAAATTCGACAAGACAATTTCATTTTCGAAATTTATTCTGATGCATCGAAGACTGGTTGGGGTGCGTCTTGTGGAAATAAGAGGACCCATGGTTTCTGGTCGCACACGGAGTCTGCCAAACACATAAATGAATTAGAGCTCATGGCAGCATATTTTGCATTAAAAATTTTTGCTAAAGATTCTTACGATTCAGACATTATTATTCGCATTGACAACACTACTGCTGTTTCATATATAAATCGAATGGGGGGTGTGCAATATCCATACTTAAATAAAATTGCTAGAGATATTTGGGACTTTTGTGAATCAAAACATAATTTCGTATTTGCCTCTTTTATATCTTCAGCAGATAATGTTACTGCTGATATTGAATCTCGCAGGTCATGTATTGACACAGAATGGGAATTGAATGATACCGCATACCAAAAGATTTTGAAAAAGTATTCTATTCCAGAAATAGACTTATTTGCTAGTAGGATAAATCATAAATGTCCCAAATACGTATCTTGGCATGGCGATCCCGACGCTTTTTGTGTTGATTCATTTACCATTAACTGGGGTTGTTATTTTTTTTACGCATTTCCCCCGTTCTCAATAATTTTAAAAGTTTTATCCAAAATTATAAACGACGTAGCAACAGGAATCGTTGTTGCTCCTTATTGGCCCAACCAACCATGGTTTCCATTATTCCAAAAACTCTGCATATCCGAAGTACTAATATTGAACGCTGACTCAAATTTATTATGTTCTCCTTGCAGACAACGCCATCCCCTACACAAAAAACTGCGTTTGATGGTGGGAATTTTGTGCGGAAAGCATTCATAAAGAGAGGAGTACCTACGGGAGCGTTAGATATCTTATTAGATTCTTTATCTACAAATACATTTAAACAATACCGATCATACTTAAGAGAGTGGGATGAATATTGCGCTAAGCATGGTTATGATTGTTATAATGTATCAACACCAATTATATTAGATTTTTTTACGTTCATGTATGATAAAGGTGCCAGATATGGTACGATAAATTGTTGTCGATCGGCTTTAGCTTTGATATTGGGAAATCAATTAGACAGTGATTTAATTTCTCGATTTTTAAAAGGTGTATATCGAAGAGCTCCTTCTCTTCCTCGCTATCAGGTTACATGGGATCCTTCCCTCGTTCTTAATAAATTGAGTTCAGTATACCCCAATGATGACTTACCCCTAGAAGATCTTACCAAAAAGATCATAACCCTTCTTGCATTAGTCACTGCCCACCGTGTCCAAACGTTAGCATTAATTAAACTTTCAAATATCCAAATTTGCGATACAAGAATTGTAATCAAAATACCCGACTTAATAAAAACCTCTGGCGTCAATCGAACTCAGCCACTCCTGATTTTACCGTTTTTTAACGAGAAACCTGAAATTTGTCCTGCTAATACTTTAATTTCATACATTAAAAGGACTGAATCATTAAGGGCTAATAATAATGATCAACTTTTTATAAGTTATCGAAAACCACACTCAAGTATATCCTCACAGACTTTAAGTAGATGGATCAAACGCACTCTGGAAGAGAGCGGTGTCGACACCGATGTTTTTTCTGCTCATAGTACCCGGCATGCAGCTACTTCGGCTGCCAGCCGCCGCGGTGTGAGTCTCCAGTTGATTAGACAGACTGCTGGCTGGACCGGCTCTTCCAGAGTGTTCGCTACATTTTATAACAGACCCGTTTTAGAGGGTGCGTTAGATATTACCTTTGCTAGGTCAATCCTAAGTTAATTATTCGTGTCATAAATGTACTATTATTTTCATGATAACGATAATAATATGTATTTTTTTTTTCATAGTATAATAATTGTAGTTGATTTTTGTTGAAAAAATTACTTTTATGAGAAAATAAAGAATGATTTTTCTGCTTGTATACTGCAATTTATTTTCATGCTCTCAACATCTACAAGTATTATGATCTTTCGGAAGAACCAGTGAAGTATAATTAACTATTAAAGGAAACTTACCTGTAAGGGAAGTTCAATAGTAATTATACGAGCTGGTTCTTCCGAAAGATCATACGTGAATCCCGCCCAGCCCAGGCCCTTATACCTAGGATGAAAATAAATTACCATACCTGGATGGGCTCTAAACTAGAATGACGAATTGGAGAAATGTCAGTGTTGATAGGTTTTTTTGCTTTGGATTTGTGACGACGGCCAGTACATGGAAGAACTACTACAAGTATTATGATCTTTCGGAAGAACCAGCTCGTATAATTACTATTGAACTTCCCTTACAGGTAAGTTTCCTTTAATAGTTAATTATGTGAATATTTACATTCAAAAGCAAATAAATTATAAAGCAACGACCCGGTTTTTAATGTATGTTTACTCTACGTAACGTACACAGCTGGTAAAAAACTTCCGTTAAAATAAAAATATTATCAACTTTTACATAAAAATCTAAAATAAACAACCATTTGCCGTGACTGGTATTTAAACTGGCTATGACTAAAAGTAAACTTGTGAAATAAAATAAAATATATAAATAAGGATTCAATCGTGTTCAAAGTCGTCAAGTGCGAAATTGCAAAACGATTTGAAAGCCGTAGAAATGTATCCAGTTTACCGAAGTGGAGACGCCGCGACGGCGGGTATTGACGGCATCCACGGGCGCAGAAATATATCTTAACAAGATCCGTCTATCAGCCTTCATTCAGATCGACTTCAATCGGTGCTCATTTCACCGGCATACCAGCTTGTATCTGAAGCGTTTGGCTTATAAGTGAGCGTCCCACCGTCTTTTGATCGTAATCGATCTAGCTTGCAAGTTGCATCATCACGCTGCTCCAATGTGGGTCGGAAAATCAATGTCAAAAACAAAACATAGCTCTTACAGCCAGTTTCCGCCATTACTTTATGAATATGTAACGTTATTAAACAAGACTGTATAGTGATGTTAACCACATATGAAAGCTGATTGGACAGATAGTCATTATATTATACATACGATTGACGTAAGACAACTAATTTAAGGTAATTTTTTCAATCACCCTTATAGCCTTCCACTAGAATTTCATGTGTAAGTCAACAAACAAAGCCTCATCCTACTAATATTATAAATGCGAAAGTTTGTAAGGATGTATGTATGTGTGTGTTAGTGTGTGTGTTTGTTGCTCTTTCACGCAAAAACTACTAAACGGATTTTTCATGAAACTTTGCAATAATATAGCTTAAATATCGGAATAACATAATTTGTTAAAATTTATAGAGATTTTTGGAGGGACTGGTTTCCCGAAGCGAAGCGAGGGCGGATTTACTAGTTATTCATATTTGCACCACGCTGAGAATCGAATCTAGGATCCTTCGAACGGCTATCCGACAATATAATCATAGCGCTGTCAAAAAAATCAACGAACACAACACAGCAAACAATATGTTAGGTGCTTACAATACACACAATTTATAGATCGATTATAATAAAATTACACATGACACAATAAAACCGAGATACGATATAAATAATATTTTTCCGATTGCTGCGATCGTGGAATCGCGATATTACATGTCACTGTAGCACAGGAAACGACGAGGGAAATATTACTTTATTTCGGGATGTGGGAATTCCTGCTAAATGTACCATAAACCATAAACATCTCTCCCGGCTCCCAAAATCTGGCGATCATATCAACGATATGTGCTTTATTGAGGTTAAAAGTGTACGACAGGTAATGTGGCATTTTATTAAGCTGATAGGGAAAAATGTTTGAAATGAATTTTATTGAAAATTGGTTTTTGCAACCACTTTTCGGGAGTCAAATTACACGATCGCTTTAACAAATCCCTACCGTGAGTACTTTTGAAAGAAGAAGCGGCAAGAAACTCTAAGCGAGTTTCTTCTTCTCTTAGTTCTGTAATTATACCGCTTGGCAATGACCCACACATTTAAGACAAACTTAGCAATCTCGTGGGCAAACAAATTTCTAATTAAATCGTTGAGTATGTTCCATGCCTTTAGGAGTGAAGCATCTCAAACAAAATCGTAATTTGACCTGTCTAGGCTCGATTATAATTGCTTACATCATAGAAAATGATTCACATAAACACAAATATTGATCAATTATGGCTACCGTTTCTAAACGGTTAGAATATCGAAAATACCCTTAAGAATAAATAAACTTGAATTTATAGCACGCAAGACTCCTTATTTATAATTGATTTCGCTTGACAGGCAATTTACTTAGAACATGTTTCACTTCCATCTTTTTGACAACACCTATATCATCGGCTCGAGAAACGGCCTATTTAAGAAGTCCGAACAAGTGTTTTCATTTAAATTTATAGGCGAGCTGTTTAATATTTCGGATTGTCTGTGGATTATTCTTAAGTAGTTCGAAATTTGTCGCCGAGGGACGGCCGCCTCCCCTGAGGGCATGTTTTATTCATAATCCGAGTGAGAACTCCCAAAACACCGATTTGGCTAGAGTCCATTAAAATCCCGACGAAGTGAATTTAAATTGAGGTCAGATCCCCCGTGAGCATCACTAACAGGTGCTATTCACACCTCGCTGCTGCCTTGGTGCCTCTCTCAGGTGATTTACAGCTGTATCGCCGCTTACAAATATCTCTACCAAAGTACCAACCAACCTATTTTCATTCAATCTTTAATTCCAACGTTGAAAGAATTCAAAAGAAGCGAAGCATTACTTCAGATTTACAGAGATTTCTGAACGCAATGTAATTCAGGTGTAAATACATTTTTAAAATAAACCTGTACCTTTTCAACTATGTCTTATGATTCATTTAAATTCACCTTAAATTTAATTTATTTAGCATAATTGACAGAGCCGCAGTTAGTCTAAAGGGGTAACAGGATTAATTTGTTAATTATGGAGATTAGATAACTTTAAGTCGGAGTAACTTTTTTGAGGTATTGGTCGTAATCCTTATAACGCGGCCACCATCTTCGAAAAAAGTTACAGATGTTTTTATAACATCAATTTACATAAAACTTATAAGAGCATTTCTATTTGCAAACTAAATTCTCTACAGCTTTGGCTCTGTGCCTTTTTTGTCATGCAACTGACATTTTCAGATTAATTAAATCTCATGTTACCCCAAAACAAAATAATAGCGGAGGAACCTGTGCATAGTGCAATTTCTGTATACAATATTGACGAACTGTGCTCGTATAATAAACAAGAGCATTGTTCCACCAAATATGAAAGGCCGTGAATTACAGCGCACTGCATAAAAGATGAAAATTAAACAGAAAAGCAAAACAAAGAACGACAAGACACTTTATCGTTAGGGCGTCGATGTCGCCTATAAAACGTGAACAGTAAAATACGGCAAGTCTCGAGAATTTGGAAAATATTGTTTTTTTTTTTGTAAGCTTTTACTCGCGATTTTGCCCACTTGGTCAATAGGAATGAACAATAAGCACATGTAAACATAACACATTCCTCATGCAAGGATACATAAGCAATAGTGCCACAATTAAAAGATACCAATAGCAATAGATAATGCTGACTACAAGCAAAGTAGTGTGTATTGTATAAAAGCTACAACCCACTAATGGCCCACTACTGAGCACGGGTCTCTCCTCATTACTGAGGAGGCCTAGAGCATACTCCACCACGCTGCTCCAATGCGGGTTGGTGGAGGTGTATTGTATACTTACACGTAATATTAGTATGGATGGATCATACGCTTCATTAAGAATCTTCTGAGCACTTTCCAGCACTAACCTAACCTATTTCTTCACATAGGTACCTAATATTAGAATATCAGTAGTAGGTTGAAAAAAATTTCTGACAAGATTTGAAACAAAACTATATTACACAAGGGCTGCGTTCCGTAACTCGACCAAAACGCCCAAAATGACACTTTTTCATAGAAATTTGAACGTTTTGGGCGTTTTGGTCGAGTTACGGAACGCGGCCAAGATCGATCTGAATAAAAACGATTTGAAATACGAATAACTCGCCAAATGCAAAACAAAAGAAAATCTAGAAAATTTTAATATCTCTAAGGGGTCGACGAAACCCACCGTATTTACATGTAATATTCCGTTTGAAACACACAAAAAATAACGAAGCAACCCGTTCAAATTCAAACATGTAGGTGAAGAACACTAAAACGTTCAAGTGCTGGCCGCAGCGGATTCGTTCATTAAGAAAAACTAGCTCACTAAAGACAATCCCTGCACTTTAGGGTTATGCTAACCTGCTACATTTTAGACTTTACGAAAAGAAAAAGCATTATTGAAAACAACGTTGTAAAGCCAATCGTCAGTTTGTCTTATTCTCAAATTCAATTTATCATGACCAAAATAGATGATTTCTGTTTAGCTCCACCTAAGAGTTAGCTTTTACATGCGCGTTTTCTACCTTAAAATAACCGTTTCTACATCAATATTGCTTATTATATTTAGCCCGTCTGCCCACATGATGCATAAACGTATTACGATTACGACTTCTTTGTTCCACTAAAACAAAAAAAAATGAGGATATTTTTCACTCAATCGGCGACTATATCTGTTGAATTCCGTTGCAACAAAATACAAATTACTTACCCTCTTAAAGAATCTAAAAAAGATGTTTAAAGTAAATTGAAAATTTTACAAATCGCATTTGGAGTTATATTCAACATCTCCGTTTCCTTTACGCGAGGATTTGCGATCCGACGCTGAAATGCGACGATGCGGATCAGATACTGTCAAACTCGTAACAATCCGAGTTTTGCTCATCGCGTAGCTCATACCCGATACAACTATATACAACACCGTATTTAGAATAGATGTGTCGTTATCTGCGCCATTTTAATCTATTAAAATCGCTTACACCTTTTACGTGGACACAAGTTTCTATAGTGTAGACATTATTGACAAGAAACTCGCTTCGCTTCGAGTCTTTCGGGCATTGTGATTTACAAATTATAACATGTGAGAGGTGTGCAATGTGTGTTTGTATTTAATGACGACTATGTGTGCGTCCATATGTGTTAGTGTGTATTTTTCTTTCAGGGATAAACGTTCAACATGTTCGTATCGAACTAGTGTATTTACAGAGTCTGAAACAATATTTTCCAATAAAGTTTATCATCACGCGAAAAAAGACAAGATCAACATGTTTGTATCGAACTAGTGTATTTACAGTATTCTGAAACAATCTTTTCTATTACGTGTTTCTTTACGCGAGAGAAGACAAGACACGACGATACACAGACCGAAGCATCGTATCCTGCGACGAGAGCCAATGTAAAGTGCATGCACCGCAAGCAATCGGATCTAAATTCGCAATTACCGCCCAGGCCGCCCACTCGATCCCCTTCGGCCGCCCTGAGTGCAACTGCAAACGCTGTTAACAGCCTAATCTTTTTCAACGAGAAAATAGGAGACAAACTGATGACATCGCTTCGTGATAAAAATGATACTTTTATTTGTAATATTTTGTAAAATACCTAATCATCGTATGTGTTTATGAACTTTCCTGTAAAAATTTCCCATATCGTCTTACAACCCAAACATACAACCTAAACATACTGTAAGTTTAACGTTACTTGTTCTACGTTAGAATAATAAGCCTCGACTCACATTAATGACCGTTTAAATTGGCAAAGCAACACATACATGCTTTCGAATGTAATTTTATCTAAAAATGCAATTCTGAAAACTCGTAAGTGTTTGATAGTCTGACTCGATATTCGAATACAAGGGAGTTATTAAAAAAGATAACAATGAATAATTCAACATAAAAATATTTACACAAAGAAAAAACCTGTAACAAGTTATCGTATCGTAGGTAACGTAGATAACAACTACATTAATTCATAAGGTAATGGATGTTTCACATTAGATTATCTTCTAGGAACAAAACAAGCCAGCAATCACCTGTCGGTCGACAACACGATGAGACAAGCGAGATATTGGACGGCATCTGACCACCGGCGCGGAACACAACAATCATTACAGCACTGACATGACAGCACTCTGATACTGACACATGACAATACGACTTAAGGATTTGTGCACAAGCGTAAATATAGGGCAACAAATAAAGGCCAATAGATACAATCTAAGAAATTAGGCACATTTCCACATTAGGTACATTAACACCTATTACTATAAAAAGACTATTCAGCCTCTACGAGAGCCAATTATGTTTGCGAGTTCACCGATGCATCAGTTTCTCTCCTAATAAGGAGTTTAAGCGTTATATAATTAACACTAACTGACCCGGCAGACTTCGTCCTGCAACATAATTATTACTAAGTAGACGCTCTCGATTCGCTTCGGGAAACTTGTTGCACCTTTTGGTCGTAGCATGATCTTATATTATAGTATGCCTTCTTCAATAAATATACTGTCCAACGCAAAAAGATTTTTTCAATTTAACCAGTAGTTTCTGAGATGAGTGCGTTCAAAATACAAACAAACTTTCGCTTTAAATTATTTGTATAGATATTATTCAGCTTAATTAAAACATCTTTATTTACTAAACTAACTACAAAACCTTATTACAAGCGCACCCTTACTTAACACGTACGACATTATTTGATTCCCCTGTCATTCGCCGCGACAGATAAATCACTTCGTGTTCTGTGACTACCACCGATAGTAATCTGTACTGACGGATGATAAAAGAAATATTATTTGTGTTAATAATATCAAGCACGCCTGCCGAATATCCATTGTTATTCAATTAAGTACCTACAGACATTAATGTACTTTGGAGAAATTCGCGAACAAAATTCCGTTGTCTATTTGTATTGATTTATATACATTACGCCTTTTGCGTCAAGATACTACATCGATATCATAAATGAATTCATATCCGCATTATATTATATACTTCCATTCTATCCCATCTATTGAGGATGAATACACATTGGAAAAAGTTATGTATGTTCAACCTGTTTTGTATATGTATTAACTCAAAATATGCTAACAAAATACTCCGTCAAATTTTTTTTCAGTGTCGACGTTAAGGGCATAGTCACGAGTCACGATGCGGCGACATAGCGAAACGAAGGCGGTTGCTGAGTATTAAGTAGTTACTTCTATAAAATGATACGTAAATAGCTCTATCTATACAGGTCTTACATATAAAGCCAATTGAAGAGAGGGATAATCATTAGCCTAACTCGTAACCACAATACTGCAGTATCGTATTTCAATCAATCAATATGACCCTTATTACAAAGCGCTATGGATCATGCCACAATGCTATCACGCTGTAACATTGCAGGCAACTCATCACAACTGTACGACGTATGTACGATAAATAATTAACGATCCGAACTTGGCCATCGGTCAGTACTCCAGTACTCGATGACACTCCGCTACAACCAATAGACCGCAAGCCATTAGTCACACACGGCGGTGTGGCCGCGCGTCAACAAACAACTGGTGCTGTGTTCAGGCTCCGAATCCACTAGCGTTTCAACGCTGCCACCGAGAGAGATAGTCTTGTGACCGTTCATAATATTCTATCTGCTGCCTAGAAACTTTTTATTAGCTACAACATATGAATACTAATATTGATACTTTATAACTTATCAAAACATTATGAAAAAAACAGTTACAAATAGCGGTTGATGTGTTGTGATATTAGATACCACGCTATTAAAGTACCGAACAAACTGCAAAGTGCGTCTACATTTTTATTGTACTCTTTGTGTTCTTTGCATTTCTTAGTTTTTGAAGCAGGAAGACATTAACAAACCAACGTAAGCGTCCCGTATGCTTAATGTGAATTGGGCCTAATACTAGTATATGCATGTCGTGCTAATTGACGGCCGATTACATGGTCAACACTGGAATCAATCTGTTTCAATAAAGCTAGACGCATTAATTACATTAATTGCAATAAACAATGAATAACATACATGATCGCCTAGTCTAGTACGTCAATGTCCTTTTAATGTACAGTCTTATGAACATATATTATGTATAATATGACGCAGAACCGCTCTGATATTTCTGCTTTAGGGGCCAATATGCATAAATAGAAACAATACAAACACCTCCGAATCAATCGAAATACAAAAAAGTTCAGATATCTTCACACAGAGTCCATAATGATACCCAAAGTTGTTCACAGTTAAGTAGAGTTGATAAGCAGTTTCTGTGTCTTAAGCCGGTTTTACTCGTAAAATGTGGTTGCTTAGGTTAGCCACTGCCGTATTTTATTTAAAAGCGCTGAGTTTTGTACTCTGAAGTAAACCACTAATTTTATACCTATTAATTAACTTCAGAATACCTGACCTCAATTACACCATCATGAAATCAAAGTTTCGAAGTCTTTTGAAACATCTACGCACAAATATTAAGTACATCGTGACCCGTACCACAGCAAAATGTTCAGAAAATAAGTCCGCTTACATCTAAACTTACCGAAAACGCCTTGAGAAAGACGAGACACTGTATGATCCCCTCCATGGTGTCGCCGGTGAGACAGAAGGTGCCGGTCAGATGGCGACCCTTCTTGTCCCCGAGGTGGGGCGCAGCCGCCAAGCTGGCGTGGACCAGAGCGCCGCGCGGCCGCGCGTCCCGAGTGGCGCCCAACACGCCTGGCAGGGGCGCGCCCTCCATCAACCGAGCCAACGGGTCCATGCTACCACATCTCACCTCCGACCCACGCACAACACTTCACTGTACACTGCACACTTGGGAAATTGGTTCCTGTCAACAAACCTGACTGGTCGATGTGTTGACCACAGAATATAGTTGACGATTCACCTTTAGTAGTACTAGTACTAATCGATTCTTATGGTCAATTTACAAGACCTATTTGAGCAAGTTTACTTTTACGTTTTAATACCGAAGCATCTGTAACGAAAATTGGCACAACGTTTTATTTGAGCGTTCACGTTTAGGTAAAGTTTTGGCACTATACATACATAGGTTCTAATTCGATTTAAGGGTACTGTACGTCGACTCGGGAAGACACCGAGCGGATAGACGCGTTGACTTCGAGCTCCTCGCTGACGCAGAGGCCTGTGCACTCGTCGCACTCGCACTTCGGGGCCTCCGTGGCCCAGCAGTCGCTGTTCACCAGCAACGTCACCAGGCTGTATATAAGTACAGCCATGCCAATTATTACGTATATTTCCATCATGTACTTGGCACTTTATTTGGCACCGGCTCCCACTGAGCAATGCTCTCGTCACATTTCCTGTTCGAGTCGACACGAGTGTAACAATCGATAAACATATATTATGACAAGAGTACTAGACATCATAACGATAACGTTCATCACAAATCATTCAGGGAACATGAATATGTATGCTCGCGTATTCAGGATATACTCGAATAACTATGATACATCGTAATGCCCGTAATATGTGAGATTTCCTTAGCTGGATTATTATTTGTGAATTAGTTGTATTACAATATTTATTTACAGATTTATTATTAGGACGCGTTCTGTCAATAAAACGACCGATATTGCTAGAAAAACCCTTCACCTATTCGCTACCTACCTATTCGCACCTACTCAGAGACTGTGGTAGAGAAAGCTCTCAATGTTCTAATTGCAAAAGAACCCAATACTGGCCACAGGTACGCTACAATATATTTTCATGGAAACCAATTAGTGAACGAAGTCATAAATTCGCATTAACGTTACCACTGTTACAAATCAAATAACAAGCTTTTATTTCGCGTTGCGTTGAATATTTGCCATAACCAACGGTAGTCTAGGCGATTTTAATAAGAATTCCAATTGATTAAAACTATAAAAGTAGGCTACACAAAGAGAAAAAGAGGAACCACAGATGTAAATACACATGTATAACAAGACAAGATATACATACCTATCTTCAATGGTCAGAATTAACATACAAATATAATATGAAATATGAAAGGGGCATAGCCACTGAACGGGATAATTTAATAAATCGGTGGCTTGCTATCTTACATATCCGCGTCTAGCGTTGATCTGCTTAGGTACAGCATACGGAACCGAATGGACGTCACGGATAAGGAGTCTTGAAATTAAATATAACACAGGTAGGAACACTGAAATCCAAAAATAAAAATTAAATTTATCAGCCCAAACAGTATTTTTAGACTGGCGAATGCTACCCCTAATAGACTATAGGCCCATGTAAAATGGATGGGTCATATGAACCACCAGGTGATGTTTAAAGGACGATATAAGAGCACAAAATAATAAGATTCAGCACTATGACGCCACTTGTAAGCTGTCCAACTGAGTGCTGGTGAGAATTCAAAAGTTAAACCCTCGATTTTTTCCCCTTGTCGCATGATTTTTGTACGGCATTTTCACCATCGATAGATCCATGAAAAATAATAAGAAAGCGCGCAGTCCCGTAAAAAAATGGTGCGCCACAAAGTCGGCAATTTTTTTTGATTTTTTGACAATTCCAGGGTAAATTTGGTCATTTGATTCTATACGGCATCAGTTTCATACTGTTTCAATACAGCTTCTAATCCATTATTTCGCAACGCCGTACAAAAATCATGCGACAAGGGGAAAAAATCGAGGGTTGAACTTTTGAATTCTCACCAGCACTCAGTTGGACAGCTTACAAGTGGCGTCATAGTGCTGAATCTTATTATTTTGTGCTCTTATATCGTCCTATATACATCACCTGGTGGTTCATATGACCCATAAATTTTTGACATGGGCCTGTAGTCTATAATTAAAGCCGGCGTAGTCACCACACATTCGTGGTATCGCACGTGAATGAGCGCGGTTAGAATAATGTACGCACGTAGGAGTGAGATATTTGACTTATTAATAGCTAAAGTTTATGAAAATGCGTAGCTCGCTTCCATCATTCGTAATATGTTCTTTAGTGTCAATATCAAAAAACCCACCGTTGAGCAAGAGTCAAAAATATAGCACTAATTTAATACTGAGCATATATTAATGAGTTTGCCTTTGAATACACCTTCATCCTAAGCGGAAGAGAATCCAAACGGCAAGCTATTCAGTCTGATTTCGTTTTAGAATGAGGAGGCAAAGCGAAGACATTTTGTTAATATGTTCTAATTTGTAACACGGGTAGATGGGCGAGTGAAATTGTAATGATTTTAGTTGCTACTCAATTAGAAATACGTAATTTAATTAACATTTGTCAATTGTAACTTGTAGAAGATATTCAAAAGAGACTCACAGTAATATAATTTGATTACGACCTCTTATTTTGTAGTATGAGCAATGCTAGGCAAGTGAACATGAAGCGTTGAATTTTCCAATCCCCCAGGCCCTTTTTAAGAACTCGTAATAACATTTCTATGTTTTATGTATTGTATGTACATCTATAAATTCGAAAATACGATACCTACTTATGACTATCCGAGGCATAACACATACAAACAATAATAAAAACACTATTTAAAATAAACTTCAAATCATCTTAGATTCCACACTGATAAATACATAGATCTGCATACCGCAAACAAAAGCAACTGAAACTTCAACACAAATTCAGTACCGAAACACAATACAAATCCGCAATAGTTCTAATTCCTCCACAAGCCCCACATCACTTATGATGACTTGATTCATTCAAACAACGCACTCTCCCGAAGTTAATGAGCACCCGCCGTACCAGGCCTTATCCGCCCTACACGAGAACAATAAAATTGTAACCGGCTTAAATCAGAATCACATTTCACAAACGATACTAGTAGAATCAACGATATCCATTGTTTGCTACGACACAAAAGGCTACACGCGAACGGAACTGATATTGTCAATGGATATGATTTCAAATTAAATATGGTAGAACATCTTCGATACAGACATGCGTCAGAAAATCGGTGTTTCGTTTTATTGGAGACAATAATAAGAGATATACAATAAAGGAAGTTAAGTATTGGTTTTTCTGTTTACAGAACAACGAACAATAATTTCTACATCACATATTATAATTTCAGAATATATTTGAATTAAATATTAAGAATATTTTGAAACTGTATTATTTGAAATAGCAAAGATATAACTTATGCGTCTCATAACTTGCCTTGCATTTGAATTTGAGCATCAAGTATTTGGTTTTGTTTTTCAATTTTACGAATCCAAAGTCGAACTTCAAAAGTAAGGCTACGTACTTGTTAAAAAAACAATAGTGAACCCCTTCTTAAAGCTGGGCCCTTATTCTGCTAATTTATAAATGCTTCAATTGCAGCTCAATTGAATAGTTTGACACATTTTTGACACATATCCCATACAAAATGTGTCAAACAATTCAATTGAGATGCAATATATGATATATTTAAAAAAAATCCGATTCACATTTTATCAGTTTGCATATTTTCAACGCTTAAGACACTGCTACCGTCGGCGTCGGTGGTCCGAATCGGCCCCGCACTTATCGAGCCACTTTATCGCTACGACAAACCGTCGGGCTGATTGTGCACATTGTATCGCATCGGGCCCCGCACACGTAAAGCTCAATCACGTGCTATTCAACGAAACGTACGTATTGTGAGTGAGAGGCCCTACAAACTGAATTGCTGTAAAATAATTAACGTAATGTGAACAACCATTTTAGTACGAAACATATTTAATGTGGTAATTAAATGTTACGTAATATAGCAGTCTAGATGAGGAATACATATAACATCCTTTTATATATTTATACGGGTAATAACGAAATGTATTTTGTATGCAGTATTGCAGATATCGAATATAGGTATTCGATTGAAATTTCGGCGTTCGATTGAAATTTATTCCCATATATCGTAAATACCCGTATAACAACAAAATGTATACAAACTGCCATAACGTCAGTTAAAAAAGATATAACATTGGTTGTATTTTCTCTTTCCTGCTCATATAAGTTCAGTTATAATTACGTAAAAGCAATGAATGATTTATCAGGCTTTAGAAGGCGGAGGTCAAAGGTCACGTTAACTCGTTCGCGTCGAATGTGTATCGACTCACGAGGGTTTCAATGTCAAAGAGAATATATTTCCCCAAAGTCCTCTCATGATTACACGTGATTGTAACCCTTAAAACCTGCTGAAAATGATTTTGTGAAATGTTGCAATGTACCGGTGTGTTATATTTGACAGCTAGGTGTGTGTCAAATATCACAAAACTTCGCATAATACAATCATTTGCAAAGATCCATCCTACACTTGCAGGTCTGCGTATTCGCGCGATTGTGAGTGAGTTTATTCTCTAATAATCTTCCTGTAAAACTTGAAAGGATGTTTATTCCCTAATTTTAGAACGAACTTCATAAGACAAGGGCGACCTTTAGCATCAAACTTAAATATCAAATACTTATACTTAGGTCAAAATACCCATAGTTTAAGGACGGCCGCCTACGCGTACACTTCGAGATAAAGTTTAACGATACGTAAATCCGTCCATCAACTATTTTATTTACTCAAAAATTCTCAAAGTACCTACCTGACACAGAAACAATATATTGCGTAAATATTCGTATAGACCGGCATATTGCCTATCGAACACATACGTCATTTTTGAAGTAGTTTCTTTTTGTAAAAATGTTATATTATAGAATTAGTATTGGTATACTAGGAGCTTGAAAAGCAAGCAATTGTTATTTAAACATTTTTACTCATCTCTCTTTAACGTTTAACCATAGTACAGTACAATGGTTTAACGTCCATTGTTCTACACAATCAATACGTACATTTTACGTATATTATGCAATCAATTTAATAACGAATGTAAAACAAAATTTCAAAAGAATCGTATTGATTTGTAAATTCATTACAATTGCGTTTCTACTTCACCGAGCGCATGTATACCTACACAAAGAAATGAAATATATTCTCTTCATTCTTATGCGGTCGACATTCACCTGTCTTCTAGTTTGCAATCTGTTGCAAATGATCGATTTAGACTGCTAAATCCCTTGTAGTCATACAATATAGCCATAGTCGCAGATAGAGACAAGATTATAAAATAAAGTAAGTAACATGCTTAGGGTGAGTTGCTCATCACGAGGTAAAAGTAAGTTTAAAGCTAAAGTAAATTTAAAGTTTAAGGATTTATCATAATTATATCATTGTCCAACTATATCAATTTCAAAATTAACCTGACGTTTTTACTCAAATTTTTTAACTTTAAACTTACTTTAACATCCTGATGAGCAATTCACCCTTAGTAAGGTATTTAATTTTACAACGTGACTTACACATACTCAAACTAGTCACACACTCAAACCCTTTCTAGATTTCTTTGTGTTCACCACTATTAATATTCTCCCCTTCTGCTCTATATAAATGAAGATACATGACATACATCTCCGGTGTCACATTTCTTCAGTCACGAACAGACGCGATCACTCTTCAATGCAAAGCAAAGAGAATTCGCTCCAGCGAAACGGAATTCGTTCAAATGATTTATCGAATAAATCCCGCCCACTGCACCCCGCGTTCGCTTTCCAGATACTCGACATAAATAAACTTACTAGGGATTCATAATTCTAGAATATATTTCAATGGAAATATTGGAGCGCAGCAAAATAATTCTTGCTATAAACGAAGCCACAAACTCTGTTCTGGGAATTAATATATTTCTAGGAATTACTAATTAATATGCCATTGTGAAAAATATTGTATTTCAATTTCAATTATAACGTTAAATATTAAAAACGTTTCGACTTTTAATTTGAATCAAAAAGTTTTTTATGATTATTTTATGTCGAATTATATTTTGTATTCTTATTGCGAAAATTCAACGTTTGAAATTCAATTACACTCATAAAATGAGGGTTTAATGAGAATTTAGATTTTTTAAAAATAACTTTTAAATTCAAATAATTAGATAGAAACACCATTAAAATCAGATATTCAAAGGTTGCGCAGGTCAAAGAAAGTGCACTGGATTCCAATCTAAGTTAACATTAAATTTATATTGCAGACAAGTCCCTCGTCGCTTCACTGGAATATTTACTCTATGCCAAAAAATAAAAGATGCAATAGAATTGTTTACTTACGGAATATGTTTTGTGACCTGAATGATAACTAACCCTATTATGTAGCCCCCAGCATACTAATTTTAAAATAAATCAGTGAAGACTGATCGATATCGGTGAAAACAATATTTATATTGGCACATGTCTCATTAATAACCTGAAATAAAAAATAAGCACGGGAAGAATAAACGAGCGTCAATTTATTTATAGGTAGGTATATCATTTGCAGTAGCTTCAAATTCATTACGCTGTTTGGTTCATAAACCGCGTTCGCGCCCCGAGATAATCTGTTGTTAGATAAAGGAGTGCCGCAAATAGGTTTGCCTCCAGATTTTAGAGGCATTAAATCTCGCTAGATTCCCGTTAAGAGCGAATTGTAAATTGTGATAACACTGCCGATATAGCTATGTATGCCTAGTAAGTACCACGAAGGTTCTCCGTCGATTATAATGTGGGTGTCTTCAAGTCAAGAGTGAATAGCGCTACTAAGTACGCTTCACCACCTAAATATATTGCTACCGACCATCAAATTATTATTTAAACAATTTGGATACTAATAAACCCACCCACTTTCATTTCGGGAATCCAGTCCATTTATAGCTACATTCGCATCTCGATAGTCGTGATTCTTTAAATGATAATTATACCTAATATTTTTATTAATGAACCGATTGAAATACAATAAAAACTACAGAAACTAACATTTAACAAACTAAGATTAAACTTAATAGGTACTAGTTTATTATTAGCGCAAACTTAACTCCACATCTAAGACCACCAATAATATAGGTAAGTACATAATAATATTATGTTTACCTAGTATCGTCATACTTTAGAAAATACTACATTCAGAAATTTATAGGTCATACTGCCGCGAGAAAAACAATTATTCTGGTCATACCAGTATGTACCTATGTCATGCCAGTATACCTAAGTTATGCCAGTTATTTCTACCTAACACTTAAACTACCAATGAATGTTTTATGTATGACTGCTATCGACATAGCTATTCGTACTAATTGCTTCGCTCGTTCTTATCCTTCGCGACTGCTTCTGACCAAGATTTATGAGCTATATAATGAATAATTGATTACCGCTAGAATCAATTACGAGTATCACGTTATGTTGGGTATTTATTAACACTGCGTAGCGACCGGCGACAATAAAACCATCATGTTGGCCGCTCGGCAGTCGTCAAATATTTGTATTGGCGTCTGTATAAACCCTTATTGGTAACGCTATAAATTATGACGCTCGTGCTAAATGGCTCGATTCACGAACACATGAGTATTTTAATTGAGGATTAAGAAGAATATGGAGGAAATATGTCAAATATAAATGTGAAAAAAGGACGTGCATTGTAATCAAAATAAGTATTTAATTGGCTTCTACCCATTAATTTAAATTCAGAGTACCTACCTAGCCTATAAACAAATAATAGTTTTAACATTATGTCGTATCATAAAAGTTTTTATGAAGTCGCCCTAACAAATATTAAGTACAAATATTTAGTAATGTTTGAATTTCTGTAGGTTTGCCTTTAGGGATTTAAGGAGCGTTACCAAGATATGAATATTGAAAGACAATACCGCCGTCAACTGAATTTTTGTACCGAGCACTTCTCCACCTGAGTGACACTTATTTGGAACTTTCGCTAGGGACATGTCCCGTCCCTTTTCACTCCTCTAATAATCCTTTGTACATGTTATCTTAAGGGATTTGGAAATTTATGAAATTACGTCATGCGTTACATTTTCGCTGAATAATGGGATTAAAGGAAAGAGAATAATTAATGTGATAGAATTTTGAACAATTTTTTATCCTGCATGGATTATACACCAGTGGATTAAAATAAATTGATGAAAGATTACAATCCAATTAAAAAATGTGTTTTGAAAGTTATTTCGTCGTGTTTGCTATTCGACAAAATTCACCTTTTAACAATTGTATTTGGAAAAAAAAGCTTCGGTTGGGAAGGGTTTTGCGGTATTACGTATATAAAATCACTTGCTCAGTAGAGAAGCCTTGTAAAAAACGTCCCATTTTCATAATCAAATTCCAGTAACACACCTATGCAGTGACGGTTACGTAAACCTTTAGTACATAATATCTCAATGACGTAAACCATTCTAAAATATTCTTCTATCGCATTAACTTCAAAGCTTTGACGTTCGCGCATCGCAAAACACAAACAATCCAAATTGCAATCGCTCGACATTCCCGACGCTAACGTCAAGTGCATAAGGTTGAAAATTCACGTGTGAAATGCAACTACATTCAATATTTGAGTTTCAGAGTAAACAAGCCACTTTACGACTAGTGGTATGTAAATCAAGCCATGTGCGCGATGAATGGCGTTTCGCAGTTTCCGTGTGAACAAGGGGACGGTATGTATGGAGCGGGTATGTGTGCAATACACGCATAGGATACAATTCTTGTTATACTATATGTTTATGTCTGAATTGAACCTTTGCACTGGAGATAAAGTGAAAATAAATACATACTTATAATATATTCACATTATACAAATGCAACTGGACTACCTATATCTATCTGTACAGTGTACACAGGAAATTGCGCAAAAATATCTGCAGTTCTTCTTAGCGCCAAAAAAAATGTCATAGGTAAATAATATTTTTATAACTTTTGTATAGCAAGTGTATAGCTGGAGGTCTTAATTAGAAAAATCGTGTGTTTCATGTGAATATATAGCTTAGGATCTGAGTTTATAAATAACATTTGTTGCAGGAAATTGCCTGCCGAGTCAGCTAGTAAATAAATAAACAACACGCATAGTCCACTCGTAAACTTAGCCTTGTTTGTATGAATACCTAATCATTTAAATAATTTCAATTGTCAGAGACGTCATGAAAAGGCATAAAGCTGAAGAATATTATTAGATAAAATTGTTTCCAATCCGTCGGCCAGGCTGACAATGCCGTCTGTGCAATACGAGATTTCCCCCGGAATATAAAAGATGGCAAGAGAGGATTAGTCGATATAAATTGCCAAGTTTGCGAGAACGACGGAATATTTTACTTTATCAAAATATTGCTTCAAACGACCTCATCATCATGAGTGGGTAAACCTATGGGTTGTACACGTTTTATTATGATGAGAATACTTACGATAAACGCAATGAAGTGGATTTTGATATCATACATAAAATATAGGTAGGTACCTAATTGTTACTTAGAAGATATCTTAGAAAATCTATTCGTAAATCTCATAACCATAATTTTTAGAATCTTAGTGTATTTTCTGTACTTTTCTGCCTAATAACATAAAAAATTGATAAACCGATTTCAGTGTAGTATTCACTGATGTATTGGAGCGAATTGTTACATTTAGTGCTTGTCATATCGACACTAAAATTGCTGTTTATCACTTTGTATACGTGCAACGTATACATAAAAGTTGTTTTGACTATAAACGTTTTTTTTTATTGAATTAAGGTAGCAAACGAGCATGCAGCACCACCCTTCCGCTGCCGCCCATGGCAATTGTGACCGACTTAGAACAAGATCCAATTTAGGGACTAGGGTGGTTAGTCCAATTAGTAGATGGTGTTAGAATGTTAGTTGGTTAGTTTGTTAATAAGTATGAGGACAGGGACTGTTAGTGATAGTTAGTCCTGTTAGTTAATATTAGTAACGTATTGTTCAGTTAGTAATGATTAGTGTGAGTCTTGTTCCAATTCGGTCACAGATGCGTTGCTACCCCTGAGGACTGAGATGGTCGCCTCTAAAAAAGTGAACCGGTTCCACACCTTCCTATCCGGAACACAATTGCTCTTAAAAACAATTATTATTACGGTAGGAATGGTACTGAGTACCTTGGCGGGCGGTGGTACTACCCCGGGCGAACTCTAGGCTCTACCACATACGATGTAATAACTCTTACATAAATTAAAAGTAGTGAACTATATTCGCGACTAACAATTTTCGGTTACTATCAATCAAAACGTATCCTAAGTAGATTAAATATTTTAGTACCCTGTTTTTAGTAGAAAACTAAAAGCAAAGCGAAAAACAAATCCCTAATAAAAATCCCGAGTTATTTCTGGACCAACTCGACTAATCTCGCGTCGAATCCAAATAAGACGAAAACTTTTTATTCCCGTTTGTGTTTGAGATTATTTGCGCTTAAACTAACATTGCTCGCTTTCTTTTTTGAATGCAAAACAAACCGAGTATCCGTGCGGGCATGAAACGTTAAACATGCACGTTTGTGCCGTTGCAATTACATTGTTTCTTGTTTTTATTTACCAAGAAAGAAAGCCAGTCGAATCTGTGAGCGTCGCCCGCGGCTGCGACCCAGTTCCGCGTAATTAAAGCCAGGAAGCTCAACGCCACGAGAGCCGGCAGCCGCTCGACACCAGTGCAAACGACGGACCTCCTCGACCGTGTGTATACGGAGGGAAAAAAAATAGAAATATCAATAATGGATTAGCGGACAAACGGTCCCGTTGAAACGAAATATGAAACGCTAATTGAGCAGTGACTCTTAACCAGGGGTTTCCCGGTTTACAACCAAGAACGCACGACTATTTTTAGGGTTCCGTACCCAAAGGGTAAAACGGGACCCTATTACTGAGACGTCGCTGTCGGTCCGTCCGTCCGTCCGTCTGTCACCAGGCTATATCTCATAAACCGTAATAGTTACACAGTTGAAATTTTCACAGATGATGTATTTATGTTGCCGCTACAACAACAAATACTAAAAAAACAGATTAAAATAAATATTTAAATGAGGCTTTCATACAACAGACCAGATTTTTTAGGCGTTTTTATACATAATGGTGCGGAACCCTTCGTGCGCCGTCCGACTCGCACTTGGCCGGTTTTTTTTAAATTATGTGCCTATTAAAATCTAACCACTTCCATCGGTGAAGGAAAACATCACACCTGAGAATTCCTGACAATGTTCTCTAAAGGTGTGTGAAGCTAGCCAATCTGCATTTGGCCTACGTGATAGAGTATGGTTATGAACCGCACTCCTTTGAGAGGAGACCCGAGCCCAGAACACAACAGTAACCCATAACGGTTACTAATGGTGATGAATACGTAAGATGTTAATTAATTCGCCAAGTTAAGCAACTTAGAGCGACTCCGACAATACATTGGTGATTACTAGTGGCTAAATTATAAGACCCGGTTGTTATAGTAGTTCAAGTTCAGTTACTAAATTTAAGGAGGCATTTGCGTAAGCGTAATGAATTTCCTTAACTTAGTTTGTCCTTACTTACTTAGGGCGACTTTGAAGGTCACCAATGTGCTACACTGCTATTAGACACTATTTTTTGTCCGTGACTGCCAAGATGAAAGATGGACAACGAACCCACGAGGATTCAAGAAAATTTACCGAAAGACTTAAATGACGTAGTATGTGACTTTAAAATTCCATAACAGTTCTCGGCCTATAAAATCTATGCATCTCATCTGTAGTTTAAATATTGCTACACAAAAGTACAACACTAGCATCAACCATTTTTAATGCTTCAACCAATATCGTATGACCGTGTAAGCCAAAAAATACCACGTTACATGGAACAAAGCCAATTCACGTTATTCGAATGATTGCATTATTCGATGAGGGGATTATTCGCGGATATCATAACACACTACACACACACACACTACACTACCTGTCAGTTATATCGATAACGATGAAATACGATGACGTTGATGAAAAATCCCCTTTGTTACGCAGTCTTCTATTGTTACACAAATTAATTCTCATTATCTTTACGTTATCGAGATGGGCAGACGAGGCTATTATTGGTGGGTATTGATTACAAAAAGAAAATTGATTTACTATTTCTATTTCATAAATTCTGCCATATCGCCCAATAAAAATGAAATGATCTTATTACGTTGTGTTAGAATTATACTGCAAACATTTTGTATTCTATAGCTCTGCAATGATTGTTTTATTCAGAAATCTTTTTTTTATAAGTTGCTTCATTTCTGCTAAATTGCTGCAATTTTCAAATCCACGCGACCGTAGTCGCAAGCAGTTAATGGTTCTATAATAAATACATCTTTTTTACAAAATGACACACTGCACATTAGCTATATTCAGAAAACAAATGGGGAGGTACATTAATTGTATTCTGCAAAACACACCACACTTACACCAGCACAAAATTCAAAACCAACGTTTGAAATGTAAATTTAATTTAACATTATTAATATAACACACTAGAAATGTTACACCCCACCAATAATTGGAAACTAATATTGCAGCCAAGTTTCCTCCGGTAGAAATTTCAATATTCCATCGATACGATCGATACCCGGATAACCGCCCGGTCGCGGTCGCAATTTCGGCGGCGAGGTGACGTAACAAGCCGGCGATGATGCGACTCCGCAATGGATGCGACCAGAATAATCATGTACTTGTAAATGCCATTTGATATCGCTTTAACGCAAAGCTGATTGTGACGTGAGCGGGTGGGTGGCTTATGAATGCATCCGCACAAATTATAAGACTTTTTTAGGCCTAAGGAAGTGATTGTCTAGTTCAACGTTCGACATAGGTACACTTTGGCCAAGGGCACACTTTTCTAGCCAAGGGGCGCACAAGTATCTTTTATACCAACAATGGTACTATCAGGGCCTCCGCTATTTGTATAAGTGCCCACGAGCAAACCGTTTGACACATCCTTTCAAACGATATCGCTTCTGAGGTACTTTCCACAAGCCGCACAGAAACCGGTCGCGAGCATAATTTTGACGACCACCGACCACTGGTCTAGTCTCTCACTTAAATTGAATATTCCATCGATACGATCGATACCCGGATAACCGCCCGGTCGCGGTCGCAATTTCGGCGGCGAGGTGACGTAACAAGCCGGCGACGATGCGACTCCGCAATGGATGCGACCAGAATAATTATGTACTTGTAAATGCCATTTGATATCGCTTTGACGAAACGTTGAGTGTGACGTGAGAGGGTGGCTAATGAATGCATCCATACAAATTATGGTGTGACAGCCTCGTCTCTCATTTGGGAGAAAGGATGACTTTAGGTACAGAATGAATAGATGGCTTCCGTTTTGATGCTCTTTACCTTCTATAGACTAAACAGACTACTATGTGGTGGAACCGCGAGCTTAGTCAAGCGCTAACTAAAATAGTTAAAGAAACTAGACGCTTTAAATCTAAGTTTTCTACAGAATACGTGAAAACCCAGCACCCTTTTTGTTTTGACAAAACACAAAACCTCGGCCTCTGTATAAAAAGATGAAAATATACCAAAAGTACTTATCAGCTAATGCATTGACAATATCATAAAAATAATGAAATATTGTTAAATTAAAACAAGAAATCCTAAGAAGGCTTATCTTTTATCTGCGCTGGAGCCATCTGGCCTCCTGTAACGTCGTTACGAGATAACGTAACGGCGCTGCGCCGTTATAAAACGATCCTACGTGCGGATAAGCCACCGTTCCCGGAGACGTTCCCGACTGGAAAATCTCAAGTGGATACGGAAGGAACTGTTATTTCATAACCTAAGTTCCCTGATTTATTTACAACTACAGGTAGAGTTTTGCTTTTTTTAACCAACTTCATAAAAAGGAGGTTTTCAATTCGACTGTATGTATGTTTTTTGTATGGATGTCACCTTAAATTTTTACGTGGTGAACTGATTTGATAATTCTCTAATACCTATTTTATACATGATAGATAGTAGATACTACTTGTCACGTGGTGTTATTTAAATTAAAGCTGGGACGATTAGTTTTTATTTAATTGACTGTGATTACATGCTGATTACGGCGTGAAAGTCGGGTTTTGTGTTTATACTTTCTATTATTAGAGACAATACAGTTATAGCAATGTAAAATTCCATATCCATTATATAGTACCTAAAGATACTGCTTAATAAGCCGACACATATGTATATTTTCCTCATTCATTCATCATAACTTACCTATGATATATGTAAAACGAAATATTAAAATATAGGAATCGATTCCGGTCCTGAAAATTCCCATGAGACCTTTCCTAAGGACATCAAATCGGCGATTATCCTCGATAATCCTTTCGCTGTAACGACCCTTGGCCTTAATTGTAAGGTTCCCATATCCACGATATAACTTGTACACAAAAATCAACCTTCGACAAAGGGCATAAAGTTCTAAACGTGACAACGGACAGAATAATACAAACAAGAAGAAACCTTCTACTTTTAGGATACAGTTCTATTAACGTTGGCAAGTTTTAGTAGTTATAGAAACAATTAATTATAGGATAAAGTTTGTGGTACGGGTGCCGCTTGCGAATTTACATTGACATTGAATTCGACACAACGACTGCGACAATTGGCAAAATATATTGTTACCAACCATAAACTTTGTTACCAGGCATTAATTAGACACGTACTTAATGTCTAAAACTTAGTTTTTCAAAAAAAAAACTGCACAGTACTCACTAAATGATACAATATAGATTGCACGGTATAAACCCGTTACCGATTTATGAAATGAAATGATTTATTTCATATGTGACTTGACTTGACCAAAGTTTTTAAAATTATATTCTCATAGTGTTTTTACGAACCTCACTCAGTTTCTTATTAATATTCAAAGCCTCAAAGCTCTTATTAGGATTCCCTGTATCGTGGGTGACATGAACAACATAATTATGTACCTAGACAAAGACACACCGAGGCAAATTATAATATCACATACAAAAAGTAGAAAACAAAAGATACTTATAAAATGTACAAGCTTCGCATTTAATTTAATTTGCACCAGTTTCAGGAATGACAATGAGATTTTAAGTCGACAGCAATGAAAATATTCACACTGTAATATTTCTACATTATCTCAAATTGACGTATAAACTAGGTATACTATAACTACAAAATAATAGGAATCTGACGTCTCATGAGGAGATTGAATATAAGACATAATTATTACTGTCGTGTAAAAATTAAATTGGTACCTTCAAAGGCAGCTGAAATGCGATTATCAATCGAGTGATCTATCCAAAATTAATTATTTTGTGTGGTACATAATTAGAATTAATTAATTAATATAACTGCACATTACAATTGCGATTCTATTACCTGTTCATGCCCTTCAATAGATAACGTACAAAATATCAAATATCTCAGAGTGACCATAGACCACAGACTTTCTTGGAAACCCCATATTGAGATCCTGTCAAACAGAGTCCGAAAATTGATTTATGTTTTTAAAAACATCCGAGAGGTAGCCGACAAACAAACAATATTTAATATGTATAATGCACTTTGTAGGTCCATCCTCTCTTATTGCATCTCAAGCTGGGCTGGTGCTAGTAAAACACATTTACTGCCATTGGAACGTGCACAACGAGCAGTTTTAAAAGTTGCTACATCTAAGCCCATAAGATATCCAACTTCTGAACTCTACAAGGACTGTAGTGTGCTTACGGTACGTCAATTATTTATTCTGGACCTTATCATGGCCCAACACAAAAATACAAGTGCACAAGAAAAGTTACTATATAGTCATAGGCGTAGAAAAGACAGAGTTTTTATTGTGCCAAAAGCAAACACAATGCTCGCCCGACGCCATCAAAGGTACCTTTGTCCACTTCTGTACAATAAAGCAAGCAAATATGTTAAAGATTTAAAAACACTCAATTACAGAGATGCCAAAGCTGAAGTTACTAAGTGGTTAAAAAGTCTTAATTATGAAGATACGGAGAGATTACTTGTATGAAACACTAGGTTTACACTCTAACCTAACACACACACACACACGCACACACACGCACACACACACACACACACACACACATACACACACAACACACACACATATTCAATCAACACATACACATGCAACAGATAAATTGATCTATGTAAGTAATTAATAGTTTAAACTGTAATACTTATGTATAATATCTAGTCTTATCAGGGAAAGCCGATTTTTATTAAAAAAAAACAACTACAATAACAAAAACAAAGTATTTGTATTCTCAAAATTATAACCAAATCTTTACAAACTAATTAATTGCAACAATCACGCCAATTAACACAATTTGTATCATAAGACAAAAATGAATAGGCAAAATACTTAATTACGAAATTAATTCAACCAAAGAAATATTTAACAATCGTAAAAAAATAATGTCATAGTGACGTTATCTCAGCAGCGGTTAGTGGCAGAGTGAGTGTCTGCCCTGAGAGTCCGGGGTTTTTATACCCTTCCTTGGAGGGGGTATGTTCTTCTCCTCTACACGGCCTCTCCTGACGGGAGACCGTCCACGGACTCCTTCAGCTTTCTAAATCGGTTTCCAGCAGTGGCATGGAAGCTGACTGATTAGCAGGACCTTGTGTTCCCGAGGTACCCGGTTCCGATTCCCCAGGCGGTTGCTCAACAGCCACTGAAGAAGAATCCTCGCTCATCTCAGAATCTGCATAAAAGACAAAAGTGTGAAAATTAAAAAAAATGTACCAAAAGTTGTTGTTTTCTTTTCTTTTTCTTTATCCTTTTGAAATTACATTCTCTAAGAATGATAGGAACAGATAAAACATATGTCCAGCATGCTGCAGTCATACAAGACACATATTTGATCTCATTAAAACAAAACTAAACAAGGAGTAATATCCCATACACACAAAGATCCATAAATAGATCATTTATGTGTATAGACCATGTACAAAATATCGGATACATAGACACTACTTCCGATAAATTGTACAGAACATGAAGTAAAACAATTCTTAACGTTGTGAATGGGTCCTTTGTGAACCCAATCTCAACCCCACCGTAGCCAGCTACGATGTCGGAATGTTGTGAAGGACACCTTCTCAACCCCATCACGATAACCCATAGGGTAGTATCGTGATGTCGAAAATAAAAGCACATCAAGCCAGTCAGGCCCCACAACTCACCGTCAAAATACGCAGCGCAAACTTCAGGAGTCCATTCTCCGCGCCATGGGATGATGAACTCCGCTGCTGCCTGGGTTAACTTTCCATACGAATTACCGAGTAGTTGTAACTCGTAACGCCCATGTGGTAAAGCTTTTACCACACGATACGGACCGCGCATGCCAGAATCAAGCTTGCCGGTAGCTTGTGCTTGCTTTCTGACAAAAACGAGAGAATCTAATTCAAACGTACGAGGAGGCTTCCTCCCATCGTTTACATACGCGTCTTGCTGAAGGCGGTTATTCGCAAGCCTTTCGGATGCCCTTTGTCTGCTCATTTCGCGTAACGCTTCTCTGTTTGGGCTTGTACCTGTGAGCGCCACATCACGCACCAGGCTGCGGATCAAAGGTGTGGCCGCATCTATGCCAACCAGAAGGTTAAGAGCAGAACGTTGTGTTGTCTTTTGTTTCGTTATGTTGAGAACTAATTGAATTTTCCACATAACCTCTGGCCATTGGTGTTGTCGGTAGTTACATTCGACACGAATCATGTTGAGTATCGTCCGACAATATCGTTCCACCTGCCCATTTGATTGGTGCATCTCTGGCGTAATCAAATGGACGTCGCACCCCATATTCTTAATCCAATTTAAGAATTCTGTACTCTGAAACATGCGTCCGCGGTCGGCCACAACCAGTTTGGGGGTTCCAAATAAAGAAATGGCGGTTGTGACGTGACGTTTCAGTTCGTTTGCCTCCTGACGGTACATAGGGTATAAAAGGCAGAATTTTGTGAAGGCATCTACAATAATGAGGACATAACGATGCCCACCAGCTTCAGGCAAGGGTCCTAAAGCATCAATATGGATAGTACTAAAAGGCTCATCAGGTTTTTCCCACGAGTGAATTGGCTGATGAGGAGCCCGTGCTACCTTTTTATGCGACAGACAAACCAAACAATGCGTTATGTATTTTTGGACAAAAGTTCGGAGTCCAGGGAACCAAAAGTGTTTGGTAATTAGGTCTACAGTCTTGTCCATTCCAAGATGATCATGCTCATCGTGAAATATACGTAACAGGCTTAGCCTGTGTCCCTTTGGTATGTAACACAATAATTTCAACGACTCGCCAGTTGGTGTATACTTGAAATATAGAACACCGTCCTTAACAACGTAACGAGTCGCATCCAATTGTCCATCGGATAACCTTTGAATCAAAGATTGGGTCTCTTCGTCAGATGCTTGGGCAATCTGTGCCCAGTTCAAAGGTTTCTGAACAGTACACACATTGACGGGATTCCGACTGAGGAAGTCCGCGTGTGCCAGCAGTGTGCCCTTGCGGTAGTCCAGTCCGAAGTCAAAGTCTTGAAGATAAACCCACCATCTGGCAACCCTGGGCAACAGATCCTTTTTTCGTTGTGTAAGCTTTAATGCGTTACAATCGGTCACCACGGTAAATCGTACACCAACCAGATAGTGTCTGAAATGTTGTAACGCTTTAACTACAGCAAGCGTTTCAAGTTCGTACGAATTGTACTTACTCTCTGCTCCTTGTGTAAGTCTCGAAAAATAGCCAACAACACGTTTCCGACCCATCTCATGTATCTGTAACAAAACTGCTCCATAACCAATCGAGCTCGCGTCCGTATGCACCTCGATTGGTAAAGACGGATCGTAAATTGCTAGGACAGGTTCGTTAGTTAGACACTCAATAATCTCCTTTCGAGCGGCTTGTTGCTGTGGTCCCCAATGAAACTCCACACCCTTTTTAGTCAAGGCTGCTATACAAGCGGTCTTTTGAGCAAAGTTACTTATGTAACGCCGGAAGTAACTGGCTAGGCCCATGAATTGACGTACCTGTTTAACGCTCTTCGGCTCGGGAGACTCGGTTAGGGCTTTAACTTTGGCATGACTCGGCCGCACCTGACCTTGACTTATATTTCGGCCAAGGTACTCGATTTCCGTAGCTAGAAACGAGCACTTACGCATGTTGATGGAGAAGCCAGCTTTGGTCAAAACTGATAGAACAGCATGCAGGAGCTCGAACCCTCGCTCTAAAGTCTTACTGAGGATAAGCACGTCATCTATGTAGACGAGAACTTCACCGACTTCAATAAATTCGCGTAAAGTTTTCGATATAATGCGCTGGTATACAACAGGTGCATTGGCCAGTCCGTAGGGCATCTTCAAATACTCGAAGTGTCCCTCTGGAGTGACAAAAGCTGTAAGAGGAACAGAGTCTTCCTGGACCGGGATCTGGTGAAAACCCGTCGCCATATCAAGACTCGTGAAATACTTACAGTGACCCAGCCGATCTATATGGTCATCGATTCTCGGAAGCGGAAATCGATCCTTAACAGTGATCTCGTTTAACTTCCGATAGTCTACACACATTCTGTCTGTCCCATCTTTCTTTTTAACAAGGAGGATGGGACTCGCGTAGTCGGACTCCGACTCCCTTATGATACCCTTGTGTAGCAGGTCCTTAACAATGTCACGTACCCGGAGAGTTTCAGCATGCGAGAGGCGATATGGGCGGTAGTGGACAGGCACGTTACTGTTTAATCTTATTGAAATACTGCCCGTAACCACGGTGGACATAGCAGTGCCTGTAATTAAATGTTCAGAAAACTCGTTTATTATTGCCACCAGTCTCTTTAGATACTCGCCTGACAATGGTGTATTAATTGGAACTTCCGAGTTGATGGTCATCACATGATCCGGGGCCTCATTCGTAAGTAACTGGCAATCCCGCGTGCGAATGTATCGAATGCCCTCCCTGTTCAGTACATCTGTGCCTACTATCACCGCGGTATTCATAAATTCTGAATCAACAATAAATAAATCGACTTCCAACGTCACTCCGTCAAACTCGATCGGGACAGTTATGTAGCACGAACTCTCAACCTCTCGACCGCCTAGGCCTTTTAAAACACGAAATGCTGGCTTTCGTTCACAATCAAAATGTTTCAGTACTGAAGTCGATATAAGAGATATGGTCGAACCGCTGTCAATCAAAACGTCAACTGGTACACCTCTAATTACGGCCGCGACCACGTCTCTGTTGCTGGCTACGACATTTTCGTGGCAAAAGTTGACATTGCTAGTGTTCCGCGATTCAGACTTAAGCCTTGCAAAACACGACTCTATCTTGTGACCTGGTTTCTTGCAAAATGAACATGGCTCGGGCTTCGACGGTACAAAAGCTGGTTTTGGTTTAGGATCGCTGGTAGTCGGTATGCTGTCTCCTGACTCCACTCTGTTGTTTTTACAATAAAGCTGTCTATGACCGGTAAGTCCACATTTAAAACATCTCCCCTCATGATATTTTCGCTTCCTAGATAGATTAGAATCATGATCATACTTTCGTTTCGAATTGTTAGACAAAATCGGTCGTACAATATTATTAACTTTAGGCGGTTTAACTTTTACAAACGTCGAAAAATATTCAACCAGATCACTAGGCATTAAGTTTGCATTCATTGCGGAAGAACGAATCTGTGGGTCTGTGATACCGCGGACCACTATCGCAGAAATAAGCTCATCGCTGAGACCGCGTACTATGCGTAAACGAAGGAGTGAACGGCGAGCGTAGTCCGCATACGTAGGATAGTTGTCGGAATTTGTGTTCATGACATCAAATAAGATATTGGCGATATCAGGCGTTCTTGGACACAAAGGTTTGAATTCTTTCTTGAAATTACTCCAAGTGCGCTCGCTCGTCACCCATTCGCCAAGCCAAGTTTTCGCGTCACCCTTCAAACAGTTGCCTATTCGCGACAAACACTCATAATCGTTCCAGTTGTTTAAAGTTTTCGCACGATCTACCTCGCTACACCAGTCATCAATATTGTGCAAACTGGGATCGAAATTTGAAACATAATAATGTTGGTTTGATCTCACCAGATTTCCAATGGAGTAGATGGCGTCCACTATTCGGTCTGTAGTATGCGTGGGCTGCGCTGGCGTCGACGTAACATCGCTGATCTCCGGCTCAGCTACATCCGCCTCGTGGCATTCGGACACCTTACTAGGTGCTCGATGCGACGCAGTGGCGGCCGGCGATGGTCGTGTAAATGGCATATCGTTCGCCGTTACGGCAGCGGGAACAGGTCGTGTTGATGACTGCGGGACTCCCTGTGCCAGCACAGGAAGCGCACTTGCCACACGTCTCGTGGGTGACGCCGACAAAGGCGTATGTGGCGACGCCTGACGCAGGCGGCGTGGTGACAACGGCAGCGCCCGGTGTGGGCTACGAGACGCGCGGTGTGGGCTGCGAGGCGCGCGCCGTTCCGGCGAACGCGTAGGTAGAGCCGCGGACCGCTCCTCGAGCACTGAAATCCGAGACAAGATCGCCTCCATTGTGCTCCGCAATGCACCATCCGGAGTACGATCTCGTCGTCTTCTATTAGTTCGGTATTCATGACTGCCATGGCGGCTTCGACGACGTTCACGGTCTGACATTATTTTTCTAGGTTATCAGAAAAGGACACTTGAATTTAACGAGATAGGACACAAAGGATCGAATCCCACTTATGATCTTATCAGGGAAAGCCGATTTTTATTAAAAAAAAACAACTACAATAACAAAAACAAAGTATTTGTATTCTCAAAATTATAACCAAATCTTTACAAACTAATTAATTGCAACAATCACGCCAATTAACACAATTTGTATCATAAGACAAAAATGAATAGGCAAAATACTTAATTACGAAATTAATTCAACCAAAGAAATATTTAACAATCGTAAAAAAATAATGTCATAGTGACGTTATCTCAGCAGCGGTTAGTGGCAGAGTGAGTGTCTGCCCTGAGAGTCCGGGGTTTTTATACCCTTCCTTGGAGGGGGTATGTTCTTCTCCTCTACACTAGCTTATTTAAATAATTATGTTTAAAACTAATGATTTCACTAAAGATATCACTTACCGGCTATATTGTTCCTCTGAAGGGTTGCAGACACCTACAACACAAGTTTACATTACAAGTCTGTGCATCATAATTTCTAATGTATTATACGCCGCAATTAATATATTTGTACTAGTAATAGATATAAAATGTAATGTACCTACATATGTATTGGGAAATAAAGTTATATTATATAATTACGCGTCAAACCCAAGTTGTTCATACGTAGATGTATAAATACGTTTTCGAATAAACTTGAACTTTTAACATGTGAGCATATTTTTAAAAAGATTTTAATATTTAGCTCCTAGATCTAATAGACGAATAGGTAGTAGATGAATAGGTGTTGCGAAGTAATAGTAAATATGCGTGTGATGCAAATATGAGTTAGATAATGTAAAATTATATTTTTTAGACGGTGGCTATCGCTAAAACGAGGACAAATATAGGAAATGATTTTTAAAACGTCTTAAAGGGATGTGACGTCAGCGTTCACGGTTTAAGGTGCCTTTCCATCAGCGATGCGTTATGCTTATACTCCGTCTGAATTCGATCTGGAATTCGTTATGATTGCATGGCACACAAGTGTCAGCGTTCCACCAATGTGATTAAGTTACATGTAAGACTGACGGCGTTACCTAAAAATGTCCTTAGAAAATTATTCTGACAAGCTAAATTGAACTGTGACCATAGAAAATAAGTTTGGTTTTGGCGGAGAGTGCCAATTTCGTATGCTCGATGACTCAACTATAGTTGCTAAAGATGCGTTTACCGTCCACAAATAATGTTCATTGCCGTGAGGTCCTGAGTCGGTAAAGTAAGGAACAATAAAAAATGCATACCCTATTCTACGGATAACTCCTTTTATATTAGATTTTGATCTCGATTCTGTAATTATAATGAATGTCAAGAAACTTCTCGGCTATAAAATAAAAGCGAACAGCCAGAGATAATCGCAGTCTGAACGACTCGAGAGTCGAGACACTGAACGAACATCTAAAGATATTAAAAGTTAATGAAACATGATGCTACTTGCCGCGGGCCTTGAAAACGTTACGTGAACAATTTACCAAAGTTAATATCTTTACATACGAGTAAGAATAAATCTGTGAGTGATCGCTGATAACATTTTACAAAAAAATAACCAACTCTAAAATCGAAAAGTAGAAATAACTGAAAAATTATCCGTCAGATGTCGCTCAATTTTATATGGGACCAGACGTGAAAGTAAAAGTTAGTGCACCTTTCGAATTGAAAAGAATTATCAAAATTAAAATCAATCGGCTCATAAATAAAATGTGGTTTAAAAATAACGATTTTCTACCATGCCTAGTAAAGATCTGGTTTCCCGAAGCGAAACGATGCAAGTTTACTAGTTTGAAAATATACCTACTCCGAAGTTTTTTATAAAATATCTGAAAACTTTATTAATGCAAGGAGCTCCATCCATCCTTCAGTTAGCGTCAAACTGACGTGCACATAATAAATGCACCCTGGTGAAATACTCGTACAAAGGAGACGATGACGCTACACTTGAGTCACCGTGAGGCCCGTGAGTGCGGAATTGCCACTCCCGCTAAAAACAAAATTACCTGTCCGCAGAGTTCAATTCAGCTTGTAAGCGAACTACACTTACGGCATTTTAAATGGCATTTGTGTACGATGAAATTAAATTGGCTTATTGTACATAATATGTGGCTATGACAAAAGTATGTAGATCACAAGTTCAAAACCACAAGGTAATTTTCTTCAGTATCAAATACTGTTTTTAAGCTGCTACGTACTTAATGGTAATTTTGGAATCAATGTTAAGCTAGTGTTGGTTTCAAAATTATACAATGTTGTATGAATATTCAATGCATTATTCAATTTTCTAAATAACTGGAAAAACACGTAATGATAAACGAGACAAAAATAATACAGCCAACTAGGTAACCGCGATTCATTATTACCGCCGAGTCGGAAGCTCGTAACTAACAGTGGTCGCTCGAACTTCCGCCGACAAAACCGATAATTTCCAGTTAATTTATTACCATCGGACTTCCCGCGGCCGAATGCTAGCCGGAACTAACTTCGGATGGGATGTAACGCCATTTTGTCCGTCAGATTCATAAAAAAGCGCGTATTAGTGCACACACAGATATTAGGATTTTTTATGACATACCTGTTTTTCTTATCAATTTAAACTTTTTTCATTAATTATTTATAAAATATTTCATCAATTAATAAAAGAATAGGGCTCAATTCGACTGTAGGTATGTTTTTACGTACCTACCTACGTTACCTCGTAACTTTTAACTAGGAGAAGCTATTTTGATAATTCTATTTACATTCGAAAGCCGGTTTTGAGATCTAACGATTAGTTTTTGAGATATCTAATAATACATATTCAGTCGACTTTTCAATACACAACTACTTGCTTAAGAAAACATATTAGGTACGCAATTTCCGATTCAAGAAAACTGTTACGATTTTTTTGTTTCAATCCCTAGAGCTTTCACGGGTAGTTTTGTTGAAAAAAAGTTTTATTTAAAAAAGGAATTTTAGTAACTTCAGCCGCTTGTTTCCACCGCCATCGCCACTCAGCGGATATTGATTACGAGTAACCGCTGGAAAACTTCCACGAACAACTTCCAATTATTGCTTCACTGCGTTCGTACAACTTCATTTTTTCTGAAAACGTACAAAAAATATCCGTTCCCCGATCAAAAAGCAATAACGGTAACCCTTTAAGTTTTATATATTTCTTTGTATCCATACACAAGTATTTGTAGAGCTGGACAAAGACATTAGCTACTGGTTATCGAAGAAAAATGTCTCATTTTCACGAGAAAACGTTTATATGTAGCAATAGACGCTTTACAGTCGGCGTTACACGCGCAATAATATTAAGCACTTGTAAACGTGCGGAATAGATTTCTGAACCGAAGCAAGGGAGGGTTAACCAGTGTTCAAGGATCTACCTATAAGATCGAAAATAAATTTAGTTTTGTTCACATACGGGTATCGAGTAAATGTGTAAGCAAGGATAAAATAGAAGAACGTTATAAATAGTTTTAAAAGAAATCAGTGCTTACATAAATTCGTTTAAGTATGACGAAGGGACGGACATTCGAAGGACGACGGACGGCTTTGGAAATCTTTCGGTCCGCTAAACTTTCTCAATTAGACTTAGAGTCTGGCATGGGAACGGTGCCACAGTAAAAAATAATACGATGAACTTTACATTTTACTTTTCTATACAGCCTTGAATTTTTCACAAATTTTAAATACGAAATAATTTTTAGGTTTCTTTATCCAAGGGATTTTTTGTATCCTTGCTGGAGCTTGGACCCGTTAATACGTATTTTTTTCATTCCTCTCTTTTTTAACGCCTATTTTAGATGGCTTTTTATGGAATTAAGGAAGTAAACGTCAACTAGCACCACCTCGTGTTCGTGTTACTCATATTCATAGGCAACAATGATCGCCTACTATCTAGCTACTTAACCGCTCGTTTGCCTGATTATTTACATAAAAAATACTATACACATCAAGAGGAAAACACTGATTTTTTCCTGGTTATCACATAAAATATCTCAACCATTTCTAATGATAACTACACATAAAAGACGTCGATCTCTAGCTCAAAGTGGTTTTACAACACAAACACATATTCAAAGTCCCAGAAACATCAAAGCAAAGCAAACAAAATACAGTTCCGAAATGTTTGCTCGTGAGCCTTAGTTAGTAGGTAAATGTCATGGGAAATGCACTTACTCTTCGTCATGAGCGAGCTTCGGAACCAACTGGGTTATGTAAACGTACTACACGTACGTTCCTTACATTTAGACAGGTTGAGAGTAATGTGTTAAATATTCAGACTAATCATTAGATTGAAACATCACTCGAAAAACTTAATCTAAAATCCTCATCCACCCATAAAAATAAAACCGCTGGTTCTGTCACCTAGAACTTAGTTTGACACGCTACCGCGTGTATGATAAACCAATCCTTTTTCACATCTGATAAAGGAACTATAATGTTTAATATACGTATGAGCCAATTCATCATCATCATCATCTCAACCCATCATGGCCCACTACTGAGCACGGGTCTCTTCTCATAGTGAGAAGGTTAAGGCCGTAATCCACCACGCTGGCCAAGTGCGGAGCCAATTACAGCGCCTTAAATAAGAATAACATAAGCTACAAAACTTTCATCAAAGTATTTTAAATAAAAATTTCAAATCGAAAGTTAAAAAAAAATGATGCGTGCGTACAAGAGCGATTTGCGCAAGATATTTATTTACGATTCGCTTTATCTCATACAATTTGAAATATCATCAAGTCAATGGAGCGTGAAGGGAAGATACAGACCTAATCCGATAATAGTCTCGACTGGAAGATTATATTTACTTTGATATATTATTATTCACTTTGAAGTACGACGTCAATCGAAAGCCAATAAACTGATTTGTCTTAATGGACTCGACATTCGAGGCACGTACTCACCTTCTGTTAAATATTAAAGATTTCTGTTACTTTTTACGGCTATTATTTTTAACCGACCTTAAAAATGGAGGAGGTTCTCAATTAGACTGTATTTTTTATGTGCGTTACCAAATAAAAGAACTTTATACTGGGTGAACAGATTTTGATCATGTTTTTTATTCGAAACCTAGTGCATGAGTGGTATACCTACGGGTAATTTTTGTGTTATTCCTACTTATAGTTTTTGAAGTCGGTTATTTTTGTATAATATTAGTTATTCCGTAAAGTATGGCCGGCTGCTGCCACCCTTGATACAGCCAAAATTTCTTTGCCTTTTCTTATCTTTCTTGGTCTAAAATGCATTAAGCCCTTAGGTGAGATCATGTGGCTCGCTTGCTAGTTTGTCAGCTATTAACTTAGATTTTGTTTTCAATCAGTAACAGAGCACACAAATATTGTAAAGTTGTCACCACCTCTAATTAATATCAGACCAAACAAATATGCCGTAATCCTAACAGACTTCAAATAATATTTTCCCTCATAAACGTCATTTATTTAATAACTAGAGAACCGCCCGCGCTTCGCTTCGGGACCCGTAGGTAACAACCGCGTAGGTCCCGCTCCCGTAGGAATTTCGGCTAAAAAGTAGCCTATAACATTTGCCTACGACTTAAGTAAATTATATGTAGTATTTGATAGCGTGATTCAGAACTTGCAAATGAATTTTACTAACGCCATCTATTAACAACTCCGGAACTAAATATCTAGCAACTAACAAAACATCGATCATCCCATGGGAATAGGATGTTTTTCCGCGGTAAAAAGTAGCCTACGTCACTCTCCACCCTCCTAACTATCCGCACACACATAAACCATACCATATAATAGCCATGCTGCGACGTGAAAGAGTCACAAACAAACAAACAAACACACTTTCACATTTATAATATTAGTAAGGAAGTAAGGATATTAGTAAGGATAATATTTGAAACTAGTATCCCACATCATAATCATAACAAGCAGGAATAAGACTTATTCCTCAGTAAATATTTCAAACATTTTCTCTCCATCGTTAAGCCCGAGGAAGCTTACATGGCGTTTAAAATTATCTATTCTACGCTCAAAGTACTGGTCCTGAATAAAATGCCTCGCATTATCTCATTCCAGGCTTTACGAGCGAGATATGTGTCGATAATCCTCGGCGGTCTTTAAAAGGACTTAATCCTTAAGACAAAGGGGACAAGGTTCACAATCGTTCTTCATGTCTTCGTCGGAACAAGGAACAGTGTCGTTAAATTTAGTAACGGCGCACGAGTGTTTGGTGTAAGCCGGTACAAGATGTCTCTTGTCTTGTTTACGTTGTTACGTACTGTAATAAGGAATTAGAAAAGATTTGAAGTAAATAATCTATATCGGTTATAAAATTCGGTCAAAACCGTGCCTATGTAGTATGTATAAGACATAATAAAATGAAAGGAGAGTATAAATATAATAACAGCAGAAATTCATGATGAAACATATTAAAAAACTGGATGATCGTGGCTGATGTAAAACTGAATAAACGAAAGAAATATAATTTTCTAGTAATTTAATATGCAAAAAATAATGAAAGAAGAAAGAATAGAATATATCAACAACTACACATTTTGCACCCTATTAAAAAGAGAAAGTATTACCAAATGAGTGTGATACATCACACTGGCTGATGTTAAGATTTTCCGTTTTTTAGCTTCATCCTATACTGTTTTTAAAACTGTCTCCTAACACTTATTTAAAACAATTTTTTAAATAAAATTATCCCTTAACTATTGCAAATTACTAAAACAGATACTTCTAACATATCTAAATTAATTAAAACTTACTAGTGTGCACGCTACGGTTCTACGGTATGCTACGTCGTAGCACCGTAGTATACGTAGCAAACGTCTACGGAGTCTACGGACGTTAGGTGTAACGTTACAACATTATTTGATAAGCGATTATAAGCACGTCGCCTTAACCTATGATGGTAAGCAGTCTCCACCAACCATAAGAATACTTCTTAACGCGTTTTTTTAAATCTATTTAATAATTAAAACGTAAATATAGTCCACTACCTAGAAATATACAATTGAAATATTTAAAGAGTAAATACCCACGTCATATCTAAAATCTCCGTGAAACAAAACAACACAAATTCTATGAAGTTTAAAAATTTATTCAGTTGCTTCTCGGAATATTTAAAACGGTGTGTTGTTTGTTGCAAAATAATACGGACCCACGTCATATTGTTGTGAGAGCTTTTACAAAAGTTCCATAAATTAATAGACGAACTTTTAACTCGAATAGTGATGCTACAGGTAGCTAGCTCGACGCGACGGGTTCGATTCCTGATCGAAGCTAGTGATAATTTAAATATTTTTTTCTCGGTGTTAATAACTTTTCGTGATGTGTTAAATAAACGTGTTTTTTATGTATTTATTATTTATTGGCCCTTTAAATATAACACAAGGCGGTATAGAAGGCAGAATTAGTAATTTATGTTCATGACAATTCAACTAGTACAACAACTTCACCTATTACCCAGTAACTACGTAAAACAGATACCTCTAACTTCAGTACAAAAGGCGGACTTATTATAATACAGTTCCTGTTCATGAGACTCTAACTAAGTATATGAAGACGTTTAATATCAAAGAAGGTACTACTTCAGCTGTTGCTCAATAACTAAATGATTTGAGTTTAATCCACATATTATATCAATCACAGGTTTAAACAACATTTGTTTCACAAATAAAGATTACTATTCACACTGATGGTTTTAAAACATGCATATGAATCAATAAAATTAAAACAATTTCAACTTATTTCAAATAAAATAAAACGATAATCGTATTCAATATTGAGCAATTACTAAATAGAGCATGCAAATATACAAGTGGACTTGTCATAATGGCTGACTGTATAACTAAGTATCATTTCCATACAGCTCAATGATTCAGGGCGTATTAAAAAATATATTGTCGTCAGTTTTCAACTACTGAAAGATGCAATAATAGTATAATGTAGTTTTTTCATGGCATGTCCAGTGTTTTATCGAAATAAATATTTTCATCTTTGGGTGTGGAATTTACCAATTGATTAAAGCATTAAAACACATTAGCTTTTTTGTGCATTAAAGAGTAACACTGTGTAGGACGCAATCTTACCAAAGACAAAGCTACATTGAAATCCTCTAGAGTAGAGGATTACAAATGAACTTGAAAAAATGAGAGATCCGCTGCATATCCTCTGGCTGCAGTCAAATAGGAATGTAACGATGTGTGGACGACGAGACGATAGACGAATAAGTCGCGCGTGAGTCCCGTGCGCGCGTGAGTACAACTGTCATCTATATCACTACATAGTATAAAACAAAGTCGCTATTTTTGTCCGTCTGTTTATTTGTTTGTCTGTTTGTCTGTATGATTATATCTTTAAAATTACGCAACGGATTTTGATGCGGTTTTTTGTAATAGGTAGAGTGATTCAAGAGGAAGGTTTTTATGTATAATACATGCATATATTCCCACGAGAACGGGATCCACGCGGGTGAAACCGCGGGCGGGCCGCTAGTAATTAATATATTACATTTGGATGTATAATATCTTTAACATCTCTATAGTGTATATTTAATGCAAAAATTACTGCCCCAGAGTTGACCGCCAAAACGCGTTTAGTATTAAATCCGTCTTTTGTGTCGCTACTTATCAAAGGTTCAACAAACAATATAGGAATAAATTACACTACGCACTTGTATTATATTCAGTCTCTAATTACTCAAGAATCCCAAACTAAGACGTAGGTAATCATACTATTGTTATCTACAAAAGCCTAGCCTACGCAGTGAGCAATGCATACAATACTTTAGCAATTTCCCAAGTTTTATTTGAAGAAACTTGGATATTGACGAGGCCGTAATCCACCTTATACATTGTAAACAAGTTGCTTGTAATAAATTCATTAAGTACCAAGTTTCACTCAAACAAAGCTCGGCCGCTCCCAAATTTGTGGCGCCATTAAATAAATAACTTTACGATGGAACAGGGACAAATATTGATTACCGAATTGAACGATGTCGGTTGAATTTAATTGTTGATTCAATTATCTGCGAGACTCTCGTGTTGTAGCACACTAAATTCTTTCACTGTTTCTTTCTTTCACACTGCATAAAAGGCCGCTTTTTCCTGTCTTTTGTAAGTACTTCATGATATTACTATTTTGAGAGGACAGAAAATATTCTATTATCTATTTTATGCCTTAATAAAGTAAACAAACAAAAGACCTTAAAAGATGATGATTAGACTAGTATTAAAAAAATGTAACTTGCGTGTATAAATAGGCATAAAAGTAAATAAAAAACCTAAATTTTCCAACGTACGTTAAGAAAAATGATAAAGGTGGTATTGTACGTTATTTTGCGATACATTCCCGTGTCAGCTGCACTCTCAACTTGGCCACGTTCATACACATATTTGTCAGTACCTATTTCCTGCAAACTCAAGGCACTCAATCTCACTGAAACCGGTCAACGAACACCTCATTCACATCGCTTAAATATAAACGACCGTATCCGAAAAATCGCAAACGACACTATAAGTTGTTTAAAAATGCAATACATGTTGCCAGTTTAAATTACAAGATATTTCACACTGAAGTATAAATAGAACATAAAAAAGAATTCGCGATATAAAGTTAGAGCGAGAGAGCTGAGCGAGAGAGATGTGGGTCAGCAGATAAACCCGAGTGTTTCCCCTTAATCGGTTCAGGGAATATTTTACGTAGACGAGATAGATATAGATCGCGGAGGACCGCCCGGGGGCGAACTTATCGATACGAAACATGTAATTCATAACATATATTATTCATAGAAAGGACAGTAGCGATACGGCCAAGCTGTTTGAACGAGGGCGAATTGGAAGCATTCTGGTACCCCTAGGGTGGGCACCCTGTATAATTATTATCTTATTTGAATTGAATAATGTGATTTTACTTATATACCACAAATATAATTATACAAATCATATTCATTGATACCTATTTATGGACAAGTGACCTTTTGAAGATAGATTTGTTTAAAGAAAGTTCTTTCACGTGTACAAAATAACCGGTCCGATTTGGATGGAATTCGGAAATAGACTATTGAAGATCCAGGATCTTATATACATAGACTACATATTTTTTCAATTCTACGGTTTAAATAAGGAATGAAGGTTTGTATGAAAAATATAAACCGCTTGACCGATTTCGATGAATTTTGTCAGAATGATAGTCGATAGTATTCCATCAAAACATAGACTATCTATTTAAAAAAACAAACAATTCCTAAGGGTCTGAAAAAGATGAAATGTATAAATTTCCCGAAGTGAAGTGAAGGCGTTCATTAGTATGAATATAAAGTAATTGAAAACTAAATCCCTAAACCGAATGCTACGAGTGCCTACGTTGCTACGAATGTTCGTAGCAGACAATGCCGAAGATTATACCGACCTTTTTAATAATTGTAATACCTTTGGTCAGAAAAAGAAGCATGGACCTTAGACCTATCCAAACTTAGTTAAAAAAAGTCAATTGCTGCTATCTATCTATCAGTGTAATCAAGATATTTATGAACTTAATTAGTTTACACACAAACACACACCTAGATAAAATTCAACCGTAATCAATAAAATCAAAAAGAGCTTTTGAACATGTCTATAAAATTGATAACATGATTGGCAATATTCTCTGGAACATCGACATAATATAACGCCGAATCGTACTAACAGTTTCAGAACCGACTTGAGTTTTATTGCCTCACTGTAGCTTTAAAAGTAGTGTTTGTATTTCTGTAAAGATATACGAAGACAAGACCAACCGGAACCAAACGCAAACTTTACGAATAATATTTCTACATATGTACATTATGGAGACTAAGAACTAGAAAGAACAGTCCTTCAAACTGTGAAAGAATTGCAATGCAAATGCTACAACGGCCTTTGTGTCGGCGAATGCTACAGACATAGTTAAATTTTTTGCTACGAGCAGGTAACTTATGTGTATAACTTTGACAAAACGTACGCACATGTGACAAGCTTTATAACATGAAACTAGCTAATGCCCGCGGCTTGGCCCGCGTAGAGGTACGTTTAACTAATTCTCAAACAAACTTTCATTCCCTAGTTTACCCTTTTAGAGGGTAATGATTAGAGCTGGAATTTAAGAAAATCCGTTCCAATCGGACGTCTACTAACTATAAAGTACCTCCCTGCCAAACTTCATGTTTATATGTATGTACGTTTACGATATTTCGTCATGGGTGAATGGACCTTTCGCTTTTATAAATATAAACAAGCAAGCAGCACCACCCTTCGTTGCCGCTTCCTAGGGTTATGAGTGTTTTGGCGATTATTTATTTCTTATTTAAATTGCAGTTGCCGTTACATACAAAACTACAAGTTATATTGTAATCTAAATATTATTTCAATTTAACATATCTTACGAACAAAAATTTCGAACGAATGGTCGCTAAACGAATTAATCTACAAAATTATAAGTTTAAAACAAATTACCGTCGGCCGGCGGAGTGCTTACGAACGAACACGGATAATAAATTAATTATTGTTGTCACTGTTCGCTCGTCGGCAAACAATGCACTTACACGATTCTGTACTTTAGTTAATATGTATATTAACATAAAGCCCGGTTTGGTGTGTACATCAGGGTGTCGAAACGTACGTTGGGGAGATGTTAATATCAATTACATAGTATCTCAATGTGTTAATATAGGGAAAATAATTTAAATGTAGTGGACACAGTAATAACACTACACACTTTTAACACCACACAAGGATTCTGAGTCGAAAGCGCCATGGACATCACGATAACTAACTTTTTACAAAAGCATCTAGGTACTTCAACATCGATAAGTAGTGATAATTCAAAAACCACTCATCAAAGGGCGCTCAAATAATATGGGAACACATGACGTGCTAGAGCTTTCGAATAAAACAAAGAATTATTAAAATCGGTTTACCCAGTAAAAAGTTATGAGTTACACATGAATATAGTCGAATTGAGAACTTCCTTTATTTATAGTCTGTTAAATACAAGATCACCCATATCCAGACCGAAAATGGTATTCCACTGGAATCGAACCCAGAGCCCTCCAAACCGAAGCCCGACATGGTAACCATTGCGCCATACGGGTTGTTAAAGAGAAAGAAAAAACAAGGCAAAGTTTGGCAAGATCTCACTACGGCTTTTATCCCCTTGAGAGAAAACACTCGAGTCTAGAAATAGGACAGTAACGAGTATGTTGATGATACCGACACACATTCAAAACCTCTTAAGATCTAAACACTTTGTTATAAAACAGAATATTAAAAGAATAAAATACAAAATTAATATTTTATATTATAATATAGACATTAAAATATAAAAGATCGATTACGAAACTCAGCATTATCATAAAACACTCAACGTAGATAACAATAATAGCCGGGCCGTAGGATTTTTATATGAAACTACAAAGCACATGTAGTGAAGCGAACCTCGCTGTAATCCTATCAGAGCGAAAGGGAGATAAAGGCAGTAATACTTTGAAGTAATCAATCCTACAATATACCAGTTACTGAACTAGAAGAGCCAAATATATTTTACCGGAAAATAAGGGTATATCCAAATCGCTGACAAACTTAATGTTTTGCCTTATACACAATGGGTATCACATACTTCATCTTCTTTTGATATCAATCAACCGTTACATTTGAAGGGAAAGTCACAAATGTTAAGGATAGGAAGTTACCAGATACCTTTTATCATTTCAAAGGCATTAAATGAATAAGAACCCGAAATCGCGCTATCACCACAATAAATAAATTATTAAGGATTAGAATAAAAGCCTAACCAGACACCAATATATGTATATATATGCAAATGTTGTTAGTATTGAAATGAACAACGTATGAATATAAATTGAAATGAGTGAAAGGTTATATTCAGGAAATACTGGCCAAACCAAACATGGGAAGTTTATACGTACGCCTCCAACATGGCTTATCAACTAACGACCTCTAAGGATCGACATAAACCGCTGGTCTACGAGCGCTTCATCAACTCAATGTTCTAATCCAATTACGTATCTATGAAGAGAAGTGTCGAATCTACATCCTATAATCTCTTCTGCATCATTAAACAGAGCTAAAACTGAAAAACTAGGCTGAACTTTGAACACAATTTTTTGCTCTTCACGATAATTGCCTTTGTGACCCTTCATCGCCGAAGGGCTGGCGAATGAGACCCTCTTAATAACACGCTTTAATGGATAAAGAGTCATACTGTTTATAACATTCATAATATACATAGAAACATAATCACATATTAATATTCTGCGCTCGACAATCTACTTACTGAGCTTCTACAGGCCTAATATCGTTCTTTGCATTTATTTAATAAAGCAGGTATACACATTACACATATTAATATGATATATAAAGTACATAGTGATATTAAAAACGCGAGTATTTTGATGTAATATACCTAGCAATGAAGTCAGAGGGAGCATTACCTTAACGTTTGTAATAAAATGTTTTTCTAAATGATATTTATTTCTCCGAAGCGAATGTCTCTGTAATACTCGTAATGAGGGTATCTGCGAGCGTCACTTTATTAAAGACCTGAGCATTGTTTCTCATGCGAATTGTGTAGTGGAAATAATGAACACGAGTAATGGAAGATGTCATCTGGTAATGTCAGTATGCCAGGAGTCAGTTTGTACATTGTGAATTAAATGTTCTATATTACAGTCAAGCTAGATCTTAATTCTTTAGAAAGAGATACTGAAGTTTAATCTCCCGTTTTAAGGTCCCTTTATCATAATGCCGGCTTATCAGTGTGAAAGCGTTTGTTTAACTAACGTCAGTCTTAGAATGTGAATGTACACTGAATACCTGTAATAACATGAGTATAATTTTTAAATAATTGATGATGAATTTATCTAATTGCAATTTTATTAACTTACCTAAACTGCTAAAAAAGTATAAAAATCTTACACACTCATTAATGTTGAAAATATTGCAATGAAACAATAATATAATTTTATGTACTGAGCTTATCTATGTAATATTTAAAGTAGCAAATAGGTACATAACAATAAAATGAATATACCATTTGCTTCGGTGAAGGAAAATATTGTGAGGAAACCTGCATAATATCTGAAAATTCTTCGTAATAATGTCAAAGGTCTGTGAAGTTTACCATTCGAACTTGGTCTGCGTGGTATAATAAGGACCTGTCACTCAGTGAAATGTAATGATGAAAGACTTTTAACGTATAGTACACTTGAGTCGTTGAGAATATGGACTTGTGACTCCTCACTAAAAATAAATTTATTACCCGAGCTCATAGATCAATTTAACTCGTAAGCAAAATCTACTTAAGACCATTTGAATCCTCGTCGTCAATCTACTACGAACCTTAATCACAGAGGTGGAAAACTGGCATTCGTGTGGAATACAATTACACCGGAGTAAAGACTTAAACTTGAATTTAAACTTAAATTCCACAACAAAACAGGCGCGCTCAACAAATAGAATTGTATTCCAAAAGGAATCAACGTAAACGATCACCGATTACAAGGCGGCAGACAAATGTCGCGCATCACTCTTGTTACAACCTTCCCGGAGAACAGTTCTTCTTCATCCCTAATGGGAAACGTGACTGCTAAGCCTCAAATTCGATTGACAAACGATCTTGTCATTGTAAGATAAGCTTCAGACTTTCGTAGAATGTCAATTAGCATCAACGAGTGAAATATATATCACCTATAGTCCTATACATACAAACATATAATGACATAATATGTAACTGGTCGAGGTCGATGGTATGAGAAAAACTATCACGGTGGGTCTTTATTAACGCAATTGAACCCTAAACAATATTTAAAGAATTTAAGTGTCTCAGTGAGGTGGTTCGCGCTGTTTTCAAAAATGACGTCATTTCAGAAATTTTGGTACGGTTAGTCATTTATATGTGTATTGCGGTACGCTTTACATAAATATGAAGTACCTATTTGTTATTTTATTTCAATAAGTTTACACACAAATTACCGAAACTATTTTCTGAAAGTGGCTACTTTGGGACTGGTTCTCCGTAGCGCAGCGTGGGCGGGTTTATTAGCCTAGACTTAGAATCGAACCCCCATTGAGTAGTGTGGTCGAGTACATACTGTTGTATGGATTTGTATAGTGATCTTCGCCCGTAGAATGCTTGGTGATATGATAAGACTAAAAGTGAATCCGTTTGAGAGCTACGATGCCATGCGAAAGACACGCAGAAAGACAGGTCAACTTATAACACCCCTCTTTTTGCATCGGGGGTTAAAAAGGCACATATCAACAATACATGAAACCCCGCCCGATAGAGGGCAAGAAGAAGAGTCAGGGCAAACATCAACTAAGCAACGAAGCCATCGATTGATTATATTCCCTATATAATGCTAATCAATTAGCTCATCGAAATTTGATATCCTCAGGCGCGATACACGATACCGCGGAGTTTTAGGTTTGTTGTACCAAAAAAATATTGTTCAAACGTGGAACTTCTTGAATATCCTGCCAATGAAAACCTCACAATTCCCTTTGTTTTATTATCTTTTCTACAGACGTTTGAATTAAAACCAAATTGGCTCGATTCACGTGTCCTCGAGTTCATTAATTACTAATTAACTTATAATTCTAAATTAACTCAAAATTATTCTCCCTCTCAATATAATATAAATAATATGCTTAACTAACGTTTTATAAATGATTTATCTCTACGGTACCTAATATATTTTTATAATACATAAAAGATGCGACCGCTCCCTTCCTGTGACGGAATACGGAATGTACGAGGAAATTATATTTCACAAGAGACCATACATAGTAAATGAGGTAGGAGTACCTAATCCGAGATTATGTTACTGATACACGTTACATATTATACATCCATCCGGGCATTAAATATTAACCCGTTGTCTTTACGCTTTGATCAAATCGTGTTACATTGGATGAAAAAATATATTTCGAATTTGGAATTTGATACCGTTTCAAATTACATCTAAATACGTGTGATAAATGTTGCTAAACTAAGTTCGGTGCTGTCAAAACTTTACTCCAATGGGAAACAGAACGTCGAAATGGAAAAGACGAAACTTGCAAACGAGCATCTTATCAACGTCCCCTGAATGACAGGATGACTGATTGATTCACGCGGAGCTTTCCCACTAACGTGTTACATGTCAACCGACGGCAGGTGGGGGCGACGCGGGATCGCCCTGTGCTATGTACTCGGCGTGTGTGACACGGTCATCATACACCAATGTCAACTAGAACAGAACATATGTACACTGATCACTCGGCAGTCATGTCGTCCTGGTAACCGGGCACTCGCGGCGGCGCGGGGACACGCGGGCGCGTGCAGTCGCCAGGGCGGGCGGCCGATCACTGAAGGCGGCCCGGCCTCCCCCGCGCGTCCCACCCCTGGCTCATCCGCCGCAATACAATCTCTCAATTATTTTATTGAGAAGCTAATGAGACGAGAGACTTCGAGCGATTCTCATATTCCCATGGTAACGGCCGAAAATTAATCTAAAACCAATAAAACACCCATGAGTTACAAGTAGTTCCAATCAAAGGTACTCGTACAATAATTAAGGATGCCCCTCAATCGGTTTTCATTAACCGCCCAACAAACTCGCATGTAACTTATTATCTGTTATCTTCCAACGCATTATGTAAATGTCAGTATTAGAAGCTCTCATACATATAAAGCGACTTTCTTGTACATCAAAATGTCATTAGAGGCAAACGTGATGAAAAAGTTAACAATTTAATATCTCGCCGAGTTGGATAATAATATTTTGCAACGATTTAAATTAAAAAAAACCTTAGCAAGCATGCTCATCCAGTAACAAATTGGCATAACAAAGGCTTCACAGTTAAGAAAGATAATATTATACTTGTGTACGCTTACGTACTCGTTAACATAAATTACTTGTAATATAAATAACATAACTCACGAAGCCCTATTTATACATTATCCATCATGAAATGAAGCGTACAGTGCTTGTGAGTCTTCCTTCATCCATTTACTGGGGGCTAATAAATAAATTTTAGGTACACCACGTCGCAAAGGGTATAAGTATAAAGGTTTGGAAAGGTCAAAGAGATACACGTAGGTAGAATGTATGACTCGCGGGGCATGACGGCCGTAGGCTTGAAAAATTGTCAACGTTATGTTCAAAGCGAATTTACGCGTAGTCCCGACTTTGTGGAACAATTCCGTGAAAACAGCGTCGGACGTGAAATTCAAACGGTGGAATAACTCGGCCAGTTTATACGGCCGCTTACCCCGTTATACTGCAAATCTGACTAGCTTCTCTCAGTAAGCCAGGATCGATAGGGTTGGCAGCTTTCTAGTTAAGTAAATAAGTTCATTGACGTTCATGGATAGGGAGGTAGACGAAAGAGCAAACAACGTCAACATCGCAGAAGTACGAATAATACATAAATGCATTCTTGTGGTCTCAGCGTTAGGACCGTGTGTTCCTACTGTAGCCACTTTGGATTGGTGCTGAAAAAATAACATTAATTTACAAAGCTTCGAATAACTGCGTAAGGAAGCCAGTCTCTTGGTGTTTTTCAAGGTACATTGCAAAGTACATTCTACAGGGTAATTGCGCTGCAATTATTCGACAAAATTGTGAAATACCTGTTTTCCAACATACAGCCCGATGCACCGCCGGTAACTATCCTTACGTAGTTAATATCCCGTCGCGCGAACGACGCTGTTTGCCTCTTCGCTCGGCATGGGTGCCGCGAAGGATTGGAATAACTTGCCTGCATCAGTGGTCCCTAAGTATGATTACTGCATACGATGAGTTTTCAAGAGAACGGTGAATAGACTTGTACTAAATTAGTGTTTTCAATATCAAGAACAGCAAATCAATTTATTCAAAATACGTCACCAAATTTCCTTACGAATGTTGGTGAAATGTACTGATTTCAAAAGAGACCTGTATAAGAAACCTGTTTAATATATACAGGAGTAATCGAGTACATGAAGACTGCCAACTCGACAAAACTTATACTGATAGGAGACTGAAACTTACGCGGATAGGATATCCGATCCCAGCCAGCCATGAACAATATCGATAACCCTTCACGTTGTGAAACAATACCATATACACAGCAAAAAGAACAATTAATTGTTGGGATTCTAAAAACACCCATTCTTCCTGGCTCGGAAAGTGGCCCACTACGTTGCACTTCTTTTTTTCGAGGCACTTGTTAGCCGGCAGTAAAATGGGCACAGTCGCCGGATTCACAACTGTAATCTCCAAGTGAAATTGGACGCCGCACAGTTTTACTTGCAATATTCTCTCAAATATTGCCACTGAAACAATTTCTACGGATGACGTAACTCGACTTTCCTGTGTCGAATTTAAGAGTATTCTAATATATTTTTAAAGCAACAGAATGGCAACTTGAATTTACATACATTAAAAATCTATAATAATAATAACTTTCAACATACACCAACAATGAAAATAAATAGAACATCTGAGTCTTGTTGTTCTGCCCGTGTGGGCGTTCCAAATGGCAGGTAATATATTAAAAGAAATATTGTCACGGGTTCACTTAGTTACATTTGGGAATACGATATAATAGTACATTAGAAGGTGTGAGACTGAAATTCCTGTAGGTGAGTGTATAAATCTTTCTCTATTCTATTATATTCAAAAATCTAGACAATGGAAGTGCTAACTGATAACATTTTGACGTTATTATTCTAATAATAAACTATACTTAAGCACATTATGATGTTATCAATTAGGTTTTTAGAAGACTGGAGTCTTAATTATTATTTACAAGGAGTTAGCATACAATTCAGTGACTTACACAATTAATTTAGTAAAAACATGACACGATGACGACAAATGATAACCGTATAAAGGAACTAGGTACACATGTAGTATCAGAAATTAAAGGCTAGTATAGATGAAAGCGCTCATAATCCGGCGCGGCGGCTTGTGTCGATCCTAATGCCCGGGATACACGAGGCTAGTTTTTCAAGCTACGATAGCAAGCTAGTTCTCTTCGAAACTATCTTGGCTAGCTGACCTGGCTTGGAATACGCTAGTTCTGTTTACATGAGGCTATATTATTTTAAGCTAGTATTATTGCTGTGACTGAGGTGACCACACGTCCAAAATGAACTGCACGCGAAAAAAAACACTATTCGACTGAAACAGTTACTTCAAAAACTGTGCCAATTCGCACTAGACAAACTAGAAGAAGAATTAGAGAAACGGGTGTGGACAAGACCTTGTGTGTGGACCTTGGGTGTGGAGAAGCCAGAAGTACTAGCTTGCTAGCTTACTGACACTAGCTTGCTATCCTAGCTTAAAAAACTAGCCTCGTGTATCCCGGGCATAAGTGATCGACAATTAAGCAGCAGCTAGTGCGGTCACTAGTCGGATGGGTGACCGCTAGTGGCAAAATTTCTGTTCGACCAAGGGTTCAGAGTGGTTCCATATTTCCTGTCCGTGTCTGTTCGAGCACACAATGTTTGGAACTTTACATCTGTACTAGTGTTTCATTTGTGATACAATCCTATCTCCTTAACACAACAAAATTTATTCCATGTTTTCATTAATTTTAATCTCCGACTTGAATAAGTATTTAATGTTTTCAATTATGTTATTGTAGCAGCTCTGAACATTGGAATCACGCCTACTTTGTATCAATTCCCAACTGTGTCTGAAACTCATTAAAAATTTGTTTTAAACTTAGTAATTCAGCGATCACAAGTTGCGCATTCTCATTACAACCGCGAGACACTTTATAACAGCCAGCTTGTTTTGGATCAAGATTGTACTAATTAATATTCCATTTCGAATGTATAACGCTTCATATCTATAATTACAATGATAAAATCGGAAGCCTATAATTTTTTTTCAATCTAATTATTTAAAATATAACCAGAATTTTTTTAATTAAAAAAATCCTCCACTAATAAAATCCTCTTATGAGCTGATGACCATCAAACGCCTGATAGCCTTCATAGCTAATAACTAAATTACGTCAATTATGAGTTTTACGTCAATACATCAATTTGACTAACATCAATCAATACTCTTCAAATTGGTGGACTGATTTCCACCAAACTTAACTAAAAATTACGGCAATTCATCTGGCCTTCGGTAAAAAAATCACACTTAAATAGGTTCATGCATTCAAGAGCTACAGATAAATACACGCACAGGACAAATTTTTAACACCCTCTTTTAAAGGTCGGAGGTAAGAATCTTATAGCCTTATTATATTCCCTACAGTTCATAAATGTCGCAGGTCAAAAATCCTGGGTCTTTGATGCCTGCTAACCCTCGTTTTCTTTTTTTATGGAATTGAGGTATCAAATGACCATGCTGCACCCTTCGTTGCCGCCCATGAAAACTATGACGGACCTGCATAATAGTAAGTATTTAACTAAGATAACTAAGCTCGTTGATTTATGATATTGCAGTAATGGGACAGCGTGGAATACCAGTACCGTACCGGGGAACAGGATAACTGGATAAATTTCGTAATAGGGGACACAGTCGGACTATGCTTGGTGCCCTTGGCTATAGCTTAAGCTCTATCTATCACCATCTTAGTTTTTTCAGCGGCCGAATGACTACTGTTACGTGTCAGGAGTAATGGGCTCGAGAAAATGCCAAAATGTACCACAAAGACTTTATTTGTACTCGTAGATACACAAATTACACGATGTACACAGTACACACTAAAACACTCTGCACGTAGATACTAGTAAACACACTCGTCGCACACTGTATCGCTCGTAGAAATCACTTCACTTCGCACTGGTATCGCTCGTAGGTATCGCTGGTATCTTCCTGGTTTCGCTCCCGAAACGAGAATGTCCGCGGTTGAACGATCGCCCCTTTTTATACCGCTCACGCACCATTCACGACAATCGAGAATATTCCCGCGAAGTCCGGACCCGCGTCGAAATGAAGTTCTAGAACGTTCCTTGCAACCGACTTTCGCCCGTATGACTATTGCCGTAATGGTCGAAGCGTCGTGCGTACTTTTGAAGACGGGCAAGCGCGCTATTGTTCTATTGTTGTCTCGACATGTTTATGGCCCCTATTGTTTATTGTTTTGCGAGGTGATACGCCAGGGCTGTCACATTGCCCCCCTCTTAGTCATGCTCGTCCCGAGCATTATTCGATCCATGAAATGGTGCCAATCTGTCCACGTGCACGATCTTCGGCTTTCTTCTGTCCCCCTGTCTGATTCGGTAGGTCACGTCGTTAATCCTCGTGACAACTGTGTAAGGGCCTTCCCATCGTGCTTGTAGCTTCGGAGACTTCCCTTTCTTCCGCAGTGGATTGTGCAACCATACAGAATCTCCCTCCTTGAAACCATGTTTCCGAGCATCGCGATCGTACCGGGTTTTCATCTTGTCGCTGGTCTTCAAACATTGCTCCCAATAAAAGCGTTCTCGTATTTTTACGAGGGTCTTCTTGACGCCGAGGTGCCCACCGGAAGTGCCATCATGTACCAGCTTCAGCAAATCAGCCACTTTACTCCTAGGAATAACCATTTGCAGCGTTTTTTCCTTTCCGTTGAGTGATTCCCAGCTCCGATACAGCACGCCATTCTCCAATATAAGGCTGTCCCACTGAGCCCAGTATGCCTTAGTCGTCGCGCTCGATGCTGACACATCACTCCACAGGGGCCTCTGTCCTTTGGCTTTCCATTCCATGATCAGGCTGAGGTCTTTGTCTTCCTTCTGAGCTTGGCTTACTAGCTCCGTTCCCCAAGACTCGTCTAGGTCCTGCATCCTTATCACCCTGACCTCTTCTTTAGCCTCATGCTTGATGCAATGTCGACATTCTTCGGAGCATGGACGTCGTGACAGGGCGTCGGCATTCGAATGAGCTCTTCCATTGCGATGCTCTATTACGAAGTTGAACTCTTGAAGCTGTTCGATCCATCTCGCAACCTGGCCTTCCGGGTTCTTGAATTGCAGAAGCCACCTCAGAGCGGCGTGGTCCGTCCTTATTGTGAACTCGCGTCCCAGCAAATACTTGTTGAAGTGCTGAAGGGTCTTCACCACAGCCAGTAATTCTCGCCGAGTCACACAATAATTCCTTTCCGGTTTCGAAAGGGTCTTGCTGAAGTACGCAATGACCACCTGCTGGCCGTCCTGGTCTTGGGATAATACTCCTCCGATGCCAGTATTGCTAGCGTCCGTGTCCACTATGAATCTCCCTTCCCTTCTGGGATAGCCAAGAATCGGAGCCGAGCACAGACGTTCCTTTAAGCGAACAAACGCATCTTCGCAATCGGAATCCCAACTGAAGATTCTCTTGTCCTCTGTGAGACGGTGTAATGGCTTGGCTATCTCTGAGAAGTTCTTCACAAACCGACGGTAATAGGCACATAGCCCCAAGAACGCTCTTATATCGGTCTTGTTCTTTGGTGTTGGCCATTCTTGAACAGCTCTTATCTTATCTGGATCAGTGCGAACACCTTCGTCCGATATGATGTGTCCCAAAAATGATACTTCCTTCTTGAAGAAGTCACATTTCTTCGGATTGAGCTTTAGGCTGGACTCACGGAATCGTCTGAATACCTTCTCCAGATTTCGTTTGTGTTCCACGAAGTTTCGTCCCATGACTATGACGTCATCGAGGTACACCAGACAAGCGTCGCCCAAAAGTCCCACCAACACTCGCTCCATGAGACGCTCAAAAGTGGCAGGAGCGTTACATAACCCAAAAGGCATTACGCGAAACTGCCACAAGCCATTTCCGGTTCCGGTGGTAAAGGCGGTCTTCTCTTTGTCTTCTGGCCGGACTTCTACTTGCCAGTAACCACTCTTCAGGTCGACCGTCGAGAACCACTTCATGCCACCAAGCATATCCAATGTGTCGTCAATCCGAGGCAGAGGGTAGCTGTCCTTTTTGGTAACGTTGTTGAGCATCCTGTAGTCGACGCAGAATCTAGTACTGCCATCCTTCTTCTTCACGAGCACCACAGGTGAACACCAAGGGCTAGTTGACGGCTCGATCACCTTGCTGCGCACCATGTCCTCGATCATTTCTGCAACTTCGTGTTCCTTTGCCAATGGTACTCGTCTCGGTCTTTGCTTGATCGGTGAAGTATTGCCGGTATCTATTGGGTGAGTGACAAGATTTGTTCTTCCAAGGTCGCTATCTCCTCTGGTAAAGATGTCCTTGTAGTCCATCAACAACTTTGCTGCCTGAGTATATTCTTCAGGGCTCAAATTCCTCCTGGTCGCCTCCAGCAAAGATGTCATGTGATCCGTTGATCCAGGTTTGTCCGAGTATTCTTGGACCTTCCTCAAGCTGTCCACGGCTTCACATCGGCCGATAACCGTATCCTTCGCAAGATGTATCGGCGTGCTACTAAGATTGATGACCTTTAACTTCGCGTCACGTTTGGTCATGAGCAGTGTCCTTGCCGTGATCCAACTGGGATGATCTCCATAGTCTTCCACTATGACACATCGATCCATCTGTATCTTTTCGGGAAACCTAACCTTGACCAAGGTTTCCGATCTGGGTGCTAGCTTCACTGTCCTCAAACAGTACACTGCTCCTGAACATGAACCGTTCAAGAAGACTTCTTGATCCTTGAAGCTCAACACTCCTCTGGCTATATCAACTGTACAGTGATGTGTCCGTAGAAAGTCCAGTCCGATAATGCAGTCGTCAGTTATATTCGCCACTAAAACAGACTGCGTGTAAATGTCACTTCCGAGTTTCAGTCTTGCTTCCGTAACTCCTAGGACGGTCACTGGCTGGCCTGTCGCTGTCTGCAGATTGCATGATGGTCGTCCATTTTCCCACATGATAGTCCTCTTGAGTAGTTCCGGTCGAACGATGGACTTCGATGCTCCTGTGTCAATCGTAAATCGACAAGGTATGCCATTTATCTCACCAGTAGCTACCAGGCTGTTCCCGTCACAAGCTTGTGACACTATAACAGTAGGGGCTCGACGAAGTCCAGCCGCTGCCCGTCCCGTGGCGCTGACGCCTTTTAATTTTAGCAGCTCCTGGGTGTCAACTTGGGTAGCCGTCGAGGTCTTCGTAGGAGGCTTGGCAGTCTTCTTAGCGGCGGCGGCGGCTTCTAGCTCTTGCACTTGCGTAGCCCTCCACACCGATTTCGGTTGTTTCTGTTTCCGGCAGCTAAGCCTAATATGACCTCGTTCCCCGCATCCGTAGCAGATAGGTCCAGTACGAGGTTGAATTGCCGCTACGACTTCGCGCACCTTACTACTTTTATAGTCGCTCCGTACCGCTTCCACTTCAAGGGCATGCGCCAAAGCTGCTTCCAATGTTGCGTGATGCCCCAAGCGCACCGTTGCTCTCACCTCGGGATCCCGTATTCCGCTGACGAACGCCTCTAAAACTCTGTCTTCGACCGGTGTGGAACTCGACGCATAGGCTCGGCGTACGAGGCGCTCGATCTCCATAGCCCATTGCTGCATTCCTTCGCTCGACTTCTGTACTCGGTCTTTAAGTTGTGCGCGGTACACGTGCTCGAGATGCTTTTCCCCGTATCGAGCTTCCAAGGCCTTAAATAGCGACTCCAAGGTGCGTCGCTCGGCGGGCAGGTTCTCAAGCACAAGCAGTGCCTCTCCTCGTAGCGCTAGGGTGAGTGCCGCCAATGAGTGCTCGTCTTCCCAGCCATTCCCATTTGCAACTACCTCGAACTGGTGCCTGAACGCCGTCCACGAGGTCGTGCCGTCGAAACTTGGGACCTTAAATTTCGGGGCCCCAGAGCATGAACTCGTTGCTGCCGTGCCCATAACTCTTATTTTCTGCAGCTTATTGTCCAAATCCACGAGCCTAGTTTCGTGGAAGTTTACCGACGCACTGAGGCTGTTGATTGATGCGTCATGGCTTTTGAGGGCTTGGTCGTGCTCGGCTGTACGCACCTTAACCAATTCCAGGTCCTCCTTCACGACGTTCAAATCTCCCTGGAAACCATCCAGCTTTGCGTCGATTGTCCCTAGGCCCGCCTCCATGGTTTTGCGCTGGCTTTCCAGTTTACTTTCCAGGCTCTCCATTGCTTCGCGCTGGCTTTTCATTGCTTCGCGCTGGCCCTCCATTGCTTCGCACTGGCCCTCTATTTTGCTTTCCAGGCGCTGTAAGACGGTTAACAAGGAGGCCATATCGAATGCACTCGGTGTCGGCGCTGATGCAGCTGATGTAGTCGGTGGTCCAGCAGTGGTCTCCGTTTCCATGCGGTCACGACCCGGCGACTCCATCCGCGCGGCATACAATGCCGTCTGCCGTCGCGTACGAATCCCTTCTTCACTCTGCGGTACTACAGGCATTCCGCTTCTGTCACCAATTGTTACGTGTCAGGAGTAATGGGCTCGAGAAAATGCCAAAATGTACCACAAAGACTTTATTTGTACTCGTAGATACACAAATTACACGATGTACACAGTACACACTAAAACACTCTGCACGTAGATACTAGTAAACACACTCGTCGCACACTGTATCGCTCGTAGAAATCACTTCACTTCGCACTGGTATCGCTCGTAGGTATCGCTGGTATCTTCCTGGTTTCGCTCCCGAAACGAGAATGTCCGCGGTTGAACGATCGCCCCTTTTTATACCGCTCACGCACCATTCACGACAATCGAGAATATTCCCGCGAAGTCCGGACCCGCGTCGAAATGAAGTTCTAGAACGTTCCTTGCAACCGACTTTCGCCCGTATGACTATTGCCGTAATGGTCGAAGCGTCGTGCGTACTTTTGAAGACGGGCAAGCGCGCTATTGTTCTATTGTTGTCTCGACATGTTTATGGCCCCTATTGTTTATTGTTTTGCGAGGTGATACGCCAGGGCTGTCACACTACTTTTTCTGGCTGTGAGCGTAAGGACCAGTCACTTATTTCTTAGTTCGTTTGTCACCTATTAAAAAAGCGTAAAGTTGACGGATCATGCATTTTCTTATTCAATGAGGATCATAAGTACTAACTCTGGGAACATGTGATCAGGCACAATCTGGCAACATACGATGTAACATCCAATATTAAAAACATAAATAATAAATATCCGGCAAAATTTAAACAAGCGGAACAAATAAAATAAAAAAAACATTTCGGAATGAAATATTGAAACCGATACCAAGACTACATACTGCATGTGGAGCGAATATGAATATTTAGAGCGCGGTACGACAAAGCCGTTTCGCTGCTCTCGTTACTGAATATCAGTCGCATATCGACAAGGTTCTACCTGGCTCTGTTTGCCTGGTACACAGAAATATTTGGATTGGTTCGTGTAACAATATGCAGTTAGAATTTCATAGGCATTCATCTCGGCACGAATGTACCAGGGAATTGAATAGCCAGTAGTTCGTAAACCTGTACGTACACGCTTGATTGTCCAGTCATCTCTGGCTTCGTAGCTGGCATTGTCTACAACTTGAAGAAATTTTACAACACATCCAAGAAATCCAGTGTATGTCAGTCAAGGACGATAACCACAGATTTATTCCTGTGCGATAACGTCCTTGATGTCAGTCAAATGTCACATTAGTCAACAATCACCTTTTTAAAAATAATGTAGCTGTAACCACGATATTTACTGCGATATATGCACACATCCACAATAATAATCACAATAATGTGCACAAAACACATTAATGTGTGACCAGAGGTTTAGCATAAACTGTGGTTATGAATGTGACATTACTAACGAATCGAATACACACCGCCACCGGTACGGTGCCACAAACTTATCTGACCCGGTAAGAGGGGCGCTACTGTCTAGATCTTTGTCTGACAATAGTATAACCTGTATAACATTTGCATTAGTTCCAATTTTGGCCACCGGGCCAGATAAGTTTGTGGTACTACACACACAAATTACTGGTTAATTTGACAAATAACTAAGTTTTTTTTTAAACTACAATCATATAACCGGCTAAGAACTCATGGCAGAGACAGATGTTTGATTAAGGCCCTTATTCTACAACAAAAATCGGGCATGTTTATACACATTACTTTTCATCTTGAAGTATTGGATAACGTCCTAAAATAATAGAATACACCCGTTTTTCCAGCCTTCAAAAAATCTTTGGTGCCACCATTACACTGGATGCAGTAAAATAATCTTGACATCCGCTTCCACGTCAATTCCAAGTATCTATACTTAGGTATCTATACTTAGGTATCCATTGCCGATACCTAAGTATAGATACCTCCTAGTACTACGCTCGAATTATCTATTGGATTGAAACGGTCTATTTAAAACTTAATTGATTACGCACTAAATTCCATTATTCCAATGTTGCACGATCGTTTATCCGAGAAGTTTCATCTACGAAGGCGCGTATACCAGTTGCGTAGTTAAGTTACCGATACCAAAGAGTTACGAGCGAACGAGTCTGTCGTCCGTGACTGCCACTTCCATAAGCAAGTTATGATACTCTGAGCTTTATTTAATAGAACTGTTACGTGTCAGGAGTACTGGGTTCGAGAAAATGTCAAAATGTACCACAAAGACTCGATTCAGTCTATTGTAATCGTCGAAACACAATTACACTCCATACACACCAAAACACTATGCACGCACTCGTAAACACACTCGTCGATCTTATATCGCTCGTAGAAACCACTTCACTTCTCGCTGGTATCGCTCGAAAGTATCGCTGGTTCTTCCCGGTTTCGCTCCCGAAACTAGAATGCCACGCAGTCGACCGAGTGCCCCTTTTGAATCACTCACGCACCAGACATGTCAATTCCAGAATGTTCCGGCACTGTCCGGCAGTCGTTGGAATAAAGTTCGAGTATATTCCTTACAATCGACTTTCGACCTTATGACTATTGTCGTAAGGTCGAAGCGTCGTGTGCGTACTGTCTAGACGGCCGCGTTCCATTGTTCTATTGTTACCTTGACATGTTTATGGCCCTCATTGTTTATTGCTTCCGGTTTAGCGAAGTACATTACACCAGGGTTGTCACAGAACATTAAGTTCAATGCTATGACAGTCGTAATTCACGTACATACTTTATAATTTTTTTTTGCTTTGTAACTTGAATAAATCCCGTATAAATGAGTCGATCTTCAGAATTTTCTCTCAAAGCAAGTTCTAGAAAAATAAGTTTCAACGATTTCTCGTTGAGTTTAAATAGCTTTCTTGTTGAAAGTACGCTCGCAACCGAATATGAATAATAGATTATTTGTATATTCAAAGCGACTGAGTAGATACGAATAATTCTTTATACAAAATAGACATGCATTTTTCAAATAAATAAAACAAAATAAACATGCACTCATTTTAGAACAAAAATATTTTAATATATTATGTATACCTAGACAAAAGCGAAACGAAAAGTCATTCACTCATAGCGAAATATTAAAATCCACTTTAGTGAGTAGAAGAGGAGAAGGAAAGGCTTACGGAACAATAACAATAACTTAACGTTACTACACAGTTGTGTTGAAGAATAAAATAAAAGGATCGTAATAGTGTTTAGTATATCAGTAAACGTTCAAATATATCGCCAGGATTATCTGTGTCGTGGCACGGATAACATAAATCATCGCTAACACCCATAAACCAAAAAAACTTTCGCCGGGAACTCAACCCGGGACTTCTTCCTTCATAGCCCCGGTCACTACCAACTAAGTAACTGTTTCACTGTCTCAGCAAATATTCGAGAATAGCGGCCAAGTAAAATACACCTCTATCACAACACTAGCTCGCTATTCCAGATATAGAGAGGAGACTATATAATGTAGGTATATAATTATCCACTCGCTTTTGCCCGCGGCTTCGCCCGCGTGGAATTCGTTTATATCGCGAACCGGGGAAGTGGGAGAAGGGGTACGTCATCAACTATCTTCCCGGGAAACTTCATCTAAATCTTTCATGCGGTGTAGATTTTTCATACAAACTTTCATCCCCTATTTCAAGGGTTGATTTTTGAAAAAAAGGTGCCTATGTGTGACTCTGGGTTTTCAAGTATTTTCATTCCGAATTTCATCCAAATCGGACCGGTGCGGTGGTTTAGCCGTGAAAACGTCACAGACAGACAGACAGACTTTCGGAGTTATAATATTAGTATGGATTGAATATGTAGAATTCGTGAGTCATCCTCCTTAAAACCCCAACCTGGCACATTGCAACTCTTATTTATTGGAAGAAATGAAAGATAGGTCTCAGCGGAATTCGTTTTACAATTCAATAGATGCCGTTACCGCGTTCCAAAAAAGGTGAAAATGTTCCCTGAGGAAGGAGCTCAATTCTTCCGCCCATAGTTCCATCGTAAGTATGTGAAGATACTTACAAATAAACTTAATGTTTTAACCGACTTCAAAACAGAAGGAGGTTCTCAATTCGACCGTATATACGAGTAGATATGCTTTTTTATGTTTGTTCAGCGGTTTTTTCATCGTTTATGGGCCGATTTTGATAATTATTTCTTTGTTGGAAAGTAGATAAATGCGCAGTGGGGTATACTGATAAGGACACTAGGATCTGATGATGGCATCTCAGAGAAATCGAGGGGAACTTTCGAAAATTGTATGGACAACTAGTGTGTTAGTTAATGTTTAAATAAGTACATTAAAGCGCTACAATTTCATGAAGGTTTGGAGTCGATCTGATGAAGCCGAAAGACAATCGAGGGAACTCCTCAATGATTTACTGCAGTTATCTAGTTTGGGCTTGAATAATTTGTTGTTGGAGTAGTTTTTGAGTTATCTCTGCTTATCGAGGTTGAATTCGATTTTTTTTAAAGCAATAATTCGAAAAATAATATCATCCTTAAAATTATCCGACATTCTGGTTTGATTATCTAAAATGTTAATATGAACCCTGTAGAATGATTCACATTTAATTATACGCCAGAAAAACAACACCCAACCATTATCATATTAAAATTGTACATCGCACAAATTCAAACTTAATTTGAATATACACTCATAAAACATTTCGACACCACACAAATTAATTTACTTCCATACCGTTGCGTCCACTGCGGTTATTCGCCCGACCAAAACACAGTAGAACAATTAACGCGAGAATTGCATATCAAATTAATGTTAACATTCGGACAACAACATTTAACCGTCTAGAGTACATTGCGGTTGTTGTTTGCGATCGCACCGACGACACTCCGAAAAAAATTACATTGTACTTAAAACAAAAACAACCTGAAACATTTTTATTGTTACCTACCCCGAATAAATATTTAGTAGGCCGAATTTATTACGGCTCGGCAACGTTTCACTGCAGGTAAACTGCTAATAAGAGACCCGACGATATGGACGAACGTCGAGGTTGAGCTCTGGTTGTATCCCCGTAGGTAAAACGATGAGTGTTCTACATTTTTTTGAAAATTCCGTACTATCTACAGAAGGCATTGGAGTACGACAAAGTATCTAACTCGCTTAAGAACCTTACAATAAAATGTATTTATACCATTGTGCTAACATGAACTATTTAACTTATTATTATACGTGCATGACATGAATTTTTAACAGTCAATAAGACAAGGCAATTGCCAAGTGCCAACTTAATTTCAGGTGCAAACACATGACATTAAAGACACTGAAGATTGAAGGTTTAAATGGGTTTGGCTATCAAAATGAACTTGACTAATATAGAGTTAACCTGTCCACGCGGAATCTATAACTTAATAAACAAAGTTTGCATGCGAATATATTCCATCGCTCACCTGGCGGCATTACGACAGCTACCGACATGGCGGACCGCATTTTATCTACAGGCCCGACAATTAATACGGGACAAACGTAAAAAAGCAACGTTACACAATTTAAACAATGCCATTCGCAAAGAGTAATGTCCATTGTCAGCAATTCCCATCGGAGCGAACGTATTTTGTAGCTGACAAAAGTTCAAGCGAACAGCCGTAGTTTTTCGAATATACATTACAAAACACAATCAAATTCCACTTCTCGATGAAATTTTATTCAGGAGCTAGTTTGGAACGGAGCAGTGGGGAAATTCAAGCATCGGCGAGGTATTTACACGCGCCAGGGATCTGTCAAATGCACACAATACCTACTCATGGCTCGGGTATGCAGTGGACTGCATGTCAGCTGAATAAAAAACGGCTGAAACGTGGCATTTCACTCCATTTCACTGCACGAGTATGCGAATTCAGACTTGTACAGAGCGCCCTGTAACCTGAAAAACTTGCATAATCCAGTGACTTCAGCAATAAAGAGTAACTAAGTCATTGATATACTTTAGCAATAAGGGCAGTTATAACTTGTTATTACAAAATTATAGGACATAAATATTAAGGTCAGGCATGGGACAAATATAGGACATAAATGACGAAAAATGCAAGTGATCCGTGCCGGAGGGATTATTATGACAAAGGGATGGATAAATGCAATGCATCGGGACGTTGGATAGTAGAAACAAATTGGGGCAATTAAATTGTGTAATTTCTACTCACACTCACACCCCGAATGTAAAGCTACATGTACGCAACAAACCTAGTTCGTATCTAAATCGAGTCCAATGTTGATAGATAAATGAAATTTGGCAGCCCTGGCCCTAAAGTGGCAGGACTACTCCACATATAGATATAAACTTGCTCTACAAAAAACACTTGGATTACAGTTTGTTCAACTCATACTACGAGAAGACATCTGAGCTCGCTGATGAGCCACTTATGGGTTACGATCAATCCAATTAGGGTAAACGCGTGTGAATTCGCCGCTAGAGGCGCTGTTGTAGAGTGAGGTCTGGCTGTCAGTGCCACAAACTTATCTGACCCGGTAAGAAGGGCGCTACTGTCTTTGTCTTTGTCTGACAACAGTTTAACATTTGCATTAGTTCCAATTTTGGCCACCGGGTCAGATAAGTTTGTGGCACTGTCACTTCTCACTTGTCTGAATGTTACTTGTCACTGTAAACAGTGACAAATGTATGGGCGGGCTTTGACAGCAGGACCTCACTCGCCGGTGGTGCCAACTGGTGAGCACAAAAACGACGACCCTCATTGTGGAATAGGTATTGTCGGCGGCTTCCGGGCCACGGAAAACGACAGATTACCACAGATATGATCACGAGGGATCGCATAACCAAGAATAAAGTGTCCCCGTCCAAGCCATTGTCACCCGTGTCACACAATTTATCGCAATCTGATAAGCATAATTATGTTGTTTCATATCTCTTTCACTCCTTTTTATCCTGGAATCATTTCTTAAGGGACCCCCCTTAAGAGATGATAAAAACAATTGTTCGTTTTCCGAGAAAATTTCATCTAAATTAGTATGTACTGCGAATTAAGCGTGAAAAGGGAGCAGACAAACAGAAAAACTTAAAGTCCTACAGGGATCTTTTGGCGTGTGGGTGACAGAGACAGCGCTTTACAGGTAAGGCAAGCCCTTGTAAAATGCAAATGCTTGTCGGACTATATATGTAATTGCCAAAGCATTACTGCTTTTCCCCTATTGTTCACTTTAACCGTATTTTAATCGTAACAGTATCATTTGATACCTAACATACCTTCATTAATTAATGAATGATCCTGCAAAAAGATATGAAAATTTTAAAGCATTTTTATTTCGCTTCGAAAATCTAGCCACGGGACGAACGCAGCGAACAGACCTAGGTATATGATACTAACGCAATTAATGGCGGAAAGTGAACCATCCTTTGTATTGGTATTCACTTTGATAGCTTTTAGTACCAGCGCTGTTCTAAAACTGCAAAATCTCGGCCGAGGACTTTTTACGCAACTCGACTACAAGGGAAATCAATTATAATGTGTTTAGCAACCTACTAGTATTATGTAATATGTTTAGTTCTAATTGCATCATTCTCTAAAGATATTAAGATTAGTAGCACATTGTAAAAAAGAAGAAAGTTAGATACCGTTTACAATTAATTTAAATGAAATCTTTGATAATTTATTAAATACCAATATTCATTTCAATTGACCATCAAGGATTTATATAGATTTCAAGTCTGTAAGGGCCATCTGATCTCATCGCGTTCTCATATTTCAATTTTTAAAGATATTATCTTATTCAATTAAAGATTGTAGCTACCTATACTATACCTATAGGTACCTATAGGTACGTAATGATTCATTGTTTTATGTTTCGTCGAAATAAATCAGCGAACAAAGGTATATTCCCAGGATTTATAAAGATATCTCCAGGAAGATGATGTACTCGGCACGTTAAAACAACATCAGTGAAGGCTATCCGTTAAGTAGTTTAACGGATAGCCTTGGCAACCCTCACAGCGCCGTGAAGTTTATAGTAACCCAACAATTATATTATGGATATTCTAGTTTGGTCCCTTTTAAATTTATTTTCTGAACGGTATGCTTATTCCAGTACATTTTATATTGTTTTGGTTTTTATTTTGTTCATTAACGCAAATAATAGTGTTTATTATATATCAATGTACGGATACCGAACATGTACATTTTAAAAGATTTAAAAGTTGTATCGTCGCAGAGTCCTCACAATTTAAATACAAACAGCTATCTACTGAAGATTGTTATATCTACACCAAGGGCGGGAAGAAAAACGTTACATACTTAATTAGGACCAGTATAATTTAGATATTCATATAAATCGACTACAACCCTTTAATGAACCACTGCTGAGCACGGGTCCCTACTCATTATTAAGGAGGCCTAGACCATCCCTATAAATCTACACTTAATAATACAAATGCGGCAATAACTCTACTGTAAGAACTGTAGTCCGCCAATCCGCACTTGGCCAGCGTGGTGGACTATGGCCTTAACCTTCTCATTCTGAGAGGACACCCATGCTCAATAGTGGGCCATGATGGGTTGAAATGATGATGATGATGATGAAGAACTGTATTGTAAGAACATAAGATATTTTTCATCCCGAACATCATCTCTTGACGGGAAGAATCGGAAAGAATATAAAATTAATGAAAATCAATCTTTACAGATAGCATAACATTCAGCACACGATTAGCTGGTGACAAATTTCCCATGGGATCATTCCAATGGTATTTCATCGTTGTCTCTCCCGCGAGCGAAGCCGTGAACAAAACTAGTATTAGAAATAAATCCGACGAAAGCTATCAGCTAGCCTCCCTAACTACTCAGACAGGTATTCTTATTATCGTCGGGTTAATTCTAGTAGTCCTCAAGAAGGAACTCCATTTCAAAAAGTTCTACAAGACTTTTATGAAGAAAACAAGAACCGGCTTATTCAAAGAAATTAAAGAACTTGTAAGTACCGATCCGTTGCTTGTATTATAATTATACCGATAAATAAATCTTAGAGTACTTATCTTTTAATGAAATAAATATATCCTGGAGGTTTGAAATAATAGATAGAATATAGAATGCTCGTTATTGCACAAACAAGAAAACATTAACATCAGCTTACAGTAGGCGTAGTAGGCATACAATGCGTCTGGTCAGGTCACCAGTGTCGGAGACTTAAGGGGGCCGAAATATGGTATTTTTTATCAACAAATCAGTATCCACATTTTCTCTTGTCCCCTCCATGATAAAATGGCAACCATTTTGTTTTTTCAACCTCGAAGCTTGGGCCCCTGTACTATTTAAATCATTGCTACCGTTGTAGACGTCCTAGGAGGCCGAAAGATGTCTCATTTCAAAGCTTACAATGTAAATAATCAACTGATGATACATTTTATTTAATATCTTTTTCTTAGAAGAACAAAAAAGGATTTAAAAAGCAAAATTCAATATTTTTTCATTGAATTTTCTCTTAATTAAATAAGAATACTTAAAAAATAAGAATACTTAAAAAAACTACAAACGTTCCGATGGAGTCAAGTAGTGGAAAACCTCTCTTGGAATTTAATATTCATTATAAGCCTGATAAGATACTTTCCAAGTAATAGCAATCATTGACTATTCACGAGGGAAAATCGAAGAAAACCGCACAGAACTGATTGGGATAGTCTGTATTGACTCAACCATTAATATATCTTACAATGTCCATTAAAATTTATGATTGGCGATAGTATGAATTGGATGCATTACAAGTTGGCGAGAAACGAGTAGGCAAGTACTATGTTTTAACATCCACGAACGAGGATGAAACTAGTTGCATACAGTCTTAGTATATAACCAAATTATAAACCGGACTACAATTATTTTAACTTATTTATAAAACAAATAAATAATTTCCTCTTTACAAAAGACGAGCTCGTAGCCTAGTTGCTAGTGACTTACTGCGAACCGAGGGGCCACGGGTTCGATTCTCGGCCAGAGCACACATGTATGCGATAGATACCTAATCGAATTTAAAAACTTTGATCGATGTTTTTCTAGAATGAAATTTCTTTTCACTAATGACTCAATGCTGTTTTGCACCCTTCTCTTCCACGCCGCCGGTGCTAAGCTGACGTTCATTAATGATTTTGTAATTGGGTGTCCGGCTTTTTGAACCAAATATCCGGCCAAACTGCCTAAACTGTCCAGCTCTTAGGTATAGCGACCTGACAAATCTATATGTAGGCATAAAACAATTTAATTCAGTATCATTCAGTACTGAAATCACAATAGAAAGCAAACATAAACTAAAAACATTTAGTGCAAGCTCACGCTAAAATTATGAACACTTCAAAAGCTTTCCGGAAACTTAAAATACATTTATATAAAATTCTAAAGCAATCTTGAAAGTACCAGGCAAGCATATAAACACCAACGCTCTTTTCAGGTTAAATACAAGTACGTTTTAGAGTGTTTATTTTTGACAGACCTTGCCAAAATACAGGCCGGTGAAGGGGCGTGTTAAAATCCTTATCGCCTATTAGGTAGTTACACCTCACTTCAGTCGGGGCAACTATTTCCGAGGTCACGGGAGTAATAATGTTAAGTTTAACGATCATAATCGATACCCCGCCATAGACGCTATTACCGCAAGGAAGCTCATACGTTTAGATATTTTAGACGTTTAGGTGTGGTTTTAAATAACCAAAATAGTTCCAAGAACAAATTTTTAGCATTGTAAACTTGTAGCATTATCATATAATTTGTATTTATTATATAAAAAGTTTAAACCATAAAAAATTGTAGTCTAAATGTCCTACTAATATTATAAATGCGAAAGTTTGAGAGAATGGATGTTTGTTACTCTTTCACGAAAAACTACTAGACGGATTTGGATGAAACTTGGCAGTGTTATAGCTTATGTTCCAGAATAACACATAGGCTAGGTACTTTTTATCCCGAGATTCCTACGGGAACGGGACCTACGTGGCTGATACCTACGGGTCAGGAAGCGAAGCGAGGGCGGTTCTCTAACCTATAGAATAAATAGATACCCTAAATATACAGGCTTTATAACGAGTAGTTATGGTTATGAGACTTATCAGAGACAGTTGTATTGGTGAGCGCGATCAAACCAGCGAACAAGATCAAACAAATAACTTAGGAATAATAAAGCAATTGTTTCAAAGTGTCTTAAGATTTAACTTGACGAGGGTACAATTTATAATAATATATTTGAAAATCGGATTTAATTATTTCTGCGTCTACTAGTTAACAATAAAAGGCATCTCTCCACTCCGCCAGGCACTAAGGACCCATAAAGTAAGAGGTACCTACCCATAAGGAGGCTCCTTTATGCCAATATAATTTACTCATCAACTGCCGGAGGCAAACGGTTCCATACAAAACGTCTTTGAATCCATTTGTTTGAAAAGAAAATGACAAAACGAGAGTTTTCAGAATATCAAAAGTCCTTTTGAAGTGTCCATCTAGCGTCTTGAACTCGTCGAAGAATGTTTCAGTATTAATTCATAAAGAAAGAACATAAATAAGTTTAATATTTAGAAGGATCTAATAAAAATCTAGCGTAGATACTGTATTAAGATAATTTTCTTTATTTTCATTTAGCTTTTTGCCGAAACTTACATGTCAGATATTGCCTCTAGATTTAAAAAGCAATAAATGCATAATTGTTTCCAAAAATAAGTATGGTACGTTTTGTTTAACATAACATAAATCTAATCATACCTTTTGTAATACAATCATAATGATACGCGTTTTGCATTGTTTCATTTAAATAAATAAATTTCAGAATCGTAGCTTCACATTACGAATCCTTTTTTCATTGAATCAAGGTAGCAAAAGTATCTTTGTGTCGTGGGTGCCCTGGAAAACAACAAGATAGAGACCAGGCGCCTTATTATGAACTCTTAATTCCAGACAGTTCACGTTTACAACGTGTGTGTGACAGAGACAGCGCCTTACAGGTGAACTGTCTGGAAGAGTTCATAATACGCCTACAGTAATTTAAGCTCATCTTTCTTTCACCCGTTCGGTAAAGAAACCACGAATACGATCGCAATTGAGCCGTACTGGTAATTTCAAAGTGATTTACATTTAAAACAGATTTTTCCAAAACATCGACAGCAGCTCAGACACAGATCACGACTGTGATTGATGTTAAAACAACCGCTCCATTACACCCACCGGCACAATTCAGCGCTGTGACTAATGACATATTAATAATAACAATATATTGTTATATATCAACTATTAAAACCGTGTTATGTCAAACACCATAATATGAGCAGGAAAATATGTTTTAGCCGATTAGGACGAAATTAAAAGAAGATGATTACAGAATTTTTGTAGGTACCTACATACTCGTAAGTTCAGTGCTGATATCAGGTCGTGTAAGCAGGCAAATACATACATATATAATTAGTAATGAATAATTCATTATTTATGTACCATTTAGATTTTAAAGTATGTAGGTTTATTAAAAACTATAGCACTCTATTGCTTTTAACTATTGCTTTTATAGCGATTTCCGAGGTTATTTAACTAATTAAATTTTGACCAGTAACAACAAAATTGCAAGAAAGTGAAATGACAGGCCAACGGACCGTGTATAACACATCGTTGAAAATCAATACCTTGAATACAACTAGAGGATAAGGCCCTCATCACACTACGCTATTTATTAGCTACGTGACTCCGACGCAATCCACAGTTTGCCTGACATTGACACTGTTCACTGACAGGATCGCATCGTAGACGCGTCGCCTCGTGTGCGGAACTTGGTAAATACATATGTAGTGGTGTCGACTCACGAGCGACGCATAACATACTTGGTCAAGATCGAAGGTGCTTGTGTGTGAGCTGTGAGATCGGCTTGACACTCTTCCCAGACAGGACACGCATCGTAGACGCGTCGCCTCGTTACCTGGACAACAACCTAGGCGCTTGCAAATAGCGTTGTGTGAGAACGGCCTAAGGGTGCCTTTCCACCAAAGGTGTGCTATGCTACGTTGCTAAAGATGCGTTTGAGATCTACCAATCACATACATTGGCCCGCCTAGAAACCCCGTAAGGGCTGAATATGATTCGTGGATGGCAGACGCATCCATAGCGACGTAGCATAGCACATCTCTGGTGGAAAGGAACCCTTATACGTCGCAAAATCGCAAGCTAATCGCATCATCACACCACGCCTCCCTCTAATGACTACGCGACGATACAGTATTCATGAACTCTCTCTATTAATCATTCGCGTACGTCGACAGTCAAGACTGCGCTGTTGACTCGCTCACAACATATTACGTATTAGAAATATGATTTTCACGGAGATTTCCACGCTTCGCGAACCATTTTCCCGTTCAAACTAATTGCGATATTAAATCCAACGTACACATTACATACACACATTGCAATGCAAATAATTACTTTACTTAATTTAGGGATATTAGAATGTAACTTTACAGCAGCTTTAAGTTAAAATTACGACATTTGGTGAGAAATAGGCACATATTGTATTTTTAGACGTATTTAACACTATTATCAATGTTGACAATAACGCGAAATCAGAATTTAAGAAACAAAAAAAGAATCACCTTGGTGGGCTACAGATTGAAACAAGTATAACAATTGCAATAAATAAATTTTCTAAAAGGTTAAAATGGGGGCAGAAAAGTTTGTATGAGTAAAAATCGTTCAATTTACCTACATAAAACGTTGTATTCATTCTGCTTTAAATAGAAGATGTATTTAAAAAAACACTTCTCGTCATCAGATCTGTTTGTGTATAATTTGTCACCTACCTACCTACGTCTGTTTTTTTCAAGCTAAATCGGTAGAGATGACATTTTGTACTGAGATAGTTTGAAACCTTAAAAAGGTATGGAATTATTTTAAGTTCTTCGACCGCCACTGCAGGTGAAACCGCGAGCAACAACTAGCAGTAAATAAAGCTAACGGGATGCCAACTTATAAAATCCATAATGGTTCAATACGTTCGTTAACATACATCAACGCTTACGAACAGGGATAGATGAGTACGCAATCCTATTCAAAGTTAGTAGACTTAGCGTACCTACTCCACTAAACATTATATTATAGCTATAGACATCACTCGATCCGACAAAGTTGCCTTATTAATCTCACTTGTGGAAGATAAATAGCCCGCTTTTAACGGCACGACTTTAGTGTTCCGGCACCATACGATTTTCTATTACATACACTAACATTATCTGCAGTCAGATTGTATGATATAGTGAATTGCCGAGGGAACTCCATTCATCATACTTGCCGGAGTCGCACGTTCGCTTGTAACGTATGACTTTGCTTCCATTCCAACATTTCATATGGCTGAGAATTTAGCTGGATAAATTGCTCAAGTTAAGGCATTACTGCAACCGCCCGTTACAGCTTGTGCCAATCGGAGCGTCGGCGTAAACTTAAGCAGTTACGCACGTTACAGACTTTTCTATGAGGTAATCTTAATATATCTCGTGCAAAACGTTATTTCCTAGGGAGTAAAGAAAAATAAACTACTATGTATATTTCTTGGTACCAAAAAATTTATAACAATACTTGTTTGAGTCGACGATAACATAGAATTGGCAGTTCACGTTAAAAACAAATTTATTACCTGTGCTCAGAGTTCAATTTAGCTTACAAGCAAAATTTACTTAAGGCATTTAAAAATTCTCGCCGTCAGTCTAAAACGAACCTTAATCTCAGGGGGAAAAGCTGGCATTTTACGGCATTACTAAACTTAAATCAGCCGCCAAAGGACCTGTCGTATTCTTTATTAATTTTTTCGTGGCAGATAGTGCATCGGTAATGCTTTTGGTGATGATGATGTAGGTACATCGGCAACGACTACAATATTTTTCATGACCTAAGCAGGGATACGATAGGTCATCTGATGGTAAGTGACCAGCATCACCTATGGAATTTTTTAACGAAGGACAATAATACCAACGCGCTTACGGCCAACAAAGAAGCATTGGAACCGCTTCGTCAAGTGGCACTCTGGGAATATCATAGAAAATTCGTTCCACCGTCTGGTCTCCGTACAGTCACATTTCGCTACACATCATCAAACTTTCTCATTGATAAGCTAAGGCATAACGATCACGTCATATCGGATAATTTAACGTATCTGAGATAACACTCAACTCCTTATAAGTTACGATCGTCACAACCGTTAATAGGCGCACATAAATCAGTGTAACTGGGATAAAAGTTACATAAGGATCCGGAGAACGTAATCACGAGTGATCCCTGGCAAGGGCGCGAGTATCGATTGCCAGTTTAGCAGCTAAGCCAGTGCTGGCAGGCTGCCCCCGCGCTAATGATATTTAAAGCTGTGCAGCGGACTTGCCAGACTACTGAGTCACGGATTCTGTAGCTAATGTTTGGTAATGTACGTAATAAGATGGAAAACTTGGTGTCGTTGTTTATTTTTAACACCCCTTTATTAGCTTGAATGTATGTATGCAGTATTAAATTGTAATGTATGCATGTAATAAAAAATTTAAACTTAATTTTCACCAACTTTAAGAAGCTCTATTAACTTAAAATAAACCTTAAATTTATATCAAGAGTGTTTTTAATTTGTTTTTAAATAATTTGTCGTTGAAAACTAAAAAGTCGGCGGATTCAATTCCGAGCCTAATAGAAAGGGCGCCTTAATAGATGTGAACGCGTTGGAAGAATCGTGATTCTCGCCGTATAGCCCCGGCTTTAAGAGAAAGCGTTTTTATATCACACACAGTTAACTATTGACAGCTGGGTGGCCTCAATTTGGAGCCCAAATTTTGGACTCCTGATCGAATTTTTCCACCTATGACAACCAAATAGCACATTATTCCCAGAAACGTTTTTCCTGGGTTCTTAATTGTGTTTATTCATTGGTATTGATCAATTGTGTTACATATTTATCGCTATTATCGGTCAATAAACAGTAAAGTAAAAAAAAAGCTTTTTGCCAAACTGCATTGAAAATTCATACTTTATAAGCAATTCTATGTATGCCTACACAAAAACTTACACCTTTGATATAGCCAAATTCGCCAGTCGCCCGATCGCCTATGCTTTGTACCAGATATCATGTAACAGCAAAGAAAGTCGCCAAAAGCCGACAAAACTTAAATTGGATCTCCGTTCTTACTTCGTTAGATACCCGGCAGAGGGGGCCTGTACATTTCATGTAAATTGAGGATCGACGCACTCGTTTATACCGCGGGGAATATAGTTACGAGCTTTTAATTAACTTTATTAAGCAGTTCGTGAAGCTGTCTTACGTTTCAGTTTGTTACGGATCCTTCGGGGGAAATTCGACGCTTTAGATTTAGCCGAGTTTATAATCGAATGATATACTTGTAACTTATACGTTTACGTAAATATTTATTTTTTCTGATTCATCACCAGATTTCTGCGGCTTTGTCTTCCTTTGTGAGTGTATTGTAAAAACTATAATATTTTCCACTAATTGAATATTTTTCTTTACTATTTCACATCTTTTGATTATATTTTGTGTCACACAACCCCGTAGTGCCTTGTTTGAGTGGGCTTGTTTGCGAGATCTCGGGTTCGATTCCCGGCAGTGACAGATATTGATTTCTGACAAATGTAGGTATATTCTCAGGGCATGAGTTTTGGTTTTATGTGTTATTTTTGTGTTATATGACATAATAAATGCTTATGTGGAGAGGATGTTTAGAATTAAACTTTTTGATACTTCAAATTCAAACCCGAAAACACTAGACGGCTATATTCTTATGTCAAGGTTATCTGTTAAAGATTTAAGAGAATTATTACAACAAGTAGCGCCATCTGGCAAAGAATGCATGCAACTCCTAACCTTTACGCAAAAAACTACCGGCAGTGAAAGGTCTTGCCTACAATCTCAATCGAGGTCCTTTCGCATATCGTTACATAGAACTACGTAATATTACGACTACTATCGAATATATTTGATTCCTTAAAACACAGGGGGCGTAGCTCAGATGGTAGAGCGCTCGCTTAGCATGCGAGAGGTACCGGGATCGATACCCGGCGCCTCCAATTTCGTTTTGGTAACAAACCACAATGAAAATTAAAAAGTATGTTGCATGGATTATTCCAGAATTTCTTAAGTTAGTCTTAACCAAACCACCAAATTTTTGAGACTTTAATATAATTATCAGTCACAACGGATTTATATCCAATTGCTTTTTCCCCGAAGTTGCAAAGGTAGGTCTATGGTACCGTTACTTGTAACAAATATGAAACAAACATAAGGTTTTGTTTGCTATGATTTGGAATGGCATGTTATTTCCAACTTTCCACTTTTCCACCTGTCATTTCGTCCCTCACCACACTGTTTGATAATAACATCTTCTAAGACAAGAGATTTACAATGGGCGATCAATCCCACTCACACAATAATATTAAAATCTTTATATAATCACAGCTAATCATTAATTAAATCTCTTTTCATCAAAGTAATCTAATTCATCAGTCTGATTTAATAAAACACTCTATTAAATAAATAGCCAATTATTTCATTTATGCACTGGGTAATTTTACATTAATTACCAAGTTAGTACTTACTCGTTAATCGAATAAATGGCGCTTTCAATGATATAACGAGAGAAGCTTATTATAATTATTATTACAGTAGGTACTAGCTGACCCGGCAGAATAACTGAAACAATATTATTTATTTCTCAGGTTCTTAGCGGCTTTTTAATATGAAACATGCAGCAGTTTTTAAATAAGACCTAAAGCAACCGCAATAAATTTCATTTTGTAGTTTTGCGTGAGACACATACAGAAAGATATATATTTTAGGTTTAGATATTTTTTTTATTGGCCCGATGAAAACCTGACATGCGATTTTCCTAAATAACTGGGTTAACAGCTTTTGATGATTCTTTTTTTATTCAAAAACTGGTGCTTGTCCCATATGAATTTGAGCCACATCTTGCGAGTAGTTTTTGTGTTATCTGTACCTACTTATCGAAGTTTAAGTCGGTAATTTTTTGTTAAAAGTTATTATAATAAGTATATTATACGAGTAGATTATCAGTTTAAACTCAATTCAACTCCAATTTGGTTTTCCATTCATCTCGTAGAAAAGCTTAGGGTAATGTGCCTTCTTTGTATCCCTTGTGATAATATTCTCCGTTGGATCATAGTAGAATGAAATAAAACTGAAAAAATTCCCAAAGCTTAATGTAAAAGTAATATTCAAAGTAAAATACCAGGAAATTAGCAGTGAAAAGCGAGCTAAGCCATGCGAGTACTGCGAGTCTATCCGCGGCTCTCAAGAGCGTCGCTAACAAAGCTCACTCTCAAAGGAGACTCAAGCCGACCTCCTCCACGGTCATGGAGTCCTAGTACCCGCCACGCTAATAATGCGACTTGGCTTCTAATAGAACGTTCCCGAGGGACTCTCCAACGAACAGACGGAGGCAAATATTTTTTATTGTTCTAAAAAAATTGTTATTCAAAAAATCTGGTCATTAGCTTTTCTATGCTCACGGCTCAAATGGAACAATGAATGAATCATTGCTTTGTTTCATTGATGTTCTTTATGTTTTGTAAATAGTAAAGATATTTTATTCAGTAATGAATGATTAAGAGCGCAATAAGACCAGTTTTTCGTTTGAATTGATTTAGAAGTTAGTATGAGTTGCAACAGAGCTAAAATTGAATCTAAACCTAACGTTATACATCTGAAAATAACCAGCCATAAATTCGATCACATTTCAGTTCTATTCTAGGTATAATATGACAACATAATATGGATTGCATTATTTTTATTTGAGAATTGTAAACAATTCCGCTGAAGTGCAAACCGAAAAAAGAAGTTGATTGAAATGATTATATTTTGAAGGAAAGCAAACACATACCTGACGCGAAGTTATAAGTATAAACAAAAGTTCTGCCATCGTATCCTTTTCTCTATTTATCATTAATTCATTAAAGAGAACAAAGTATGTACAATCAATAGATACGTCCTTTTTATTCCACACACAGGAAAACGAGACAAAACAAATCATTCTGTAGAAATAGAGAACAGAAAACGTGACCTGAAATAACCGCGTAGGATTTTACTCTGTATAATAAGAAAAAGCTGAATAAAGTATATTATTTTCTCGTTACTTCATTGTATCAAAGGTGTTAATTTTGACTATAGTTGGGCCATTTTAATAGGTCACATTTGACAGTTCGTCAAAATTTTCCAAAGTAACCTTGTAAGGGAGGCACCCCATAGTATCTAATACATTCCATACTAGATATTGTTAATCTTTTTACACTTAAGAGTAAGGAACTGACGTCGTTACAAAGTTACGTCAGTGAACTCTTTTTCTTTTTAAATATCAGGGATGGTACCGAAAGAAAATGATGAGTAGATAAGTTGAATTCGAGAAGTCGAACTAATCGTCAAAAAGTATTTCACGATTACAAAATAAAATGTATTTTAATACATACAAAATTAATTTTATTACATTTTAGGCCAAAAAATATGTAATCATTCATTTATATAATAACGTCTGGCTCAAAAGTCAGTATCTAGAAACGTGAAATGTTACAAAAAAGTCATGAATTCATTTCGCGCCATTATTTGACGCATTATTTTTGGCATTTTTTTAGTCGTTGTGTGAACTGTGCGCATATTAATAATTTTTATAACAATCGCATTCAATTTACAGATGTTTGAAGTCCTTATCGATTTATTCGATTTAATCGATGTTTTTCAGCAGGTTATCCTCACTATGAAGCAAAGACAAACAGTTGTCAAATGTGGCCTATTAAAATGGCCCTACTTTACGATACCACCATTAGCGTAGTGAAGTCACAATATGATTTAATCTGTGGTAAATCTCGAAAACCACAAATAAGCTTGTTCACTATAAAATCGAAAATACAAAATATAAAGATCTAAAAGAATTCGCCACAGACAAAAAATAACATAATGAAGTGGACTAAATTACCAGAGAATAAATATTTAAAAAAAGAAAACAATTTTATTGATTCTATTTTCGTTACTGTTATGTAAATGTGTTCAAAACGGTGAATTAGGTTAGTCGTAAAAAATAACAGAAGAATGGCAACGGAAAACACAAACCGAATACATTAAAGGGAGAAAAAACAGGGCTCTCTGTAAAACGAGCGGCGAGGGGTCGGGGCGTCCCGCGGGATATCTGGCCGGAATTGAATTTAGTCGCGGAAACTAATTCTAATGGTCGCGGGGACCCCGAGAACGTTTCTTTCCAGTCGTGAAGAATTGGGGGGCGACGCACGGTTGACTTTTCAAATCTTTATGTTAACGGATTAGTTCAAATGATCATCGCTTCATTGTAACAATTATTTTTAATAAATTCATATCCAAGTAAAATTATAAAATCGTAAAATTTAAACATCTAATCCTTAAGATTACTATTCTTACTTCAGCTAATTTCAAGATCTAATTTAAAAATCTAGAAATTAGCTGAAATTACCTAATGATTCGAAATGATTACCATGCGAAGGTAAAATTAATTAATTTAAAGATACATACATATAAGTAATATAAATAAATTAAGTACATATAATTTAAAAGAAATGAATTGCGTTTCATTCCGCCCCTATGAATAAGATAGGACAATTGCATTACAGACTGCATAAGAAAAACACTCCAGTTTTTTTTGTTATAAATAAAAAACCATGCCTCCACTATTTCACACATTAGAACAAGCTTCAGATTATTTCGCATTAGTGAACGTTGTAATCGCGCGTTTTGTACACAAAGTTCCAACCCCCAATGTAGGGTACCTATGTAACATTTAAGTTCCTTCTCCACTCACTAGATGGCCAGAGTATCGAGAACAAAAATACTTTACAGCGCCATCTGTGGCGCGACCTCCAAACTAACGCCGAACGGTTGTAAGCACCCCAACGTCCCCAACTATATTCTCGGTTGACTTTCAACCGTGGTACTGCAAAGCGCACTCTGTGATTTCTTGTAGTAACTACTCGTTACACCAAAAGAGAACCACTCTAATGTGTTCACGAATGTAATAACAGATGGCGCTAGTCAGTACTACGTTTAAAAAGCCGGCACGTTTGTCGCTTATTTTTCTCCAGAAAATTAATTTTGTTGTATCACTTACCTTGATCTTCTTTCAGTGATTAGCGATGTTACTTCAAGGAAAGATGTAACTTACCTGAAAAGAAACACGAAAAGTTTTAGTTATGGGTAGCATAAAAACACAATCAATTGGGAGAGGTGTTTGATCCATTGACTTCCAGCGAAGTGAACTTACTATGAAATCATGGCAGCTTCGACTGCCGTTGGAAGCCAATGGCTAGTAATGAATATTTCTATTGTAACTCAGAAGGCACAAAATGGTCGTATCGTACTTTTGCAATTCTTCATTATTTCACTGTGTACCGAAAAAAACCGAGGGACAGTTATGCCAAATTGATGACGTAATTGTATAGGATTTCTTTTTCGACCAGCCATCTGTGCATAACTTAATAATAACATTGATAAGTCAAATACAGAACTACATAATTAAAAATGAATATTCTCTATGGGTAGATTCGACACCACGGAGTTCATGACGGTTAATTTTTTAATTTTTTTTATAGGCTGAAGGGCTGACATTAAAGCAGACGAGCAACGTGATCAATCGTTAACACTCCGGGTACCTGTTTCAAGGGTCCTGAGTTCGATTGTAACGAGGCGAAAATTTGAAAGATGAATATGTCCTAGTATTGTGCGTTGTTCATGGCAGCCACGACACAGAGAATCGTAATGTGGGGCTACGAGTGTGTAGCGTTATTATATTCATTATAATAACACAATACTAACATCCTCTATCCTACATCGAGCATTAATCTATCACAAAAATATCTTCCTCGGCAGAGGTCGATAAATCGAAACCAGTGTCAGACACTCCTTCACAATAAAAAAGGTAACGACCCTAACTAAAACTTAAACAATTTGTACCACAATGTTCTCCGACATTATTCTAATTACCTTCCATTCAAACATCGTAATCATACATCATTAAAGTAAATCCGTCGTACCATAAAACAAAGCCGAGCTATTTGCACCTACTCCGTCATTTTACAGCCACATTCAGCAAGCGACAGTAAACAGTGTAATTGAAGATCGGTGCGCCTCCGGCCTGTGCCCTGGGCGGACGTAATGAACCACTCGTTTACCTTCATTACGAAGCCCCTCTGAATCAGATGCTCTGAATATTACAGTTAATTACACGAAAACACGAAACGTTCATATTTCTAAGCGACTGATTGAGATGAAAAACGCCGAGAGGCCGGCAATTTGCGGTAGCTAATTTCATAAGCGCATATTTACACTTATTTGTATGAATTCCTGACAAATGAGCAGACCGTTTAAATTGTGAATGGTAAATCACACTTACTTAGAGAAAACGTATTCACTCTCGTATAAAAGACATCCGTTGTACACGTATTTTAATCAAATGGGAACACTTAAGTTGTTGTGAGTCTCTCAATAACATTAATAGATCTTTCGATGCTAGCTCATCAACGCAATTCATAACTTTTTCACTGCCGGGTACGGGTCTTTTGTCAAAATAAGTTTAAGGCCATAGAGTGCAGATTGGCCGACTTCACACACCTTTGAGTTTTACGAACGTTCCTCACTATGTTTTATTCACCGCTATACTCGTAGCGAGTGACATTTAAATGCTTAAGACACACATAACTCTGAAAAGTCAGAAGTGCGCGCCCTGGATTAGAACCAAGACCCCAGAGTAGCAGGACGACATCTTAACCAACAGGCTATCACCGCTACACGACTCTACCCGACTTGACGCTAACTTTAGCTATGCCCATATCTCATTTCTTACATCCTCATACATTAGGTATACTTTACAAATGTACTAAAACAGCATAATATTCCACAGTCAAGTACAAGAAACGAACCGTGCTAAATGATGTGATAATAAGCGGAAGCCCATTGTTCAAAGTACAATTTTACCACTTTCCGAACCTCATCAAACATTCATAACAGGCGTACAACGTGTTCAACCATCTCGCACCTCGCTGAGCCCTCCCTACACCTGCACGGTATGTAAAATTCACATAAATATCCCTGAACGACGATTATTCGATTCACAGGGACGATAAAATGTCCGCCAGTGACAGGTAATTAATTTGGGGCGGGAATAGATTGCAATATGCATCGAGTTAATGGATTGACCGACTATCGGCTGGAGACCTATTCAGGATCTCATATTCAGGAACTGAATGCCTCTACGCTGCTTCTGATTATAGGCATAGGTATCTCGTCATGCGTGTCAACGTTAGACTAGTGAATAGTTCTCCCAAGTCTAGTGCGGATTAACGGAATTTACACACCAGGACATTAGACCATGGAGATCTTTCAGGTGTGCAGGTTTCCACACGATGTTTTCCTTCATCGGAGAAAGTAATGATGCAGTTCTAAATTGCCCATACTTTTTGAAAATTAGAGTTGCGTACAATATCTGAATCAGGGCCTCACTCACCCTTTGGAAGTTTAACGTTCAAACCACTCAGCTATCAGCACTTATCTCCAAAACTATCTATTAAAAAGACATCACTTTACAATAAACATTCTACAAGCAGCATCATTAAAACCAATAAAAGAGGCACATACACCTACATAACACCCAACATCGGTCGCTTCGATTTTCCGATGCGGAAGCGAACGTCCTATTGGATGACATTTAATTATCCGACAAGAGATGTAATTAATGAGGCATCCCGCTACGACGCATGGCTATTAGCATCCAGTTAATATACAGCGACGGGCTACGGAAACCGACACCGCTACATTAAAAGCTTATTAATTCTACCCGCGACACAAGCTCTCAACTGTTTACAGTGAAATGCAATATTTTGCTAGGTTTTCCCATGACTGGAAACTAGCCGTCCCTTTGCGGTTTCACCTGTGTGTATTTTTGTGTCAGTTTAACTCCTTTTATGACATGAAGAGATAAGATTTTCTAAAATCATCTCTTAGTGCTACCCCACTTCTACCAAGGACCAATACATAGTTTCGGCTGTACGTTATCTGTCAGTCAGTTACTCAGTAACGGAAGAAGTTTATGTTATACTGATTGTAAATAGGTCCTGCGATACTATCGGCTGAATAATTTATTGTGTACTACTATATGCATGAGCGTAACTAGGTTGTGGGAGGGACCTCGGATGAAATACTAAAGTTGTTGCTCCCTTTTAAAAACATGATTAGAACCCCTATTGCCTCCCTCCCCTTATCAGGGGTTGCCCCCTAGAACCGGCGCTGGTTTCGCCGTGATCAGGTATCCTTAAAATGTACCTATTCCTTATCACACCACACCGCTCCTATCGCTGAAGGTGTTAGTAATCTACCTTAACGTTTATATCAAGCTTCTCCTTAATGACTGTTATGTAAGGAAAGGGCCACCACACATACCCTTTGAAATACAGAAAGTCTAAAAATTACGTTTATAGTAACATTATTATTAATGACGCTTTATAACCTTTAAATTAAATTGGGAGGGCCTCCCAAGTAAATTCCCATTTAAACTACTTAATAACCTTTAAATTAATTAGATACTCCCAGTAAATTGCCATTTAAACTACCGCTTAGATATAATTCAGAAACACGTTGGCACAAACCGATTTGGGAGTTTAGAAATATCGAATGACAGATCATTTTATGGGCTTGGAATTGGAGCGTAAATAAAAACAACGATATCATTCCAACAGTCGGCCGGCGTGAGACGAGTTTTCGCTAAACATTCATCAATCAAGGGATTTAATTCCGAGCCATCTATCAGGACTCCTGTCTTTGCGATTGGAGCTAAAATTGTATAGGCCTCGAGGCTTTTTTCTTATTTCTCTTTCTACGTATTTAAATAAAGCAATAGCCACTTGCCACTTTGCCACTGGCATGAACTTCACATGGGGGCATAGAATATTTAGTCCATTCCAGAAGACCAGGGTAAAAAGCCATAGTCGCTGGCCCAACCTTGATAAGGTAGCGATAATAATATCGTGTAGGTTAGATGACCAGTTGACAACATACCACCGTCTTGCACATGTCGACTGCAAATGACTTTCTTTCCGTGTTTCCATTCGTTCCTAATTTCTTTTCGTTTTCTCTTAGTGTAACAGTAACTGATGTCCATGGGCGACGCTGACCACGTACCGTTATGGAGCTCGTCTGCTTGTTTTTCGACAATTAACAAAAAATGGACATTGTAAATTGGTCCATATTTTCTTCAACTTTCCTAATATCAAAAACTTCCGACTGTTTAACCACTAATTAGCCGTCAGCCCTCATGCTCTTTCATGAATACGCCTGCAAAATTAATGCGCAAATTTGATTTGCTCCTTCAGAGGAAGTATTTGCCGTGGGCCCAATTTTTTAACGACTTCTTTTAATTGCCCTCCCGTCCGTTGCGAAATGAATGCAATTAAAATATAATCCATTTCGCAAGTCTCCCTATACCAAAATTTTGAGCGCCTCCCTATAATAAAATTTTAAGCGCTAGTAAAGTTTGATAAAAAAGTAGGAATAAAATATTTTACTGGAAATAAAGATTTAAACGCTTATTTGCCTCGGAATAATGTTATAAATATAATCATATATATAACACTAGCACGTCGAATTGCTATTCACGTATAATGGAGTTGGCAGTGTTAGCTTGCTATTGAAGGATGTTGGAAGTAATAGTAATTAACGAGGTTGTCCGATTTAAATATTTAAAAGAAACCAATTTTAACACCCTTATATGCTAGTGCCTTATAGTGGCATGCTTGACTTGTATATATATTTATATTAGTACCGGAAGGTTTCAGCCTAATTTTCACCAGCTTCAAGAAGCCTAATAAACTTGAAAAATCTCACAGACCACAACGACAATGCTATGTTATGACAAACATGGCCAAGTAGCACGCTCAGAATTGTCTGGCACAAGGGAACTTCTCAACGGTTAACGATACAGTGCCTACATTTAATTCTTTGCATTTATACTTCATTTAGTTTCAAAAGGGATGTTTGCAGTTTTCAAACTATTAAATTGCTTAAATATTGAAGTTTTTCTAACATTTAGATAATGATTTAATTATTGAATATGAAATAATTTATATTTAATTTTAATATCGATTTTCTTTAATTACTACTAAGCCTGATATTACTAGAATAAGATTATTAAATAACCACAGAACACTAATTAATCGTCTTTGATCGTCCGGCAACGCGATTCCATTAATACAGCGCGTGGGTAGAGAGTTCTAATAATGTTTTCCTTTACCGATACAACTGATCATTAATCTGTGTTGTACAGAAGATATATAGAAATAAAAAAAGATAATTATTAACTAACGATCCTAGTGTCTATTTGATTTGCTCTAAGTCGGTCAGGTCACGGGCGGTAGCGGAAGGATAATAATAATAATAAACGCTAACACACTCATACCCCCGCAGTAGGTTACTAGGTACCTGTGTCGCGGGTGGCATGGACTACACTATAACACATTACAATTACACCCATGACCCGAGTACAAATATTTTATCTGCCACATAAATATCTGCCCCGGCCGGGAATCGAACCCGGGACCCCTCGCGTTGCAGGCAGGGTCGCTACCAACTAAGCTACAGGGTCGTCGATGTGGTGGTGGTGCTACAGGGTGGTGGTGGCATGCTCGTTTGCTTCCTTAATAAAAAAAATGCTGACCAACTCATTAATAAGCGTTTACCTTAACTGTTAGAAAGCTGATAATTTGCAAACAAGTTCCTGTACTAAGACACCACCACCACCTTTAACCATAGAGACGACTTGTATGACCAAACGGCTACCCTGCCGGAACGTCAAAAATATCTACCTACCAAAAAACCTTTGTAAGATAACTCTGCGTACTCGAATCGAATATAAATTCAAACAGCACGCGGAGTCAAATCACATCGTCGGTAATTTTATATTGACGATAACTTTAATAAGCCACACATAAACCGAACAATACCTGCGCATTAATAAATACGATATACAAAATCACAGAGATCCGAAATGAAAATACAACCTTTAAGTAAATAAAAGTTAATGCATTGGTTAGAGTGCGGTTCCACTGAGGCGGAGCGGAGCAGAGCGGAGCGCGATTCACCAATCACATGGCTTGAAACTTGAAATCCACATCTCATTGTGCCTCGTGTGGATTTCAAGCCATGTAATTGGTGAATCGTGTTCCGCTCTGATCCTTCTCCGCCTCAGTGGAACCGCACCCTTAGTATGAAATACCGTTAATTTGTGTTTTTTTAATTAACATATTATCACCTTACACGATTGAATGATTTAAACAATTACATAATTATCATGGTTAATTTTGCAAGCATTTAAAAAACACAAGTGAGCTTTTCTTTGAGCTCTGAATTACGAGTATGTTATGGCCACAATAAAACGCTTTTCCTATAAACTGAACAACGAGAACCGGGTTCAAAGCCAGAGTAATGCAAAGTTGTGTGAGACATTTAAAATGTTTACACACACACACACACACACACACACACGCACGCACGCACGCACGCACGCACACACGCACGCACACACGCACGCACGCACGCACGCACGCACTCACACACATGGACAAATATAGAGAATAACAAAGTATAAAAAATCATTACAAAATCACTACCGAAGTAACATCTTAAGATACGAACAATTTATACGTCACTCAATATGTATTATCAAGTATGAACTTTAGATTCTAGACCCCAACCGAGCGACAGGGACTCTTTAAATCGGAAAACGATAATATCAAGGGATCGCTCGAGGAGAACCTTAAAAACCGTCGAAGCGCGGTAAAGGGGTCAAACCGGGAAATATTCCCGATCTCTGCGAAGATAAACCTCTAGGACTACTTTAAAACGTATCACCCCACCTTTAAATGAATCCTGTGAACTGAAGTGAAAATTATTTTACAATGTAGGTACAAGGGGGCGCCGCCGGTGACTTCATACACGGTTTCAAGAAATCAAAATCTAATTATTTTTAACCAACTTCATAACAACTTTTAACGGAACAACCCAACTTCATTATAGACAAGCAGTTCAGTGGAAAAATCAGTTGAATACTCAGTATAAGATAAACCTAAATCGTAAAATACTCGTCAGATGTCGCTCTTTATTTGGGTTCAAACGACAAGCACCAGGTTTGAAATTTAAAAAATCGGAACACCCAATAAAAAATTATGAGATAAGGAACATAAATTAAATATTCATTATTCGAAATAACTCCAAAACTACTCGCTAGATACATCCTGGCCTTCAGCATTTTGTAAAGCAGGTAGTAGATATTCATAAGTAGTAGTCAGTGTGTCTGTTTGTGACGCTTATACACATCCACCCCTGCCCCACTTCACAATATAATCGAATTACACGCGGGCGAAGCCGCAGGCGGAACCTAGTATATACGAGTACTTCATTAAAATTGGCTGTAATTGCATCTAAATAATGTAACCTTGACAGTGCTTTCTATTTCTATGACATAACTAGCAAATCACAAACGTAAACACTTCTACTACCCGGCTCCGAGCCGAGGAGTCTGTAGGTAATTGCGTTCATCAGTGACAATAAACGAGCGCGCTAAACGAATTGCCTTTACACAGCGCTAACGAGTTACCCGCCCCCACAATCGGCCACTTCGACTTCGTAAAGTTTATGTTGCTCTGGTACTTAGTTCTCTGTACGCTACATCTGTATACACAAACTGGATCATACAATGAAATGACAGACATACATAAACAGCGTTATCTACGTAACTACCTAAATTAGAAATTCAGTGAATAATTTAGTTGCGAGCGACAGTATAATAATTATAGCACATAATTCCCGAAATTATATACCTCAGTATAATAGAATTACACGAATCGAAACAACCTGTCACCAACTGTTTATAATTCTATTACAATATTATTTGGTTCGTAGGTACATTCAAATAAATACGGTGTATAAAACAAAAACTTGTGTATAAATTTTTTTATAACCTGAAGTGCTGAAGTTGAAATTGAAACAGACGAGTTACTTCTTGGTAAGTGGTCATCGTCGTCTATGGATATGAGCAATACCAGGGAAGTCACATTTCATTTGTATTTTTCCACCATAATCGATCGACGGAGACGTTCAGCGAAGCAAATTAAATAAAAAATCAAAGAGAATCTTCATGAAGTCACTCCCATTTAATATCAGTATTAATTCAAAAACAACTATTGTTATATAGTACTATACGGCATAAATAAAATGAAAAATATTAATAAAAAATATTCAGCGAAATGAGAAAATACAAATGCTATGTGCTCTTCTTTCAAACAACTTTATTTAGAATAGGTACGCTCGGAACAAACACTTCGATGGAGAGAAAATTCTCATTTTGAAAATAATGAACGATGCAGAAATCTGAGTCTATTGATTGTGGAAGATAATATTTCATCATAATTATTAAACTGCATCGAGGTTGATTGTATAGTATATGTATAAAATAATTTTAATTATGAAGATGTTTTAAATTCAAATGATATTTTTCGTATTCATATTGATATACGAGTTCACCCGTAAGCTACATGTCACGCAATAACAATGTAACGAGACTTTAATTGTTCAATAGCCTGAGAACCAATATAAAATTCGTGCATCTCTTATTCATGTTAATAGCGGACAAATGAATCACCTAATGGTACCTAAGTAGTCACCTTCGCCCATTGACATCAGTAATAACAAGGGCACCACCGTTTTTTTTATGGAATTAAGATAGCAAACGATCATGCAGCACCACCCTTCCGCTGCCGCCCATAACAACTGTGATCGACCTAGAACTAGTGTTTCCCGAAAAAAAAGAAGGCAGAGGAAACGAGGAAAAGCTGCAAACCTCACAGGCCTCACAACCTAACAAATCGTTTGGCGGCTGACTGAGTAGTGTGAGGTAGTGTGGCAGTTATCTAACCAGGCTTCAAGCCTACCACCCTGCCACCAAGCAGAGACGGCCTCTGTCACCTCTTACGAAACTCAAGTCAACTAAAAAGGAATTGAGAGTCAGTATTTTATTTAATCAGTATCGTCAAATGGTTCAATGATGTTATAGTTGAACGGCCACGAGTAAAGCACATTGGAAGATAAACAAACATATTTTAAAAACTCTTATATAATAAACTGGCTCATAAATAACAGTAAGCTCGGCCATAACAGTTCAAAAAGTCATTATAAAACAAATATTATAACTATTTTAAAAGTCATGAATGAATGAATCCTTTCAATTTAAATGCACAGCCAGAACGGACAATCGTGGATTTCATCGGAAATTCGTGGATATGAAATATGAAAACAAGCAAATATCCCAGTAAAAATACGCAGTAGAGATTCATTTATTTATGCTTTATTTATTTATTCCAGCGAAGTGAACGTATTAAGGGTTTCGTGACATGAATTTATGTCGTTGGAGTTTAATGAATTATAACAGGGAAACAAGTAGTACGAGAGGCGAACTTCATTCAAAGTATCATTATTTAACAGCCAATTTAAGGAAAGCATCGAGAACAACGAAAGCAGTATAAGTAACAGAAAGTAAAAGAAAAAAAATGAGAAGTCATCGAATAAATAAACTACCTCTTGATAGTTATGTGTCACACATTTCTTATCTGATTCTAAACCTCTTTATGAATAATTATGTAGCTATAGATCATAATAATCATCAAGATAATGAATCGCTGTGATCTGATCAATTGTTAAGTAAGAAATAACGTGTTTGTTAATTTGAATTTACTTGCAATCACGTAAACACTATCACTAACGCCCGTTACAACACACATACACACACATCTTATACATGTATATATAATTTTCGTGTCACAATATTAGTTACCTTACTCCTTCGAAACGGCTTTACCGATTTTTACCAAAAGGTCTGACAATCGGCTACTATCTATTTTTCATACCCCCTAACTAAGTGATAAGGGTTGTTCACCCTTAACATTTTTTTTGGCAAAATGACGTTTGCCGGGTCAGCTAGTATTATTATAAATATCCCTCTCACAAACCTCCCTGAAACATCACACCACACTTGACTGCACAAACATCTATCTCGCTTTATCAAACCTCGCTTTACCACCAATTTACCTAACACATGATTCCATACGTGAATCTCGGTAAGTAAAATTCACTGTCAACACTGAATTTCACGTCGGTCGCAACGATTACACCGCTCTGCATACAATGCCGTTCGGAATCGTGAATGAACCTGCATTGTGCAAACACGAGTGTGACGCTAGCGAACGCGTCTGGTAACTGGTTGTTTGGTCACAACTCACGCTTGACGTCGTGTGTGCCCTTTGAATATGAACAAAGATGACATGATGATAGCATAATAAGTGGTCACAGAGAACGAAAAATTCACTCATCAGGAAATATCGAAAACTACTTGACTCGTAAACATGATTGGCGAATCCATACTAATATTATAAATGTGAGTGTGTTTGTTTGTTTGTTTGTGGCTCTTTCACGTCGCAACATGGCTATTATATGGTTCCATACTAATATTATAAATGTGAAAGTGTGTTTGTTTGTTTGTGGCTCTTTCACGTCACAACATGGCTATTATATGGTATGTTTTATGTGTGTTGGGATAGATAGGAGGGTGGAGAGTGCAGTAGACTACTTTTTACCGCGGAAAAACATCTCATTCCCACGGGAAGATCGATGTTTTGTTAGTTGCTAGATATTTAGTTCTGGGTGTTGTTAATAGATGGCGTTAGTAAAATTCATTTGCAAGTTCTGAATCACGCTATCAAATACTACAGGTAATTTACTTATGTCATAGGCAAATAATCTGATGTTCCAGTATATCATATAATAAGCTACTGTTTAGCCGAGATTCCTACGGGAGCGGGACCTACGCGACTGTTACCTACGGCTCCCGAAGCGAAGCGCGGACGGTTCTCTAGTAGCCTATTATTCCACCTCTAAGGCGGTATAATAGGGGTTGAGATTCTGTATTAAAATCATTCAAAATTACTTCCACGCGACGTGTGCCGTGAGCCACAGCTAGTATTAGATAATTTATTTATTTTTTTGCGGTTTATAATTACTGCCTATTCCCAACCAAACATCCAGGCATTTACAGTGACAATATTTTTTTTGTACGTCCCTGATAAATAATCAAACCAGCACGTTTGAAGATCGGCAGTCCGGTACGGCAACCATTACTTTCACCATACGGGCATTAAAATCCCAAAACTACTATTATTACTCTAAAAATATTGGTCGTTACGAAGTTAGAAAAAGTTTCACAGGGTTGTCGCCTAAAATAAACGATTGATTTATTTAGTACGTGACGATATTAATGTCGTGAGTAGATTACGAACCACACTAAAATGTTTTTATGTGTTTCTACGCTAGAATTATACGATTCCCCGTGATTCTGTTTTGGTACACAACGCATCGGTATTACCTTTAAGGCCGTATTAAGGGGGCTATAATACTGATTCCTATACCGTTAGATCAGGATGACGCAAGAAGTCGACTTATGGTTGGTAGTAGGGCTAAAATCAAACCAACTAATATTCTAACACCATCTACTAATTGGACTAACCACCCTAGTCCCTAAATTGGGTCTTGTTCTAAGTCAGTCACAATTGCCATGGGCGGCAGCGGAAGGGTGGTGCTGCATGCTCGTTTGCTACCTTAATTCCATAAAAAAAAGATTACCTTCCTATCGATCGATTCAGCTGCTTAATTATTTATTGTATTCCGACTGGCAACTTGAAAGCCCATATAATATGTTGAACTTTCCTTTTTATCGTTCTTGGCCAGCAAAGTGGTGCCAATGTAATTACTGCTGTTCACGAGCGACGGTGATCACTAACCATCAGTAGCCCCTTTGCCGACAATATTTACGTAAAGCATGACAAAAAGTAATTTTCATGTCATCAGAGTGCCATTTCTGTCGAGAACCCCTGCTTAACACAATGATTCATCCATTTAAGAGAGCCAAATAAAACAGTATTTTCAAAATGCAACGGAAGCAGAGTATAAAACAAAGGCACCAATACAGTTAATTAGTTTTCTGCCGCTGTCTCGTCATGTATAAATACATGTACCTTTTATTACTCACACAGATTAACATTGGAAGCCTGATTACGCTATTGTTTGGTTGTGTGCGTACCACGACGACTTTACGTTGAACAAAGCTAATAAAGTCACATCGAGGCCACCCACACGAGCTGACCATACTGTGTGTACACCAACTTAGTTTACCTGTAATTTGTAAATTCGTGGTAAAACGTAACCTAATTCGCCTCACGCTTATTAAAAGTTCACTAATTGGACGAAAGCCTGAAATAAGCCACTTGTGCGGCACTTCCATGATGTTCGAAATTTTGTGTTAACTGGGCCATTCGCTGCGTCGGTCGTCGGTAAGTTGTGTCTTTTCTAAAAACGTCTAGAAGTTACCGTGTTACAATTGGGACAAAATTTATTTTCTTCGTGAAGCCCGCTACGTCACGGAAAGAATCATGGTAGATTTTGTACATAAAAAATAATAATTTTCGAGAATTTGAAATAACTTGTAATTGTTTAATTAGACTTCAAGTATTATCCTGAACCATGCAAAATATTTTTAAAACACGGGGATTCTAAAATCATTTTCTTATTTACATAGTTTACCATTTCTGGACGAACATTTTGAAGTAGATTCTGTCTGTCTTGTTATATCAGCGTTTAATCTGTGATTTCGATTGATTTGTAATCTGTTAGAACAATTACTTACTCTGTGTCGTAGACATTGACATTGGCACATGTCACATTGTCATTGGCTGCGAGCGTTTTGATTATGATTGTCATGTCATTATTATCATTTCTTATGTCACTTTGACAGTTAGCGTACAAATGGCGTATTTTTATAATGGCAAGAAAGTGAAGAAAATTATATCATTTTTGATTATATAACCCCGAGGTATAAAAATATTTTATATACATATATACAAGTGTCGATAAAAATAAGAAATAAATATTACAACTCATTCCAGGCTCTCGAGTTTTTAATTTTTTTTTGTACAATTCAATGTATGAAACTTGCCATGATTCTTTAAATGCTAATACACATTTACAGTCCTATGACCGATGTATTATATTACTTTTTGGCTATGACAGTGCTGTTTAAGTTGTCAATGTCAATCAGCTACGGTAATCACTTACCAGCAGGTGACCTGTCTATTCCTATGCTTGCTTAGTCTTACAAAATATGACAGCCTGTTTACACCTCAAGGAAAAAAGAACAAGAAATTCTTATCCCTCCTCTACACCTTATGTATGTATAAAATTTCACGCTTCTAGTATCACTGATTCAGACTGCATAGTCTGGCAGCCGGTCATGAACCTTTTTAAAGTAGGTTAATCGAGGCTTCTAAATACGCATGCTGTGTAAGTTGACGAGAACAGGTATGTTTTCTATAAAATAATTTTTGAGTGACGTAATATGCACTAATTAAAATTTGACACAAAGGTTTGACAACCCTATAAGTGTTGTTTGTGTCGTGAACCAATTCAACGGATGTCAATTCACACTTCAAACGCAACGCAACGCAAATCGTATTGCGACGAATTACACAAGTGACGAATTACGACGCGCTGCTGCATGACGTTTTGAAGTGTTGTCACTTCACATGGTGTTGCGACGCATCAGTCCTCCCCAGGGAACGTAATCAATTTGTCACCGCGTTGTATTGGTGTTACACATGCTACCTGTATGACATTGTGAACGCTTTGATCTTGGTCTATGTAGGTTGTAGGTATTGTAGGCGCGTGTTATGAGCACCTTACCGCTGACTGTCTTTTCGGGCAATAATAAAAAAAATAAGGAATAAAAGAATTTGTTGTTATTTAACTAACCTTTCAATAAAAAGTTAGGTGTACATGTTAGGGTTCCTTAACTTGAATGCGTATGTTGCATAGTTGTGAAACATCCGCGCTCAATGTACAGTTTAACTTAAACATGTAGGTACTATAGTTCAACACATGTAAACCTGCTAAGAACACCATACCGTGGTTAGCTAACTTTACAATGACTTCTACTAATAGCTGATTTGGTTAAATTCCCGGCCGATTTTATTGGTTTATGGTAGTTTGTGATTAATGCGATTAATTCCTCATTTTGTGATTAATCCTTTTTTCCAGTTAGTTGATGTTAGTACTAATCCAGTTAGTAATTGTAGGGTAAATCCCTAATTATTAATTTTAATTGACGTCCAATTTAAACTGACCAAGCAATTTCGATTAGAGTTAAATAATATTAGAATAATAATCATTGGTTGAGGATTCGAAGATTATAAGATTAGGTGGTATAACTGGCCAGACTTAGGCGAGCACTACTAGACAGACACGCAATCAATTATTCATAACAGCCATCTCTGGGCACGTCAGTTCGAACTGGCGACAGATTCGGCAAAACGTCACAACTCCAATAACGGAGCTGACATCGCAATACTAATTCCGTAATGGCTTATGTATTATTCACTACACGAGCACTTGTGAGCGAGTATGAAGGTATCTTAGTCCAGCGTTTTAGTCCCATAATCAAATCTACCATTAACGATTTTGGATAGCGTGTTCCATAATCAAATCTGCCGGTAACGATGTGATACTAAAACCTCCTCATGTCAAGGCAGCAGTCATCACACTTCTGATCAAGGGCCGCACGCCCTTATAACGTGCTGGTTATAACTATAATGAGACCATCAGGGCTGTCTTAACTGCTTGTAACTTGTCGACAATATTTAATAAGTTATTTGCTTTTATGCGGTCCGCGTAGGTACAGGCCTCGTGCCGCAGAAAAATCGGGCGCGGGCCGCAGTTTGACTACCACGGATCTTGTTCGATTTATCCGTAATTATTATACGAGATCAAATTTGTTACATTTTATCTTCTTCTTAAGAATAATGTTTAATAAATGATTATTATCGAACCAGCAGTCCATCTGTCACAAGTCGCATGAATCGAACCTGGTACTCATCTTCACTAGGCTGACAGAGCCTCTGCCGACTAAGTTAAGGGGTCGTCGTTTCACGCCCGTTATAATACCTTGGATGACCCTGTAGGATAAGTACATAATAATATTTTAATCTAGATAAAATAAATAATATTTTAATCTAGATAAAATATTACAATGACAAATAAAACGTTACAATGTATAAAAGCGAACAAAAGCAATTGAAAAATCAGCGAAACTGAATCAAAATAAGAACAGACGTACAAAGAACGAGAAATTCAACGCTGTTTTTGTGCTCGAGAAAACAAGGGGCCGATAAATATTTATAGGATCAAAGCGAAATGATCTCTTTGTGGTTGGGAATAGATATCTTTTTAGAACATTACAATATACAGGGGCTTATGTTTATCCACCAGTTGCCAATATAGATAGACTTCTACACAAAAAGTACTGAAATCAACTAAGATCTCGTAATTCACAGGACTTCAGCGCTGTAAGACCAACGAAGAAGATTACTAATCTCTCGTTGGACTTCCAACCTTATGGTAAACCATATTAAGCTTATTTTGTCTCGCTACCGTTTACAAGAAACGCTACAAAACTGACAGCAAAGAGCAATTACCAGTTCTCAAGACTGCTCGTTAACTCGCTATTGGCCAAACTAAAAACACTTTTATTTACTAGAGCGTAGGATTCAGAATCACATTTTATTGCAGGAGAGAAAAGGAAAAATGCATAATGTCACTGGAAAGTTTCACATTAAATTGTTTGATTTCTTTTTACTTCTAGTAATTGTAACTGAACGAACTGTTAGGCTCATTTATTTTTAGCACTTCTTAGAATTCATTACGTACTCTCGTACATTTAATTATACGAACTATAGGGAGATTTTTTTGCTCCACTGTAATGCGGACCCGTATTTATGGTTCATATTAACCGTATTTTCATCGGCATAAAAGCAATGTAATAGCAAGTATTGATAGAATACTCGGTAACAAGTATTGATGGAATACTCAGTCTCTAGTTGATGATTGGACTGAGTGAGTGAGTACAGAAAATTACATAAATCTCCGAATAATCAAAAACATAACTTTAGTGATGATACAAGTTGTCTACAAACTTATTGTTCATTCAGCATAACTACCTACTTGTTTATACACAAATAGTAAACCCGCCCTCGCTTCGCTTCGGGTAACCAGTCCCTTCAAAAATCTCTATAAATTTTAACAAATTATGTTATTCCGATGTCTAAGCTATATTACTGCAAAGTTTCATGAAAATCCATTCATAGTTTTTGCGTGAAAGAGCAACAAACACACACACACACATACATCCTTACAAACTTTCGCATTTATAATATTAGTAGGAAGGATATGGTGTTATCACCACAAACCTATTCACGTTTCCAAACAAGTTACAAGAAGAATCGAACATTGTTCCTGTAGATCTTAACGGTGTTTTGTCATAAATGGATTGAATTCAAGGATGACACTCTTAAGGATATCGTTTGAAAATAAACATAATATGAATGTTAAACGTATATCAATTACAGAAGTTGCGAAACTTGGAGAAAGAAACGACTCGTGATACCAATAATGTGCAGAGCCCTTCTTTCTTACAACCCCTACGAGTAAATAAAACAAAATTAAAATACTCTTTATCGGTGTTTTACGTGATAATTACAAAAATTATTGCTCAATTTTACTCGTCTTTTAAATACCTAACATTTGTAAGAATGTACTAAAATACGTTTGGAGTTGATTTTTTACAAACGCTAATTGAATCATTCCAAATATCTACTATGACTGGACTCGGAATAAAAAGCGGCAAGAAGCTCCCAAGGACGGTTTCCCTAATCAGAGTTACCACTCCGGCTTTCCATCGTCACATCGTAGCGTAAACTACGGTATTTCAAACTGCCAGGCAATGTCAGAAAAATCTAAAAATCGCTACATAGAGTCAATTAGATTTCTAAACTTTTTATCATAAATTATTATTGATCAATACTTTATTTCTACTACACTTAGATTTAATTAACAATCGCTAATCGTTTATTCGCGAAACAATCGCTGAAGCAGACCTGTGCAGATCCAATGTTGAGTTGAAGAATTTGCAAAAATCCATAATGTTACATGAACTCATAGCACAAACTAATCCAATGTCTAATTAAGAATCCTCAATACAAAATAATCAACGTATGGAAATGCCTCCTGACTTTATCGAGGTAAGTGCATTACCCGCGTTCAGCGGAGGAAACGAACAGGTAATAGGATTGCAGCCTGGCGAATGAGTTTCTGCAATCACTTATTCTATTGCTTACGTAGCAGTGAATCGAATACCTTTAATATGCTAATACAAACTTTTTCAATTATCTTTTTTCATCGATTACTTAACGGTTACGTGCGATAATTTGATTTAGTCACCTTGACATTATATTTGTATAGCACAGGAATATATAAATATAACGGAGCTTAAAATTCAGAAAGTCCTACTATATAATATTATAAATGCGAAAGTTTGTAAGGATGTATGTGTGTGTGTGTGTTTGTTGCTCTTTCACGCAAAAACCACTAAACAGATTTTCATGAAACTTTGCAGTAATATAGCTTAGACATCGGAATAACATAATTTGTTAAAATTTATAGAGATTTTTGAAGGGACTGGTTTCCCGAAGCGAAGCGAGGGCGGATTTACTAGTAATCTATATAGCAAAACCCTTTTAGGGTTTGTGCTTTGCATGGTATAACGCTATCGGTACCAGTCGTTAACTATAGATAGCAGTCGTTAAGCCACATCCGAGCCCTTCGGGCGGCGCAAAAACTTACGATATTTGGATTGACCACTGACCCCCACATCGATCCGAACTGGAGCATCGTGGTAAAGTATACCTACTCTATGGTATGGGTCTACTCAATGCTGAGGACAGACCCGTGCTGGTTGAAACCAGCCAACAAAAATAACAATATTATCTTTACAGATACCAGGATCCCATAAACAACTAAAAGGGTTAACCGAGCCTCATAAAAGTCTAAAATGTCTCCAGTAATTCGACACCAGGGCAACATAAATATTTATGTGATATCGTCGCACTCCCATAGTCATATTCACCCCTGGCACTCCAACCATTCAGCTGTCTCCTGTGATGTTGTCTGAACGAGCAACAATGGTGAAATCAGTTTTGTGTTGTCATAATTATATCCTAATGGAGACTAGGTATTGTTTGACGCTAGGAGTTGTTGACACATAAGCAATCTTAATAACAGGTCGGAAAATAGAATATACATTATGTATGTACCTACATTTGCTGGTTACTGTTTCACTACGCAGTTTACTGACGACAAGGTGAGACTGGTGAAAAGTAGTAATCGTGACCCGACTTTCACCATAACATAAGTGCATCATGCGTTGCCGATCAAGAAGTTTAGTCTTCATTTATCACATTGAAATACTTAAAATTACTATTCACGGCCAATATTCTTTTAAAGTGATTGTTTGCAGACAAATAAGAACCTAATCGTCATTATCATAATAATTTGTCAGTACCTATGATAAGGATCACACTACATGATTTAAGTAAAAAAATGATGATATAATCCTATAATTTCATGTACCTACGTGTAAGGGCGGGTAACCTCCAAGTAAACTCCAGTTATAATCACAGTCGTTTATTTCGTTATTTTACACGCACACACTTATTCTTACAATTAGACTCTATTACAATTACACTCCTGAGCTCCTGAGTAGTCCGTACACTTCGACCGTTAAAACTATAATGTCCAACCGTTAGCCAAAGATCCGTCCACGCCATCCAAAGTTAACAATAGGTGGCGCTGGCGTTTCCGTTGTTTCAATAGGTAATGCCGCTATTTTATTTTGAGAGTTAAAACTATTAAAAATAATTAAAAATCCTTATTTTAGATTTTTAGAAATAGTTCTTTGACTGTAAATAAACTATTAGACTGGATATTAGATATAGCGGCACTTCCTGTTGAATTATTTAACAAAATGTCAACTACAGTACTTTAATATCTTGAAAAAGTCAGTAAAATATATTAAATTATTTAAATCAAGTACAAGAATTTACACATAAATACGCGAAACCTTACACTCGACCATCCTGATCACGTGTATGACCCCATACACGACCCAATTGGAAACCTTACACTCGGCCAAATTAGTAATTCTTGTAAGAAATTGATGTAATATTAACAATAACGTGAAATTATTGTGTTAAACAAAAATTTTACTATAGGGAAAATTAACGACAACTTAAACCTTACCTAAATAAAATACAAATAAAGATTTACTTATTTATCAAAACATAATTAATCTATTTAATACAGTTTATTCCGTTTTGTGAATAATTGATTACAAGATCTTTATGTATTATACAATAATCATATCTAGTTAACTACACTGCTTATTATAATATGACAACCCTTTTATTATTATTATCTATTAATTAATAAATTATCAATTGTGAGTCAAGTAGCGAGTCTTTAAGTCTCACGCTTGATAACCCATTTTACATTATGTTTCAACCCTTAATGGTCAAGTAGCGAGCCCATTTAATCTCACTCTTGATAACCCATTTAAAATGATTCAACCCTTAGTGGTCAAGTAGCGAGCCCATTTAATCTCACTCTTGATAACCCATTTAAAATGATTCAACCCTTAGTGGTCAAGTAGCGAGCCCATTTAATCTCACTCTTGATAACCCATTTAAAAAGATTAAACCCTTAGTGGTCAAGTAGCGAGCCCATTTAATCTCACTCTTGATAACCCTTTTCATACTCTAATGTAGTCAGGTGACGAACTCACTTGTCGCCCCTGACCTGAAACAATTAAAAATATTGTGCCTTAATTATCTTTAAAATATCATCCATTATCATCATCCATTAACGTTTAAGGAGAATTCTCTGAACCTGACAGGCTGTTACCATCATCCACTGCCTCCGAATCATTATCATTTTCCAGATCCAAGGATGCTATGTGTATCCAAGGTCGCATACGATCTGCAGCCACCGTCGTTTTGCGCCTATTTTTAGTTCCCTCAAACCCAGGTATAGGTGCAACTTTATACCTATCATTTCCTAAAATATTTATGACCTTAAATGGCCCTTCATAATTTGGGAGCAGTTTCGTGCTTTTTCCGTCATTTTGGAAGGCTACTTTTGCAATTTTCACTAGATCTCCCTTATGGTAAATATGTGCAGACTTCCTCCCTCTGTCATAATACTCCTTCTGTCTTTGTTGTTCTCTGTCAATCCTATCCTTCACCTCGCTACGTATTGACGGTAGATCGCATGGTTCCCGAATTAAATCTGTTATCTCATTTAACATTGGGTTACTCTCGCTGTTCATTGTTGTGCCAAACATAACCTCGGCGGGTGTCCTGCCTAATGTCTTTTGAACTGTATTATTAAGCCCCCATTGAATTCTACCAATGTTAATGTCCCAGTCCTTCTCGTCATTGTTTAGATTCTGTGCTGTTAGCGAGTCCAAAATGGTTCTATTGTAACGCTCTACCTGCCCGTTTGACCTTGGGCTCGCTACAGCATTTAAGATATGTTTCACTCCTCTGTCCAAACAAAATCTTTTAAACGCATGCGAAGTGAAACAGCTACCTCTATCGCTAATAAGTCTATCCGGAGTCCTAAATGTGTCAAAAATATCCTCTAAAACTTTAATCACGCTCATAGTTTTTGTATTTTTGACTGCTTTTATGAATACAAATTTGGTAAAAGAATCAACAGTAACCAGAAGATGAGTATGACCCCGCTTTGATTTGACAAATGGCCCGAGGTGGTCGGTGTGCAAAGTGTGAAATGGTATTTCAACCTTGTTAATAGGATGTAACAACCCCTCACGTGTGGCTGCGGAACGCTTAGCATACGCACATTCAATACAAGAGTTAACATATTTTCTGACAAACCGCGACATCTTCGAAAACCAATAGTACTTTTTAATGCGCTCTACTGTTTTCTCATAACCTATATGCCCTATATCGTCGTGATTTAACTTGCACACCTGCCACCTCGCCCCTTTGGGTACCACCCACCTAAGATTGGATCTGTCGCCATCTAAGTATCTAAATAATTTATTGTCTTTAATTAGATAATTTTCTTTAATATAATCAAGACCTTTTGAATCTAACTTAGAATTAAGAATATCCCGAATCCTTCCTAGTTCTGTATCTCCCAATTGAAGAGTAAGGAGCCAGTCCTCATCGCTGATAGCCAGTACGGAAGGGAATTGTACAACGCTCTGTACTGGGGTATCCACTACCGGGTTTCTCGATAGAGCATCCGCATGTGCCATCTTGGTACCGGCCCTATATTCTACTTCGCAATCAAATTCTTGAATTGCAAGCCACCATCGCGCAATACGGGGTATGAGATCGCGTTTTTGAAACGTAGAGCGAAGTGCACTACAGTCGGTAATGATTTTGAAACTCTTTCCTAAAAGGAAGACTCGAAACTTTTTTAAAGCACATATTACGGCCAGGGTCTCAAGCTCGTATGAGTGAAAGTTCTTTTCCTCCGGAGAAGTTTGCCGACTGTAGTAGGCTACTGGTCTAAAAGATTGAGAATCTTCAGAACGTTGCATTAAAATGGCACCGAGACCTACTCTACTGGCGTCTGTGTGGAGCTCGGTCTCCGCGGAATAATTATATATTGAAAGGACTGGTCTATCAACCAGTAAAGTCTTCAAAGCCTCAAAAGCCCGTTGCTGTTCATGTGACCATTCGAACTTTACGTCCTTCTTTAGTTAGAGGTGAAGCTAATTCAGCGAAACCCTTAATGAATTTCCTAAAGTAGCTTACTAGCCCTAGGAATTGGCGAACAGTGTGAACGTTGCTGGGCTGGGGAAAGTCTGAAACACACTTTATCTTTTCCTCACCTGGACGCATACCCGAGCAACTAATTTCATATCCCAGATAGTTAATTCGATCCTGCAAGAAACTACATTTCGCGAGGTTTAACTTAAGGTTAGCATTATTCAGGAGTTGCAGTATTTCCTCTAGTCGCGTCATTACCTCGTCTAGATCCTTGCCATAAACCAATAAGTCATCTATATAAACAGTAGCTTTATCGAAACGTGTTGGGCCCAAAACGTGATTCATCATACGCTGGAACACAGCAGGCGCATTCGCCAAACCAAACGGTACACGGTTGAACTCATACTGACCATCTGGTGTGACGAATGCTGTTCGATGTTTGTGATGTTCCGCAATTGGAACTTGGTAGTAACCTGACATTAAGTCCAAAGTGACAAACCACGCCTGACCAGATAATCGCGATATCTCATCCTCAATTATGGGCATTGGGTATCGTTCCTTGACGGTGATAGAGTTCAACATTCTGTAATCTATGCACATACGTACATTCCCGTCCTTCTTTCTAACTAATATAATGGGACTGGCGTAGTTAGAAACGGACTCCCTGATTATCCCGGCCTCTAACATTTCATCAATCATGCCCCGAACTTTATCACGCTCATGGTGTGAGAGCCTATATGGTCTGTATACTACCGGTCGGTCACTATTCAATTCAATCGTCATTTCCGTTACATTTGTGCACCCTAGCTCTGACAAGTTGAAAGCGAAACAATGTTCGTAACGACGCAGCAACTCAAAAAGTTTTGTTTTATATTCCTCAGGGGCAGACTCACCGAAATGTATTTGGCATTCCTCGATCTGATTTACATTATGAACACTATCAATAGAGTTATCAAGATTATGCAATAAGGGCGGCATTCTATCTACTACTTCAACCCGTTCTGCACGCGAGAATATAGAGTTTTCGTACAACGAGCATGGTGTAGTGCAAGGCGCGACTGTAACGTTAAGGAACCCTTCCTTAACATGGTGAATACCGCCAAGGACAACATACTGGCCGCCAGGTTTACCCACAATTTTCGTGTGTATTAAGATATATCCGTTGAATGCCAATTCCGTAGCAGCTCTAACGCACGCTGTTCCATATAACGTACTATGCCTTAACATTCTAACTCGTATTGGACGACTCTCGTCATTGCTTGCGCAGTGAGTGGGAATTTCTGTGCCTACATCTAAGAATTGTAATTTAATCGCGTCCTTAATTACAACAATGTGCGGTTGCTCCGAAAACGTTTGTCCGATTAAAACTGGTTTGTCAAGTAATCGATCTTCCACGACCTTGCATACAACAACGGCAGTCACACCATCAATCGTTATCTTAAGTAAAACGGAACCTAAGGATTGCACTAATCCATTCCCAAACCCTTTCATTACAGAAGGTACACCGTCATGGTCGACACCCAATCTCGCGACGCTAGAGTCTGATATCAGAGTAACTTCACTCCCAAAATCCACAAAAGCCTCCAAAGATACGTCATTAATCACGACATTTTTAATGTATTTAGAGTTAGGGCTGGAACTTGTTATGCACATAGTTTTTGGAATATTATTTACCTTTGCCGACACGTTCTCGTTTTTTATGCGGCAGTTCTCCACTACGTGACCTACCCTGTGACAGTGTTCGCACCTAGCTAAGGGTTTAGTACATTTCCGATAGGGGTGACCTCGCTCTTTGCAATTATAACAAAATAGTGAAGAGTTTACATTCTGCTTATTAGTTGTTCTACTATGCTGTTCTTGCTCGTTATTATTTTCAGCGTATCTTGTCCTACCTGGTGTAGGATAGGAATACTCGCGGTTGCTTAACAAAAATTGCAAGAGTTGGTCAGGTTCAGAGCATTGCAACGCTAAAGCACTGGATTTTGTAGTTTTGTCTGTTAGTCCATGGATGATACAATCGACAGCGCGTTTACCGGATATATCGCATTGATTTATTAAGGCAAGCTTTTCGTAGAAATAATTATCAATTGGTTCGTTAGGCCTACTCTTGCGTCTTAGCATATCTTCCAAGGACTGGCCATAATTTTGTTCGCAGGGGAAGGCTTTGAGTAATTTATCTTGCCACTCAGGCCACGTAAACAGAATCGTGTTGAGGCTTTGATACCAAATTTTGGCCAGTCCCTGTAGTTTCTGCATAGAGAAATGTATAATAGTTCTCTCGTCCCAGCCGTACACAGAGGCACACTCGTTCACCTTTTTGAGCCAAGCGTCCATTCGTTGGTTTTTGACTGAAGGGTCAAATTCGGGCAAAATATTTTTATAATCTAACCTATGACTCGACTGTGCACTTGGTTCGGATGGCTGTGACGCTATATTATTTTTAAACGACTGTATGATCTTAAAAACGTCTTTCGATGAAAAAGTAGGGCTACGTGACCTTGAGCGACGTCCTGTAGGAGCGTCGCGTTCCGCTTGATCCCGGTCACCACGTGGCTGCATCCGCGACGAGCTCCTGCAGTCGTCACGTTGCTCGACGTCAGGGCGCCGCGATCGCTGTTCACTGCGCCTCTTCCGGTCCTCGCCTCGCTCCTTGCGAAGCGCGTGCTCCATGTCACGCAGGCGTTCCCGCTCGCGTTGCAGTTGTTGCTCCCGTTCTCGCAGGCTCCGACTGCGACTGCGGCTGCGGCTGCGGCTGCGCCTGCTGACGCGACTACGGCTGCATGTTCGACTGGGCCTCGCAGCGCTCTGCTCGCGACGAGGAGTAGTCAGTCGGCGATCCACAGACTTATCCATTTTCCCTGAAACTCGAAACCATATCTTATGTCATTGACCATTCCAAATAAACAACAATTAAAATAGTTATTTGCACATGCTTTTAGTATAAATAGTAAGTATTATATTATCATTACGGGTATACGATAAATAACATTAACATACATGATGTGTTGAAACATTTAAAAATTAAAACGGTTATAAAATTAATTTCATTCATAAAAATTTGCTAAAACTTGTTTACATTAAAACGAATACACGATAAATATCTTTAAAAACATTTATTAGACTAACGTAAAAAGATTTAATTTCTCTTCACTTATTCTTATACGAAAGATTTCGTCATTAAAATTTACTCAAAACAAGTTTAGTTATTCTTCTAGAAACTGGTTAACTTATATCTTTTAAATATGGCCTGTACTTACGCTATTTAAATGAGCTGGCGATCCCACTTGCTGAGTTGTAAGGGCGGGTAACCTCCAAGTAAACTCCAGTTATAATCACAGTCGTTTATTTCGTTATTTTACACGCACACACTTATTCTTACAATTAGACTCTATTACAATTACACTCCTGAGCTCCTGAGTAGTCCGTACACTTCGACCGTTAAAACTATAATGTCCAACCGTTAGCCAAAGATCCGTCCACGCCATCCAAAGTTAACAATAGGTGGCGCTGGCGTTTCCGTTGTTTCAATAGGTAATGCCGCTATTTTATTTTGAGAGTTAAAACTATTAAAAATAATTAAAAATCCTTATTTTAGATTTTTAGAAATAGTTCTTTGACTGTAAATAAACTATTAGACTGGATATTAGATATAGCGGCACTTCCTGTTGAATTATTTAACAAAATGTCAACTACAGTACTTTAATATCTTGAAAAAGTCAGTAAAATATATTAAATTATTTAAATCAAGTACAAGAATTTACACATAAATACGCGAAACCTTACATACGTTTACCAGAATACCTCTCAAAACATCCTCCAGGTTAAATTTTATTGTCCCTGTCATGTGATTCTCTAAATTGAAAGGTTAGATTAAGACAAAAAGTTTTTAACTCTGAGTAACTTTAAGCCTCTTTTATTAAGTTTTTTAATGCATAATACAAACCACAATATGGTATCAAACGCATGCAAAAGTCAAGAAGGGCGAAGTAAAACGAACAAAGGTGTATAAAAATTCAAGATACAGTCAGTTTCAAGCTCGTTGTAGCAGTTACTGCCATTTGAACAAGCCCCGGCGGCCCCTGGGGCATTCTCCGACGCGAGTTCCAGTAATTTCCACCAACAACTTCCAACATCAAACTGGGAATAAGTGGGTTCGCGTTAAAATCATTGTCGGTGAGAATAATCCATTCGATAGCATTTTCGGATTGCGCTCAGCTGTGTAAATAAAAAGGTAAAAATATTTCCAAATGCTCTGCGGTTGAAATGTCACGCGAAAATAATTTAACTGGAATGATTTTACTGGAGATTAATCATTACTTACGTAGTTTTCATATTCTGTTTATGATTTTTTATTGTAGTCAAATTGGAACGAACTTTTTTCTTTCTCAATTAAAAGATAGTAAGTTCAAAACATATTACATACTTTTACGCATATCGCTAACAAATCTTATCACTGGAAGAGTTTGGTTTTGGGAGTCATATCGAAGACCTTCGAGCGGCATAAATACATAGGTACATTTGATATGTAGATTGGCCACCAATATCTACAGCAATCTGCACGGATGCAACGATACGGAATACAAATTTTACTATATTCTTCATCACCGTTTTTGCAAACCCACACTTTTCCCCTGAGAGTCTACTACCATGATTTGAGGTCATTGTCATTGTCCACCACGCTGGCCAAGTATGTACAGATTGGCAAACTTCACACACCTTTGAAAATATACTCGAACTGTAAATTCAAGTTTCCTTGTGATGTTTTCCTTCACTAAAGAATAATAATAAAAATGATTCATTTATAACATCGTTTCTTAACCTCGGGTCGCGACCCAAATCTGGGTCGCGGGCGGTATTGGGATGGGTCGCGGGAATTTTGAAAAGACATTAGCGGCCTTTTTTTACAGCCTGAAGGGCTGACGTAAAAGCAGACGAGTCACGTGATGGTAAGTAGTCATCGTCGTCTATGGACTCGAGCAACACCAGGGGAGTCACTAGTGCAACGCCGGCCCTGAAGGAGATCTATTTAAACACCTTTTTTGAAGAACCCCATGTCATAGCGCTCCGGGTATACCTCAGAAGGAAGCTCATTCCACATCTTGCACGTGAAAAACGGACCGTAGTCGTTCGCCACAAGTCCAAGCGATGTGGATGAAACTTCAATCTTCGGCGAGTGGTGTGATGATGGAAGGGCGAAGTTGGCACCAAATCGAACAGTTCCTCGGAGCACTCACCGTTGCAAAGCCGGTAGAACACGCAGAGGCATCCCATGTCTCTCCTCAGACTTAGGTGTTCTAACGTGCTAGTGACTCGTGGGTCGTTGACAATTCGAACCGCGCGCTTTTGTACGGCGTCAAATGGACTGGAATGGAAATGCTGGTATTGTGGCGCCCCTGCCCAGAGAAGAGAGCAGTACTCCATGTGAGGCCTGACCTGTGCTTTATAAAGCATCAGTAGGTCCCTCGCAGTGAAGTACTGCTTCGCCCGGTTTAGAACACCAAGCTTTTTGAGGCCAATTTGGCCTTAGCTTCCAGATGACTCCGATAATGCACGTCGCTCGAAATGACAACGCCCAGAATCTCAACACTTTTACCAACGGTGAGCGCGGTACCCTGGAATTGAGGCGCCATCGCCATGACAAATGGGACTTTCTTAGCGGAAAATGCGCAAACTTGTGCCTTCGTGGGGTTGAACTCAACTAAATTGAGTCGACCCCATTCCGAGACTTGCTCCAGAGAGTTCTCTACTTCAGACACAACTTTTATTCTGCTCCTCCACTTGTGACCGAGAGGCATTTGTAGAGCCTGTATAAATAGGCATCTCCCGTGCTGTCATCTGAATAGCAATGAATGCCGTTTGTACGCTCCAGCATGTCAATGATACGCAGAATGAACAGGGTAGGAGACAACACAGATCCTTGGGGATCACCAGCGTTTATGGGTTTCAAATCTATGCAACAACCGTCGACTACGACCTTTATATGTCGCTCAGACAGAAAGCTGGCTACCCAACTGCATAAACTCTCAGGGAGATCGTAATGACATCATCATCATCATCACCAGCCTTCTAATGGCCCCACTGCTGGGACACAAGCCTTCCTTGCTGATAGAAACACACAAGGAGAATGAGCCATAACCCACCAAGCGGGCCCAGTGCGGATTGGTGGGTGTTAACGACTGCAAATGCCACCGGGACCAACGGCTTAACGTACCTAACGGGATAAATATTAAGGATTTCGGTCACCCATCCAGCGACCATCCTCTGCAAAAGTTGCTTAGCAAACGTAATCGCAAGTTGAGCGCGCTTAACATTGCGCCACTAAACTACAACTACTACACTAAACTAACAACAAACAACGTAATGACATCAATTAGAACAAACTACGGACTTTTTAACAGACATAAAAAAAGAAGGAGGTTCTCAATTCGACCGTATAATTATATGCTTTTTTTATGTTTGTTCAGCAATTTTTTCGTCGTTTACGGGCCGATTTGGATAATTCTTTTTTTTGTTGTAAAGTAAAGATATGCGCAGTGGGGTCCTTTTAAAAGGATCACCAGGATCTGATGATGGCATCTCGGAGAAATCGAGGGCAACTTTCGAAAATTGTAGGGACAACTAGTGTGTTTGTTAATGTAGGTATTCATAAGTACATAAAAGCGCTACAATTTCATGAAGGTCTGGAGTCGATCTGATGAAGACAGTCAAGGGAACTCCTCAACGAATTACTGTAGTTATCTAGTGTTTGGGCTTGATTAATTTGTAGTGACGAGAACTTTACACCTACATGTTGAATTAAGCGCCATCTGGCGATTAGTTTTTGAGTTATCTCCACTTATCGAGGTTGAAGTCGGTTATTTTTTTTGTAAAAAGCAATAATACTCCTATTATATTATTATCACTGGAAAATCAATAAAATGTCAGGGTCGCGGGCTTCAAATATTTTTACATTTTGGGTCGCCAGCCAAAAAGGTTAAGAACCGCTGATTTATAACAACATTTTTATAATCGATGTTCGCAGTACAACAAACGCCCCTGTTCGGGAGTCAAATTATTAAACTTTTTAACAAATCAATCCAAATTGTGTAACGAGAGATCGTGATTATGTGCTCTGAAGTATACGTAATAGCCGTAATTGAGTTGAAGCTAAGTAATTTATTTTTAACACGTGCCAAAACTACGTAACATCGCGCCGAAGTGCCTTAAATTAAATTTGTAACAGTTTTAATTAATCAGAACCCTGTTCAGTTTAACGTCCCTTCTGAGAAATTTAATCCAATATTAATATTTCTTGACAATTATCTACGGTTTATTGTTCGCCGCTGTGTGACCTCAAAGAACATAAGCCAATTAAAATAAACGAAGCTATTCGTTAATTTAATTAGAAGAGTAAAAACCGCACACCAATAGAAATGCCTGAAAACCCTGCGATGAAAAATAGTAACGCGGTGAATTATTTAAGTTAAATTTTTTAATTAATAACATTTGAAAATAGGGAACTCATCACACTTTATGGATCTTTTTAATAAGTGTTTTTTAGTAAATGATTTTTGAATTATGTAGGTACTTTCACTGGGACAAAATATGTCCTAAACTAAATTTACGTGCCTCATACTCCACAGCCAAAAATAATACAATTAAAAACCTAATTCGCTGCGATTACAGAACTGTATTGTTCGCCCGGGGTCGGGGTAGTACCACCGCCCGCCAAGGTACTCAGTACCATTTCTTCCGTCATAATAATTGTTTTTAAGAGCAATTGTGTTCCGGATAGGAAGGTGTGGAGCCGGTTCACTTTTTTAGAGGCGACCATCTCTGTCCTCAGGGGTAGCAACGCATCTGTGACCGAATTGGAACAAGACACACTAATCATTACTAACTGGACAATTACTAATACATATTAACTAACAGAACTAACTATCACTAACAGTCCCTGTCCTCACACTTATTAACAAACTAACCAACTAACATTCTAACACCATCTACTAATTGGACTAACCACCCTAGTCCCTAAATTGGGTCTTGTTCTAAGTCGGTCACAATTGCCATGGGCGGCAGCGGAAGGGTGGTGCTGCATGCTCGTTTGCTACCTTAATTCCATAAAAAAAAATTCAATACCAATTACCAATTATCTCAAAAGTCAAAACACGTAATAGATGTTTTGTTTTGAAAAGCAAAACCCGGCACAGCGCGGGTTGTACAAAGCTCGCTGGGGTTGAACAAGACCCTTTCATGCGTCAAAGTGGGGTGAGCGAGCCGGCGGCTCTGCCTGGTTTATCTTTTAAGAAATTCACATAGCCCTCATTCCTTTTTTAGTCTACCTATTCAAATATACCCAGTGAATAATAGCGTTCATTGAGGATCATCAAAAACTGTTAACGTTGATGCTATACCCGTTGAAATAACTCGGATGTGTGATTGGTGAAGGGTGAGAATAGGGTTCTACGAGTATTATGTTTGTTTACAGTAAATATTGATAAATCGAGCTATATCTCTATAATCGAGCTAATCGAGCCCCTTGGATTCCAGCGAAGTGAACGTACTATTGAATCATGACATGAATTCATGTCGTCTGAAGCTAAAGGTTTTAATGCTAGCTATCGAAGAAGAATAAGAACACAGTCATGTAAAGACGTCTGCACCAGATGATCAACATGATTTAATTATTTTGATAAAAAAAATATCATAGCGTATCTTGACATTGTAATTTTATCATGATCACAAGTTTTCAGTTTTAGCATGATCAACCGTCCAATATTTTGAAAGAAAAAAAACCGCTCAAACTTAACCAAAACACCGACACGATAGACACGAGCACTTGAAGGATTTTGCAATAAATGTTAAAGGTAACAACATTCCAAAAATACCTATTTATCTATAGAAACGCTGTAATAAAATCAAACATTGTAACCTTGCAATGTCGGTATCATAATTAGTTGTAGCATAATAGCAGGTATACGAGTACATAACAAACGTAATCTTACGTCTTAATGAATTCCTCAAGTCATTAAGATTATGTAGCGGAGGATTTATTGCGCCAGTAAATGTCGGTTGATATTATTATAATCTGCTAGCGAGACAGTAAATAAAGTGATCCCTTTATCTAATATAATCATCTTACGTCACTAACACAAATGGAATCTGAGGTACAATACAAATGTCAAGGTTACTATGATAAAGTAATTTTAAAAGGAACTTAAAAATTTGTTACAAAATAGACCATATAAAACGGGTCTTAATTTTAGAATTACCTAATTAGTCTTAATTTTAAAATCTATTCCTATTTTTTTTATTATAAAACTGAAAAGTTTGTATAACAGGCTAATCTCAGGAAGCTCGAATTGAAATACTTTTTAGGCGGATAGTCCATTTATCAACGAAGCCTTTATCATCACCTATATCATCACCCTACGACCAATAGGAGCCGAGCGTCCATAAAAAATGCAAAAATAGGCTAACACTATAGTTGCAAACGTAAACACAAGTATCTCAAAGTAGGTAAAGCAAGAGCGTCCACTAGTTAAATATATTCAATAATAGACAAACGTCAACTAATGAGGCTAATCAAGTGCTGTGTCATAAAGTATCTCAATACTTTGTTTCCCCGTACGACGAGACAAAAGACCCTTTGTTAATAGATGTATCACGTCCCAGCTCAGTGTCCCACACCAGAGGCCCCAATGAATCTCGGCCCGGGCCCCGCGTAGTAATGCCACGATTTACTGAACACCGCCGCTCCAGGTCGGGTCACTATCAGAATTTCAAATTCTCCGACAATTTCATCCGTATGTTTCAACATTGTGTTCCTACTTCCTAGCGATATTAGTATGTTCAGTAATGTTTACATACCCATATTTAGGTTCACTACAACGCCTTAATAGTCAGAAATATTCATACTAATATTATAAATGCGAAAGTCTGTCTGTCTGTGACGTTTTCACGGCTAAATCACCGGTCCGATTTGGATGAAATTCGGAATGAAAATAGTTGAAGACCCAGAGTGTTATTTACACATAGTGTTATTTACATATGCTATTTTTTTAAATCAACCCCTAAAGGCTTGAAATAGGGGATGAAAGTTTGTATGAAAAATCTGCACCGCATAAACGATTTCGATGAATTTTCCCGGAAAGATAGTTGATGACGTACCCCCTTCCCCACTTCTCCGGTTCACGATATTCGATAAACGAATTCAACGCGGGCGGTGCCGCGGGCAAAATCTAGTATATACCTATATAGTTGAGCCATCGAGCATATGGAATTGCCACTCTCCGCCGAAACCAAACTTATTATCTGTGTTCAAGGTTCAAATTAGCTTGCCAGAAAAATTTACTGAGGACATTTTTAGATAACTCCGTCAATCGCAAATGTGCCTTAACCGCATTGACGGAACGCTGGCATTTGTATGCCATGCAATTATAACGAATTCCAGCTCGAATTCAAACACAGTATACGTCTTAGTAATAATAAGCAACTTTTAATTTATGCGCCTAGGCTAAAAATAGAAACAAATACATGTAGTAATGCGTTATTATTCGAAGGGGTCTTGTCTTCGACTTAAAATTGATTGTTAATAAAATTGGCAAGGCTTCAGTGAAGCTTCTGTTTTTATCCAAAAGCTAAACGCTAATAGGCACGATAAGTTATTAAAATCTAGCTCAATGTTGTATGTTCAACTGTTAAACAATTTTGTAACTCTACATTTAAAAACAATCTAAATCTAATCCCGTGATTGTTCAAAGAGTAGGTACATCTCAACTAATCCGAAGCCGACTGCTAAATGCCACTCTCACTTACAGTGTCGTATAATATAACCCAAACCAAGTTCTCCGTCTGTAATTACAAAACATACCGTAACTCCGCAGTTGAAATTCGTAACCGAGTTAAGGAACAAGTAGGAAACTTTGCGACGTCATCAGCTGCGTTTTACAAGTTTGGACTTGTTGTTGCACCCGTCCAAAGTTCTGCACACATGTATAATGTATATATAACTTATCATAATGTTGAGCTCTTATCATAATGTAGAGCAGTGATAGCCTCCTATTGGTTTTATTTAAGCATTTAAGGGTCCCCGCAAACTGACCGCAACTACCGGCGGCTGTGGCGCTTCTTTTTAGAAGCGCGATCCGGCCAACAGCCAACAGCTCCATAACAGAGAGCAGGATCAGCCGAAGCGGCTGTCGGCCGAACCGCGCTTCTAAAAAGAAGCGCCACAGCCGCCGGTGGCTGCGGTCAGTTTGCGGGGACCCTAAATGTCACGGGCTATAACGAGGGCTATAAACATCTTGAAGAAACCTGCATGCCGGAAAGTTTGCAAAGGTCAAAGGTATGTATTGTGATGTCCACCAATTCGCATATGGCCAGCGTGATCGACTATGGCTTTAACCTTTTCATTCGAGAACAAACCCGTGATCAGCAGTGGGACATAATGGGTTGCGATGATAATGATGATAGGATAACAGGTGTAATTTGCGAGTATCAAGGGTATAATATAAATCAGTACGTATCGTTATTAAATCTCCCTTTTATTGGTACAATGACCGTTCACCCAGATTTATATTTAACCTCATTACTTGGCGGTCGTAGATATTATTCGTAGATAATAAATAAGAGTCACAAATTGATGTAATTTTAAATAGCAGCAAAAGCGATTTTGTTATGAGACTTTGCAATGTTCTATAAATTGTTAAAGTATATCTGTCGTTAAGAAATGTCAATAAAAGTAACATACTTAATGAACTTGTTCTAATTTAGCTTATAAATTCGACCCGTAAATACAACTAACAAGGTAATTAACAACGCAAGGGCTATAAAAGTACTAAGAATAGCAGCTATTACAAAAGTTCAGACTATGACATTTCCGTATCAATCTTTTCAACACAACGATTATTCAATGAAACTGCTCATCAAAGGCATCGCTTGTTTCAAACACCATTGCGCAATTTGAAGGGAAGCCGTACAAGTGCGACGTTATGAAACATCCGTGGATGCAAAGTCGAGCGGACACAATTGTTATTCTCACCGCCCCGACCCTGTGACGCTATCCCAGCACAAATGATAAACTAGCTGTCTGTGTTACATATTGAGGCGGCGAAATATATGGCTGTAGCGTGAGCTCTTTACAAGCGTTTACACTATATCATAGATTACGAAGACTCTGTACTAGTGTTTGGACGAAAGGAAACAATATTATGTTTCATTCACAATCCCAGATTTCTTTTTGGCATCAACGAACGCCTATAACATCGTGAGGGACCTGCTGGTTCTTTTAAAAGGACAATTGAGACATCTAAGAAATGTGAATAGCTGTTTTCACAAAAGATTTATAGCTATTGGGCGAGTCTGAAAAAGCTGAAAAACTTTATCATCGTACATAGACCTTATAATCATATACCATCGAGATTAAATTGGGGTACGAAACGGGAACGGGAAAACAACCTGGCATATAAGCGAAGCATTAGGCGTCAAGGCAAAGTCTACGGGATGTTACTTAGTACACCGTTGAATTCAAGAATACATCTTTCACCTTTAAGTCAGACAAAGGATTATAGTAAATTGCTGAATACATTTAATTATTCAGCAATTGCAAGTCGGTATTCTGTCTCGAGTAATCCTACTACGTTCGAAAACGAAAACTACAATCAACTTCTATTTATTCCTCCCATTAGTGAGTCGCCGAATCATTATTAAATAATGACGTAAAAAAATCTTAATAAGTAAGCCATAAAAATCTCCTGAGTACGATAAAAAATGGAAAACTTACCTCAATCAATACAATTGAGAACTATGTAACTTCGGCCGAAGTATAACTTAAGTCATTTGATCGACAGCATCATTAGTCGGAGAGCTACCGCGGGCCTTGTGCCCAACTTAATAGGGACATTTATCACTTTACTCTTAAGAGAAAACCACGAAGACTTACTCGGCACTTAACGAATCAGGTCTCAAACTTGATGGAAATCGCTGAACCGGCATCTTCACGCTTTGTAATTAACGGTTTTTGTTACTCGAATATAAACAACGTACATTTTATTCAGCATGTTGCTTTATTTTTAGCTGGTGCATGCAGCCTAGTTTTATACATTTTTTATATTTTTATACTTACACAAACTTTTTCGGTCCATTCAGCCTCTTGGAGAGATAAATTTTGAAAACATATTTTATTCATTCCGCCAAATATAATAAATTCTAAGTTCCATAAATTCCACGAAATAAACATAGGTAATACTGATAGAAACTTTAACAGAGTTTAACAAAGAGAAAAATATAGTCAAATGTTGTACATAGATAGGTACTGCTTATTTCTGATAGAAAGCTCTTCCAGCAGACATTATTCGTTTAGGGCCTAAACAAAAAATTAAACAAACGCAATCAAAGTAGGTATTATTTCTGACTAGATTCACTCAAGTCGCTCATGGCGATGAGAAAAAGAATGCAGCGAAACTCTGAACTTTGCACAACTGAAAAAATACACTATAAAATACATCACAGCAATGCAGAACAAGTTAGTACAAAAAAGCTCTATCAATGGCTAGCGAATAGAAATAAATAACTAACTGGACTATTACTAACATTAACTAACAGGACTAATTATCACTAACATCCCCTGTCCTCGCACTTATTAACAAACTAACCAACTAATATTCTAACACCGTCTACTAACTAGAATAACCATCCTAGTCCCTTTGAGTCTAGTTCTAGGTCGGTCACAGTTGCCATGGGCGGCAGCGGAAGGGTGGTGCTGCATGCTCGTTTGCTACCTTAATTCAATAAAAAAAAAAAAGAGAGTTGGTTTATGTCATAGGAGTATCGGTATTTGTGTGTAAACTTTGAAAATCAAAGAAAACTTAAAAAAATAATAAAAAAATGCTATTGTTGCACTTGTTTACGTTGTATTTATAGCAGAACAACACTTAGGTAATGAAAGGGGTTACGGTAATCTATTGACATCATTAACAAGAGAGGCATCACGAAATGCTGACTGACCTAAGTGGTAATGATAAGATGAATGACACCAATTAATGCAACAGGTATTTATTCAACATTTATTATATATTATAATGTTTCAATAGCTAACAAATGAGCAGACAAGCCACGTTATTAGTGGGCACCGTTGCTTGTGAACATCAGCAACAACAAACGCGTTACCAGCAAGAAAGAATAGAAAGAAAGGTATATTTTCCATCAATCTTATGTAATTAAAATTCAAAAACGTCACTGCAATCATATATCTAACTTGTTTAATGTACAAATGGACACATTACTATATAAATATAAACAAACAACTCCAACTCCTATTGTGAAGGTATTCTCGAGAAAATTAAACAGTAAAACTTGCCGGTTACCTCACACAATTAACACACAACAACACGCTTCCGCCCGTAACTAACGACACACGCCGACCACTGAGCGTCCCGTTGTATAAAATTAAAACTTTCCGAACCGCTCTCCGATGAAATTAAACTATGTGCTCATTCATACTGACTCGCGGGCGCGGTGGCGGGCGCGGTCACGAAATATCAAACATACGGCGTAATATCCAAGTGTTCATACTGGAATCGCACGTGCGGTCTAAGTAGCGGGCAAGCTCGCGACGACGCGCGCGGCGCGCTCGCGGCATATCAAACGCATGAAATGTTTGTGTGTGTTCACTCTGAAACATTGACGCAACTGAATTCTCGCGCAAAACGCCTGGCTGTCAATATGAACACGATCTCGCCACGTCCACCGCGCGCGCGCCCGCCACCGCGCCCGCGTGTTCAGTATGAACAAGCACTATTAGCGAGCCGGCTCGTTTTGTTTGCGCCGACGCGACGGCGGTTATTTGCGGAACAAAGCCAACAGATAGGATCGCCACAACAACGCGGCGGGCCCACACCGATACAACTTGATCGCATCGGATGAACAAATAATTGATGTTGTTTCCTAAATTGTTAACAGAACAGGCTTTGCGATTATCTCTGCCCATATTAAAACTGTAACTACTTTATGTCTGTACATACTGATATTTCAGAAAGCACCCATTTATCTAATCTACTACTGTCTATTCTGTCTATAACTCTATTAATCTACTCTAGTAACTAGACTACTCTAGTAACTAGATCTCAGGGTGAGACAGAAGCTATTTTTAGCGTCAGAAAATACCCTGCTTTACGTAAGAAAGCGTACCTTGATACCTTCCAAATGTTCAGAATAAGAAACAGGTTCCAAGAAGCCAGGCGAGGTCGGGTTTATTAGTAGTATAGTGTGTACACGTCGCAGGAAAATGTGGGAAACGGAGATTTTATCAAATCACTAAGGAAATACAATAGATTTTATACCCTGAGGGGTGGCTGAACTGTTAGTGAAAGATTACATCAGTGTCTACAAAGGGTTGCTTAGAACAAGAAGTTATTTGCAATTTATTTTACATGTATTACTATGTAGATATGTACATATATCCTGTGGGTGGTCAATAAGTAAATAATATTAGTTTCAATTTATTGTATATTTAATTTTTTTATTTTATAATTTACAACAACACATTCTTATTTTCTCATAATATTCATAACTGTAGAAAAGATTTCATTTTAGATGTCTAAAAGTTGTGAACTTCAGCTTAGAATTCTTGTTACTATTTTTGATTACGGAAATGTTAGGCAATATTTATTACAAATCAAGTAAGTCAACATCCTTGGTACTGAACTCGTGACGAAATCGATTCACGCTTTTTTATAAACACGCTATCTTTCCAACATCGGAATCGAAACACAAATGAATGTTTAATACACAAATAATATTATCAAAGGGGATCATCAACATCTAGGCTATGACTGTCAGAGAATAATGATGCCTTCAAGATAAACGTTAAATTACAAATGAGTCTCATTAAATATAACTATACCAATATTATAAAGCTAACATGTGTGTAACATTAAATAACATTGGATGGTCCATTTATAGGGGAATGCTATACATAATAACATCACAATACGACCAAAAAGAGTAGAGCATTAATGAGAAATATTGCATAATAAAAAAAAAATATTTGTAAACTTAAAGAACAGGCTTCCTGAAAGGAAGCGAAGGCGGCTTCCAGTTAAATAAAAGGAATAAATAGAAAAAGAAGAAATAGAAATAGAAAAGTGTTTATTTCTGGCACACTGGTACATGAAATTTAAATTTAAATACAAGTTACATTACAAATAAATCATTTATGACTACACGACATTAAACATGCGTAGCACTTCGCTACGCAACATTGAGCGCTACGAGATGCTACGAACGCTACGCTAACAGCTGATAAGACCGTAGCACATCGGCGAGTGCTACGTGCCGCCAACTAAAGACTCGGGCAAACAGAGAGCATTCGAGTGTTTGACTTTATTGTTACGTGGGGAGCGACCCTAATGACTTATGCACCTTTAAACATGAACAGGGGTGGATTAACAAAGCGCTTTTGATTTTTTCGCACAAAAAGGCGGAAACAGCAATGTCGACGGCGCGGATTCTTTTTTTCTATGCAAATGCGTTCAATCGAAATGTGTGAATGCGCTCCAGATTTCATTCACTTTGATACTAGGTAATCACGTACCTACCGTGGTTTAAGCAGTACCAATATTTCTCTATTTTCTATTTTTGAACGACTGCTACGAGTTTTAAAAATTAAGTTAAATAAATAAAATCATAAACGTTTATTTTCATAACCTTGTCTTGGTATTGTTACGTAAATGTTTGTCGTGGTCGGGAACAAACCCAGGAATCCTCACTACACTACTTCGTCGTTAATTATAATCTAACTCTGCAACGACAGGCGACGTAACGCGTACTTGTTTTGAGGGCGATCAGACGCGACATCACAAAATACGAAATAATTTCTCTGTAAAAATATTATATTTGTTTCCTTTCTGTGCTTACGATATTTCTTTAAAAGTCTGTACTTGAAATATGAACTTTCGAGCAATATAGTCCGGTACTTCTCCATGATTCGAGAAGTAATAACCCAAAATTACGTAGGACTCTCACTTGTCGCGTAGACTACTCACGTCGCGCCGTGTATTCGTTGTTCACGTAGGACACCGCGTAAGTAACAACCAACTGACAGTCATTTTTATATGTTGAAGTAACCGCCGTGATCTAGTCAATCAGTCATACTGAATACCGAGTTATATATAAACACCTAAGTAACGGGTTATGTCAGCATTTTATACCACCTAAGAACTTGAAGCCACAGAAATAAACGCCCTCTCATCTATTTCCGGGGATTTCCGCCTACTCACCGCACTCAACGCTCTGAATAGATGCAGGGCTGAGTTGAAATTTTTGCAATTCAATAGATAAATATAATTAGTCAGTACATAGAAGTGCGTATGCCACTCTCACCTCGTGACTCGTGTATCCTCAAAATATCGGCGCATATAATCAACAGATTTTATTTTTAACGAAATTAATAAAGGTTATAAATAAATATTACTTATTGGCACGCCGCAAAATTTTACGCCGCAGATTTAGCGCGCGGTAAGGTCATCTAGAATATAAAACAACAATACAATCCACTAAGTGTTTATTACAATTGGTCCACAAATAGAAACCTCGATCCCTCGAAGTAAAGAAGCCTAAGTCTGACTACTAGTTGTCTACAAGATTTTAAAACAAATTATAATACACTTGATTTACGCAACGGGTTAATACCTGTTAAATAAAGAGAGTAAATCGTTATCTTATCTAGAAAGTGTTGTACGTAAGTCGTATTTAAGAATCCTGCCTTTAATCCTCCCCCGAACTAATAATAAAGCTATCAACGGCGCCCCGCCCACGCCGGCAAATTTCCACAATACTTCACAAACTTCGACGTCCGCTACAGGGAAATGAAGGGTCATGGCTTTAATTTTGAACATTTATATTTGCCTGGATGAAAATGACACATTTCGTTTTGTATTTATTTAATTAGGAGGTTTTTTAAAATTGCTCTTGAGATCGTTTTACTTCTTTAATTAGATACTATTCAACCGCAATAAATCGCAAACTTCCTTTCATGTTCAATTTTATTTACATTGGGAATATTACTCAACAAACCAGACGTAACAAATTCAATCTTATAACATTATCAACTAAAATAACGGTTTAAAACTGTAACGAAAGTAACGGACATACGAAGTATAAAGTATACCTAAAAGTAACAAAAATCAAATCACAACAAATGACTCGATTTTATATGACGTAATATCAGCAAGTATCAAAACGTTGAACGTCCGAAATAATTGGAAGAGGCGAGTGGGCCGAGTGGGCGAGTCGCAATACAACATGATGAAACGCTGGCCCGTATTTAGCGAGACGTAATTAATCTCATCCGATCCGGCCGGGCGGACACGCGGACAGCCGACATTTCGTGAGCGACATTTCCTCGACTAAGCTAAGCGTCCACAGGTCGATATCGTACGCATCGGATCGATCGCATCAAGCGCATTATTTTTTCCTACTGCGTCCACTGTATCGACAGCAACCGGATTGCCGACGCAAGTATCAGCAGTCACATTGCCGACACCAGTTTCATTTGGATTTTTCGCATCGTGCGGGGCGCGTCCACTGATCGGCATTCCGTATGACGTCATCGACACGCATCGCAATTCGTGAAACTTGACTCCCGGAGCATTGGTATCGGCATTGCCGATTTGCGATCCGTACAATGCGGATCAGTGGACGCACTTGTTTGACTTTCTATACAAAGAATACTACGATCCATTTAATGCGATGCGTCCGATGCGTACGATACCGACTTGTGGACGCTCAGCTTTACACGGCGGACGGCTGTATTTCGTGGCCGGTGACATTTAATAAAAAGAATGAGGGTTCCTTTCAGCGATACCATCCACGGTTAACGCTACGTATCCACTGGCGTCAGTCGGGCGCGCGTTCTTCCAGTGTTTCCTTCACTCTTATAGCAGTAACACAATGCCTTAACTAGAATTACAGTTTCGTACATCACGTCGGTAAATGTAACCGAGATTGGAAGAACTTTATGTAATTAGTAATTACTTAATAAGCACGTTCTTTCCGAAACAAAATATACTCGAATTGCTGCTATCCTGGTAGCTTACTAGGCTGATAAGTGATTACTCGTATGTTATCAGAGTATTGGAAAAAATAATAATGTTTGTAAAAACCCATAAAGACTGCCGTGGAGGCGAAAGGACTTCGATGGGAAACCACGTACAACCTAAAGAAGACAGTGGGTATCCGCTGGATTCAACAGGCTCACTCACAACTAGCCAGAGTTGTACAACGGAGGCCTATGTTCATTAGCATTTCATAGGCATACATAGGCGTTCCATAATGCTGATAAACAATTCTCAAAGACTGATAGTTGGATGGAAGGGAAGTATAAGATATTACAAGTAACCATTAAAACGCAAACAGACTACTGCGGAAGACCATCCAAACACCGCACCAAGATTTAATAAAATCGTTCCGAAAATATCGTCCAAAAATAAATAACGCCTCCATTCTGAAACGAACCAAAACATAATATATTAAACCAACATCGTTCGCTATGCAAATACTAAAGAAGATTTCAAAGTACTCAACGAATACTTCGAGTTCCATAACACTTAAGATTAAATTAAAATGCTCACTCGGTGCACGTTACGGCTTGCATCGCGGAAATGTTTTAAGATTCCACGTCAACTTCATTACACATAGTCGTAATAACTTCACCCCAGGAGGCGGGCGAAAGCCTCGGATTATAAAGAGAATAATAAAAATAAACTTAGGCACTCAACCGCCGCGGAGATAAGCGAGAGATTCTGGAAAGAGAACTGATATTTTTCTTTACCCTTGTGCATAATCGCAATCGTTATATACCGACCTAAAAAAAAGGTGAGGTTCTCAATTTGTATTGAATAACGACACCTGACGAGTAGTGTTTGAGTAATCTTTTACAATGCTAAATTGAATGACTTCGATTACGTTGAGAAAATTCTGATTTTATTACTTGTCGATTTTTAAGTCGGGATTGTTTTTGAAGTTATGTCGTTAATGCTGGATTCATATAATTATGTATTTATAAAATAGGAATCGCAAATAAGGGCTATCACTGCAGCCCATGACACCTTAACATCAGCAACGTCACCTACTCCGTTCCAACTTAGACCTGGATGAACTAACTGGGCAAGCATAAAAGTAATACGGTACAATTAGGAGCCCACCACCAATATAAGAGGTTGTTAGGTTTAATTCGAGGATACTCAAAATCAAGTAGAATCCCCTTAGACCCGAAACAATTAAGAGGCGGCTAAACTTAACCTTGTAATACCTACAACAGTCGTTTCATTATAACCTCTCACAAAAATGTCCCTTAAAATACACGCATATTGTTATTTTATATTAATTATGTATTTTCTGCCTGCTCTGTTGGTTACTGCTAAAGTTTCGGAAACTTTGTATCCAAAAACGTTTGGCAGAGGCAGCCGGCCTTGGATACAAAGCTCGCCGATGAAATATTGAAAACTGCCACAAAGAGACCGAACCGATACGTAATATTTTATCGAATCATAAAATGAACGTTCACATTTTCAATTCCATTACTTTGTCATTTCGGTTCAAATTGCAGTCAATGGATTTTTGGTTTTAATACTCTTTTTTTGCGAAGTTCGGTTTTCAGCGTATCTTTTTATCTACGTATCTTTCTTTTTTCATTAAAAATGCAAGGAAGATAGGTAGTGTTACATTTGGGATTTATGTACCAAGATATCATAACAGAACATCAATATGAAACATAATCCCGTGAGTAGTAAATAAACTAACTCAATGGCAATTTTAAAATGTTTATAAGATTATAGCTAGAATTGTAAAATATTTGGGCGGCACCAGGTCCTCATAAAGCAGGCTAATATTGATCAACCGATGTTTACGCTCGAGTAGCAATTTTTCCAATCTACGTACACAGTGTGCTGATCCTCTCAACATAATGGCTTGTGCACACACTGCGGGGCTGATGGATAAATATTGACCTTCGTACTCCCGCGATGGCTGAACCACGTGCATTTGTGTGCGCCTTGCTCGGTAGCAGTGTTGTTTTAAAATCATCCGTCTTGAAAGAGTCTCACTCCGTAAAATAAGTTTTTAATACGTTCCAACTCCGTTTATCTTCAAATACTTATTTGTTTATGTTTGTCATGTTAACAAAGGAGCGTGTACAGCAGCAAATAAGGCCCGTTGGAGGGTTCTCAAAATGAACAAAATGTTTTATGTTTCAATAATAAGAATTAAACGAGTACAAAGATACATACCTAATACCAAATTTAGTAATGTACAGCTTAGATACGATGATAATAGGTATACGTCAATAGTTGCAATAGTTGCATTGAAAAACTGCAAGCAAACCTCTACGCATTACAACCTGAACCTGAACAAAGTAGTTCAATATACAGCTAAAATATAATTTTACAGTCAAAACACTTCGCATTACAATGCGCGATCAATACCAGTACTAATTCGAATTAATTATAACGAAGGGCGCATGCCACGTTGAATTGAATTTCGTTCTCGCAAACGTCAATACAACTTGTTTAAGGGCGACGGCATCGGCCCTAGTATGATCGAACGTCCGACCCGCACAGCCAATAGGGTGTTTATTAATTATTCCGAGGGATGCCAAGTTAGTGCAAATAAAATGAGAGAACAAAACGTTCAAAGGGGTATTATTTAGGTGTAATATCATACTGCCCCTCCACCAATTTGCACTAGAACAGCGTGGTGGAGTATGCTCTAGGCCTCCGCACTAATGAGGAGAGACCCGTGCTCAGTGGGCCACTAATGGGTTGCAGGATGACAATGCTGAAATATTTAAATATTTAAGTTTATATTTGTTATGTATGTTAGTCTGTAAGGTATTTATGATATGGACCTCTGTACATTCATATTACTTTGTAAATGGATGTATATTGTCTGAAATAAAGATTTATTATTATTAATGCCAACAAGTATGGTAACTGTTTGTTATAAAGCTTTTGGGCCTTTTCAATTGTAGGACACAAATATTACGATACTACATTATAAGAAATAACAAAGCGTTTTTGTATTCCGACTAATCTATCTAATCCAATGAATAGAGTATTTACTAAATATTCTATTCATTATGACACTAATGTCTCGCCATTTTTATCCATTAATATTAATTTATCTCCTCATAACTTCTAGAATAACGATGAACTGTTTCTGTTTATTCATCCATGAACCTTCACGATACAGTAAATACCCGCTATACCAACCTTCAAGCTTCCTGACTTAAGTTGATTATCTTCTGCGTTTAATATTTGCTACTGTAAATATTATATTGAGTAAAAGAGCAAACATGCTCCCAATGAATTGATATTAGAATTTAAAAAGTAGATAATTGTCAACTCAGTATCGCGCAATAAGTGGGGCAGTTTGGCCAATTACAATGTACAATGTACTTCTCACCCAGCTATATATTTCTAGCTCACGTGTTCCGTAATAATCTTTCGTATCGATCACCTCATATCGTAATATCATCGCAATAATGTCATCGAAGTGGGTACACAAGTGCAATTCGTGTTGTATGAACGTAACACGTTCACCTTAAGTTTCAATATTGCATGCTCGGGCATCCTCTTCGCGCAGTAAAAACGTCATCGACAACGTTCGTTACACCGATGTCTACGATCAGCGGTAACCTACATTCAGATCGATTATCTATCACATATAAAGAATGTAAAAATGATCAGCTGTCACACCCTACCAACAAGCGCTATTCGCCATCCGTACGAGGCCGGTGGGTCTAATCGCGTGAACAAATTGCCGGCACGCGACCGACTTTCGTTTAATTAAATACCTTTTATGCCCTCGACAGAACTCACACAACACACCGCGGTCTCGCCGCGAGACCGATACGCATGATCAAATGAAAATACGGCATGTTAATTAAATTTATTTCCGTTAAGTTAAGAATTTTCGGTTCGCTGTTATTGCTTCATAAATCTTGCGAAAGGAAATTGAACGTTCGTTTTAAATTACACTCGTATGTATTTTCATGGTTGGTTTCATTATTTTGATTTAAAAATTGCGATTAAAAAAATGAAAAAATTACGGTTTAATTTATAGCTTTGTAGATCCCAAACAAAATATACGAATTAAAAATAACTTTGTCAACCTTTATGACTCCGGCACTAATGTAAGATGCCACTAATTAGTGATACTAGAATAAAAGAGATTACCAGCGGTGAAAGGTTTTTTGTTGAAAGTGAAGTGCCTAGTACCTACACGAAACGTAGTAAACAAACCAGATTACTGTACATATTTTTAAAACAGGGAATTGGATTGCGAAGCATAGAAAAAATAGATTGCCCTGCAAACTTAACAACTGAAATGCCAACCTGGCCGTTAAAAAACAGGATATCTGACTAGCTAAATAAATCTAAAAACAAGGAACCAACTTGCCCTACAAATAAAAAAACACAAACCAAGTTGGCGTTCAAATCCAAAAACAAAGTAACTAACTTGGCCTACAAATTTAAAAACAGAGAAACCAACTTGGCGTTTAAATCCAAAAACAAAGAGACCACAGCTTGCCCTACAAATGGAAAAACACAATTTACATTGAGATTCGCAGCCCGCCTTAAAGAGCGAGACGCGTAAACAATTTGAACAAACGTAACAGTTGAAGTCTCCGGGTAAAAAAGTAACGTAACGGCGAGTTTAGAAGACACGGGCAATTTAATTATCTGGAAGCAACACGAGGCCTCTCTTAGCCCGCGATAAATTACAAGTGGGGGCCGTTATAAATATGGTTCAACTTCAGTATCACAGCTCATAACCACTAAATGTCCAGCTAGAGTCTCATGTGTGAAGATTTAAGGCTCGGCCAAGTGCAGACGTAATGCCTCACGCTCCTTTAAGAAAATTATGGAGAACTCTTAAAGCCGAAGTGTTTCAAACCAATATATTTTTCAGTCATGGTTTTTTTTCTAAAATTTTGTTTTTCAGTAAACCTACAAGAGTTCTTAGTACTTCCTAGAAGTTAAGGTGTTGAAACTTTAATGCAGAGGTATTTGTGCTGTTTATGTAAGCTAAGATTTAAGGAGATTAAATGGACGAGTAACATGTAGGGTTCTAATTACATAAGGGTACTCCCTACTCCAATTAACACTATTGACGTTCAGTAGCAATTACTAAGCTTTGTCCATCTGACAATTATACCTACAGGCTATTTCCTATGAAATCTATAAATACGTACCGTACGGAGAAGTACTAAAGAGAAATGGAGTACTAAATAAGTAAGAGAATATAATATGTTCCATAGAATAAATGTTCTGAAAATATATTGTCTACTTTAAATCCATTAACAATGTACCCGTTAGGATTTTAAACTTAAGTCAGGCTTAAATTGAGTTATAACCAAACAAAATGCTTATAGGAACATGTCCTACAAATATTTAAAGTCGATCTAAGTTACTACGTGTAAACTTGGCTCCTAAACCAATGTTTACTTCGGTAATTTCCGTCGATACCTCGCGACGAGATGCGCTATTGCGCTATTGCGCTAACGTGAGGACAACCCACGTTGAATGCAAGCGTATAAGATAGGGACATTTTACCTAAGCTGAAGTTATTTTTCACCTACTTCAAAATAAAGTCCCTACCTATGTATAAAATCTATGTTGTTTTATGTTCATCCAGAGCTGTCTTATCCAATTATTACTCGATTTTTGTTTGAAAGAGCCTAATTTCAAAGTGTTCCTATTGCCACCAAGTAAGTATTATGATTGACTAGTAAACCCGCCCTCGCTTCGCTTCGGGGAACCAGTCCCTTCAAAAATCTCTATAAATTTTAACAAATTATGTTATGCCGATGTCTAAGCTATATTCCTGCAAAGTTTCATGAAAATCCGTTCAGTAGTTTTTGCGTGAAAGAGCAACAAACACACACACACACACACACTCACATACATCCTTACAAACTTTCTCATTTATAATATTAGTAGGAGTAGGACTAGTAGGATTGGAACACTAAAATATTACAAGCACGTAAGTCAGTGTCTCATGTACCTAATTTTGTACATTACCATCGATTTTGATGTCGGTTTGTTTAAATTAAAATAAATTAAATATAACTAACGACACGAGACAAGAGAAGACAAACAAGCTAATTCATAGTAAGTGGTTGTCGCCGCCTATGGACCTCAGCACTACAAAAGGCATCACTGGTGTATTTCTGACCCAGGAATAAGAATAAAAGAAGTACTAGATCTTAGACTGCAAAACACCTATTATACTTAAACCTATTGTTCTCAAGAGTATCGATTCCCAACATAGAATAGCACTTCTCTGCATTTCTATTACATTTACCTCACAGCAATATTCACCTATGTTATGGAAACATAATATTGGTACGTTTCATCGACCGCACATTTTCTGTAATTCAAAACTGACAAACCGTAGCAGGCCACTGAATAATTCTATCAAATGTACCGTAACAAACATTATTCACGTATTCAAATCGAAACGGCCGGCTGGTGAAAAATAACTTTTTTGTCACGTAGACCAAAAATGACGTGTAATTTTAGGTTTTTTGTTCGTCGCACGGTATCCACAGAGAAGTATAACATGGCTACATTTATACACTGTAATATTAAGCTAAATGGTGGACACGAATCTCGTGTTTCAGAGTGGAGTGAGTGCCCCCATGTCAGCTTATTGTCCCTCGCGTGCCTTAACTTTAATTTATTGTATTACTTGCTGGTGTGCATTTCATTACATTATATTACTCCACCGGCACAATTGATTAAATATAGTACGTAAGTCTGTCAGTGATACTTTAAAAAATTAAAATATTGAATGTGTCAATACCATACCATACCATACCATACCATATAGCTTTTCTACTTTTTACTTCTATATTTTTTTTCTATATTTTTCTTTTTGCTCTAATATTTTCATATTTTCCTTATTTCCTTTCTACCTGTTCATTTTGACCGCTATCAAACATTATCAAGTTCTTCTTGCTCATGGCAAAGCAAATAATTTATTTAGGTACAATCCCTGAAGTGCTTAATGTCGAGAAATTCATCACCATCATCACCTACCAACGTAATTTTCTCAAAGCGGACTATAATAGTCTTATTATCCATGCTATAGTACACCACCAAAAATCTCATAACAAACGAGCCCAGTTTATTACGGACAGCGAACGTAAAAGTAAATGCCGTGGATTTATTCCGTCCAGTGGCAGTAACGGGCCGCGGAAATTAAATGCACGGAGATGAATACAAGGAGCTCGCCCTATTTAACCTATTCAGAAATTCTAGAATAAACGTGTCAAAACAGAAACCTCATGTCCACAGATTATGTTCACGGACTGGTTTAGTAATTTAACGTCGGAATCAGAAATGAACAAAATGTAATCATGATTAAAGATTACGATTACATATGAAGCCACAAAAATTCCCCCTCAAAGAACTCTTAACTACATTTCCTCAAATGCGCTCGCGGGGGCATTTTCTTCTTTGCGCAAGACAAACCCTATACCTTGAATGCTTTGCATCTTTGCTTTGCAATCTTCATTCATAAGATCATTCATCCATGATAAACGTTGAAATATCCGATTAGCTGTTTCTAAGATCGCACTTATCTTAGAAACAGTTTAACCGATTTGGATGCTGTACTGTGGTAAGCTTTTCTCAAATATTGATGTTAGATTTATTTTAATCGATTCATGAATAAAAAGTTAGGTCAGTTAAAAAATCACACCTAACAAATTCCGAATGTCGCTGCTAAGGCACTGGTTTCCCGAACCGTGGATTATATTTACACACTGTAGACCCGCTATTATTATGAAAATATGGTCCTTATTACGGTCACTAAACAAATGAACAGATTCAAGTGATGCAATTCACTTGTTCAGTTTACACGACAAAATCTTAATTACTGCACGAAGATGCAGCGAGAGCTCGGCCGATTTGATCTTTTCATGAAATTTAAAAGCCGACGCGGCCCAATATTCCAAGACTCCCGGGAGGAAAGTTATTCATTCCCATTTGAATATTCAAAGGATATTCCTGGCCCGAGGATGAATGGGCGTCGCGTTTGCTTTAGTAGCAAATAGCTTTTTAAAAACACCTCAAATGGTTTCTCTGAAAATGTGAATAAAGCAATCTCTTGGATTCAAGATAATGGATTACAATTTATCAGATATCTTAAGGACTTTGAAGGGTAAAATCCTTATACTTTCTGGATTAACCGTAACTTTTTCAACAAAAGGGATCTAACGTCATTGCGTTATCCGTTTATGTCGACTTAACACAGCAAAAGACCACCCTTCCACTTCTGCTTTAGACAACTGCCCAGCCTGACCCAGAACAAGACCAAATCGGGACTAGGTTAGTCCAGTAAACAATGGATGCTTTTACTGAGATAGTCTCCGGCATAGATAATACATAATAAAGGACATTTATTAGAAATGTCCATTGGACGTACACAATTCTTACAACATTATTGACTTAAATATAACCATGGCTTAAATTATTTGGCACAACGTGGAAATTTTTGATATGTAAGTACATTTCCCTCGCGACCTTTACACGTCTTGTCTGAGCAGTATATGGCGAGAAGTAATGAAACATTTAAAATTCTTTTCACGGAAACGTTCTGCTAACGTTATGAAAACTTCAGTGGAAACAACTTTACAACTAAAGGGTCCGAGATTCTTTGGTACGCGGTACTTAATTTTTTACCGGGAACATAATATATTACTAGGTACTGCAATCCATTGGATTACAATATCGTTGCTTACGTATCACATAATTAACATTCTAAATCTTCTATCGCTGTTGGCAAGGATATATCGTCTTCTATTTATAGGTACTCAAGTTCTAGAGTTTTATTTAGAAGGTTTTGTACCAATGAATAAAACCAGTAGGTATGAGTAATTAAACGGTTTACGGTTTAAGATCTTTTATTCATCATCAGATTAAGAAAACGCTTACTGAGAAACATTTAATTATTGGATTATAATAATTACTGTTTCTCAATAAGCTTTAAAAAAATATTACTGGAATACAATTATTGAGAGTACTTAATAAATAAAATAATAAACCAATTAAATTGTGAAAAAAGTTTATTTCTAACAACCCCCTGACCATACGCTAAGGTTCAGTAAAATCAATATTTAAGGTCATATAGCTGTCCGCATGAACAAAAAATATTGTACAAATGTTACAAATCCGAGTTACCGTTATATGCAGCTTAGCGCGTTCAAACAAACTGCCTTTCAGCCTTTCAGTTTTATGATATTTGTAGAAAGATAATGTTTCAAAATCTCGAATCATACATAGATAAAAATAAAAAGGATATAATCCATACTAATAATATTAATGCGAAAGTCTATCTGCGACGCTTTCACGGTTTAAGTACCGGCCCGATTTGGATGAAATTCGAAATGAAAATAGTTGAAGATCCGGGCTCACACATAGGCTCCTTTTTTGGCAACAATCAACCCCTAAAGGCTTGAAGTAGAAGATAAAAGTTTGTAGGAAAAATCTAAATCGCTTGACCGTTTCGATGTATTTTCTCAGGAAGTGTTGATGACGCAAGGTCAAACATACTTTACTTATTCTTTTCAAAAAACCATCACCTATGGAGCTGAAAATGAAAAAAAAAATCACAGGAGCGAACCCACGGGCGCATAGCCAGTAAGTAAATAAAAAGGATATTATTCAAAATAAAGCCGTAAACGCGGAAAATACAGATAAGCAGCGGCATTTTCCCGGCAGATAAAAGTGTGAGCGGCAAGTCGCCGGCGGCGGCGGCTCCGGACCACCGCTTTTTTCACCGTTACAATTAACGCTTTAATTAGATCGTTTATCGTTCAAACAATATAAAGGGATTGGAAACGGGATTTAATTAATTTTACTTTCTTCATGGACTTGGGAATAATAGTAGATTGTATGACAAGGGTGCAAAGTAATATTTTTTCGGCGAGGGCGTTTTTTGAATCCAGAGCGAAGTGAGGGATTCTAGAGTAGAATCCCGAGCGTAGCGAGGAATTCTTTAGTAGAATCCCGAACGTAGCGAGGGATTCAAAGTACGTCGCCCGAGCCAAAAATATACTTGCTCCCGAGTGATACACTCTACTTTTCATCCCCCCTATGAGAAAATAAAAGGCGCCTCAAATTCAGGAATAATACTGTCACAGACTAACCCGACTAACCCGCCTAACCCGCCTAACCCGACTAACCCGACTAACCCGACTAACCCGACTAACCCGACTAACCCGACTGACCCGACTTACCCGACTGACCCGACTTACCCGACTAACCCGACTATTATTTAAATAACGGGCAGGAAAAGTTATATGAAAATTCATTCCCGCCCGCTATTTAAATAACGGGCAGGAAAAGTTATATGAAAATTCATTCCCGCCCGCTATTTAAATAACGGGCAGGAAAAGTTATATGAAAATTCATTCCTGCCCGCTAAATAGAAAACAGCAACTTTGGGACCCCGTAAGTCCGAACCAAGTCGTCTTTTTCGAATAGGTGGGATGAAAACCCTTTTTTTAGTACACTTATCTTCTCGAGAAGAAATCTTCATAGCCTAGTTGGTCGTTGACCTAACTGTGAAGCGAGGGAGCCCGGGTTCCATTCCCAGCCCGGACAGGTATTTTCTGTCGAGTCATGGTTGCTAATTATGGTAAATGTGTTGTCCATTTTACTAGCCACACGGGAATTACTAGTATCGGAGTATGATCGTATTTTCTATTATTTGGCGTTAGCGATAAGCATCTACTCCTCTCCCCAGAAAATGTGTGATAATTGACGTAACAAATAACATTACAATTTCAACGTTATATACGAGTATTAATAATTTAAGTGAGGTAATGGTTTCCGCCATACGTAGATTTTTTTCGACTAGTTCACGACACTACATAGTAACGTAGGGTAGGTAGGGAGGTGTTATGCCAATTATGGCGTGTCTATAGAGTCAAGGTTAGAAACGTTAGGCACATTACTTAAAACCTTTTCACTCTCTTTCAGAAAACCCCGCCTGATATCCAGATAGGTAGGTATGTCGACAGCTATTCCAAACCTCCGCGGTATGCAAAATGAATGACGCGGCGAACCACTATCGCCGGACCACGGTCTGTAGTAGTGAGATGTTCACGACTATAGGATAGGATGCATGCCTATCTGTAAAGTACATATTATAATAATAATAATCTTTATTTCAAGAAATAAATCTCATATTTTGTTAGTATATCTTATCCTATGTTAGTATTACTTTAGTTGAATTAATTGGTCGCTTGAATCGACTTGCTTCAGTACATTGTCGCTGCATTTTGCAGTACTAAATCTATGATGTATATGAATACTTCCTCCGTCAGTTTCATTGGATTTCGTCAAGTGGCCCAGGCGGGGTGTACGCTGGGGAAATCAGAGCAACACTGCTCGGCTGCTCATAAAATTGAGTTAGCTTGTTCGAGAAACAAAGTAACTTAACAATAAGTGGATAATATGAGTATAGAATCTTAAGGATAAACGTCACAAAATCTAATTCCAGTTGAACGGATTGTTTAACTTTTAACTTTGGTTTTAATTAACCAGGAGCTTTAACCAAGAATTTATTATGAGTTTAATGTAATAACTACAAACGAGCTACCTTATTCTTGGTACTGAACGGCATTCTTATGCCGATTTCACAGACTAAATTGCTTGGCTATACGTTTAAGTAATACTCCTTTCTTTTTCCATGAATAGGTACTCGCGGTAGGATATTTATTAAAGCGGTGACGAAGTTTTGCTTGCGAAAAGTACGAGTATTTGTAAAACTCAAATTAAAATTAAGTTTCATTTCAACTGATTTCGCTCAATTACATTACAGTACATTTCAATTCAGCCATCAAAGATCTACTAATGAGTCATGACTAACAAATAAAGTAATAAAAACCGTTAGCAAATATGGGCATACGCTCACCCGTAACACCGCACAAAGTAAATCAAAAAAGTAACTGTGTCAATGGGGAAGCTCATTCGAATTCGTCTGCGCGTGTATGCCGGCTACAGTTATAGCTGCCTATAGCTAGTCTATAGCAGCTTCGATACTCTACGTTTATTTCGAATACGTTTAAGGGTCGTCAATAGTAATGTTATGGTGTAAATCCAATTAAACTCTACATCTCCTGGACAACTAGACTCAGAAGAGTAACTCAGTAGAGAACACTAAGGTCTTAAAGAACATCTATTATCTATAAATCTTCCTCCCAATTTTTACATAAATTATACAAGTGTCGTTCGATATATCATAGTGAGTGAATGATCTTTCGCTTCTCTATGATTATATTATTCAGTACTGTATCAATTTATATTTTCTTTATAGTCTTTATATTTTAATAATTTTAAAATACTATCCATCTCTTCTTGTTACTTTTTTCCTCATGAAAATCTCTCTCATTTCATACGTTGTCCAATTGTATTTTTTCAGGACAACGTAGCCAATATCGACAAAGTATCAAACCACGAAACGATATTAGTATTACACAATTCTCAATGTCCCGTCATATTTCATGTAACTGTCATCCTCCGAAACAGTCCTAACTTCACATCCACTACATATTTATGACCTTCCCTATTATGCTGTTACTATACAGTTACAGTTGCTATAGTTTGTGTTATGTTTGTGTATTTGTGCAGATTTTTCTGTCACTATTAATAAGCAATTAATAATCGACAAATACCCCTTGCCAACCGTACAGGAACTTTTTGCCAGGTTACACGGTGGAGTTCATTTTAGTAAGTTGGACTTATCAATGGCTTACAACCAGTTTCGTTTAAGTGAGTCTTCCCAAGAGCTCACGTGTATAAATACCCATCGCGGTTTATTCAAGTTCACTCGTTTAGTTTTCGGTTTGTCGAGCGCGCCGGCAATCTTTCAGCGAGCTATGGAGTGCTTACTGGCGGGCCTAGAAGGCACGGTACGAGTATTTTTCTCGATGATATTTTAGTTACGGGAGAAAATCAAACTGCAGCGCTTAGAGGATGCCGGGTTGTCACTTCAACATAATAAATGTGAATTTTTTAAGAAGGAGATATCCTATTTAGGTCACGTTATAGACAAAAACGGGGTTCGCAAGTCACCTGATAAAGTCAGGGCTATAAGGGAAAACTGAGATCTGCATTTAAGATAAATGATAAAGTTTTAATTACTAAACACAGTGATAATAATAGATTTTGTTGGATAGAGGGTGTTGTAAAAGAGAAAATTGAGACTGTTATGTACTCCATTTACGTGCCCGAATTGAATCGCGAAGTAAGAAGACACATAGATCAAATGCGAGTACAGGCGAGCCCCTCCGGAATTCATGTCAGGCGCAGCGTGGATCCAAATATCATTCCCGACCTGCCCTCCATTGGATCGTCGGCAGACCAATCGGCCACTACCAGTTCGACTCTCGACTCGACAAGGGCAGCAGAAGAATCGAGTTCGACCGAAATAGTTCTTCAACCGGAGGGAGAGAGGGAGTGTCCAACAGTTGAAGCGGAAACATCGACGACGACTGAATCGCCGGAACATACTGTTAATCCTCGACGTCAAGCGTTGTCCCCGGTATTTTATTCGCCCTTAAGGGAACCTATTAGTTCCACCGGCGTAAGCGAGCCTAACTCTATCCAACAGAATCCTATGCCTAAACGTAATCGTCGTAATGTTAATTATAAACAATTTTTCTAAGGTAAAATGGGGTCACAGTTAAAGGGGAAGGAATGTTATGTTTGTGTATTAGCACTAAGGTTTGCATGTGTGCGTGAGGCAACAGCCCGCGCCATCTTGTTACATTAATTAAACAGTGTGCAACTAGCTACCGCGTTTGAATGGTCGTCCCCGCTCCCTTAAATATAAAACAGTTTGTTACTGAATTTGATTCCAAGTAAAAACCTAAATTACAAACTAAATAAAATTATGTGTAAACTTCTATTATTAAAGAGAACTCTTTAAAACGCGAAAAATTATTTCCTTTCATATTTCGTTATGTAACCGCATACACAATAAATATTTGGGATCTACACTCTTTTTTATTTTTATGGGCGAACGCTAGCCGGTAGGAACAATACCCGGTTGAGAATCATATATCGTGTGTAACTGATTACATCGAGTTGATCCGCCTCGTTAGTGTTTGTTTCTTTTATACCTACTACAACGCTTACTCGTAGTTTAATGTGTATAGGGAGAAAAATAGATATAGTAGAAAAATTCCAACATCAAACAGCAAGAAAGTATTCACACCCACAAACACACACACACACACACAAACACACACACACTCACACAAAAACGCACGCACACTCATGCACGCTCGAAATCGCGATGTATTTTTGTATTTTTGTAAACCTCAGTGGCAGTTTAATAGTAAGGATTTATAAAATGAAAATCCGTAATTGGCTATAAGTTTTGCACATATGCTATGTAATCTTTACTTCTAAGAGCTGTGAATTTTGTAAACATAAATAACAATAAATAAGTATCCTTTCAACACCTACTTGAATCGCCAAGCATATGGAATTGCCACTCCCCGCTATAAATAAATTAATTAAGTACCTGTGCTCATAGTTTCTAGTTTTATATTGTTACGTAATCACTTGGTAAATACAAGAGCTAACATTATATTATAAAGAGTTGTCTATGGTCGTGGATGTGCGTTGGGCAAGGAACGTAAGCACTGCGCCTTTGAATATCCATTCAGGTAATTTCGATGTCGAAATGGCTATCAGTTCCGATCAGCTAATGAATCTAAGTTTTTACAACAACATAAATACAATCGACGAGATCAGAACAGAACCGACATATCTGGAAGACCAACTTGTGAAAAGATCGAAGATGCCAAGAAGCCGCTCGGGATGATTGATCGGATATTATCCCGCAACAAAGTAATAAGTTGCCTTGTGAATTCATTATTATAATTATAATAAAGATCGTAATGTTTTCTTCCCGCTCCAAGGTGGAGGTGGTATGTTATTATCACCTCCAGCTTTGCCAAGTTTATATTTTCGGACATAACCCCTAGGGGCAAAATGATTTAGATATTTTCAGACACGGACACGTAAAAATGTCAATATCGGTAGTTGACATAAAGAAATTAAGTCATTTTGAAAGCTTTTAGGCAGCGTTAAAATTTCCACACTTATTTCCCAAAAATTCTCCAGAGATTCGCACTGGAGCGGCGCGGTAAACTAACCCCTACCCTAAACCACTGAGAGTTGGTTAATCACCTGGACCTTCATTGGACCTTCCACGCCAGCGTATACAGCGCAATGGTTACCGTACCGGACAACCGTGCGAAGGGCTCTGGGTTCGATTCCCAGCGAGGCAGAAAGTTGGATGATAAAAGTTGAAATTTTTGTTCTAAATCTGTTAATGTCTTTGTATTTTCCAGGGAATCTTAGTAAGACACACACAACCAACACAAATGTGTAGCTTTATTCAAACATAAAGCTCATCCAGTTAGTCCATACAAATCTAGTCATGTATCAGGACTACATGAAGACAGTGGCTGTTGGCGCACTTTTCCCTTTTCACCCGATTGCCCTACTTCTGATTCGGAGCGCGTCGGCGTGCGTTAACATTTTAAACGCAGCTGCCACCAGTGGGACGTTCGTGAATGTTTATTTTTATACACCCACTGTGTACATAGGGCACTTTGTTTCTAATAAACTGGAAAATGGAAATATACTTCGCATCAAATATGTATTTTAAGCTTTACGTAAATTACGTTTAAGAGTTTTGTGAAATAAAGTTAGTATAGAATAACGCTCCACCAATCCGCATTTGAGCATCGTGGTGGAAGTATGCCCCAGTTCTCTTTTAATTAAAGAGACTTGTGCCTTAATGTTGCCCATATAAAGGCTAGAGTCAAGGAATAAATAAGTTCAAACAGTGAATGTTTAATTAGCCATTCGTTTCTGCGGCCAATACACCAAATCAAAGTGTGCAGGTTCCCTGAAATAAAATAGCCTGAAACCTTTTCACTAGTACATAAGGAAAACCTAAAACGGTATCAATGACACACTTCGGATCTCTTTACCTTTTCATGCTGTCACCGCGTCCTACTTCCCAACCGAGCCTCGGCGGCCGTTAAAATTTTAAATGCCCCGTGCCTTTATATTTGCTATCTGTCGGAGAAATCTCAGTTCAATACTTTGTGACATCGAAGCTAACCAGCCGGCTTTAGAGGCGCCCCAACCACAATGCTATTGAATGATTCTGTAGTACTTTCAAAGGCTATTCAGATTCAGATATTAACGGCGAACATGACAAATGGAAAAATTTACGATACGAAATAAATACAAGTAAGAGATACAACTGGGAAAGTCATAAAGGTTGTTACATTAATTCATAAATCAATCTTCCATTTTTTTTATAATGCGAAACGACGAAAGAAATTCATCCGAAATCTACAAAAAAAATCTCTTGTCATCTAAGTTCAATAAAAAGGTAATTGACTATAATAATACTTCCGTAAATTGGCGTGGATTCTACACATAACAAAGTGCTTCCCCAGTCCTTTTCTGCTGTTACCACAAGGTACTAAAAATAAAATAACGATTAAATGATAAAAATAATAAGTGACTAAAGCTACGAAACATTTGTAGAGACCCCTCATATTTGCGTATCACCATTTAGAAGAAAAAACGATTGTCTTTCCACGGTCCCCTTCTAAAAGCCCCTGTCGGATTGTTATACTCGAGGATATTTATTACACTCAATAACAACCAGTTTTCCATGCCACATATTAACATCGTAAACAAATCTTGGCTCACTGGAAGCGTGTTCCAACACTGGTAGTTACAACAACGCTCGCCCGCTGAACAGTGTGTACAACCACTTATTAAGAGAGTTGTTAACACGATCCATGCTACATAAATTAACATTTCCCTGTTGACATTGGCGCAAAAATCATACGAACATAAATAAACATTAAATAAATAACGCTACACTCATAGCCCCACACTAGGATTCCCTGTGCTGTGGGTTCCATAGACAACACACAAGACAAGGTCACACACTCAGAACAAGAACGGAAATTGAAACTCATCATTCAAATTCCGCGTTGCTAGGAATCAAACCCAAGACCCTCGGAACAGTGATCCCAGAATGTTAACTATTACGCCATTCAGATCGTCAAAAATGTTTATAATAATTTATGAGTTCATCGTTGAGGGGTTCCTTCGTATTCGTATGGTATTACCACTGGGAGGAGTAACCAGATTATGGTGAACTAATTGATGTGATAAATTAAATGTGTCTGCGCTATTCACTTAAGTGATTACTCGGATTAAGCCATACATGGAATGGAGATGTCAGTCTGACGCAGTTTAGAACAATCTGTCATAACATAATAAATAACTTTATGCGTATGTCGCATGTTATATTTGTGTTGTTGAGTTTTCTGGTATGGAGCCAATTCTGAGTGTAGTATCACTTCAAGTTTTTTCATAAAAATCCTTTGTCATTGGAACTTACCTAATATTTAAAACAGTGATTCGAGGCAGCAGTTGTACTGTATGTTCAACAGAGAGAAATCAAGTTAATTAAAAGTTTTTATTGTTATTAAACCTGTTGTTTAACTCGATCGATGACTTAAGATCGGCCGAAGACAGCAAGCAAGCAAGGCTGTATGAGCTTCAAGGTGTTGTATTCAAGGTGTGTATGTAACATGATTTATGTGTGCGTAGTATAATAATAACTAAATAATGTGCCTCAACTTGGCTGTTTGGTTAGGTCATGACACTAAGATTGAATGTCGATTAAGACAAAGTTTTCTCCGAGTATAATCGATCGAGGGTTAGGGTGCGGTTCCACTGAGGCGGAGCGGAGCGGAGCGGAGAGGGTTTCACCAATCGCATAGCTTGAAATACACGTCTCATTGTGCCTCGCGTGATTTTTAAGCCATGTGATTGGTCAATCGCGCACAGCTCCGCTCCGCTCCGCCTCAGTGGAACCGCACCCTTATCATTGTACCTATGTGAAGTTGCATGGTTATAATATGTATGTACATGTGACATGTGTCATCTACAGTACCCTGCTACCTCATTTAAACTCGAAGAGATTTAAACAGATTTTAGTTTAAGATATTAGTGCATTAGCGGCCACAATAAAAAGAAAAGATGTCCGTTGTCTACGTATTTCTGTTCAATAAGAGCCCAGAAACAGGAAATCAGACAGCGGTCACAAACACACACAAACAGAAAGCGGTGGCATATAAAAAGCATTTCGTTAATCATCCTTTAGGTACGGAGGTCTTAAAACCTGATACTCGTAATAATGAATCATAAAGTCGACAAACATCTAAACATCTAAGAGATGATTTCATTCCAAAACCATTTCACCTAAAGTTCGCTAAATAAACAGCAACGCTTAAACTGTAGTTTTAAAACAGTCGTTATCGTTACCAAAGTTTTGTTTAGAAATCTCAGCTTTTAACAACTTGTTAATCAAGAGACTAATGAAAACGTAGTACAGCGTAGCGAACAAGTTTAACCATTGAGCGAGGAGAATGTTTCTAGAATCAGTTTAATTACAACGCTCGACCACATCGCAACGTGTACATAACAAGTAGTATTCAATGCTCCACATGCTCGACAAATTAACATTGCACTCACGAACATAAAAGTGAACTGTGAACGGAGGCTGTACTAAATTTCAGAAAGTTGTATCATTATTTTATACTGCCTCGCTCTAGTGTGGAACATAGGGATTTGAAGCACCAGGTGTGCTCAATACTCGTAAATATTTGACAGCAGTGTAAATAACTTTAACACATTTTAACAGACTTTAAAAAGGAGGTTCTCAATTCGACTGTATGTTGTTTTTGGTATGTGTTTCTTCATAACATTTACTGGGTAAACCGATATTGCTTATTCTATTTCGAACTTCTTCTCTCTTGTACATTGTTCATTTAGCTTAGAATAGCTTACAAGCAATAAGTAACAATAAAGAGTATGACGCTATTTTCAGTACGTAGGTATTTCTTTAATGTCGGAAAAACCATCATTTTTAAACGATGATTCTCAAGTTTTAAAATACGGCATGGATTGCCAGCATAAATAGATAAACATATTTAACTTGAGCGTCAGAAAAAGAATTGGGCAGCTAATAAAAGAAATAAAAGTTATTCGTGTCGCTAATCCGACTATAAATAATTTTGTTTATGTTATCGATTTTTCCACGCTAGTGATACTTCTACTCGTACAATGCAGTCATTACGAAATATATGACGCGGTTTTCGTATTCATTATTGCATCAATCGAATTGAAAACTTTATGTGTAGGTCTACTAGGTATAATACAACTAAAAATAATTAATCCGAAGTAATAAGCCTCTCCCCTTAATTTTGTTTTAAAATCAATAAGAACAAATTAATCATCTAGAACACATATTATGTTTTGTTGTAAATTATTTCACATCTTATTACAGTTTTATAATTAAAAAAAAAGTTTGTCGAATTGCAGCACAGTTTACCGTTCTCCATTAAATCTACGTAAAACATAAACTACAAATGTACCTACCTACTACCGACATCTGTGTTGCTCTAAAACGATCTTCAAGTTGTTCGATCACCAACAAAGCAACAGTCCAATTTATATTGGTCGACGTTAATATCCCCGAATATAAAGCCCATTGACTCTCAAATGCTCCCGACTCCACACCGATTGACATTAAGGAGATTTTATTGCACATAAAACTTTTTCATGTATCCCTGCGATCTCTTTATGCGCTGTCTGCCGACCGACCGATTGGGGGCACAAACGCGAAATTAATCTTTTAATACTGCGATATTTGTAGTTTTTGATTTATGTACTTTTTATTTGATATTTAACAAGTTCTTTTTTTCAACTTTTCACTTTTCTACTTCTGGATTCGATTCGCTAGTTAACTACGGATTGGTAGACAGGTAGACTTCACACACCTTTGAGCACAACGTGGCGAACTCTCAGGAGTGAAGTTTTTCGACGATGTTTCCCTTTATCGTAGCAAGTGGGGATATAATTTGCGCGTAATCAAAAGTAGTATGTAAAATTAGGTATTTTTCTGCTACTTATTTTATCATTTATTTTTGTACCTAGACATTGCCTTTCAAGTGCTTTACGATCTAGGTTTTCGGCCGTTTCAGTTACATATCAATCATGTAATTTAATATTGCACTTACTCAATAATCCAGTCCGAAATTATCAGAGATCTGTAAATGCCCCGTACAATGGACCTGTCTAGACGTCTCGGGTCGCAGGCTACATGAAACACTTCGTTAAGCTGTGGTACTATTGTGGAGTAGAAGTTTCTTTTTAAGTCTGTACTGTCTGTCTGTAGGAATATGCTATGCATATGCACCTATTGATAAATTTGTAAACGTGTAATTTGGAAAGACAGGAAAGGAGAACATGAGATTTGGGCCTGGAGCGAACAACTTGATCAATACCCTCAAATAATCTTGCATATTTTAATACATTCATTTCATATATAAAAATCTAGTTTCATCATATCATTAAAATATTAAACGACTAAATTAGATACTATGTGTGCGCGGTGCGTAAGACGGCTATATTTCATTATTCCCATCATTTTCCGCAAAAACGGAATATGCACAATGTGGTAACAATATCCTCGAACTAAAAAGCGATGTTTCATGCATGTTCATATTCCAGGCCCAAGGTCATTAAGAATGTTGCTGGTCTCCTTTGTAACCAAATTCCTATTCAGAATAAGCACATACATTATACGTGAATTGTATCGCAGTATCCCAGACTTAATCCAATCAAGGTATTACAAAGTCATATACTCCCATAGCAGATGTAGGTATATGTCTGTCATACTGGCTACGAATAAAGCCCTCGGCATCAGGTCACCTATGACGTGCACATCACAAAAAGCCCGTACAAGCAATAAACTGCCGCATAATTCCAACACCTACAAATGACCGGTTGCAATAGAGACACGCGCTGAGCTCGATGCATATTTATGAGCGCCTAGTACCCACGACCTTTACCGCACGTCCGGCTATCGGACGCGTCCATTTCATGGACACCGCCCGTTTGTCACACGGCCAGATTATATGAAAACAACCAGCTTCATTGGAAAAGTTCCATTTTGTTACGACTAGTTAATAAACAGACAGGTGGTAGAGCCTAGAGTTCGCCCGGGGTAGGACCACCGCCCGCCAAGGTACTCAGTACCATTCCTACCGTCATAATAATTGTTTTTAAGAGCAATTGTGTTCCGGATAGGAAGGTTTGTGGAGCCGGTTTCACTTTTTTAGAGGCGACCATCTCAGACCTCAGGGGTAGCAACGCATCTGTGACCGAATTGGAACAAGACTCATACTAACAATAACTAATTGGAATATTAACGGTCACATCTATGTATATCCTGGAAGCTTGTATGTTTGTCAGGTATCACCGACATCTATTTAAATCTGCAGACGAGGTATATTGCAGGAATTCTAGGCACGGTCAGCGCCTTGTAATAGATAAGTTTGTGCGGACATCCTTGCTTAATAGAAACGTATATGGTATGTGTATCAAAATTTATAATAGAATTCCAGATGACATAAAGAGGCTCCCGATTAATAAATTTAAAATACAACTAAAACAGCGCTTAATTGACCATTGTTATTATGACATGAAGGAATTTCTAAAATCAAAGTTTTGACATTTATTTAAAATTTTATTATTGTAGTTAATGTTATATTTTAATGTTATATTTAGTTTTATTATAATTGTAATCTTGACCATATATTTGCATGCCACACTGTGGCTAAAGTTGATTGATCTATTATATAAGAAAATGAAGACCCAATATGTAAATACTCAACTTTAGGCAAATAAATGATTTGAATTTGAATTTGAATTTGACTATTACTAACATTAACTAACAGGACTAATTATCACTAACATACCCTGTCCTCGCACTTATTAACAAACTAACCAACTAATATTCTAACACCATCTACTAACTGGACTAACCATCCTAGTCCCTTTGAGTCTAGTTCTAGGTCGGTCACAGTTGTTATGGGCGGCAGGGGAAGGGTGGTACTGCATGCTCGTTTGCTATCTTAATTCCATAAAAAAAAAAAAAAAAAAAAATAAGACACGCATAATCGTTTTTTTTCGAGGGTTAATCTTATTGAACAGATAAGAAGATCCATGGCTTCTTTGTAAAGGATGCGGTTTATGTGGGACTCCTATCCAATAAACTTCATCCGTCTGCTATTCGGCCAATATCAGGGACTACGGGATCTATCCATAAATTGTGAACACACAATAAATTTTACTATGTGCTCAAGCACGAATGGAGTTTGTTATATTCTCTATTTTACGGTATTAGTGTAGCATAATTTAAAAGTTAATATAACTTAAACATGTTGTATGTATGTACCTACTTTGAATTAAAAACATTTCCGGCGGCATTTATTAGGTATTACTTAGATACGTTTTAGATCTTGCTATTTTTCTTTGTGTCCGCGGTGATGCCTTTGTCGGCTCGTCAACTCGTTCAACTATTTAAATTTACAAAATATGTTTTATTTACTATTTGTTTACATCAAAAAGGGTAGGTATGTAGTTCAAATCCATAACGCAAAAAACTCGTTACAACGTTTAAAATCGTGAATGCATAATATTCTAATCAATTAATACATTTTAAAATAATTAATAAATATAATAAATAAATCAATTAATAATTCAAGGACGACCTACATATTTAGCAAAGCCCAATGGTCTAATTTGCCTGCTTAGTAGTAAAGGTAAAGTGGCCTTCCACGGGTCGCTAATGTACATAATTATGTATCGTAGCCAATCGATTACCATTTAAACATGAATGCCTGGTGTTTTGGTAATTCTACACGTACTGTTATCGACCGTTAACGTTTGTATATTTTGTTTGGTGGTGACCGCGCGTGACCACACCTTTTGTTGCCACGAACAGCACTTTCAATCTATAATTTAAAAAAATATTTTAAAAGTAAATCATAAAATTCATAGACAGCCTTAAGAAGCTTGTTCAAGTTTTAATTAAATTAATGTTGGACCGTGGACGTTCATTGTTCATTATAATCGCGTATATTTAATTGAAAGTTGAAAACATATATCAACAATGACCACGGATCGATACTTGATAGTAATTAATATGAACACCTGGTATTATACAGTTAATTACTCTAAGCTATCTGACATTTCTATTACACGGTGCAGCGCGCAATCATCGCTCATGCGTGTTCTGTGTCTACCTAGTATCCTGCGCCCTTAGATAACCTGGTACTTGCTAATTGATTTATTTACTTTAGTTTAAACTAATTGAATGAAACTACTTAATTGATCAGCGAATACAAGTTTATATTATACAACTATAAAGAAATAACATTTTAATAAGAACACAGTATTTAGATATTCATTTCACAAAGAAATCAAACGATAATAATACATAGGTATAAATTCCAGACAGTTCCTATTTATATATTTTTTTTCCGAACCTAACTTAAGCCTCAATAAACGCACTCTATTCGCTTCGCTCTCTCTACTACATATGCGCACTCTATTTTGAAATGTATGTTAGTAGATACAAAAAAATAATATAAACTTCCTAAGAGATTAAAACCATATGACAGTTTTAACAATTTTCTTGTGACAGGCACTAGAAAGCGCAACTGATTCCGACATCCAAACAAGGTTAGGGTACGGCGGAGGTCGGCCACATATTAGTGTGGCAAGTAATAAAAGTGATATCGCCCTACAGTGACATGGGATAAACGTTTCTGGGTCGAAAAACTAGACTAGAGCTTAAAGACAAGTTACTTTATCGCGTCTGAACAGGCTACGATCTACGAGCTACTACGAAATTTCGTAGCAGGCTACGCCGTGTAGCACTTAAAACATAATAAATGTGTATATATTATCCTACTTATTTTATTGACGAATATTTATTATCTCAGCAGTGTTTGGGTTATGGTTCAAATATTCGTAACCCCTGAACATGCTACAGCGTGAGTTCAACGATCCCTTCAATTCAATTAAAAGGGACTAAAATATCCTTCTCCACCCCAGTACACTTCAAAAGAAAACAAGAGTTCATAGAGTTCCAACCAATAGTAACGCCAAATATACCTACCTACTCTGTAAAATAAACTCTCTAAAACAAAAAATAAAACTTTAATTAAAATTTCAGCTCAGTAAATTTTTACCGAGTTAAGCCTGAACGAGACAAGGTAAAGCCAGTTAAGGGCTTCGTATTGACAGTATTCACAATCTCCGACGGGGCGGAGTGCGAGCTAATAAAGTTTTTATTCTCGAAGCGGCGGCGCTCGGCCGACGTACTACGTTCTAATGACGGCGAGCGGTCATTTCCTGCAAAATTACCTGCCCGCTACACGGTTTATTGAGCAGAGAATACAGACAGAGGTAAATGTAAACTGTAGACGACCCAAATGGCGCAATGGTTAACATGCCGGACCGCTGTTCCGAGGGTCCTGGGTTCGATTCCCAGCGAGGCGGCGATTTGAATGACGAATTTGAATTTCCGTTCTCGGCCCGGTCTGGGTGTGTGTCCTTGTCTTGTGTGTTGTCCAAGGCACCCACGACACAGGGAATCCTAGTGTGGGGCTTTGAGTGTGTAGCGTTATTTATTATTTATTTATTATTAAACTATACTCACTAGATGTCGGCTGTCGCACGGCCATCACCATCATTTTACTAATTTATTCATTTACAATCCGTAATGATACATTGATATTGCTTCTAAAATACATTTATACTTATTGCTTTTGCTAACAGTCTAAATTCGACCTTAATTTTTCTACAGATTCCGCGTACATATGTAACAAAAATAATTTGTAAATACATTAATAAACAAGAACAAAATATATTTTACTTCTTGTTGGTTAGAAAAAAAACCGTTCCTCCAATAACTCAGTAAGCAAAACCATAAGTGGACATCATTCAAATTACTAGTTTGACAAAGACTGATCAATACCAATAAAAATGTGACGTGGCTTATATAAAAACATTAGAAGCGAATGAGAATTTCAGCCGAGATTGGTCTACCGTTGATTGAGCTACCGACGGCGTTAGCAAGGTGATCAAGCGGAATGATTGATTTATAAGGCAGCTTCATATTACGCGACCTTCATACTGTACTATAAAATTATTACGCTTATACTCGTATAATAAACGAATATAAAGGTGCCTCGATATTGGTGTTATCATACATTAGTTCAGATAAAGGCATCTCACTATCTATTGTTCGGGGCGTCAACCCTTCAGCGATTCACTGCTGTACATGAATCGTTCGTGTGATGAGTTCTAGAGCTTACTACACTAAGTTGTTCCAATTCGGATTGATCTTTATTGAACCATACTGGAATTCACTATACGCTATATAGATAAGTCATTAATTATTATTTGAATGTTTTTTTTTCGGCTCTTACTAATTTAAATCCTAAAAAGACTGGTTTAAATTTTTTCCGATAATCATCTTTGCGGGGAACCCTTAAAGAAATTACTAGGTATATACTCGTACAATCACCTCGTCGTTAAGTTAGTTGTGACGCTGCCTGCAGAGCGAAGCACCTCGAATCAGCAGATATGTCACGTGTTAATATGTTTATTCATGCAACCGGCGCGCGGCGCCATGTACCCCTTTAAGCATGCAATAGAAAATCATCCCAACATTGAGTAGATTTTCCGGCGTAGCACTAAATACTAGCGGAGCACCAATTTCCGGAGAGATTGCCTCCGCTCCACGTTAATTGGACCCGTGGATACGTGGGCTGCAGTTCAGACGACACGATGCATACTTTCGTGTTTCAATGGGGACAAAACACGGTTACACACAACTTTATTAGGCCTGCTATAACAAGTTAGCGCTCTACAAAGTTAATAATCTCATCAGAAGGAATTGTTTTTTACTTTTAATGAATAAGATGGTATGTGACATGTACATTTATATGTACCCACACCTATCCAATAAAGAATTTTCGAAAGCCCTAATTACGTCATCAATTCAATCCTACATTGAACTATATCAGACATATTTATCAAGAATCTATTGAGATTTTCTATCTACATTTACAGAAAATATCAAATGCTCACATCAAAACTTGTCTTTTAAAGTATTATTCAGTTCCTAGTAACCTTTCATCGTAAGAATGCCTTTGACGCTAGCTTTGAATTCGTAGCAAAAGTTACGTTTACTCAGACGGAAGTTTCAGTCTCACAGAGAACATCCATAGATAGCATTTTCTATACATATATTCCAAAGCCTGCTCTCTGCCATCGGTTACTATTTACTATAGACGTATAGACGATCACACTCGAGTAGGAACGATTGTATGGTAATTCGTGTATAGTCGCTCATCATTGCCCATGATCGCACTTGTAATTGTGGCGATCCGCAAGTTTTCGGTTGTTCGCGCAGAAGTCAAAAGGAACTATAGCATTAATAGTACCTACCCGTACAATCGCCGATTCTAGACGAGGACGATATGACTACTGTACTGAAACATGGTCAAATAAGTATACTTGATCATCAGAACTATCCACGAAAGGATTATAAATATGCACTTTTAATTTAATTACATTAAAATGATTAGAACCCAATAATATTTTTAAAAATGACACTTAGTATTTAAGACATAATACATTTTGTTCTATCTGGCTGACTGATACTTAAACCCTGAAAACTCTACAAGAAGAAGAATGACTAGAAACAACATAATAATTAGAAGTAAATGCCATAGATGTAGCATACACTGACGTTTAGATAGATTGGAAATGCAAAAGAGCAAAACATATGATACACGTATGGCAGAGCGAGATAGATAGACGAAACCAATTTTTAGACGGCATAGCGGGCTTAGCGGGCACTTGTCAAAAATTGTTCCTCAATTTTCTCAAAATACTCAATTTAGTTTTTACATTTCTGTGTGGAATAACGTCCTTTGTAGTCTTAATTAGTGATGGTTACTTGTGCGGTACTTGGATGTGACTCCTCTAGATATAAAAACCACCAGGAAGGCGTCGCGCTCGGCGGTGACATTGACAGCGGGCGATTCATTTTTGGTTTCGTCCAAGTGATACAATTGCCGATCTATAGTTATATAATAAATCTATGGTAAATGCTGATACAGAACCACTGTCAAATTAGGTATCATTTATAAATACAGAACATTACGAAACGCAACAAGAAACACCAATGAATGTAGCTGAAATGAGGTGAAACTCATGTACGTAGTGGATTTGCGATAAGGTCCTCTTACACGTTAATTGGACGACCGCCCGACAGCGCGCCGCGGTCATGACGTGTACGCTTTTGTGCATCAATGAAAAAGAACAAGTTCGTCGTACGTGACTGTTTTTGTGAGATAACTGGGATTTTTGTGTTGCGAGCCCGAGAGAACAAAATTACAACTCTTTCGAACTCACCGAAATATGGTACGTGCGGTTGAAAAACCTGCCGCAACTAGATGTTTGTTGTAAATGGTGCTTCGCAATCATTTTGTAGTTTGCGGTTTCAGTTGGGTATGGTAACCTACATTGTGTTATGTCGTAAATATAGATACATGTCATATTGGATCTTGCAAAGGCGCAACGCCGATTGAGTCTCCATCCACACCACAGTCTTGGATAGCTATAAATTTAATAAATTAAAAAGTCGTAAAAGATAATATTCTGCCGTATTTAATTGCTAATAATAAAAACGATTTTGAAGAACAACGCGAATAACTGCGGCCGGCTCAATAAACATTTAATGTTAGAAAATTGCTGGAGTTTCGTAAACCTGTCCAATTCTCCGCACGTGCCGCAGTAAAATAAACCCGGAATATTATGTTGTAAGGGGCGATACTTATTTCAGTACAAACCTTTTGAGATAAACGAAGCTAGTCAGCCGGAAACGGGATAGTACACTCGTTTTTGACAGAAAAACAATTTTATATACCTACGTTCTTTCTCGTACATTGCTCTAGTAATCGAAAGGAGTGGCAATAAACATGCATGTGTTATATGTTTCGGTCCCAGGTGTTGTACTAAATTATTCGTATAACTAATGTCTAAGAGAAAGAAACACCTTTAAGATACTTACTTCTACGGATGAGATGTAGCACTCACTTTGTATCAGTAAACCCTTTGCCTGTCCCACAGCTATGGGTCGCGATAATGACTACGATTACTTGTTTGACTTTGGTTTGTAATGTATATGAAAGCTATAAACCCTGACACATATTTAAGATGCGTGAAAGGTACTTGGAGCGATCCCTTTTAGATGCCCTTCAGATAGTAAAATAGCAAAAACTATTTCGTACATTTAACTTTTAATTTTGTCATGAAATATAATAGAACCAACTCGATGAGAGAGAAAAAAAAATACAATAAGTGAAAAGAATATTTATTAAAGCACCTTTAGCAGTTGGATTAAAATCGAAAGTATTAGAGATATCTTTGATAGAAAATTTAATTTAAACTCGTACACCGCTGTGCAAAATGCTATAAAATCCAGATATATGTGGCAAGTATTACACTGAGACTTCCACACCGCCACCTCAGATTATAGCGCAGAATCTTCCGCCATATTGAATCCAGATATGAAATCTTTATTGGAATCGAGGTTATCGAAGACACGGCCGCAGAATCCTATGCAGCTCGAAATTGTTATTTTACGAGAGCGCACTTGGATCGAATAATCCAAGAAAATATATTTCAAGTTTGTATTCACGTATAGGATATGAGATATATATGTACTCGTAAGTTACAAGATATGTAAGTTACATTCGGCTAACGTATTCTTTTACATTAAGATTTAATTCCTTCCTTAACGATCCATTAAAAAAGTATAAGTTTTACTTCGTAATTTCCAAGTGCACATGGTTAAACATTGCAGTTTAATCACTTGAACTTTAAATTACATCATGTTTTCATAAAATACCTACCACATTTTCTTCGCTACAGAAATGAATCTGCTCTCGAGGCACCGGGCGACATAAATCGTAAGAGCTCAAGCTCACCGCGTAACCTAGTAACCGCCGCTGCATAAAAGGCCAAACCCCAACTGCTTTAAAGTGAACCCCGAACAGTCTCGTAAATCTAAAGCACACCGAGCTTATTCATACTCGAGCAGAGATCGTGCTGAGGAAGAGGGACTGTCGAGAATGTTTAAGGGCGTGAATCTTAGATGACGTGTAAATTTATTAGTAAGAATTTTTTCCTCCGAGAACATTTACACAGACAAGTACATTTATAAAAACCCCAAATCATTTTATGAGTGATCTCAAGAAGGAGGTGGATTTAATATGCCTAAACAATCTTTGTTTTGAGCGAATCTATGAACAAAAGAATACACAATTTTGAAAGAAACGACTTTATTCGATTCAGAATTCATCATTTTACAACAAAGAAAACGAACTTAAGTTGCTTTTCTACTTGTAAATTATAAGTCGTATTCAAAATTGTGAACTAGGGCTCTGCCAAATTAACATGACCGAAATATAAAATCATTTATTAATCAGGATATTTCACAAGAACACAACAACACATGCACACAAAGAGCCAAATGATTATGTTAATTAGTCGGGGTCACTCCCTATTCAAACATTACCCTAAGCCTCTCGACCAATGAGCTCCTTCATGCCTCCAGTCTTTGTTTACTAACCGGGGTCAAGGTTGCTTTTGAATCGTAACAATAGAATACTCTGTGATAACCGTTTGCATATTTACATAACAAGAGAAAAAGAAAAATATTTTTTGTACGGAATTGTGATAACAAACAAGCTTGCAGCACCGACCCTACGCTACCGCCAATGACATGTGTGACCAAAACAGAATAATCTTGGTCAAATGGAAAACCGCGTTAAAAGGTTAGTTAGTTCGTTAGTAGGTATAAAGGATTTGCATTTAAAAACATTACTTTATTCAGAAGTAAGTTATTATTTTACGTCATTATTTTATATATGTATATTTTGTGATTTTTAATCAAGTATTAACCAACAATTAACTTAAAAATATAAATGAGAAGGCAGACCAATCTAGGAACCTACACTGTTCTTACAACGTTGGCGTAACTCATAACTTATCAATAACCGTACTGCGTAAAGCGACAAAGTCAAACATTTCAGGGCATCTGCTGAAATAACCGGAGTTTACGTAATGAGAGAGCCGGTTAAACATCATCCGGCCAAGTTTCCACACAGCTGCCTCGCAACTTTTCCGCCCAGATTTCAATCATCCCTGAAGATTTACTGCAACCACTCGCTACACTACGAGGATCTTAGATTACTTCAACAGTTTCTACTTGGAGGTTCTATTCATTTGACGATTTTGATTTTGTGATTGCTTACAAATACGAATATGAAGGGTCCTCTCATACTAATGGACGCGGGAATCACCAAAACCGATAAGAACAAGCTTTGTGACAAACAAATAGTCGCATCTGTAATCAATCTGTGCAAGGCGCTATTGAACACTCTGTATGCTTGTACGCTCTCTTGCTTTATAATTTTCGTGCAGATAATATGACAGTACTTATACACAATACCAGAGTCTGTGTGAGCCTGGTATTTCTTCCCGTGTTGTCAATGCAATAAAGAATAATTATTGAGTCAGTTTATGCTGCTATTTGTTCCACACTATAACCCAAAACTGAAAAAACCCAGAGCCGGACATATTCTAAGCACATTTGTCTTTTTTATTAGTAAGAGCGAAAACGGCGTTGTCCTTTTAGATTACGTTATCGGCGCGTAGCAGAGCCGAGTGACGTCAGACACCCTTAGGCCTCAGAGGTAAAGCTGTGTTCTAATCTATTTAATTCTACTCGCAACCTTTGGTAAACACGAAACTAAAGCGATATTCACACAATTTGTTATTATGAATACAAACTATTTGGACAAAACATCAAGTTATTCTACTAACTATCCAAAGCATATTTTCAAATATACCGATGAGAGGAAATAGTTTTTTTTATATAAAAATAGTAAAAGAGAAGACGATCAACCTAATGGAAGCTGTTCACCATCGCCCATGGACATCAGCAACACCAGAGGTTGTAAAGTTTAGAAGTTTAGTTGTAGAAGTTTTAAATTAGTGAAAATCGATTAACGAAAATTCTTAATCTCATTCTTTTGGGTTCCACTACGATACTGTACGATGTACAGACATCGAACCGTTTCGTTTATTATTTATACATATATGTAGATGTTAGGTTCAATTCACAGAATTCCATTTAAGCATTTTAAGTATGCGGTTAAGCCAGAGGTTGACCAACAGAACGCGAGCGGTTACTAGCTTTGAATATAATACATCATACATATAATACTTAATATGACCGCTGCCAACCACAACGCGTTGAATCACAAAGCCCTGAAGGTCAGTGCTGGGTGTTTATTTTTGCTACAGACGTTTCAGAACGAGAGGCTTTGGGTTGTGAGTTGTGACATGTCGGAGTGGTCACCGCAATAATAACTGTATATGTACGGATGAGTGGCAGATCGCGTGGTTGTGTTCTCGTGATATATTTTACCAGAAATAAATAATTATTCATTACAAAATATGTTACGAGTATCTACATGTTTGACTATTAAATCAGTTCCATGAGAAAGGGTTTGTAATGAAAAAGTTATTTCTAAAAAACTATTGAAACCATTTGAAATTACTGGTCTGTAAAATTTGACAAAATGCAGATCCGTCACTGATCTACGACTGTGGCGATTTGGTCGAAGTAACTTTACGCATCGGATTAACCTTATAGTTCAAAAAATCAAAAATTAATTATGGTAAGTCTAGCACATTTAGCGTTTATTTTAATTCTATCTGAACACAAATAAAAAGATAAAAACATTTATATGGGTAATATGTAAAATCAGGTCTATCAGGTGGTAGAGCCTAGAGTTCGCCCGGGGTAGGACCACCGCCCGCCAAGGTACTCAGTACCATTCCTACCGTCATAATAATTGTTTTTAAGAGCAATTGTGTTCCGGATAGGAAGGTTTGTGGAGCCGGTTTCACTTTTTTAGAGGCGACCATCTCAGACCTCAGGGGTAGCAACGCATCTGTGACCGAATTGGAACAAGACTCATACTAACAATAACTAATTGGACTATTACTAACATTAACTAACAGGACTAATTATCACTAACATACCCTGTCCTCGCACTTATTAACAAACTAACCAACTAATATTCTAACACCATCTACTAACTGGACTAACCATCCTAGTCCCTTTGAGTCTAGTTCTAGGTCGGTAACAGTTGTTATGGGCGGCAGGGGAAGGGTGGTACTGCATGCTCGTTTGCTATCTTAATTCCATAAAAAAAAAAAAAAAAAAAACATTTTTCAGGGATAGATGTGCGCGATTTTACCAACTAAACAAATTCAAACGATTGACCTGCTAGCTGACAGCTGACAATTCATTCTACGCTTAAATATTCGTGCCCCGTTCGTCCTCATCCAGTATAAATCATGGTGATTGATTGAGTTCATCAGACGACCTATTTCGCTGGCGCGTTGTAAAAGTGCGAATGACATGTAAAACTGAAATGTCCGGATCCAAATACACGGAGAGCGATGCCCCGTTAACGGCCCGCCGTCGCTTGTAATGCTACATACACAGTTATTCGTGTGACTGTCGACAATCAGCGGCCATTTTATACTTTGAATAAAAAGAATGTATACAGTACGAAATATACACTAGATACTGATACGAGCCCCAATAAAAAAGTTTTACAAGCAAAAAAATAACTATTACGGCTCATTCACACGAGGACGAATCGTCTTTTTTCACGAATCGTCTTTTTTCACGATTCGTTATTTTTTTTGACGGCGGCAATGCTTTTTAAATACTCATGTTCACACGCTTGACGAATCGTGAAAAAAGACGAATACGGATACGTCTTTTACAAATCACGAATCGTGAATGTTTTATGATTATGACGGATACGTCTTTTAGAAATCACGAATCGTGAATGTTTACTGAACCAATCTGAACTGAGCTAAATCACGAAATAAATGTGAACTTCAATGCGGATATTTTGACGAATCGTGAAAAAACACGATTCCGTATTCAATGTGAACGTCCATCCGTCAAGACGTATCGTGTTTTTTGACGAATCGTCAAAGACGTATGCCGTGGGAATGAGCCCTTACTTTTTCATATTAAGAACGTTAATTAAATTTTAAAACAAACAATTACATATTGTCCCGAAAATAAATGCAGTCCCGTCAAATGAAAATCGCATACGTTGTTTGATAAAAACAGTTCGTCGTATGAAGTTTCTTAAATAACGTAAAATAATTAAACAAGAAGCATTTTGAGCATGCTTAAAATGGCTCGTAGACAGACTCACTGCTACGATTACGTAGCACGTAGATCTCGTAGTACTACTACGGCGTAGCACGAGAAAGACTTAATAACAACAATCGTAATGCAAAGCGTTGTTAATTCACATTGTCGTTTCAAATAATTTAATGCGAGAAATACAAAAATACAATCAAGAAATATTAATGAAATTAATTAAACAGGCGGGTCTAATTAAAGTAACATTGTGTTTCCGGGCCCCACCACGGAATTAAATTTTTCCGGGACTTCATTAAATGAAATGAGGATTTTAATTGTCTGCGCCAATCATCCTTTAATACGATTTTATACATCTAATATCAACTTTAATTGGCAATTATTTTTCGTTATAATTATTTCATACTAATTTTCCGAAATGACTATTTTACACGTCGTGAGTAGCAAAAAGTCTGTTACTGGTAAATTAGACTATTTCCAACAATTATTTACTTGACCATTACTAACAACAACAAACAAAACTAACTGTCAGTAACAGTCCTCGCACCAGTTCTAATTACTAACGACCAAGCCAACTATCTCTTTGAATAATTTTTTTGCTTACTGGAATAAACGTCCTAGCCGTGATTTGAGTCTTTCTAAATGGGTCGCAGTTGTCATGGATGGATGGTGGATGGTGCTGCATAGTCGTTTACCATCTTAACGCCATAAAAATAAATCCATACAAGTTTTAAACTTGTATCATCGCGGATTATAGACATTTTTACTATAATACGGACACTCACGATATGTATTTTAGTATGCCAATATTTCGACCCAGTTACATAGATCGTGTTCACGGCTGAACTACTAACTCATCTTGAGTACCCGTATTATAGTAAAAATATGCATACAGGTTCATACAAAAATAGTATATTTTATCAGCTTTATTCATCCATTTCACCGCCGCACAGTGAGCAGTAATTACATGGCTCGTATAGCCGTAACAATTATCATACAAGCAGCTGGTATCTCGGCCACGTAAATATTAATCAACGGTGAGTTACGGCGGGACAACTATTACACATAACACAAACTATTCATGAGTTGATGACAAAAGCATGTTGTCCATAAACCCAATTATGTTGCTGTTGCATTATATGTGTGGGGTGGTGTTATAATAGTGCATGTGCATTTTTTATACAACTGATAAGCACACGTAAGCAAATAAAATAATTCTAAAATGGTTTATGTAACCTCGTTTTGGCGAATGGATTATCATAATTGCTGAAAGAATCATCGACAAAATTATAGCAATGTTGTCAATATCATCGTTTTCATAATGGTATCTACCTAACATGATTATTAAATACCTTTATGACCGTTGCTGTCCGCAATATCCGTAATTGTACCGTTACTAAGGTGCTTACCTCCCATTTAAGACTACGGATTGCGGCTAAGTGCGAATTTGAGAACATCTCACACTATTTAACACTATAATTTGTACTCAATATTTACCTTCATTGATAATAAAGTCTTCGCCGCTAGGCGTCGTAAGTGTGGTGTGGAAAGAAGGGGTGTAGAGATGAAGAATAATTTTTGAAAGATACTGGCCAGGACAGGGCCAGTTTCTTAAAAAGATGACTATTTTTAAGTGAAGGAAAAATAATTATATTATAATTGCATGTTGTCATTCAGCTCTCTCAATCACTCGCATGTTATTTCTAAGTGAGAAAGTTCAGTATTAAAACTAGCATCAATGAGGAGCGACGATATTTAACCGCCGGAGCGGCGGGCGACACCGCGCGTAAATCACGCCGCTGCACCCACTATATCACCGGGGAGAACGCCCAACTTTTATTCGCTTTAAATTACAACGGGTAGATACCCTTTATATTAACAACGTTACTTACACTTCAATGATGGATAATTTCTAAGGTAAATTATTTATTAAATTGCAATTATGTTATCTTTATATTCGTTTATATTTATATGATTTTATAGATGCGCATATTAACTTCTAAATTCAACGATTGAAGTCATATTCGCGTCTAAGGTAAGAACCGAGCAATACAATTGCAATCTAAAAAAGGGAAGAGATAATAATGATCTTAATTAAATGTAAATATAAAACATCATTGAACTTTTAAATTAAAACAAAATTAGAAGAATTCATCTCTTTTAATGATTCTTGCCAAACAACAAACACAAGTCGCAGAAGTTTTCAATTAAGTATTCTAAAAGCCTGATTGGTTGGTCTGAGAGAGCTCATGACATTTTTCTGCCAACGCCCAATATTGACCTCAAAAACTCGTTCAATTGCTTCGTAAACAAAAACGATTAATATCACTGACTTATAAACTGGTTCATTTGTTCCTATTGGCACCACACAAAATAGTAGTAAATTCCCGGATATTCAAGAAATAGTTCCAATAAAAGTCCATCAATAAAAGCGTTCAATATAAAGTTTCCAATACTGAAAGTAAGTCGGTGTCTCCAGTGGCTGTTTCCGCTTGCTTATTGAACGGATAATGAGGTCTGGTGACTCCCGGCGGCTCAACTTGAACACTCTTAGCAAAACTTTACCCAAGCGACACTTTTGAGCCACTCGGCCACGGCTCGCTAAGCTTATTTGCATATTTTAAACTTACTCATGTAACTTACCGTAACAATGTTTAATTTATTACTGTAGTTTCAGATGTGTAACTTACATTTAATACTCCATATTTCTACGTATGGTTTGACATATTTCCCGCATGATATCACGTTAACTTTGTGATGTCATTAGTTTTATATCACAACAATACCTACATACCCAAGAACGCACGGATAACGATATAACAAAGGATAATTTGAAAAGGACTTCAGCAGAAAAGGATTTTCTGTGATATGTCATAAATCACATTACGAAAAAGGTTCTTTTAAAAAAGGTTTATGTGGCTTAGACCGCACATTAATAATCTATTAATTATAATACTTGCAACATGTTTGATTTAACAGTGTTGACATCATTAAGTGACTGGAATACAAAAATATATATTAAAACTTTCATTTCTTTAGTTTTAGTCTCAAAAGTCAAAACAGTAACATGAACACTAACCGTCTTATTACAAAACACGGTCTAACTTTCGACCAGGTCTAAACCTCACTTAAACCATGGTTTAAGCAAAATTCTTATTACAAAACATGGTTTTACGCTAAACCATAGTCTTTCTATGGTTCAAAAGCTAAACCTGCTAGACCCTAGTTTAACGTTGGTCTAACTCACAAACGTCAAAATGACAGTTTTATTTGATTGACGCACGAGAAATCCATTCCTTTACACTTGCGGATATGGATTGCTCATAAAGTTTTGTTTTTAGCTTTTTATAATTCCCACGACGACAGCTGTTAGTGAAATTGATTAAATATTACCTAATAATATAATTATATGAAATGTTTTATATCAAATTTTCGTGCTTATTAATAATTATAAATATGTTAAGTATAACGGTTTCGCAGAAAATGGATAGTAGTATTGAAAAACGGAACGTTGAGATCGAATGAATGAACATTTTTTTCTATATAATCTGTAGCTTTTATTCGAACCAAGGTCTAGCTAGACCAAGGTACTAAGAAGTCCACGATAATTTTGCGTTTTGTAATAAACTGTGGTTTAGACCAAGGTACAAAAGGTATACCAAGACCTCATAGTCTCATAGGTCTAAACCAATATTTAGACTACGTTTTGTAATAATACTGACAGTTCTGCGAAACCGTTATAATTAACATATTTATAATTATTAATATTAATAAGCACGAAAATTTGTTAAAAAACATTTCAAATATATTATTAAATAATATTTATTCAATTTCACTAACTACTGTCGTCATGGGAATTATTAAAAGCAAAACTTTACGAGGCATACACACGTTGGTAATTATGCCAGTTCTGTCCCTACTCCCTATGTTTGATACAGAGATCGAAGTTACTGTTAGCGCTTTTATTCATTCAAAAATCTCCATTTACTTTAAGATTTCTCCTCAAGTTATATAATTTATCGTACCAGAAGTATGTAAAGCGATATGTAGGTATGCTATTTTGAAAAATAAAATTACAACAATAATAATCAAAAACATATTTATTTAGAAAATGAGATAAAGTTAAATGTTCTAAAAATGGTCTTGGATAAATTGCCTTCTCCTAATATTGCCACGGGTTGTATTATATACAATAGGCAAGGCACTTTCACCAGACGAACTTGGCTGAATGTTTTCAGGCTGATAAATCTTCCTGCATCTCAACGGCAATGTTGTGTAAAACTGCACATGCCACTATAGTTTTCTTTGCAGTTTCTATGTCGCAAAATAGACCCCTCAATAGACAGCGGAACCTTTGTTTGAGTAGCCCAAAACATCTTTCTGCTGCATTACGGGTACGGATATGAGCCCTATTATATCTATACTCTTGAGGTGATCCTGGATTCAAAAGTGGAGTAAATAGATAAGGTGTACAGGGATAGCCACTGTCTCCGAGTAGGATTCCAGGAAATGGAAAGGAATCTTATTTAAGGACTTACTTCGTGGCGAGCCCAGCATCGTAAAGCACTCAACACTTGTATTTCAGGAGATAAAAACCTCCCCGAGGATCAAGAGTAAGGTCTTCTTTTACTAACTCTACTATTTTTAATGCAAATCTCTTCGAAAATCTATATTTTGATTTAAAATCTTCGTTACTTAAATTTAGCGGTGATTCTCGGTGGTCATACTGGGTTGTCCTACTGGTATGGCCAGTGAGAATGTGTGTGTTGAGATTTTCTCACTGGTCATACTACCTATTAACACCAGAAATGTAGCATTTTCTTTCATCCTATATATAGCTGTGGCGGTACCGTCAAGCTAAAAGTCAAATGTGAATATTTCATTTTGTGATAAATAAATAATCATGTTCTTAAAACATTTTTTTGAAAATGGGTTTTATATAATTAAATGTGACGGAAAATATGTGTATCCTACTAATCCTTCCTTCCTACTAATATTATAAATGCGAAAGTTTGTAAGGATGTATGTGTGTGTGTTTGTTGCTCTTTCACGCAAAAACTACTGAACGGATTTTCATGAAACTTTGCAGTAATATAGCTTAGACATCGGAAAAATATAATTTGTTAAAATTTATAGAGATTTTTGAAGGGACTGGTTTCCCGAAGCGAAGCGAGGGCGGATTTACTAGTTTTTAAATAAAAATACTTATTCATGTGGTACTTTGACATCGAAAGACAAACATGGTAATAAACATGGTAAAGTTTTGAGGTTACATGAAAAAACAATTATCTAAATCTATATCTACATCTATACATATAAATAAAATTGTAGGGTCTGTTTGTGTTTTCAAAATAACAATGTTTTTTTCCAGTTGGTATGTTCGCCTGTCTCTTTGTCCGCGCTAATATTCGGAGTAGCTCAATGGTTTTATGGGACTTTCACTGGGAATTAGAGGAGAGTGTGGAGTGGTGTGTGACGCTATGTGAGGAGAATAGGTAGGTATATGTGTGAACAAACTCTTTCAATACAACAGTAAATTGTAGCGCGTGTGTAACTATTTTTTGTTCAATGTTAACAGTAATTTACTAATAATATTTCGTTTTAAGGAATCGAACTTACATTTATACAAATTCCTACTAATTAATATTATAAATGCAAAATTAACTCTGTCTTCACACCGAAATCACTGAACAACAATAACAATTCAAAACAGAAATCAACGGTTTTAAGCGACTTTAAAAAAGGAGTAGGTACCTAGGTCCTTAATTTAACTATTCTCCGCGTGAAAAGTTTATAAGAAATATACGTATACTAAGTAACTTCACAGTTTATTTGTAGTAACTTAATGTACAAAAGAGAACATTTAGACATGTATAAAATGAATAGTGATACGCATAACAATTAACAGACACAATTCATTTTACGTCTTCATTTTGCCTGCGTAGGATTCAGCGATCTTTCTTGGGGCTTGGTGTTCAATTTTACAATACGGTACTCTAGTTGATACCTGATTTACCTGTGGAAATGTTTAAGCAACGTGTTAAATCACTACTTTTAAGCAAGGTATACTAATATAGCATAGATAAATATATCAATTACAAGGGTGCTTGACTGTGATATGATATATTACTAATTAAGTTATTTTAAATTACTTCTTTGAAGGCAGTTTTTTAAATTAATCAAGATATTTAATGATATTCTTATTCCATAAAAACTGTTCAAAAACATTCCTAGAGCATATTTATTTCATATGTTTATTGTCCTTATAGACTTGTATAGCTCACTTTTAGCTTGACTGTACCACTGCAGATATATACAGGATGAAAGAAAATGATAAATTTCTGGTGTTAATAAGTAGTATGACCAGTGAGAAAATCTCAACACACAAATTCTCACTGGCCATACCAGTAGGACAACCCAGTATGACCACCGAGAATCACCCAAATTTAGTGGATTTACGACAACACGCCTTCCAAGTCTTCTGTTAGATCGCTCCGTGATGCTTAATAATAAAGTATCCTCAATATCTGCTAAGTCTATTGATTGGATCATGTTATTATCCATTTTTAGTTTAGAAAGATAAAACGACAATAACCTCCAAATATGTAATATGTTGACGTTTGTGACTTTTGTGAGTTAGACCACCGTTAAACTAGGGGTCTTGCAGGTTTATCTTTTGAAAGATAGATAGACTATGGTTTAGCGTAAAACCAGGTTTTGTAATAAGAATTGTACTTCTTTTATATGAAACAAGGTCTAAACCAAGGTACAAAAGATAAACCAAGATCTCATATTCTTGGTCTAAACCAATGTTTAGACCACGTTTTGTAATAAGACCGTAAAGGTATATCGTACATGGCCTTTGCGAATCCACTAGCTCTCACTGCGATGGTAGACTGATCAAAGGTGCAGTTTTTTATCCTGATGATCTAAGTTAGAATATCAAAACAAAACTGTAAAAAAATGAATTATTCAACTTAATCAGACTTTTTGATATTTATTATAAATTATGAAAATTATGCTGAAAATTTCCGTAACATACAAACTGGATAATCTAATATACCTAAGCGTGTTAAAGTGTGTTTAGAATTCATTCTATTCAAACTAAAAGTTATTTTAAGAATCCATTAGCTTTACACCAGTATAATATACTATTATTATAATTATCATTAGCATAATGCTCTCAACGACAGTACATTTTGTACCTAACTCTAAACAAGTCGAGGCATACAGTTTATGTAATTGTCAAAGTTTTGTCCACGTATGTAGCAATGTTCTTGCTAACGCAACGGTCCAGCGATTATGACTATAATTTCAAAAGGTTAATGTCGAGCTTGTTTTTACTTCTGTAACTAAACTACCACAATATCCATCTTCTAACATCTTCATCGTCGTAAAACTTTCCTGCTCCTGTGTGAAAACACATGTATTGAACAGCTTACATTTTTCAATGTTATTCGGGTCGGGTGACACTCAATTTTCATATAGTAAGGTAAAATTTTTAAATAGTATTTTTCACTTAACCCATTCTTTGTAACATATTCTATTTCCAAATCATTTGCATTATTTTCGAAAAGGCTCTTGTAAGACCACATTAAAATCATACATGATTTCAACACTCGTGTTTTAAATTATCCTAACCTGATACTACTGGCCCTTGGCTGCCACTATAACTATTACATATCTTCAACAATTAGTAAACCACAATTCAATACAACACTGGTGCATTGAATCGATGCTTTTAAAATAACGAACAAACTAAGTAATCGTAAGTACATTAATTCCAAGAACAATAACAAGGACAACAAACACACGAAAACTCGTCAGCAGTCACAAGTGCTCTCGACACGTTCGATAATGACACGCAACTTTCCTGCGAGCCCCGAAACGATAATAAAAGCACTTACGGCCGATATACAACATAATACAAGCACAAAATCTATTGTAGGCAAACATTCAACAAGCATTACCTTGTTAATGCGTGAAAGGATCAAGGTTTTTCCACGGAGACCGCTTTCTATTATAACCGTCGTACATCAAGGTATAACGTCTTAACGATTTCAATGGCAGATGTTTAGGTAGATATAGGTATAGTAAGGAAATAATTTTATTGAAATCTGTAAAACACGATTTGAATCATAAACTTTTAGTTTTAAAACATTATATAACACGAATATAAAAAGAAATTACGATTTCACGTATCAATTACGGTCAATTTGCCTAAAGCTCAATTTTACATTTTCTATTTATAAACTACAAACCAGTCTTTACCACCAAGCTAAGTGTATTTGTCAAAGAATACGCCATATACAGCAAACTAATGTACGATGCAATCTCCAATAGAATTCTCTGATATCCCCGTCTTCTCAGTTTAATAAATCGTCTTCTAGGTTTCCCTTTTTTCGCTAGCGTTAAATTTTCCTCAAATATTTTTAATGTAATGTATTACGTGCCTGTTTATAGCTCGTATAACTCTCGAAGATATTAGTTTACAAATGAGTAATCTTAATAAAATATTATATTGCCCTAGAACGTTAAAATAACAAAAGACTTTATACTTATCCCATTTTGCATTAGTAGCCAAATTCACAACACAGCAGCGTTTCATAATGTTACAAATAAAACTGTCAACGAATCAAATACTCAAAATACTTATTAGTCCCTTGTTGGGCGTCAAATTCCAAAACATCCAATTCATTTGAACAGTGTTAGTGCTTTAGTTCATTTACAAGTTTAGTTCAGGCATTTTGTGGCAGTGGATATTGGCCTTTACGGTGTGGTGTCTATTAACATACTATGTTCGGCATTTACGGTTGTATCTACACTCGAGAGAAATGTCAGGCGCTCGGTCGTCCAACTGGAATCTAAAACGTTGTGATAGCCTACACAACACTAAAAAAATAAATTTTAGTCATAAATATTTTCAATGTAGTTAATTCTGGTTGATACAATTCAACAATATTAAGAACTGAGCTATTAAATGATTTAGTGGTTTATCAACTTAACGATTAATTAATTTACAATTAAACTTAGATCTTATTATATTCAACATCCTTACATCAGCATTCCATCTATTTATTCCAACCTAACTTCTCTGCAATTTTGTCTTTACACCTTGGAAGGCTGGTAGCTGTAAAGCGAGTAGAACTGTTAAATAACTGAACATGTCTAGCATAAAATGCCATCGAGATTTCCTTCGTGATCAAGGTGGTAAGAATTCATGAGCGCGTATGTCTTTTATAGAACATGTTATACTGTCAGCGACATCTAAAATAGAATTCGTGACGCCTTCGTCAAAGGATTTCAAGCGGCTTAAGGATTTCCGATAATCGGATTGATAATTTATAACTCGAACAATTCGAACTAAAGAACCTTGATGAAGTACATTCAATCCAGTTTCAATGTTACGAACAGAGAATAGAATCCTGCACTAAACCGCTGATAGATTGAAGCCCATTATACTTGAAGCCACCGTTAACGCCCATCCGTACTGTCACCGTAGCATTAAATAAAAGTCATTCGCAGGATCTTTCATGTGGAATGTTAATAGCTTTCACAAGTCATTCGACACCTAAATACCTCAATATCGCTTACATAAAGACGTTTTATTGGTGCAGACGACACGATAAACATATTTATTGGAAAACTGTAAATACAGACTCAAACGTCATTTTTAAAGAACAAGACAAGACGCATGAACAATAAAGCAATTGAAATTAATTTGTACTATTTGCATGTGTACCTAATCTGAAAAATTTGTCGCATATTGTACTTAGTTAAATCCTTACATAGAATGCATTGTATAACAGCAATTTCCCGTCGGTTGTAGCAGTTACATCAAGAGGATTCTGACCTTTCAAATTGATATACCCTTTTCACCTCGGAACGCGCGGTGGGCGCCAAAATAGATTGCGCTCCATAAATTATGGATCAAGTCGTAAAGTATAAAATATTCCCTCATACATAACCTTGTTTGTGCCGAGTATCACCTACACGTGTCAAGATATTTTTTAGTTTATTTCTAGAAAAATATCATTTAAGGATGATAAAATGTTGGTATAAAAAATCATGCATAAGTGATGTGAGCCTCTAAATATACTTGAAAAGATGATTTTAACGTCAGTGATATAAAACAAACGTTATAATGGTTTAAGACCGCAAAATACGTCATGAATTGCATGCACATAAAGGACTGAATTGAAAATAAATAATTGAATCTTCGTTAAGCTAAAGCATTGATTTGAATTTTATTTATCGACAAACCAATTTTTAAATTAAAAAAGAACTTAAATCTTGGCCAGGGTTAAAATTTGTAAGTGGCAAGCATTGTTGTAGTTGCAAAAGAAGCAAGTAATGATGTCATAGTAATGGTGACGAACATTTCAAGATTATCTTGTATTATGTTTAATTGAAAGAACTTGGCTCACTATCACGTTCATCTTACCTACTTCCACAGAAAATTCCATCGATTTAGAATACAAATATAAAGAGTGTGAACTCACTTACCAAACCCAGATTCTATGAATAATGAATAACAATCGTTTGGATAATAACTGCGAAATGGGCAAACGTTACGTAACAATTTGGAATACCAGTGGAATACCAGTGGCGGCATGGCCATTGCCACCGCGCTGTGCAGACCCAAATTACCATAATCTGTTAAATCCCAACAGTAAAAAAGTCAAGTCTGAATTCAAATCGCGGAGATTTGGCTCCGTAACTTAAATCAAGTACTGCGAATTATACATATAATAGAAACCAGAATAATCTCGCATACTTATTTTGAGAATGAGTTAGTTTGCCCTTTGCCCATCTAATGTATTGTTAAGTCAAAATCGACAGTCAATTTCAACAGTCAACTTCAGTTTCCGCATGTTCATAGACTATACTTTTGAAGTAGGTATCACACTCGTGATTTTATTTCGATAAGTTGGTTACGAGGCCAATAAATTAGTTTTTTGGGACACGTAACTTTACAGTACAAAACTTAAAATCTTACATAAAGACTGACCGTAGGCGTTTCGGTGGTTCAACATGTATAGAGAACCCTAAATAGGGGCAGGGTCGCAAATTGGCAGCGGGCAATGATCGCATCCGACCGTCCTTTGTCCCGCCGCCGTCGGAAAATGAATTTCATCGGCACACTAATTTGAAAAAGCTTTCGCGATACCACAACAATACTGAATGGGCTACCACATAAATTTTACCCGCTTTATTGCTGCTATAAACTTAGTTGCCGAGCTGAAATCTTGTGTATATAGTTGTTTAGCATTTCATACGGTAGTAATATAAGGACGCTCATCACTTTCTCACGAAAACGCAAACTCATAAGTGTAGGTCGGATATTCGCAAATTATTATGCGAAGTTTTCAACAAATTCGTTTAAGAGTGAAATGAGACAGAAATAAGGCTGTAAATAAGGATAGTCTGGACATCGAAACGTAATTGCCCGTTTGCTGCCTTCATTTCATAAAGGAAAAGAAAAAGAAGATAATAGACAAATCTGATCTTAAACTGAATACTGAAATTGGTTATGTATGAGGGAGTAGATTGAAAAGTAATGATTTTGAAAACGCTCATCTGGTCCACATATGAAACCTTTTGTAAGTAGATCGTTTTTTCTACAGATGATTAAAACTTTATAATATAATCGCTTTTAGGCGGCGATAAACGAGCAAAGAAGCCATCCAAAGTCTGATGGAAAATTGTTATCGTCACTCATCGACCCTAGCAATAAGGAAGAAGAAAGAAAATTTTCTCTTGTATTAATCAACATAAGGGCAAATTTCATAGAGAATAGAAACTAAAGAACGCTTATATTAAATACCTCCCATTAAAATTTAATACCAAGTCGGTAATATAGAACAGCTTTTGTAATACATATATAAACAGTATCACAGGAAAAGTCATAACGTGTATTCACTTTATTGCCGCAATAAATTTGGTAACCGCTAGGAATAATGTAATCCGAAGAAAATAGATATTAGAAACATACATCACATAAGATGTTTCTAAAGACATTTACAAGGATCTTACGCCCTTTATGCCCAAGGAACGGGAGGCTTTTGTATAAAGTGATGTGGAACTACTTACATATTAAGAATTAATTCCAAACGGTTGATAATATTGAGACACTGGCCAATTGTACATTGAACTAAATTTAAATTAAAAACTATTATTGGAGTTTGATATTTCGTTAAAACACAAAATAATGACTTCGAATTTTATCTCCTCTGTGGGTTTTTGCGCATTAAACTCAGAAATTACAAACAAATTTAAGTGAGGATTTAGTTTATGTCTTGTTGTAGACTTCATTCAACATTTAATGCTTGCTTTCTTTTGACGAGTTTATAAACAAAATAATTAAAATACAGTAGAAATTCTAAGCAATAAATGTACACCTACTCTCTGTTTCGTTAACTTTTCCAAGGATTTCCCTTATTTAATGCCCATTCTGAGCATGTTATCCGATCATGCATGTTGTAATAAAACTACATTGCCAACGAACCTTGATCTCTGTGCAAATTATTATGTTTATATTCTTTCTATATAATATATTTAATTTCTTCTTATAGTAACGTGAACTACCAGGTTGCTATAAACGACTAGTTCCACGCTCATAAGAAACATTAATCCATGAGTGGCATGTGGCGTGCGAAAATCCTTCATCAGATGAGCTTATTTCATGTTATTGATAGGAGAATAACATCGTAAATCAGTTATTGTGCTGTTGGTATGTGGAGTTAGGTTTATAATTCACATACATATACAACCTTTCATAGCGCTTCATAGTAAGTAGCTGTTGCCTGCGGCATGGACCGCGTGGGAGTACCAACATACTTTTTAACTGATTTTCAAACAACACAATTCAACAAACAAACAACAAATACTCAATCCTAATTTTACCTCCTCAAGAGTTGAACAGACGCAAAGACATAAAAACAAAAATTCTAAGCACTATGTTGAGTGCTTTCATAAACACTTCCATACAGACCATTTATTATAAGTTATCAGTATAACTGAATAGAACATCATAGACAACAAGATTAATGTTAAGACTTAACTCTTATTCAAATGTATCAAGTACTTCATCCCTGACCCTTATTAACCCAGTTCGCTTGGTAGTGTTGCAAGATTCAACGTACAAAATCGGTCCTAAGTATCTTCTTCGCAAACACATTAGCGCAAATAGTCGATTCTCAAGCGAGGAACGTACTAGGAGTGCAGAATCCTTTGTGCGTGAACATGTGTGAAGTATCTTTTCTAGAAACGCGCCTTAATGCAGTTCCGACTCTTCCACTTTAACGCCCTTATGCGCACCAAGTATAGGAACGCACGAGACAGAAGTATATCGCAAGAATAATGATCCTGGTATAATGGTGCCTGAAATATGTTACGAGAAATGTTATTTTTTACAAATCCTTTGGGAAACATATTTTCAAAATCTCATAACAGGTCTTAACGGGCGTATAATAAGAATACAGTTTCATGCTAGCAAATCTTTTGCTTGAGGCTGTGTTATGTCAACAAATTAGTATTTTTTTATTTATATTTCTAATAGATACCTACTTGATATCGGTTATCCGTCACAATTTCGTTCCAACCAGACATTCAATTGCAACTAAACCTACTGCAACTAAGCCCACGTATACATACATAATTACAATATCTCGTTAATCACATTTAGCAGATTGAAACCGTTCGTAAATACCCAATTTACATCGGCCTGGACATCGGATTACACCGACCGATCCGCGGCGCGAACGCACTACATAAACCATTCAAATGACACGTACAACCATTCCGATGTACGAGTACAGCTAGTACCTACCCTACATTTGGAATAAAACGATTTACGTCGCGCCCGGGTTATTACAGAACTCTTTCAAACCTATATCATCATCGTTAAGCCTTATCATACGTGTTCGAATATCAGAATTGCCTAAAACTAGTAATAGGTACTCTATCCACTCAAATCGACTATTTTCTCTTTTTTTATTAGGACTTGTTAGTAGAAATGGGATTTGAACTTAGACGCAAAGACCGACAGAGCTCCTCATTCTAAAGCCTTTTTCAAATATCATAAGTTTTTAAAAATCTTAAGTCACTAGTTCTTTATCCTCATCATAATGTGACAGCCCTGGCGTACCTCGCTAAACAATAAACAATAGGGGCCATAAATATGCCAGGCGAAACAATAGGACAATGGACGGCCGTCTCGAAAGTACGCACGCGCACGACGCTTCGACCATTACGGCAATAGTCATACGGGCGAAAGTCGGTTGCAAGGAACGTTCTCGAATCTTGTTCGGAGCGGGTCCGCGGAATTAGCGAGAAAGTTCTGGATTGGCGTGAATGGTGCGTGAGGGGTATAAAAAGGAGCGATCGGCCAACCACAGACATTCTAGTTTCGGAAGCGGAACCAGGAAGATACCAGCGATACCTACGAGCGATACCAGTGAGAAGTTAGTGATTTCTACGAGTGATACAGTGTTCGTCGAGTGTGTTTACGAGTACCTACGTGCATAGTGTTGTGGTGTGTACTGTGTACAGTGTGTAATTGTGTTTCTACGAGTTCAATAAAGTCTTTGTGGTACATTTTGGCATTTTCTCGAACCCATTACTCCTGACACGTAACAATTGGTGACAGAAGCGGAATGCCTGTAGTACCGCAGAGTGAAGAAGGGATTCGTACGCGACGGCAGACGGCATTGGATGCCGCGCGGATGGAGTCGCCGGGTCGTGACCGCATGGAAACGGAGACCACCGCTGGACCACCGACTACATCAGCCGCAGCAGTACCGACACCGAGTGCATTCGATATGGCCTCCTTATTAGCCGTCATACAGCGGAGCCAGTGCGAAGCAATGGAGCGCCTGGAAAATAAACTATTGGGAAGCCAGCGCCAAGCGATGGAGAGCCAGCGCGAAGCAATGGAGAGCCAGCGCGAAGCAATGGAGAGCCTGCGCGAAGACATAAAGAGCCAGCGCGAAACCATGGAGAGCCAGCGCGAAGCCATGGAGAGCCAGCGCGAAGCCATGGAGAGCCAGCGTAAAACCATGGAGGCGGGCCTAGGGGCAATCGATGCAAAGCTGGACAGTTTCCAGGGGGATTTGAACGTCGTGAAGGAGGAGCTAGAATTGGTGAAGGTGCGTACATCCGAGCACGACCAAGCCCTCAAAAACCATGACACGTTACTAAACTCCCACGAAACTAGGCTCGTGGATTTGGACCATAAGCTGCAAAAAATAATGCTCTGGGGCCCCGAAGTTTAAGGTCCCAAGTTTCGACGGCACGACCTCGTGGACAGCTTTTAGACATCAGTTCGAGGTTGTTGCAAGCGGGAATGGCTGGGAGGACGAACACTCGTTGGCGGCACTCACTCTAGCTCTTCGAGGGGAGGCACTGCTGGTGCTTGAGAACCTGCCCGCCGAGCGACGCACCTTGGAGTCGCTATTTAAGGCCCTGGAAGCTCGATACGGGGAAAAGCACCTGGAGCACGTGTACCGCGCGCAACTCAAAGACCGAGTACAGAAGTCGAGCGAAGGACTGCAGCAATGGGCTACGGAGATCGAGCGCCTCGTACGTCGAGCCTATGCGTCGAGTTCCACACCCGTCGAAGACAAAGTTCTAGAGGCGTTTGTCAGCGGAATACGGGATCCCGAGGTGAGAGCAACGGTGCGCTTGGGGCATCACGCAACTTTGGAAGCAGCTTTAGCGCATGCCCTTGAAGTGGAAGCGGTACGAAGCGACTATAAAAGTTGTAAGGTGCGCGAAGTCGTAGCGGCAATTCAACCTCGTACTGGGCCTATCTGCTATGGATGCGGGGAACGAGGTCATATTAGGCTTAGCTGCCGGACACGGAAACAACCGAAATCGGTGTGGAGGGCTACGCAAGTGCAAGAGCTAGAAGCCGCCGCCGCCGCTAAGAAGACTGCCAAGCCTCCTACGAAGACCTCGACGGCTACCCAAGTTGACACCCAGGAGCTGCTAAAATTAAAAGGCGTCAGTGCCACGGGACGGGCAGCGGCTGGACTTCGTCGAGCCCCTACTGTTATAGTGTCACAAGCTTGTGACGGGAACAGCCTGGTAGCTACTGGTGAGATAAATGGCATACCTTGTCGATTTACGATTGACACAGGAGCATCGAAGTCCATCGTTCGACCGGAACTACTCAAGAGGACTATCATGTGGGAAAATGGACGACCATCATGCAATCTACAGACAGCGACAGGCCAGCCAGTGACCGTCCTAGGAGTTACGGAAGCAAGACTGAAACTCGGAAGTGACATTTACACGCAGTCTGTTTTGGTAGCAAATATAACTGACGACTGCATTATCGGATTGGACTTCCTACAGACACATCGCTGTATAGTCGACATAGCGAAAGGAGTATTAAGCTTCCAGGATCAAGAAGTCTTCTTGGAGGGTTCATCTTCAGGAGCAGTGTACTGTTTGAGGACAGTGAAGCTTGCACCCAGATCGGAAACCTTGGTCAAGGTTAGGTTTCCCGAAAAGATACAGCAGAATCGATGTGTCGTAGTGGAAGACTATGGAGATCATCCCAGTTGGATCACGGCAAGGACACTGCTCATGACTAAACGCGACGCTAAGTTAAAGGTCATCAATCTTAGCAACATGCCGATACATCTCGCAAAGAATACGGTCATTGGCCGATGTGAAGCCGTGGACAGCTTAAGGAAGGTACAAGAAAACTCGGACAAACCTCGATCAACGGATCACATGACATCTTTGCTGGAGGCGACAAGGAGGAATTTGAGCTCTGAAGAATATACTCAGGCAGCAAAGTTGTTGATGGACTACAAGGACATCTTTACCAGAGGAGATAGCGACCTTGGAAGAACAAATCTTGTCACCCACCCAATAGATACCGGCAATACTTCACCGATCAAGCAAAGACCGAGACGAGTACCATTGGCAAAGGAACACGAAGTTGCAGAAATGATCGAGGACATGGTGCGCAGCAAGGTGATCGAGCCGTCAACTAGCCCTTGGTGTTCACCTGTGGTACTCGTGAAAAAGAAGGATGGCAGTACTAGATTCTGTGTCGACTACAGGATGCTTAACAACGTTACCAAGAAGGACAGCTACCCTCTGCCTCGGATTGACGACACATTGGATATGCTTGGTGGAATGAAGTGGTTTTCGACGGTCGACCTGAAGAGTGGTTACTGGCAGGTCGAAGTACGGCCAGAAGACAAGGAGAAGACTGCCTTTACCACCGGAACCGGAAATGGCTTGTGGCAGTTTCGCGTAATGCCTTTTGGGCTATGTAACGCTCCTGCCACTTTTGAGCGTCTCATGGAGCGAGTGTTGGTCGGACTTTTGGGGGACGCTTGTCTGGTTTACCTCGATGACGTCATAGTCATGGGACGAAGCTTTGTGGAACACAAGCGAAACCTGGAGAAGGTATTCAGACGATTCCGTGAGTCCAACCTAAAGCTCAATCCGAAGAAATGTGACTTCTTCAAGAAGGAAGTATCATTCTTGGGACACATCATATCGGACGAAGGTGTTCGCACTGATCCAGATAAGATAAGAGCTGTTCAAGAATGGCCGACCCCAAAGAACAAGACGGATGTAAGAGCGTTCTTGGGACTATGCGCCTATTACCGTCGGTTTGTGAAGAACTTCTCCGAGATAGCCAAGCCGTTACATCGTCTCACGGAGGACAAGAGAATCTTCAGTTGGGATTCCGATTGCGAAGATGCGTTTGTTCGCTTAAAGGAACGTCTGTGCTCGGCTCCGATTCTTGGCTACCCCAGAAGAGAAGGGAGATTCACAGTAGACACGGACGCTAGCAAAACTGGCATCGGAGGGGTGTTATCGCAAGAACAGGACGGCCAGCAGGTGGTCATTGCGTACTTTAGCAAGACCCTTTCGAAACCGGAAAGGAATTATTGTGTGACTCGGCGAGAATTACTGGCTGTGGTGAAGACCCTTCAGCACTTCAACAAGTATTTGCTGGGACGCGAGTTCACAATAAGGACGGACCACGCCGCTCTGAGATGGCTTCTGCAATTCAAGAACCCGGAAGGCCAGGTTGCAAGGTGGATCGAACAGCTTCAAGAGTTCAACTTCGTAATAGAGCATCGTAACGGAAGAGCTCATTCGAATGCCGACGCCCTGTCACGACGCCCATGCTCCGACGAATGTCGACATTGCATCAAGCATGAGGCTAAAGAAGAGGTCAGGGTGATAAGGATGCAGGACCTAGACGAGTCTTGGGGAACGGAGCAAGTAAGCCAAGCTCAGAAGGAAGACAAAGACCTCAGCCTGATCATGGAATGGAAAGCCAAAGGACAGAGACCCCTGTGGAGTGATGTATCAGCCTCAAGCGCAACAACTAAGGCATACTGGGCTCAGTGGGACAGCCTGGTATTAGAGAATGGCGTGCTTTACCGGAGCTGGGAATCACTCAACGGGAAGGAAAAAACGCTGCAAATGGTTATTCCTAGGAGTAAAGTGGCTGATTTGCTGAAGCTCGTACACGATGGCACTTCCGGCGGGCACCTCGGCATCAAGAAGACCCTCGTGAAGATACGAGAACGCTTTTATTGGGTGCGATGTCGAGAGGACGTTGAAGATTGGTGCAGAAAGTGTACAGTGTGCGCTTCAGTAAAAGGGCCCCGCACTAGATCCAAAGGGAAACTACAGCTGTACAACGTCGGAGCCCCGTGGGAAAGAATCGCCATAGACGTTGCTGGGCCATTCCCTCAGTCTGAAGACGGGAATAGATTCATTATCGTGGTTCAAGACTACTTCAGCAAATGGCCGGAAGCGTTTGCAACTCCGAACCAAGAGGCGAAAACCGTGGCCAAGAAACTTGTCCAAGAGGTAGTTTGCCGCTTTGGTGTACCATTGGAGTTACACAGCGACCAAGGCAGGAACTTCGAGTCAACGTTATTCCAGGAGATGTGTGATCTTTTGGGAATAAATAAGACACGTACCACACCGGCGCATCCTCAATCTGACGGCATGGTGGAGAGATTCAACCAAACGTTGGAAAATCACTTGGCCAAGGTCGTCGAGGAACATCAGCGAGACTGGGATCGGTACATTCCTCTGTTCCTGATGTCATATCGCTCTGCCATACACGAATCTACAGGGTTTACACCGGCTAAAGTTAACTTCGGAAGAGAAATGCGTCTGCCATTGGATTTGCTTACCGGAACACCGCCAGATGCCCCGAAACCAACAGTTGAATACATCGCGGACTTACGGAAACAATTGGACGAGACACATGATCTTGTAAGGGAGCAATGTTTGAAGACCAGCGAAAAGATGAAAACCCGGTACGATCGCGATGCTCGGAAACATGGTTTCAAGGAGGGAGATTCTGTATGGTTGCACAATCCACTGCGGAAGAAAGGGAAGTCTCCGAAGCTACAAGCACGATGGGAAGGCCCTTACACAGTTGTCACGAGGATTAACGACGTGACCTACCGAATCAGACAGGGGGACAGAAGAAAGCCGAAGATCGTGCACGTGGACAGATTGGCACCATTTCATGGATCGAATAATGCTCGGGACGAGCATGACTAAGAGGGGGGCAATGTGACAGCCCTGGCGTACCTCGCTAAACAATAAACAATAGGGGCCATAAATATGCCAGGCGAAACAATAGGACAATGGACGGCCGTCTCGAAAGTACGCACGCGCACGACGCTTCGACCATTACGGCAATAGTCATACGGGCGAAAGTCGGTTGCAAGGAACGTTCTCGAATCTTGTTCGGAGCGGGTCCGCGGAATTAGCGAGAAAGTTCTGGATTGGCGTGAATGGTGCGTGAGGGGTATAAAAAGGAGCGATCGGCCAACCACAGACATTCTAGTTTCGGAAGCGGAACCAGGAAGATACCAGCGATACCTACGAGCGATACCAGTGAGAAGTTAGTGATTTCTACGAGTGATACAGTGTTCGTCGAGTGTGTTTACGAGTACCTACGTGCATAGTGTTGTGGTGTGTACTGTGTACAGTGTGTAATTGTGTTTCTACGAGTTCAATAAAGTCTTTGTGGTACATTTTGGCATTTTCTCGAACCCATTACTCCTGACACGTAACAATATCATTATCATGCTTCATCATCATCATCATCGCAATCCATAGTAATATGTCTAACAGCTGGTCTACTTCGGGTCTCCTTTCAAAACGTGAGAAGTACCCGCCATGGCCCATAGTCATAGTGGGAAATGGTGGAAGTACCTTTGAGAATATTACGTAGAACTCGCAAATGTGCAGGCTTCCTCACGATGTTTCCCTTAGGGTCGATTCAGACATATCAGTGAAGTCTCAGTTCCGACACAGTACCGGCAAATTTTTCATACATTCTCGGCATTGTCAGCACTGACACTGAGAAGTGTCAGTGCTATTAGTATGAAAGATTTGCCGGTACTGTGACGGAACGGTGACTTCACTGATATGTGTGAATCGTCCCTTAACAAGACAAGGATATTTCAATTAATTAAAGCTTACCGTTTACCAGTTTTCAAAAGGTCACAATATTATAGCATTAGTCTTTATTACTTTACCTATTAACCTAAATAAATTATTGAAATCGGCCATAGTCGTTAAATAGCCGTACAATTATTCCCTTTCGAGCTAACATTAACCCGCCTACTCGGTCTCCGGACACATTCACGTAATATATTCAAACTAGCGGCCCGCCCGCGGTTTCACCCGCGTGGATCCCGTTCTCGTGGGAATATATGCATGTATTATACATAAAAACCTTCCTCTTGAATCACTCTACCTATTACAAAAAACCGCATCAAAATCCGTTGCGTAATTTTAAAGATTTAAGCATACAGACAAACAGACAAACAGACAAACAAACAAACAGACGGACAAAAATAGCGACTTTGTTTTATACTATGTAGTGATGGCTACTACCCGAATGCCTCGATGGACAAATTAACGAAGACCACTATTAGTAAAACACCCCCCGGACATCCGGACTGCAGTTACTGTACGCGTTAAAAGAATTAACAGTAAGAAGTTAATGTTACGTATTCAGTTATATATCGCGCAATTTAGCGACAGACTTCTTTTAAATATTCAAGTAAGAAACAGTTGTGTGTAGATTTAAATTGCTAAGCATTCAAGCAGGATTATGAATGTATCATTACGTAAGTTCTGCACTTGCAAAGTTACAGACTAAATATTGTAATTCGGTATATTTATTCTGCATCTAAATATTTCTTCATCATTATTACAACATTCACAACCCATAAGAGTTTGTAACACTATTTGCTAGGGTCTTCTACCAAAAAGTCAACCACGCTAGTAAAAATGCGGATTGGCTAACTTCAGACACTTTTTCCAACATTATGCAATAATAACTAATAAATAATTTTTCAAAAAAGTAACCGTTTTGAACATCGACCAGGAGGGATAACTCAAAAACTATTTGTAATATAGGAACACTGACCTTTATTCAGTCGGTTACTAAAACTAAAATGTAATAAAGTAAATATTCATAAGTTTTGAAACTCAAATTATATTTGATTTAGAAACATTAGTACTTCAAGCATTGCCTAACAACCCTCGCAACGGGGACCGGGGCTAAATGAATTATCGTCGTAGTATTGTTGTTGCAAGCGGTCGAATGCATGTACTGACACAACGTATGACATTTATGTAGGTATATGTTAAACGTAAATGAATAATGCACGCCATTACTCACTGTACTATATCGGACTTGGGATACTGCGGTTCCTATATGTTTGCATGCTACGGGAATACAAAATACAATACATTTCAGCAGTGACGTTCCACGTCCATTCATACTGTACCATAAATACATATATATCTACGTGCACAAAGAAATGTGTATGTATGTAATAAAGCCATCAAAACACCGAAGAGTATTTATGGGTTTTCAAATTGACATACGCTCAAAAGCTCTCATCCCTATTCCAAGATGTCCTACGTTGTAAATGACACACACGAATATATCACAAATTCCACATTTATCATCAAACAAACATTTAGGTCTATTCATCAAGTATGTCTCAACCGGCCCTTTCGGGCCCATAGCACCACCGGCTTGCACCACCGGTAGTGTAATGGGTACTTTTTTATACCCATGGCACTACCAAGAAATAGTGATCCAGCATTCCAACCCGTCGTCGCTAGGTACTAGGGACGCAGAATTAATCTCAATAAAGTCCCGAAAACGATGGTAATCTATGTTTTACACATATATACAAATACCTAGATCATAATTCAAGATCGAATAAATTCATACACATATATAACGAACGAAGTCTGGGAGACGCAAGGAGCAACGCTATACCAGAACAGACGCGACTTGCCCTCGACTATCGTTCCGTGGGTTCGTTCATTCACACGAAAAATTACATCGTCTCATAGGCACGGGGCAGTTTGACAGCCAAGTAAGGTAAGGGTATAAAAATGTTTATTTATTTATTTTTATAAACGTCTTATTAGTATTTCCATGTCATCTGCACACAATCCAAATTCGGGCCTTTGCTTAGCAGATAAGTAATACTCTAACATCCAAAGCAAATATTGCCCAACTGAAAGATCATTTAAAAACACGCAACTTATCCGCCCATTCTGTGTGAAATCGATGACAATTAGCAAAAAATGATTTTCCCTTTGCGCCATTATACCCGTTCAAGACGTGGTGTAAGAAATAAATTGCCGGCTGCTATACGTTGGCGGGTCTGAGCGTAACAAAAAGTCGCGCCGACGCCCCCACTACCGCGACGCGTCTGCGAGGTTCCTCCTAATTTATTCCCTCTGCAAGGATACTTCTCGATCGTATGGTAAGTCTGCTACAAATTCTTGCACCGCCTCACAATAGAAGGTAACAATTTGAATAAAGTTCATGGATCAGTTGAAATTTTCTCTCCTTTTAAACATAAGGGTTTGTTCAAAATATGCAATAGAAAAAACTTTAATTTGAATGATTATAATTGCAAAGAATAATTAATTTTTTTAAACCGTTTCGATGGTTAACTTAGTATTATTTTGTGTACAAACTAAACATATTATGTACATACTTAATAAGACAAACAGCTTCACATGTTATGTCAAATGCTAATCAGCATCTATGAACTTAAACAATTTAAAGTTAACTTCAATTAAAACATAAACATAATACATATATAAATTGAAACTTTATTGTAATATATTATACGATCCTTAACTCACATTTCAAAGTTAGCTTCCCTACGATAACTAAGTTCGTAAGTAATAAATATAGCTAAAACTTGGCGACTGACTTTCAAACATAAAAAGAGATTTTGATAGAGTTACCAAAGTTTATCCGCAGGGAACTTTTGAACTATCTGCGTTGGCGATGTGAGGAACTTTGGCTACGAACACGAAGTGCACTCAAAATCAAATTTACGGAATATCTACTATCCGTACGTAAAATTCAAATCTATTTTTATATTATTTAACCCTATAAATTAAAAGTAGCTTAATGCACTCATCCTCAATCGTGTTGTAGAATTTCTGCTTAACATTGAAGAAGAATAATATTAGCTGTTGTCCGCGACTTCTTTCGTGAATAAGAGTTTTTCTCGCGTTAATCCCGATCCGGGGGAACTCCGGGATAAAAAGTCACTTATATGTCGCTCCACAACCTCCTCTATCTATAGTGAAAATCCCATAAAAATCCGTTTAGCCGTTTCGGAGATTAACGTGCACAAACAGCGATCAGTTATAGTTTTATTACATGTATAGAATAGAAAATATAGATAGAAGATAGATGAAGCGTTTAAATTATTCCGCAGCCATGCACCAATCAACATCAGCGTTAGCTAAATTCGGTAACCGCGGCATAATTAAGCGTATTATTGGACGACAAAATTGCATACTTAATTAGTCGCATATCAGTTATGGACGTGCAATCAGTTTGAATGCAATGCGCCTCCATTGTAACCGCTGCATTCAACTAACGTTTTAATCATCAAATTATAATACGCTCACATTGAGCAAGTACACATCTATCATAGTAATTTTATTGTAAGAAATAATTACCTTATTTTATCTGCCATCGTCTGTAAACTTTGCATACTTTATCGAATTGAAAAATAACTTTTAACTGCACATTATAATTTCTGAACAGAAATTGACAAAAACCGTAGCGGCTGTTTGAAATGCGTCAATTAATGACTTCCAAAGAACATAACGAGTCCTATGCACTATGCATATTGTGTTGTTGTTACTTCATCGTTTATTGATTTTATATACTTCAATGTTATACTCGTTCAGTCAGATCAGTTCTGAGGTCGTCTAATAGCAAGAGCATGTGACGATCTTAAGTATTATCGATCGGTAGAGAAAAGGCGGGCGCAGTCTCAAGTAGAATCTGGATTCTAGTGGCAAATCGCAAAGGTTTTCATACTTTGAAAGTCGCGTACAGATCTTTGTAGTTAAATAACGTTAAGGTAATTACGCAATAAGATACAAGTGGGTAAATCACTTCGCATAATTATCTTAGCTAGCAGACTAAGAGCCTTTCGAGGTTTTTAAACACAATAAACATTCCGGCGGCGGCTTATCTGTGGTAGAGGACTTCACGCTAATCTGTGGTAGGATTTATAGTTGTTTCTAGCCAGTATTATCTGTCAAAGTTAGTGTTCTTAGGTTATATTATCGGTTATTCCGTATTGTTATTGCACGCACAAAATAGAAAGTCATTAAAACAAGCGATAGAGGGAGTGATCAATATACGAGTTGACTGTGGGGGTTCATTCAACAACTCTATGGATTACTTGAAAAGTCTTGCATTGGCGCCGGCAGCATAGTGCAAGCGTGCGAGAAAATACATAGAAAAAAAAATGTTACTGCGTTAGGTCTACATTTAATTAAGTGTAGGTTCTAGGTGCAATGTAAAACTCAAAATAATTCTAAATAATATCAACGTATACAGTGTATTAGTATCGACCTAATTAAAGAATTGAGATATTAAATTAGACATTTTGTTACCTATTCTACACTCTACAGTATTTGAGCTGGAGTGTGTAAATTTTATCTCACTATACCATTCAACCGATTCAACGTTTGTCAGAGTTTGAACATAAACACAGCGTATGTTTATGCAAGTGTCGTGTTATATCTTAATCGCATTAGCATAAGTAAAGCAAACGTGTCTCGGCAGCTGTTAAAGATATACCTATATAGGTATACGATACGTATTACAATAATTATATTAGGTATGGCATATTATATCTTAAGAAGATTTATTATTATACCTACCTATTGGTTTTATATTTGGATCTTACGCCTATATTGCGAACTAAAAATTGATTGCAGGTGGTAACAGCGATGCTACCTAGATCTCTGGCAGTAAGCACGAGTATCGATAAGATTAAAGGTTAAAACAATTTTAATTCACTGGCGCCGCAAAAATTTGTTCGTATTCAATTCAGTGTTAGCCCTGGTTGCATAATATTACCGTGCCCTGGTCTACGAGAGTATGAGTAGATAAAATTAATCTCCGAGGGAGTTTTCTCACTTCTCACTGGCCTATTAATTTAAAAAAATTACCGGAATGATGCCACAATGAAGACTATGTTCTTAAAAATAAATTTACACTATCCACGTAGATCTTTAATTTAAATCTATCGAATGTATAATTTCTGTCACTTTGTAAAATCCAAGATGTTCAGTATTATACACCTTTGAATATTAAATAAATATACCTACTTATGTATATCTTTTCAACTTTATTTATAGTAAACAGAACTACATAAGGATATCACTTCAAGCCTCAAGATTTAAGTTGCGCCGCGAATAGTACAAAGGAGTAAATTCTACACTAGAGTGAACTCTGAATGTTGCAACATTCTGCCATTTAACGTACTTAACAATTAAATTATTTTAACAAAAGGGAGTGCAATTAAGAGACAACGTTAGAAATTCTGTTTGTAACGTCTTTGTCAGATTATTACCCTTAATTATAATTTATGTATCTTTCTTTATTATAACGTAGGTAAACCAACCATAATATTACTGTGACCGCTAGTAAAAAACTATTTTTGTACTTTGGAGGGCACGTCCTGGACCTAGAGTCCTAGTTGGCTGTTTTGATCAGATAGAAGCCTAGTTAGCCATGTCGGAGGCCTCAAAACTTCCGATACTTGCGTTGATCGCTAATCATACCGCTGGAGCAGCGTGGTGGAGTATGCTCTAAGCCACTTCAGTTCAAGATAAAACCCATGCTCAGTATCATTAATTGCCCACTATTACCTTGCCCACAATACTAATACCTACCATATAAACATAATTTAGACTTGAAAACTTTCAAAATGTATAAATCTAGGTGTCACATACCAAAGATAATTAAAGAATTTATCAGTATCCAGATAACGTTATGTAAATAGTAGATTCCGAATCCCGTACCCAGCGGTCTACAATTTCACTATTTCACCGGAAAATACATCAACACGATAGTAACGAACAAACAAAAACATTTAGAAGCACCATCTGTTATTTGTAATGAATAACCTCGATGTAACTAATGACTAATGTCTAAGATACGCTTTGTAGGCTTCAGGCGTGTTTCTTGGAAATATTGTAGCAATTACCTGTAACAAAGAAATTTCACTTGATTAATTATGTTATGTCTGATTCAATGGAGGCGCACCTCGATCCATATTTGAGAGGAAATCTCTGAGCCGAGTCTTGTTTCATCTGTTACGAATGGCGCTCGACCAGGACAATGAAAATTATTTGTATACGTTTTGTTTATTTAAATAAATAATAAATAGGTATTATAAGTAACGCTTCACACTCATGGCCCCACACTAGCATTCCCTGTGTCGTGGGTGCCATGGACAATACAAGGCAAGGACACACCTCCAGATCATAACGAAAAAAAAACATCATTCAAATTTCCGTCTCGCTGGGAATCGTATCCAGGACCCTTGGAACAGCGATCCGGCAATAACCATCCATAACCATAGTGCCACAAGGGCCGTCATTTATTCATTTAGGTATATAAACCTCGTTAATTACTAGTCAAATCAAATTCTGATCACAATGAATGTTTTATGGTTTAAATAGCGGACTATCAATTCCGGACAATAAATAACCTTTTACAAAATTAAATAAAGCAGCGTTGCAAAATACGGTCAAAGGGAGGGAGATTACCAGACAACGGATATTAGAACAATAATGAAGTCCTTTTGCTACACAGCTACACTACACTCCGTTCGATACGAAATTCGTTTTATTAATTGCATGCCACACAAATGCCCGCTTTCCGATGCTGTGTTTAACACACATTGCAGATTGCCAGAGACATGTTAAAACGTCGTAAGTGATTTTTTGTTACAAACAAAATTGAACTACGAGCACACGCAATAAATTTGTTTGTAGCGGAGAGTGGCAATTCTATATAAAATTCTGTGCCTTAGTACATTTTTCTAACAAAATAAATTGAACCGTAAACGCATTATAAAAATTCAAACATCGTTTATTTACTTAAGCACAGCTTGGACTCCCCCGCGTGACCACCCACTCCTTATTTTTCTATTGTTTTCCACTATACTAGATTTAAAACAATCTTGTCCTACGCCTATTGATAACTTGTACACTACGTTTGAAACATGTATGATTGTATGCTTTCAAGCAATGAAAAAAAAGACCTATATTTTTAAGCGTAATAATAAGTTGTTATGCAAATACCAGCTTAGCGCCCCTGTGTTAAGGACACTGCAGATTGATATCTAAAAATATATACCTATGAAAAATTATAGTGATAAAGTACAGCTTTAATACCATTTTGTGCAAAGTTACAAATAATGTATAAATGTGAGATGTCCCAGTTGACTAGCAAAATCAATATTAGTTTTTACAATGCCCTCTTCACAGGATACGTGGGTAGAGCCCACCCTAGCAGACAACCAACCGTATCGCCGCTGCCGACGTACTGACTACTGACTGTAGTTCCTGCGTTCCTGATCGCCATGTAATTATAAGACGAACTTGATATTGCGATGATAATGGGGTGTATAAACAGCGCTCGCTAAAACCCATTAATGGCCCACTACTGAGCACGGGTCTCTTCTCATTATTGAGGCCTAGAGCATACAGTATGCTCTAGGCCTCAATAAGTATGCTGCATACTCCACCACGCTGCTCTATTAAAAGATCTTAATCTTTCCGTTGCTCTTAATAAGCTTCAATTTGGCTATTTTATAAATATTCTAATTCAGTTGGCAACTACTTTGTTAACCTCTATTTAGTACATAACTGAATTAAGTTTCGCGTAAATAACAAATTCCCTAGCGCAAAACGATACAAATAAAACAGAAACAACATGACATGTATAAACAAGTTTACTCAGAAATTGAATTAAACCTAATCTTATCAGTTGTAACAATCGGCCTTAAAACTCCCGAGCCGGCTAGCTCGGCCTAGACCCAATTACATCCAGTGGCCGAACCAACCGCATGTTAGCTTTAGCTTTACCCGTCTCGTTTCAGCTGTCGCGAGCGAAACCTCTAAATCCGCACAAACTCGATATAATATCTTAATACCATTATCATCATTGGAAACTTACCTGGTTGCTTACTTAGCGTATTGTGCTCGTTTACGAAGGATCGAGGAGACAGAATTCTATCTGCATTTAATTTGAACTTAAGTTTTGCCACTAACTTCTCTCACTAACTCAGGCTTTCGTTCCATTTCATCGTCAGCATACTTCTTGCAAATGAGAAATGACATCTTTTTTCAGTGTAACCTGTATGTGTACCTACCTGATATCTTCATGAAACCTACATGAAAATTTGTTCATAGATTTTTAGTTTTATCGCGAACATGTAGATTTGGTTATACTCGTAATAAGTTAGGATATACACATGCTTAGATGAAGTTTTTGAAATACCTTATAAAAAGACAGCAAGCTTAGACTCAGCTTTTCTAAATTACAGAACCAAAATATCCAATAAACAAAAAAGCATAAAATTTGTTAATCAAATATCCCCTCTGCACAGGAAAGATTTCGTAGCCGCCACTCTGTCCCACAGATATTTAACTTCGACGGGGAGCGATTCCCGAACCAAAGTGGCCCTTAGAACATTGATTTAACACTTGGACACTTAAATACCGGCCACGGTGTCGACTCCAAGAGCTCCTCAAACAGAGCTATTTGAGCACTCCAGTGACCCGCTGTCTTGTTGACCCGACCAGGGACGAGGGTCGTGCGCCAACCAAGTGACACTACGTCCTTATCAATCACTGAGTCAATTGGAAATCGGCTCTTAGGACATACAACGTAACCGGAATAAAGACTCGGTAAAGGCACGCAACTTTAATGGTTTATGTTCGATTCTACGTCCAACAAATTCTCTATCAAATCGAATGAAAATCTTCCCAATGATAAACAGTTGATATTAGTTACCTTTGGACGAACAATAAGGGAACGCAAAACGCATCAGTGAACTTAGCAGATCATTGTCCAGCAATTCAAAAATAAATAGGAGTTCTGTTCACTGCCACACCCAAACGCGCTGAGAACCAAGAGCGAAGACTTAAAATTATATGAATCAAGTTGAAATTCATTTATTGATGAAACAAAACAAACAGCAATCAGCTTCGAATTCGTGAACAAACATTGCCACGGACCGACAACGGATGTCCAAATACGGGCATAATAGCCTCATCTAATTATTGCCCAATCTGCTTTGCATTTTAAAGAGCTTTCAGAGACCTCGCGTAAGCCGAACTAATTAGTTTGAACTGAAGAGTCTATCGATCCGCTCTCCGTCCCATGCAAATGATGTAACATAAGCACCTTTGGGGCGGATCAAAAGAAATATCAACGAGTTTTTCTTGTATTTTTTATCAATATGAAAATATTGAACGAAAATATTGAATGAAATATTGTAGCTATCTAGTAGACTCACAAATAGTAAATTCTTGATTAATTACGGAGAGAGAATGGGAGTGGGGGAAAAGAGTTTTAGAAAATATGGAAAAACATTAGGACTACCAAGACGTAAATTGAAATGGAGAAAAAGACAAGGATAATGAGAAATGCTGTTTGCATTGTTTCAGATCCTAACTGACACTGGGACTTTTCAGTACAATGGTCATTATTTGACATAATTATATAAGGTAAAACATCAATAAAAAGTTCCGTTTACATAACATAATTAATGCCTACTTAATATTTACAATTACACTGTTATTCAATGACTATATGATTCAATTAAAAGTTATTACTTCATTCCGGTATTCCGCGTTTAGGAATTCATTCACGTTGTCGAATGTAAATGAGATTAATACAGTTATTAGTGACAGAAAAGTGAACAGAACAGAACAGTACAATTAGTGACAGAAATACATCTCGCGTAAAATCTACTGGAACATTCTAGGCAGGCACAAACGAAATGCCGACATTATTCACAGGCACATTTCTTCTTTTTATGTTTTCACGTTATGTACACTGGCCAGTGCGAGTATGATTTCTTTTTCATTTAGGGCAACAGAGAGCAGATAGCCTGGATTTTTGGCGGGAAAACAACACCGCAATGAGCATAAGTGCATTATCCTTTTAAATTTAAAATATGCTTACAAATGTATAAAAAAATAACTATGAGTGCGAACTTTTATGCAGAACTCACAGTGAGATGGCTCTATACAAGGAACAAACACGATATACTCAAGCCCGTAAATATTTAACGACCCCGCTACGAATAGGACTTGAGCACATCCGATTTGCCGACGGTATTATTTGCTTTGTGTTTAGTCCGCAGAATTCACTGGAACTAGAAATACACGGCGTAGTCCATAAAATTAATGAAATATGGTATCCTAAACGATTCCGGAAAAATCCGTCCAAACCATACCTACCTCAGTTACAAAACCTAGCAACCTAGTACCTACAGAGCGATAAATAAAGGCGAATAGGAAAGAAATAAAGCTTTGATACACAGACGCGCCTAATCCAAGAAAGCGGTCAGGGTGGCCATAAAACAAACCAATTACTCCGCCCCATTCGGCTAGTGTTACGCGCGACCGCGCCCGCCGCATCGATCAATCGTTGACCACCGCTTACCCAACTATTCCACTGAAAGATTTGTGGTGCTAACTATTTATCACGTGGAAATTTCCTAGAATTTACGTGAAAACGTTATATATAATACGTAATTTAATCCAGGAGCAATGTGACCTTGAAATTACGTATCTACGTTCCTCCTTTATGATACATGAAGCCTTGTACCATGTATCATAATTATAAATCTATTGTAAACACGTTATGTAAAAGAGACAGGGTAAAAGCGTATATGTCGAGGAATTAACAACCAAAACAATTATTAAAGAACCGCTCATAAAATATATGCAACGTCTGCTATAACAAGATTAATAGATACTAACGATTAAAAGAAAAAGTTCAAAAGTTTTTTGGCACAATCCATCTGGTTACTGAGGCTTCTTATTATGTAAACCTGATCTGCTCCTATTTAATCTGCTAGATAGTTCTGTTTTATTAAGCAAGTCATATTTTCGTACCACAAAATATGTGGCCTTCCATGACCTTGGCAACCTAGATACATATTGTGTTGTGGAAAAAATAGCAACATTCGCCGAGTTCTTTTTTTCTTACCAAATCTTTTTCCATTTGGTAAGTTCTAAGTCTGGACACGAACGATTTAAATGGAATTAAAAACTGTAATATGTTTCATGGACCATGGTTAGCTTGACTAATGGCATTATGATCCATATCACCACTTTCTATCTTATTCTCACATCGTACGTTTAGTGATTAGAAAAATTCTACAATTCATTTACATAGTCTAGTCTAAGTCCACGTCGTCCAACTGCGACCCGCGGCCAGTTTCTTTGATTCGCGATGGGTACGGGGCAAGGTGTGCGAAAGGGTATTGCAACGGCCCTGACAGTGCTTTTAAAGTACAAAGAGCCCCTGTGAGGCCCTTGCCAAGAAATGTGAGCCCTTATGCGGCTCCCTGCCAGAAAAGTGTGACGACCACTGCTCTAGATTCCCTGGACAGGCGCTTAACCTTAACTGGGCTACGAGATCGTCAAACTTAATACACTTGTGACTTAATACCTACTGCGAGCTCAGTCTCGCACATAACTCGTACGAAAATGAAGCTTCACCCTTTCACCCTTCACATTTCACCGAAACTACATGCAGGTAGTGTCTATTTAGTAGATTAGTAGTAGTAGTAACAGGGCGAACCAAAAGGAAATCAAAGCGGGATCGTGTAATGGGGTTAAACCGCTCCGCGTCCCATGGTTGAATGAACCTCGATTTGGTTATTTGGTTACCGTGTGGCAACAGCCGAGGGGTTGCGTCAAACTGCGAAAGCGTCAAAATTTGTTCACGCTCGTTTTGTAGGGGGAGATATTAAAACACCATCTCGTTAACGCACGGAAAAGTAAACAGCATGAGGTGTTTTTAATTAGAGTAGGACCCTGTTGTTTTAGCCTGGTACCTGTTACTAATACCTACACGACGAACAGTAGTAATTTGTGATAAATTATGTACGGCGACTTCCATACTACACACTACATGGATCCATGTTCATTACGAAATTGCACAATCTGGAAAACCGAACTTAGCAATTCGCTAACTAAATCAAGGTACAGGTACAGAATCCCGGCTTTCAAATCGCTCGATTCTCCAATATGTACATTCTTTTCAACTACTCACTAAACATAATTGCTCCAAATTTTGAAAGAAGTCAATACAGCGGCTTTATTCTGATGAGAGATACATCATTGTAACTCCTGAAATATTACTAAACTGTTGAGAAAGTTAGAAATTGCTAAATTGCTAAATTTTAAGCCGTATCAGAAAAGGTATACTTACATGTACACAACATACAAAAAATTTACAATCGTAAACAGAATCATTCGAAGACAAGAATCAAATCAATACGTAATACTTGGAAGTGGGTCACAATCAGCATCAGAGTTCACGCGACAGAGGCACGACGTCACACTTCAATGGACGTACCGCGGCCGTTCGCGAAAGCTGAATTCTCCGAGTTCGATTTCCACACACGTGTAATTGTGTGGGAATCAATCGCCTGCAGAATCGACGTTGATGAGAATAATTGATGTTTCGGTTCGTGGAGTATGACACGTCATATTGATCCGTTACCTAATTGCGGTGGAGTGTGTCAGACACAGACATCATTGAGCATCACTGAGTATAGTGATACAATAATGACATTCATATAACTATTCTATTTACAATTTACATATAATAAAACTGTAACTGATCGCTGTCTGTACATGGCAAAAAATTATGCAAAAAAATTTAAACTATTTGCAGGGGCAGGGGCGCCGTAAGGCGTGTTGGCGCCCGCGTGCGAAACCGATTTGCACCCCCCCTGGTTCAATACGAATCTCATACAGATTCATGTTTATATCGCCTCGCCAGGGTCCATTTAGCCCTCAATTTGCCGCCGCCCGCGTGCGCCGCACGCCTTGCACGCCCGGTTACGGCGCCCCTGACTATTTGTATGTTTGTGCACGCTTATCTCAGAAACGGTTGAACGGATTTTAATGTGACTTTCACTGGGGGATAGAGGAGTGACACAGTCAAATTCGCCTAAGTGCTGTAATGCTAATTTCCCTACTACTATTTATTGTTACAGGAATGTAATTTGAGCGGATCAAAAATAGTAACACGCGTTGTATGAACGTAATGCATCGGGTAGTTATAATATCTTTGGATAAATAGGACATTATTATGATATTTTATTTTATTGTAACACTCAATAATTATTTTTTAAAAACATTACATATTAAGTATTTAAAATTTTATGTCGACCAGAATTAATTTTGACTTTAGACCCGGTAGGAAATATAAATTTGACAAAATAACAAGAAAATACCATTGAAAACCCACTGGTGAATTCATTACCAAACCATAGCCAACGACAAGACACCCACTGTTTACTTGAGTCCACTTTATGATAAACTTTGGTAAACTAAAACAACTATTGTAATAAAGTTCGTTGTACCAAGGTTTTCGTCAGGTAGTCAGGTAAGTATTTTAAAGTCAATAAATTTTGCTTATTCAGCTCATTGGCTCATGAAGTCGCAGCCGACTAATGAGGCGGACGTCATACTGATCGTCGTCTACCTGCCTCGCTCGTGGTCCGAGGCACAGTCGACAACGGCAACATACTTTACTATATAATAATAACAACTGGTACTATATAATAACAAAAATAATAATAATAATAATAACTGGGGCCCTATTATGAACTCTTAATTCCAGACAGTTTACGTTCACAACGTATGGGTGACAGAAACAGCGCTTTATGAGCTGTAAGGCGCTGTCTCTGTCACTAACGCGTTTTGAACGTAAACTGTCTGGAATTAAGAGTTCATAATAAGGGGGCTGAACCAAAAAAAGACCGTTACCACTTTTTAAATTTAGAAATTCATGGGTCCAATCTTCCAACCATTTTCAGTAATATTTAAAATACAGCATTAATATAATAAACGAGATACATAAGCCGTTTTATTATACATATATTATGTAAAATGGTAGTATGTATCCGATATACGATATATTGCTCCAATTGCAACCCCCAATAGAACTTCTATCCCATTCATTCCCTAGCGAGGGACCATGTTGTAACGATAAATGAAGTGAAGGCACTTCCTGTGAAAAGTGAACATGCATTATTAATTTCTACAGATGCGTCCGCGTGTCTTCGTTCGAGAAAACATCTCTGTTTTCACAAGGAACACCTGTGGCAACAACAGTTTCTTGACATTTATTCGCTTTTCTTTTCTCGAAGGTCCTTTATAATGATTAGATTGCTTGTTTCACTTGTTTGCGTCCGGGAATTTTCGGATTTTGACAGACGCCATTTATACACACTGCATTTTAAATACTGTAGTATTTCGTCGATAACTAAGTCTACCTAAACATAGTATTTCATCTAAAGGTAAAAGAATTTTTTCGTTTTAAAAGTTTGTTTTCTATTACAAAAGCTGACATCCCTACCCTACCTTTCCTTGTAATATCGATAGTGTACCATTCATACCCGTTTCGATTTCAATATCGGGAAACCAGTAATAATAGTGATACAGAAAACCGCTTGCACCACACCGTATTCGGTACGTGCAGACACTAGGATATCGGATTTAGTTAATAAATGCACCGGAAGCATCAGGCTGCAGGTAATAACGACATCGCTGCTAACTTCGCTACACAATTTATTGCTTATTCTATTTAAGCTTAAATACAATATTTTGTTACTTTTAATGTTATAAATAAGTAAATAGACGCAAATACATTCCCCGCTCTAAAGATTCCCTGTATGGCGGAATGCGTGGACAACACAAATAACACAACACTAACATGTCATACATTATTATATTTCCTAGCATGAATCGAATTCCGGACTCTACTCGTACATTTCACAGGCACTGCCACTTCCAACTAAGCTACGGAGTCTTAATCTAATGTTTACGCTACGAGTACCTTATATTTCTGTTACAAAATCGTTTGTAGCAAAAGCGTTCTATCATAGTCCTTAAACGATGCTGAAATGCGACAGAAACGTAGATAGATTGGTTGCACGGGCTCTGCTAGCTAAATAATACCTGTATGATTCTCAACCCGGTCACGCTTCGCCGCCACACAATATTACTGAACCAACGGTTTATTATGTCCAATTTAATGTTATACATGTGAAAGTAACTTTGTCTGTATGTATGTATATTATATTATATTATCTGTTATCTCTTCACGACGTATCCACTGAATCTAAAAACATGACTGTTTTACAGAGATAGTTTTAGGCGCTAGAAAGGACATTGGATAGTTGGATTGGAGTTCCTATAGTTACGTTTCCCTGCTATAATTTTAACGGTATTGAGAATATTACTTGCTATGTGTGAGAACAGTGACTATTAGTGATATTTAGATTTAGTAGGTACTATAAGTTAATGTTAACAGTAGTCCAGTTAGAAATAGTATTCGTCTTTTTCTAATTCGGTCACAGATGACTTCCCTACAGTAGGTAACCTCAAAGAGGTGTGAAGTCCGCCAATCGCACTTAACCCACGTGGTTGACTATGACCTGGAACCCCACATGGAAGGATACCCATGCCCAGTGGGACAGTAGTGGGTTACGATCCACCACAGCTAATTGAACATAATCTAATCATGCTCTTTAATACGATTTCTCTTAATACTAGGTACTTTTCTTTGTGTTGCTACGAAACAAACTTTGTGCCAGCTCGCAGCACTTAAAACAATTTTCATTATACCAACTACACCGGCAACTTTGTAAAATCAAAAGAGAATAGAATTAAGGACTGCGCACATTACAACGACTCCACGCCAACGCGGTTACGGAGCAACTCAAATGTAAGCATTCAATTATGATCCTTATATCTTAGGCGTTACGGTTGAATTTCGAGTGTACACTTGAAAAACGTGGGCTACTCCCACCCTCTGCTCACCGACGCCGTTCACACTCCAAATTCAACCGTAACTCCTAAGATATAAGGATCTTTATTGAATGCTTACATTTGAGTTGCTCCGTAACCGCGTTGGCGTGGAGTCGTTGTAATGTGCGCAGTCCTTTAAACTGGGAGCAACTTCAATTTGTTCTCTCGAGAAATGAGATGAACAGTTGATAACAATAAAAATGTTTGCACGTCGACGGACGCTTTATTTACAAAGCATCCTATGTTAATTCCTCATCATACGAGTATAGTCTTACATTACATCTTTTGGCGTGTGGGTTACAGAGACAGCGCCTTGCAGTTTTCCTTCCCTGTAAGGCGCTGTCTCTGTCACCTACGCGCCAAAAGATCCTTGTACGACTGTACTTGCTATTGCCTTACCTGCGAAGAGCGGGACTTGGGTTTAATTCCCGGTTGAAGCAGATATTTACGAGACAGATAAATACCTTGTTTGCAGGCCGTATGTGTTAATGAAGTGTTAATACTGCTGTCCACTACACCCAAAACACAAGGGAATTCTATATTGCTCCGTTCTCGTTTTATATAAGTACTTAGAGTTCGTTTTAATGGCACCTCACACAAATGCCTTTCTGCCTTTGCAGCTTTCCACCCTTCTGATTAGGGTTAATTGTAGATTGCCGGCGAGAATTTAAAATGCCTTAAGCAATTTTTTTTTTTACTAGCTAACTCGAACTGTGGGCAAATCAGATAAAGTTGTTTTAGCTGGGAGTGGCAAAGCATGTCACTCCCATACTCATTGGTGGGTCGATTTAATGCGGTTCAGGTACATACGTGAAACGCAACCAAACGAACTGTACTGAACTGTCCTTAGGCCTCCGCCTCCGACGAAGATCTTTGTGTGGGGTTTAAGTTGCGTGCGTTCATGAGAAGTCCACGGCTTGCTCACAACCGTGACTGTGCCTCTGTTTGAAGATAATCAAGTATACCTATATTCAAATGATTTCTGCTACTATACACTGACATATCAGTAAGGTTGATTGTATTCCAATAAAACGTGTAACAAGGTTATAGGGAACGATTCGGACACTAGGTTTAACACAATTAGGTACGTAGTCGCTTGATGTACGGTCAAAAAAGAGAAGAGTTGGTAGAGGTACTGGAATAACCATACAGCAGCAGCAGCATGCGTAGCAGCTTTCATCGGCGACACCGGAATGGAAGTAGGTAGGTACTGCATGCTTGTTTGCTAAGTACCTACCTTAACACCGAACAAAACGTTTAAAAACGGTAAACGTATAGGTACGCGATATTTAAAAACTTTTGTTACGCCCAAGGATGTAAATAGATGACTTACACCCGATTCTAAGAAATCATCAATTATGTAAGAAAACAGAAATAATTTAAAGACATTAGTCAAACGATATTTCGTATATTCATTCAGTTTTTCATAGCCGAATGTAATTCATATTTCATCTCGAAATATAAATTACGTCCCGCTATTGACAGTTCAATCACAAACGATTATGTGAGTGGTGTTTTAACATCGCGCGTGTTGTTTTGAATAAATATTTTATTGCTAGATTGCGTCGACGAAGATAATACGGCTTATCTCATACCAATTGTTCGCAATCGTATGGTGGGTACCTGATACACATTTCACGTTCAAGAACGCGCGTTTTAAGAACGAAGAGATCTTATAAAATCTGCGCATATTAAATCAACTCCAACCCGCTTCGAACTCAATAGAGGAAACCATTGAAATATAAGCTTTATACTGTGCTCCTTACTGTTGAACTTTCAACGTTTACTTCAAATTACTGATCCACGCGCGATTTAGCCATTGTATTCCAGTACCAAAAATGAATATAGAATTGTAGAAAAGTAAACCGTAAATACATATATAACTGAATGAAAGTCATATCTCAATGTTTTTTTTACGTATTGAATCAAAGACGAAATGGAGATGAGTTGATGTAATTCGCGCAGACCTTCAGATAAGCGTTTACAATAAAATTACATCCAGTGAAAATAATCTGCATGCAGGCAGAATAGAATTACTGATATTCATAATTATGTATCATCTCAGGATATGTTATGAAACCCCTTTGAATAATCAAATCTATGTACTTATCTACATTTTAATTCACCTACTGTTTAAGTACGAATCGTAGAACACCCTTCTTTCCATAAACTCTAATAGCCTTTCGGGAGCGAAGCTTTTGTTCGCTCAAAACGCACACGATTGTCCTTTCTAGCGTTCGTAAGTCGATTGTATCTAGAAATTTTGTTGCAATACTAGGATATTGCTCGCTTTTAGCCTTTAGCTCCATATTAGACCGCTCTACAAAAAGTAAATTCGTAGGAAATTTCGGTATTCTTAGCCAAATAAGTGGAGGCAACAAAAACAAGTATTGGAGCCAGTTCTGGCGCGCTGCCGACTTCTCATTATCATCGCTTAGGCTCGGCGCTGAAGCTCCGAATAGGTATATTTTTTATCTTTTTAAAGAGATCCGTACGATAGGTACGGATCTCTAACAAAGATAAAAAATCGACTTACGCAGGCGGCAAAAACAGAGCATTTATAATTTAATCGTGTCATCATATAATAGGATAATAATCATAACAATAACTTTTTATAGATGTAGAACTTAATGTGATGTTGTGGTGAAGTAGTAATTTAAAAGTCATTAAAAATGTCAAGTGCTTAATATATTTTGATTATTTGTATGTAATAAAGGTACATTTATTAGACCCTAGCCGCCCCGTCTAAAACTCAATTTTCAAGTATTTTGTAAATTCCATACCTAACCTACATCTTTTATTTTAAAGATTTTTTGCAGTTCTATAAATTACTAGTAAATCCGCCCTCGCTTCGCTTCGGGAAACCAGTCCCTTCAAAAATCTCTATAAATTTTAACAAATTATGTTATTCCGATGTCTAAGCTATATTACTGCAAAGTTTCATGAAAATCCGTTCAGTAGTTTTTGCGTGAAAGAGCAACAAACACACACACACACACTCACTCACTCACATACATCCTTACAAACTTTCGCATTTATAATATTAGTAGGATAAAATAATTATAACAACACACAAAATAAGCCAGATCATTAACAACTACCGAGCTTGAATGGTGTCTAATGTTTTAGTTAGATATAATATCTTGTCCACGCTACATAGCGAATCCAATTGTTACAATGAAAAACCTCCACAGCGGAAAATAACCCCGTAACATATTTTTGTGATTATCTCTGATATCGTATATACCTCTAAATAGATTCTAGTTGATATTATGTCGATCTCGCTTCCGCCTCCTCTGGCGAACATATTGAATTGCGCCTTCAGTACACGAGTTTCTCGTCTATAATTCTATACAGCCATCCTGTTATTTATATGAAAGAGAGAGAGACGTCCTACAAGATTCTTGAACAAAGAATTTCTTCGATATTATGTGATCCTGGTAGAGTAGCATTTATTAATTAGTCACAGATGTTCGGTTAAAAACATTTTTGTCACAAAATAATTAATTACAGATTTTTTTTTCAACATTATATATTTTTATTATTAACCGACCAAAAAAACGAATATTTAGACACGCATATTTTTTATGTTAGACCACGCTTATCTCTTTACAGGGTAGATCAATTTTGATATTTTTTTTAATGGTAAGATAAACTCAGAAGTTGGTCCCATTAAAGTTTTGGGCTAAAATTCTACGCTAAGAGGAAAAATACCTACTGAATGATTAGGATAGGGTATTTACCCACTGATTTTACTGAGTAATGTGTACACCTCTCAAAATTTTTTCTCGGTTTAAATGTTTTGTTAAAAAGTTATGGAACAGATACCAGATTTCAAGATGCGATGATACATATCAGTGGTCGCTATTGCCCATCCATATCAGAGCAATAAAATCATTCCTAACACGTTTCCCTACAATGAAAAAACGGAAAGGAGGCAAAAAAATGTTTTTCGCAGCGGGGAAATTAACTTGTTTCAAGTTCGGCAACTACTTTCTTTGACAACTAGGATACAGGAATACTTAATATACTTGTTCCGAATAAGTCAACGATGCCTATTTATCAATCTATACATATTTCATATCAATCCATCAACCAATTTCTCAGAATGATAATATGTATTCGTCCCTCGTCCGTATTCTAAGGCTCAATACATCTTCAGAACCGTTTTTACCGACCAATGTATTTTCTTTAGAGGATACTTCTTTACGAAGAGGATATTCGACTACGAAGGGCAGGACCAACTTCGCAACTTTTCTAATGATACTTTTTCTCCCTCCGTATACTTCGGGAGTAGGTTAAAGAAATTCTTAGACTTAACGTTGGGAACATGTAAACTTTTCTTATCTTTTCGAGTTTTCTTAACAATTCCAACTTGACTTGTTACATAGTTTATACACCTCAAGCGAGGGTTCTGGTAAAAATACTAACTTCACTGATTAAAATCTTTCACTTTTTATCTCAGTATTTCTTCTCTATAAACTTGGCATAACTGATTCAAGTGGTTAAGTCGAGGTAACTTTGAGTAAGGAGTTCCATCCATCTTGAATAGTCTGCGTTCGAGAACTGACGTCATTCGACTTTATCGTCTCATCTAGTATTCCTCAGCGTTCGGGGTCGAACGTGTTAGAGTAGTTTGTATTGGCAATGATGAACGATGAAACTGAGACGTGGTGTTTTATCCGGAAAGGCAAAATCACGCGGTGTACTAGAGAGAAACTTACAGCCTCACTTTACGGCTGTGCACGTATTGGATAAAACTACGGGATGTATCTATAGAAGGTACAAAACATGACTGTACGTAGGATTCGCCGTTATATGGGACCAGACGACTAGCACCAGCATTCCAGCATAAAGTATCAACCTGGGTTCACCCAGTAAAAACTTAGGTAGGAACATGGGTAACATGTATAAATAAATATTTACAATCGACTACAGAACCTCCTCCTTTTTTTAAAATAAGTTAAATAAATATTATCGCGTTAGAGCGATTGTATCTTATAAGCAGTCTTAAGACAATAATTACCAGCCATTGCAGTCAGGGCCTAGTCTCGAAGTTTCCTAGTTTATTCTCATTTATTGCCTCACAAATCAAGTTGACGGCCAACTAATAGAAATATCTGAAAGACCGAAATGACTATAAATAATGGGGGCGGCCTGTCCGTCCTTCATTCGATATTCGGACAGACGCAATCATCAGACCTACCTGTGATATCTCCGACGTCCATGTCAGATATTTGAATTTTTTAAGAGCAAATCAAACCAACTGGCTGCCAAAATGTAAATGCAGTTCTGTTTATTTTTTTCGCCAAATACGTTTCAAATGATTACAGAAACCGAACACCCCTTAGGACCCTGAGTTTCGAAAACAAGATTTTCGCGTTCCCTTAAAACCAGTAAAGCAATTTGACGAACTGTCTCTCACACCCTCCTATATAAAAAAAAACATCGTTGTATTTAAAACCGGCAATGAAGAACCAAATATTTCGAAAATCACTTTAATTATTGAATAGGACTGAAGTATTTCAAGAAACTCTTCGAGCTATTATCCGTACTAATATTATAAATGTGAAAGTGTGTTTGTTTGTTTGTTTGTGACTCTTTCACGTCGCAACATGGCTATTATATGGTATGGTTTATGTGTGTGGGAATAGTTAGGAGGGTGGAGAGTGACGTAGGCTACTTTTTACCGCGGAAAAACATCTCATTCCCATGGGAAGATCGATGTTTTGTTACTTGCTAGATATTTAGTGCCGGATGTTGTTAATAGATGGCGTTAGTAAAATTCATTTGCAAGATCTGATTCACGCTATCAAATACTAGGTACATGTTATTTACTTACCTATGTCATAGGCAAATGTTATATCTGATGTTCCAGTATCTCATATAATAGGCTACTTATTAAACTAGCGGCACGCTATGATGGCCGGTTTGACACATTACAACAGTGATGTGGAATGTCAATTTATTCTCGAACAAAAAACAATTAAGTTTTGTTTTTGTACCTGATTAAATAGGTTTAATAAAACAAAAATGTAAATGTTTATTTAATTTATTTGAACGAACTGAATATTTGAATCAATGATGCAATAAATAGGTAGATTGAGCGTCGCCCTACAATGAAAACAAAAAAAACAAGGCAACAATATCAAGCATGTGTGCGTGCAGGCGATGTTTTTCGCGTTCATTTATTGTCTATGTGTGCGTAATCTGTGCGTAATGATATAAATGTCGCCGCCAACAGTTGGCTGCGCTTTTTTGACACGTTTTCGCGGATTCGATTATCCATCTAGATATTTATACATCATTGATTTGAATGAAAATGAATATACATACTTTATATGCACACAAGAAACATATGAATACAAAAGATACCAAAAAAGGTGCCACAAAAGGCCATAATTAATCAGATTCGTCCATACTACTTACTATTATATTATACTACATATACTATTTGTTTTGCATTGAGCATTGACGCGAGTTTGCCGGAGGTAGTAGTTGTGCTAGCCAGCGATCCTATGTGACGATCGTATTAGATTCCATTTTTAAAAATTTTCAATTTAGAAAACCAAATGCCGAGTTGTGGTATATATCATATAAAAATAAAAATTTTACCTTTTGTATGAAACAGCTGATATTTTTTTGCGATTTCAGAGGTTTGTCCACATAGTGAAAATTGTTCATATTCACAAGTACATTCACCCCTTAAATGGTGCAAACTGATTTTTCTACACTTGTATACATTTTAGAAATCAATTTAATAAATTTTTGAGTCCTAAACCTAAAACTACATTCGATAAAATTTATGAATCTCTGCACATCACTATCGTCAATAAAGTAATACAATTGTATTTCCTTCAAAGTCGTTATCAATTAATACGGAACTTCATGAGCGGACAAACGTCAAACCGGCCATCATAGCGTGCCGCTAGTGTAGACGATATTCCTACGGGAGCGGGACCTACGCGGCTGTTACCTACGGTTCCCGAAGCGAAGCGCGGGCAGTTCTCTAGTATTTAATGAAAATAAGTAATACTTATTGGAACGAAGTTCCTTACGGCAGGCTTGGAGGAGATAGGGATTTTGTAAATGCATAACAGAGTCCACACCTGAATTTATTATATCTAATTACATAATTATCTAGGTACATAATTATATACTATTGTATTATTTCTAATCGATATTTTTATTATACAATGTGTTCGGTCATGATCATGACCTAGCGATAATTTAGGGTTAGAAAATATACCTAAATTCATCGACAAAAACACCGATATATGGGGGTCTACTCCCCTTCCTGTCGGAATGGCTGCCATTTCATTTTTTTTATTCGTGTAGATAACTCTGCCAAAAAATGCCGATTTATCTGGCCAGAAAAGTCCTACATAATGTGAAAAAGTTGTTATTTAAAAGGTAAACATAGCATCTATCAAATAAAAATAAACATCACGGAAAGTTTTTACTAGAAAATATCTTTAAAAAATTTATTATGCAACTTTAAGTTTAAAAAGTTGACAATTTTTTATTTTTCTTACCATACTTCAAAAACTAGCACATTGATACAAACATTTTTAATACTGTCCTAATACCTAACAATATTACTTACAAATTGACACTAAAATTGTTGTTCTTAGTTGCATAATTCGAGAATTAGCGCTGTTTGAATATGACCCTTTTGCGAGGGCCATGCATGACAGGCCAATTTTAGAACCTACCGGATCCGGTGAGTTGGCGCCGGATCCGGCAAAGCAAAAAAAGCACGAAAAACTGTAGTTACTGTGTCTAAAAGTGATTTTATTTTCCAAATATTTTTTTATTTTCCTTTTTACGTATTACAATGCCACCTCGATATAACAAATCAGAAGGAAACAAGTAAATATTCGTTATATCAGGTAATTCGCTAAACTATTATAGTGAACAACTTCTACATAGTACACGATAACACATTTTTATCAAATTACCTACTCTATGTATCTTCTATTATAGTGTCTTCTATTTATCATTATAATAATAATTTATTTGCCTAAATAAACAACAAACGGTATGTACGGTTTACAAAACTTAGTGTAGTACAGTAAATATTTTAAAATTTCGCTTATTCGGCCCACATGGCTATGCAAATTTACTGATTAATTCCCGAATTTATATGCTATTTTTTCGTAGTAGGAATTTTGTCAACACGGATCCGGTCGGATCCGGCCGGATTGATGTGAATGATACCAGATTGTGATCCCTAAGTGCCCCCTAATCGAAATTTTGCAAAAATATTCAATATACAGAAAAATTGCCTTTTGAATTTTATTATAGTATACAATATAGATATATGTACAAACGGCGATCAGTTAGGTACAGTTTTATTATTTGCCAATTGTTTTGGATTCGCTAAATTTATTGAATGGCTTCAGCCCATTATTGGCTCACTACTGACCACGCCACGTGGCTCTCTATATAATTGAGGGGGCCTAAGGCGTACCCCATCACGCTGATTCAATGCGGATTGAATGAACATTATAGGAGAAATAAAAGAATAGGTACAAACAATCAAACATATAATTGATATCGTGGAGCTCTACTGACTTCTTATTCAGTCAATAGAGCTCCCTCTTAGCAAACTTAGGAGAAATAAAAGAATGGGTACAAACAATCAAACAAACAATTATTGATATCGTGGAGCTCTACTGACTTCTTATTCAGTCAATAGAGCTCCCTCTTAGCAAACTTAGGAGAAATAAAAGAATGGGTACAAACAATCAAACAAACAATTATTGATATCGTGGAGCTCTACTGACTTCTTATTCAGTCAATAGAGCTCCCTCTTAGCAAACTTAGGAGAAATAAAAGAATGGGTACAAACAATCAAACAAACAATTATTGATATCGTGGAGCTCTACTGACTTCTTATTCAGTCAATAGAGCTCCCTCTTAGCAAACGCTTGTTTCCACGCCGCCTGTAGAGCGGCAAGTTCTGCCTGAGAGATGGGCGGCCTGCGCGGCTCGTACGCCTCTCTCAGGCGTAGCCGCTCGTACATGCGGCGATTGCTTATTTCAATGCTTGGAGTTGGCGGCGCCGGCGCCGGTCCTCCCTCCGTCCGATGTGGGTGGGGTTCGGCCGTGGGGTGTTGTTCGTCTTAGGTCTGCCAACAGCTGCATAAAAAAATGATAATAATATGCCAATTGTACAATGAGGTGGGTGTATAGGGCTCTATTCAGCCTTGTCAAATTATATACGAAGCCCTAATTATCATGACAAACACAAATTAATATTAAACTGCAATATAAAAAAAATTGGTTGTCTGTAAAGTCGGTTTACTGACGATAGTTGAACGTGACAACGTCTTAAGAAAATACTGATGGAATGGTAGCATAATCACTAATAGTCATCCTAAACTATCTTTGAATACTTAGTTATAATTTATTTACTGTTATATTGCAGTTAAAAACCTTTATTAAATATTTTACCAAAAAGACTAGTCGTTGCATACCGTATAACGAAACATTAATCTTTAGCTAGTCTGTGCATATTGTCATGTCAATGTGCCACAAACAAGTCAAAACAAACCTGGCTGGTTATAAATAATTTCGATAAAAACTAAAGATACGTCAGAGTTACATTGACAAAGGCCGATTGTGCTTCTTTGTCGCTCGTTCCGCGCTCTAGCCATAGAGATAGGGCTCTAGCTTACATGGGACGCCTCATGACGTCAGATAACGACGCATAGACGTCATGTTTTTCGTGCGTGCAGCCGGGTATATCGATTTATAAAACGTAACGTTGTCACGTCAAAAATTCGTACGTTACAAAACCTTATTTAGTTATAATGAAACTCCTTGTGTAATAGCAAACACGGCATGTTTTCATTACGTCATCCACAATATCACCACTGCATATATTCATAGAAACCGTCTCGTTGCTTAATATTCAAAATTACAGCATTGAGAGACGTCAAGGCCGCAAATCCATTTACCTGTGAGCTCCTACGGATGCGGTTTGGCTAAATTCTAAACTACACTACTATTTGCGGGTGTACAATACCTATAACTAAGTAGGACCTAACTAATGTAGCAACTTGCTCGTATTAATTTCAAACAACAAGGAGACAAAGAAAAAACAGTAACTAAATATTTGAATTAAAGTACGTATTTCATGGAGTTACAAGATTTTACAATAATCCAATGAAGTTTGTAAGCAATTTTATTTCTTTTCAGTAGGATTGAGGATATTGGATATCCAATACCGCAAAGTGAGTTAAGAAATTCAATTGAACCTAAAAGGATTACATTCCGCTTTGTACACAGAGAAACAAATCTGAAGATGGCTTTATAACACTTACTTATAATAATAAATATGTGAATGGTATCAGATGGGCAATAACCTTATGATAAAATTAGACAAGAAGAGTTGTGGAACACCAGATTTTATGAGTTTAAAATGGAAACATTATAATGAGAATTCCTCAGAAATGCACTCACATCATTTCCTTTCGCAAAATCAGTAAATAATAAATATTAAACGTTTAACGCCACCACTGACACTCACATCTCTAGATTAAGGTTAAAAGATTAGTCTAAAAAAAATTACCGAATGTGGATAGGTCATCGCAATCCTTAACTGTCTTGTGTTAATTGCGGGACATGTGTCTCCCCCGTCCAAAGCACAAACCACTTATTATTACCTATGTGCCCTTTTGTGTGGATTGGATACTTTATGCGAAGCTAATAAATACATATAAGTAGCAAAGTCATCAAGTCATCAAATAGTGCATGTAAATAATTTATAATGACGTCGATTCCATCGAAAGCCTTGAACGACTGTGACATTGCCACTTGAATGGATAAACGTTTGTCATTTCCATAACTTGGCGCTGTATTCACTACCTTTTGAGGTCGTCCAAAATTTACGTATCTATGAACGAGATGGTACTTTGAAAGATGAACACTCTGTATTATGCAACTCAAAAGCAGGTACCATCTGGAATTATATTATTATGTAGGAATCACACGGATTGTAATAAGTAGTTGTATGTGAATTATAATTTTGTAATTGCAACACTACCACGTATATGTAAATACAGGGTGATCTGTTGCCTTTCGAAGTCTTTTTTTATATATATTCCTTGCCTGAATATCTCCCAAAAACTACAAGACTTCATTATTTTTCTAACAATCTATCCAGTGTCTTATGATAATTCAATAAATAAATAAGCAAACTGTTCCGATAGGTGTTCTACGAGATTATTTTAAAATCTCCTGATTATAAAAATAGAACTTGATTACATCACTAGAAGATCACCATTCACAACATAACTAACAACCATAATAATTGAAATCAAATATGTAGACGTATAGTATATTGTGCGCATATGACCATAATCAAGTCGTTTATAATTTATAAGTGATACGATTAACAGCCAAGCCAGCAATTGCTTATAAATACGAATTAGGTGGAACAACAACAAAATGAGTTGGCAGCGCTCATGCCGTCAATGGAGTGAGATACAGCGATCGATGGCGGAACCGGTCGCGCACAAAAACCGGGGGGAACTGCAAGGCCGCGGTCAAGTGCGCTGCGCGTGCGCCGACGCCTCACGGGATTGCCACATCCAACGCGAGTAAGGTAACCACGCAGAGGGCAGGCCGTCACTAACGCCGGCGCTGGCGCTAACGGTAACGTTCACAAAAACCATTCAAAGTTGGAAAAAATGGAGAAACTTTACTTTTTACACACAACCTGTTTACCGCGATTTTTCCGATATATGTATGTAGAAGACCTTCTAATTGGTTTTCAAAACAACTTTTATCCCTTTATTTTCACTCTTAGGATTAGACTATCACAAAATCCTATTTTCTGTTGTAGTAGGTACCCCATGTCACATTTTTATATGTACATAGATTGTGCGTTCAGTCAGTGAGCGAGTTTTTATATTAACATACAATAAAATTTGTTTCAGCAAGTCATAAATTTTTAGTCAGTCTATTTCCACATAAACACGAACAAAGATCTCAAAAGGTTTGACGTACGCGTAGGGACTCTGTAAGTCTATTTACTCATGCGGATACGAGCTTACGAGCAAACACCCGGAAATGAGTATTTCGCTAACAAAAATAGGTGTAAAAAAGTCGATCTTGACGACGTAAAGAACAAGCTCAGCGATCCGATTTTTGATGTCCTACAGAAGTACCCATAAACATCGATTCCAAGAAAAAATTCGTAACGCCCGCACCAATTATATCAAAGATACTCTAATTAATATTCAATGACTTGATAAATATTTTTGCTTCCTTCAGGCTCTTTCAAATAATTATAAGTTATATTAGAAGTTTCTAGTTATAGCCGAATTTCCGTAGAACCATTTAATTTTATAAAAATCAATAACAATATTGAGTGTTTTGAGAGATGTAGCTTATTTATAACACCTGTTACACCCTGACGCTTCTTACACCTTGGTCATTAATTTAGTATACACAGAATTTGGGTCAGTATGCCAGGTCTAACGTACATACGTTCTATGTTTCGTATCTTTCGATCAATTAATAAGTTGAAAAGAATCCATGATATGACCTCGTCATAATTTCATTACAGAACCACAACTACAGGGCAAAATATTTGCCAGAGGAATGTCTATTGTTCCCAGAATAAAAAAATGCAATTTATTGTCGTGAGGTTTGCGCAATTTTATGGTAACGAGCACTTAAAAGGGCAAGTGGTGTTACAATGGTGAATATAAATGGTGGTCGGCAGCAGGTATGACGCGGTTCATTTGTTTGCCGTGAGCAGTCGCCGTGATTTCCCTGTACAATGGAAACCTGCCAATTTTAGTCATTGAATTTGAATTAAATAACTTTACTCACAAATTATGTTTAACTAGCTTCCGCCCGCGGCTTCGCCCGCGTGGAATTCGTTTATACTTCACTCCCCTATTTCAACCCCTTAGGAGATGAATTTTGAAAAATCCTTTCTTAGCGGATGCCTACGTCATAACATCTACCTGCATGCCAAATTTCAGCCCGATCCGTCCGGTGGTTTGGGCTGTGCGTTGATAGATCACTATGTCAGTCAGTCACCTTTGAGTTATAATATTTAGACTAGCTTTCCGCCCGCGGCTCCGCCCGCGTGGAACTCAGTATGTCACAAAGTTTTTCCTGTGTGAATCCCGATCCCGCGAGAATTCTAGGATAAATAGTGGCTTATATATAACATTCCACAACTTCCACTACCTCCCAGTAAAAGCCCCATTTGAGCTCGCGAGTTCATTCGCGAATAGGAGCTTTTCCCGCGTGAACGTCGATCACGCGGGAATTCTGGGATAAAAATATATGTTGCTCCATAACCTCCTTTATCTCCCAGTGATAGTCCCATAAATAAAAAAATCTAAGCCCGCGACTTGGCACGAAGGTGTTTTTCCCGCGTGTATCCTGATCCCGCGGGAATTGCGGGATAAAAAGTAGCCTATAAGTATGTTGGTCCACAATCTCCTCTATCTCCCAGTGAAAGTCCCATAAAAATATAAGCCCGCGATTTGGCGCATAAGAGTTTTTCCCGCGTAAATCCTGATCCCGCGGGAATTTCTGGATAAAAAGTAGCCTATATGTTGCTTCAAAACCTTCCGAATCTCTCAGTAAAAGTTCCATTAAAATCCGTTCAGCCGATCCGGAGATAAGCGTGTACAAAGAGACAAACTTTTTTTATAACTTTTCAACCCCTATTTTACCCATTTAGGGATGATTTTTTAAAAAACTTTGATACAGGTTTTTCATTATTTTTTTTCATAATTCTAAACACCAATTTTCATAACACCTGGTTTACAATTGACGGACTTTCATACAAACTTTGAACCCCTATTAGACCCCCTTAGGGGTGGAATATAAAAAAATCCGTTCTTAGCGGATCCCTTCTAACTATCAACTACTACCCTGCCAAATTTCATCTCAATACGTTCAGCGGTTTCTGAGATTTTGTGATGAGTGAGTCAGTCAGTCAGTGACCTTTCGCTTTTATATATAAAGATAAGTAAAACGGTAAACGGTATAATAAGTTAAACGCTACACACACACAAGACAAGTGTACGCTCACACTAGGATTCCCTGGGTTGTTGGCGCAATGAACAATACAAAGACAAAAACACACACCTATTAAACACAGAAATTGAAACCTGTCATTCAAATTTCCGTTTCGCTAGGAATCGAACCCAAGACCCTTCGAACGGCGATCCGGCATGGTGGCCATTACGTCTCATGGGTCATCTTGCAAATAAAAATGTTGTTTCTTCTCCGTAAGAGCTGTAATAAAAAAATACTCAGCATGTTAATGTTTAATATGCTGTAGTTCGGTAGAGCGAATGTAGTACAACGAACAACGATTAGAAAATAAATTATACGTAGGTGGATAAGTTACAAAAGAGGGCAAATAACATCGTACTCTAACAAAGAAAATAATAACTACTATAAACATAATTGAAATAATATTCTACATTATAGAGACATCGTAAGGTAATTGAGTCTCCGAAAAAATTCTTGAGCCACTAAATGTTAATTTGTCAACGAGTAATAAAATAAAAAGGTACAAGAGTCGAGACAATTCTATACTGAACATTGTAAACTTATTACTTTTAGCCTAGAGCTACTTGTAATGTAACCAACTGACATGAGCAGTCAGCAACATAAGAAAACAAGACTACGAACTGCCGACGCAAATCCTTACAAGGGTTCTTCAATCAGAGTAGATCACTTTAGACTAAGTTGTAACTACGATTTATTGTACCGCTGTCTTTTTGTGTTTTGATTAATTTCTTCAGATGTATTTTGTTCATTTTATTTAGAAGAACGATGTTATTTAGAAACAATGCAAAGAAGGGTCGATTAGTTCTACAGATTGCTTTTTTGCACGATTTTGTCAATTTCAAGAATTTAATATAAAAACTGATTTTCAATTTTTTCGATTGACCACGATTGATTTGATGATTACTTACCTAAATATAATAATTCCTTTATAAAAAAATAGACTTTTACAGCCTTATTAAACTTGGCAATGAAACTTAGGCCTACTGTCCACGGACGCGTCAAATGACGAATGCATGCAACTTACAATAATGAAAGCAGGCGTATTTTGCATATTTGTTTGTTGTGTCGAACCGTGGACACAGATTTGATTATTTCTATGCAAGATGCCAAGCAATCGGCAATTGACGGTAGCGTGCGTATGACGTGCGGTTAACGTGGACAGTAGGCCTTAACCATGCGTAGATATTCTTATTTAAAAAAATACCTCCTATCTATTATATGTCTACTTTGTACCTTATTCTTCTATGGCTCACAATATTTTCTATTAGGTACTGATGTCTCTAGCCAACATAGGTATGTACCTATAAAGCTGAAGTTTGTTTGTTTGTTTGAACGGGTTAATCTCAGGAACCACTGGTTCGATTTGAACAATTCTTTTCGTGTTGGATAGTCGATTTATGGCGGAAGGCTTTAGGCTATATAATATTACGCTGCAACCAATAGGAGCGGAGCAACAAGTTTCCCAAAGCGTAGCGAGGGCGTCTACGAGTATGTTTGAGAGAACCTCGCCAGTTCCCAAGATATTTACATACCTAAAGAATACCCATTTAAACTATGATATCACTACAACTTCAAATTCTCGTTAATTTCTTGATGTATTCAGTTGAGACGGCGCTCGCAACCGCAAATTAGAAGCGTCCTATTACAGTATATTCACTAACTGATTGCGTATACGACCGGGGCGGAGTCAAGGACCAAGATTTCGCTTGGGTTGTACAATGTATTTGATCTTGTTGTTTATGCCAGAGTTAATGTAACTTGAAATTAACCGCCTGATCATAGCTTAATGGAACCGAATATTGCTCCTTGTTAAGTGGCAAGCGACTAATTTATTTTATGAAATGGCGGAAAATTTTCCTTACATTGAAGTATGCCACAAGCAAGACACGCTTCAGATTAGGTATTTAATGTGAACAATACTTGAACTGAATGTGGAAAGACAAAACAAAAGTAAACAAATTCTAAACAGAATTTAATAACTTTTACGTATTAGGTATATCGCGGCTTACCTCCCGTTTAATTTTGTCGGATTCGCCCGAATAGTTTCGAACCGATTCCGAGGTTCGTCACCAGGAGCTACCTCGTAGGTACTGCGTAATTTAATAACGTCACCCTTAATTAGAACTATGTTGCCAGTCAGCACATTATAAGTATAGGTATGATAATTTGACGACCCGAATGGCGCAATGGTTAACACGCCGATCGCTGTTCCGAGGGTCCTGGGATCGATTCCCAGCGAGGCGGTAATTAGAATGATGAGTTTAAATTTCCGTTCTCGGTCTGGGTGTGTGTCCTTGTCTTGTGTGTTGTCCAAGGCACCACCCACGACACAGGGAATCCTAGTGTGGGGCTTTGAGTGTGAAGCGTTATTATTATTATTATAAGTAAATAAGGAGAAAATTAGGTCCTTTCGACTCTCCGTCTCAAGCATTACTTAACAATAATTCCACCTGATGCTAACATAATTTATTTATTTAAACTTAAAATAATCAAATCCTACTAATATTATAAATGCGAAAGTTTGTAAGGATGTATGTGAGTGTGTGTGTGGGTTTGTTACTCTTTCACGCAAAAACTATTGAACGGATTTTCATGAAACTTTGCAGTAATATAGCTTAGACATCGGAATAACATAATTTGTTAAAATTTATAGAGATTTTTGAAGGGACTGATTTCCCGAAACGAAGCGAGGGCGGATTTACTAGTGAGTCATATGGCGAGCGTAATGCTTAATGCATTAATGATATAGGTACACGAAGAGCGGTATTATGCTATACTTATTACATACATAACATAATGAATTTAATATACATAGGATTATTTTATAGGCTTAGAAACAGCCAGCCTATTCAGTCTTCCTGGAATTTGGTCACAGAAGAACGAACGCCGACGCGGCTAGCTAATTCCAGCAAATGACGAAGCAAAACGCGTCATGACGCAGGGTTTTAACGAAAGGATTGACACTCGCCAGCCTCGCCACGCGTCTAAACCGCAGGTTTCTCAAACATTTCTATTGAGAAAATATTGAGAAATGTCTCCCCTGAGAATTAAAAATTCCAGGAAATTTTCAAAAATTGCCTTAATTGTTGTTCCTACTTCGTACACAGTTTTAGATCTGTATATTTAAATGTTTAATGAAATAACTTACTCGCAAAACGGAGATGGCAAGAAAAGTGCCTCTTCTAAAATATTATGTAATAACATTGTTTTTGACCACATATTTGTAAATGTATGGATTTCTCATTTACCAAGATACTGTGGCACCATATGTCATCGAAGACATAAATTTTTTTTATTAAGTAGATACACATATTTTAATAAAATTTAACTACCTTACTGATACATCAGTTTTGGTTTGATACCCATTCATACAAAGAGACGCACAAAATTAGATACTGAAAACGACAATAGAAACTTAGATAAAGCAAGTGAACAACTCTGTTTTGTTTAAACTATAGATTATATTAAAAAGGAATAAGATAATATCGCAATTAAAACTTAAGTTACTGGTGATGTAAAGATTGATGTTATCGTAATTAAAAGATAAATCAATAACAAAAATTGTAATCATCCACTCTCACTCTCAATGCATTTGATTTTAATTTTCCACCGTCACAACACAATGGTCTTCAACACTTTAAAAACAGATTTATTGCATGTTCAAAGGTGGACTGGTTTAAATCTTATCAAATTTAAACCTATAGTATTTCCGTTATCTGCTATCGTGATCTCCAATCTGCAGATATACAAAGTACATACACGTGGCGGTATGACACAATTCTGTAAGTACGTAAATAATAATAGTCATAACAATTCTTCACACTGATTATAGTGACTACAAAATACCTACATTTTATGCATTATCTTTACCTAGATATATACATAGTTGTTTTTGCACCTGAGATATGCTGTGCAGGCTGCGCTGCAATGCTATGGAAAAGTTTGATATTTAGCAGTAAGAAACGGGTTCCACTGACAGGCCATGTGGAAAATCTTCGTAGTAGTACAAATTATACACTAGTACACATGTAAAGCTGCAAATATATGGAGCTCGAGCAATGCACATACAGACACCGTTTACGGACACGAAATATGGAACCACTTTGAAACACTATTGAACAATGTTTCGTCCCATTTTAGTGTCTGTGAACAGTGTCTGTGGGCGTTGCTTGAGCTCACAGTGAAGCTTTACATCCGTACTAGTCAACAATTTTTGCTTTCGCTCATCTAACAAAAGTGGTCACTAAAACATTGATATTAATATACGTTTAATTACCTTATTTATTAAGAATTACTTTTTTATATTTACTTAGACACATTATTGAAATTGAAAAGTACCTACCTACACTAGCCTTCTGTTCTGGATTTAACCAACTAAACTGTTCTGGGTTTCCAAACTGTTTGAAACTGGAAAAAGAAAAAGGAAAAAGGTATGACGTAACAGAATCCAATCCAGTGAAATATTATAATTCATGCAATGAATAATGTCAAGGTGAAAGAAAATTCTTATCGCGATTTCATTACACGCATCAATTTATTTTATCGTGAGTAGAATTTTCAAAGAGACAATAATTATTATAGACTTTATTTTTTTATTGACTATCCCATAGTCCAGTTGGCAGGGGCCCTGCAAAGCCAGATTCGTTTCCCGGCCGGTGATATTTAAGTGATAGAAAAATGTTTGTTCAAGAGTCATGGGCGTTAATAATCTGACATTATTGTGTTATCCATACACCCACAACCACAACACAGGGAATATTAGTTTTTCGCCCTCATCTGAGATATATGTATAATTATACCTAGACAACGGGTACAAATAATCCCACGGGTACTTATCACAAAGTAGGTATCGTATGTCCTAAGTCCTACCTACTATACCGGTTCTAGTCTACCCATGTGGCAACTTTTATCGCGAACTGATAAGTAATTACGGTGAGTTTTTTTCATTTTATTATTTTCCACCCCAACGACTCAAATATTCGGAATAATATGAAAATAACATCGTCAAAAATCAAACACGAGACCGCGCGCTTCACAGTCCACAGACGAATTCGTATCAAAATAATAAAGAAGTAACACTCTACGTAAGTTACTTAAGTGACCAAAGAAAATTTCGGTTTCGGATTCGGCCGAAAGTTCGATTTCGATTTCGGCTGAAAAATTAGTTTCAGTCGAACACTTAATTAATAATGTTAGTTCCTAATTCTTTTTTCACTAGGTACGTATCTAAACGACAAAGATTAAATTTTATCAATACAATATAGATTACAACATTATTAGTATTATTACAGTAAATGCTACATGCCGATTGTATAATAAAGGTATCCATGGTATAAACACATGGAAATTGCCATTGGCAAAAGCCGTTTAATGTAAATTATTTAACGTAGTAGGTACGTAGTGCGGGACAGATGTAATATTTCCATTAAACACCGACTTTTATATCGGCGACCGATAATATGAAAACTCCATCAGCTTAGTCGAAGTTGACTGAATACGCATTAGTTATTAGGGATAACTCAAAAACTAGCCTTTAGATCTTCTTCAAATTAAAATGGGACTACGTGAGAAGTACCAGCTTTCAAATCTAAAAAGAATAATCAACGTCGGTTCACAAATGATGGAGATATCACTGAACATACATACATAAAAATAAAAATTATCATATTTGGCACTGCTGCTATCTATACGTATGGGTAGAAAACATCTTGCGAATTGAAGTTCACCCCTGCTTATTTTCGATTTTTTATTTGTGAACTTTTTTTGGAACCCTAAAACACTAGAACAATGAAGCCTGTTAGCACCACCAACGGTCCCCATCAGGCAGTTGCGAGGGCGACAACTATAGGTTGTAAAGAAAATGCGGTAGGTTCACTCATTCTTGGTGTTTCTATTGATCATTTTTTTAATTAATATTTGTTTTCTTTACGTTTTCCTATTATTCTTGTCTTCTACAATATGTTGTTCAAAACTAAATGAAAAAATAGAATATGTACAATTAAATTTTTAAATAGTTGTGATAGATTCAGACTCTCAAAAGAATCTAGTACTGTAGTACAGGTGTTGATGATTAATTTTATTTGTAGCGGTTTTAAAAAATGTTTTAGGATTCAGTATCTCTTTTGGTAGGCCGCACTTCAGCTGATAAAAGTATAAAAAAGTATTAGGTAATTATACGAACTACATGAGACTGCAAATAAACCTAGCTGTGGTATACATACTTTGCGTAATCTAAACCTACATTATATCCAGTGATTTCTTTGACTGCGGAATCTTTGACGCGAATCAAGTTTCGTAAGTAAAGCCTCAACCGACGACAAAATAGTGCACACTAAAATAATATCGGCAATTTTGTTTATGTAATATGCATAACATGTAGGTAAATAATTATAATATCTACCTACTCATATATTAACAAACACACATTTGTACCAGCGCGTAAAAATCATAATGCTAGTTCTAGTGTGCCAGCTGATTCCGGTTTAATATAATAAATACAAATAAATAAAGTGTACGTCGGGCGGCATTAATGTGATCAAAACAAACACCGTCGCCGGCCGCTGGTCGCACGATCCTTCGATTCACCACCTAGCGCGATCGATAAAAACAATGAAAATAGACGCCGCACGCCGCACACAAACCTCTCTGTAATTCTCCACGACACACCACATAACCCTCTCACAATCCTATTTAACATTAAAAACAGCGCACTACTAAATCATTCTTAGGTACTATTGGTATAACCTTTCCAAGACGAATCCAATAGGATTTCACGCCGCGCACTATCGTATTCATGATGCAATCAGGTACACAATATTCTGGGTACTCACCAGATGCAGCACGGTGTTCACCACCTCGCGATTGGTCACCTGTCCAACTTCAATCAGCCCGATAAGAACTGCAAATTTCAGGCTATCGTTCGTCGTCATCCTGACGACTTCCTCAGGTCTTTTAATATCACTAAACGGCGGTGATTTTAAGTCCGCCATGGTTAAATATGTCACAATTCACTGATACACAATTTTATAATCCACTCACGGCGATGAAATTCAAGAAAACATTATAACATCGGCTCACATGATAACGCACCAATGTCGTTTTCTGCCATTTTGGAATTAGTTGATGTTGCCGTATAAAAGAAAAATATTGTTAAAATTACCCCTTTGAACAATCGATACCAAAGTGGGTAATATTTTTAGTTGAGAAAAACAATTTTGACTTTTATTGAAGTTATTTTACCTTAAACAAAACATATAATATTGCTGAGTTCCTAATACATAGGTACTGTAAGTATTAATATTCCCAAAGAAACCAAATACGTAATTAAGCAGTAATATTTTAAATGTTATATATGTACTAACTACTAAGTAAGTTTAAATGTTATTTGACTTTGACTGATTTAGTAATTGATTGTCAGCAGATAGAACAGAACATAATAATCATTTAAAATTAAGAAATTCAATCCGTCTTTGAGCCCAAATTAACACATCGCATTCGTGCAGTTTCAAATAAAAAATTATAATAAAATCGGTTCACCCAGTACAAAGTTTATAAAAATAAGAAGATTTAATATATAATTGAATTGAGAATCTCTTCTTTTTTTAACTTTGCCAATTTAAGAGATTTTCGTACCAGATACAAAGCAGTGGGGTAAAAAAAAATTTTTATGCCTACATGGTTTGCAACTATTGTGACATGACATGACTGACAAAATGCATATAAATACATAATACGCCATGATTATCTGAAGTCCAATCGTATAGTCCAATGCTATGCATTGATAATATTATACTAGAATCGCTGACAGTGACGTTTAAATAAATAATTGACTATAAACAATGATGACACTGAATCAAATTTTGAAAAGCATGAAATTAATTCAATTATGTCCAATACAACAGTATCAGGTAGGTAGTCAGGAAGAATTGGAATGAATTAATCATTAATACAAAATAATATTTTTAAATTACTCCTAACACTCCTTATAAAAGAAGGAAATATTTACTAGCTGGCAACATCGTTTACTCCCTCGATAGTACAATTATACCAACATTATAATAGACACTGTGACATGTTGTTTTTTTACTAACCATAGTAATAAAGGTATTGTTTAATCTAATAATTTAAATTTTAACTGTTAGTAATATGTAGATTTTCCCTTAGAATTCACAAGACGATATATTTGAGATTAGCCACACAATTTATTGAAACATGAATTCATATTTTTTCTGTGAAATTGGCCCTACTGTCGAGTGAAGTTCATACGAATGGACGTGCATTTCCAAGACCGCTCGCAATTTCAACCGACTTCACATCGTGTTACTCACAGACTGTGAAATAATCATGGCGGCGATTGACGTTGATCCTCCTAAGGTATTAGAAATTTACTATTAAATTGAATTAAATGTGTTAGTTAATGCGGCTTCTGTTTTCATTATGTTACATAAAGTGCGTAGAATACTGTTATGTACAAAAATGTGTCCGTGGCGTTACTTTTTTGGTGATTCGGGATGGGCGTTCTCCCTGCAGTTGCAGACTGCACTTGTTTATAAATTGGCTGGGATGGGGGCATCCGGCAAAATTGTTGTCCAATGAATAATACAAAAGGAAACGGCTCCTTCACCGGTAGTGTTGTGCAAACATCTGATCATTTTCATTAAACAAAACTAGGGTTTGTAAGCAAACCGTTTACTCCGTGATTGTCAGAGAATGATATCGTGTTTTAGACGGAGTCCATCATGCGGACCCTCAAGTTGTCGGGGCACGTCGGTTTCGACAGCCTCCCTGATCAGCTGGTGAACAAAAGCGTGCAGAATGGATTCGTCTTCAACATACTCTGCATTGGTAAGTAATGAATCACCCACTGCGCCTACTTACAACGATATCGTTGTATCACCCACACTTCCCTAAGACTTATCTCTTGAACCTACTCTGTAGGCAGTGCAGCTATATTTAAATAAGAAGAAGATATCTACAAGTCTACAAGTTGTTTAATATGTAGTTAATTGCAACATCAATAAATAAACAGTTTAATTTTAACACAGTCATTAAGTGCTTTATACCAATTCCCTTCAAACTATTTAAAGCCTTGCGTTATGTTAATGAAATAAAAAAATGTTTATGAATGAATTTCACTTTCCTGAATACACATTTAATTTACCTTTTAGGTACTATTTACTAATAAAACTGTGTGCCCAAATTTGTTTAATTGTTTCTGCAATGAGCAGAAAAGAAACAAAGATAAACATTAAAAAACACATTGAAATATATCCAATAACACTATTTTTTTTAAATACATTCCATGTATAAACTTCAACCAGTTACACTTTTGTACCATATCATTGAACAGGTGAAACTGGACTTGGTAAGTCCACTCTAATGGACTCGTTGTTCAACACCAACTTCGAGTCGTCCCCCAGCCCACACAACCTGCCCACCGTGAAGCTGAAGGCCCACACGTATGAGTTGCAGGAGAGTAGCGTACGGCTCAAGGTAAGCTAGGACTAAGCTCACTTTTAGTATGAGGACCATAGACAACATTTGTAGACCACAAATGTTTTGTATGGTGATTGTCATTGTGTGCAGTATTTTTATGTAGTTGTAAATAGCACACTTTTTTCTCCCATACGTTGGGTCTGCGTCTACATTAGGACTTGTTAATTTTTACTAAATAACCTGGGTTCTACCAACACTGATGAATGTCCATTACAGTGGGTACAAGAAAGGCAGAATTCTGGGTGGCTTCTATTAATCATTAGGAAAGTAAATGTTAGTTTAGATGCTTTATGGAAGCAATGGTTATACAAACAACAGTTCAAAGACAAGTTATTGATCACTTTTCAATGTATTCCGTTCGGCTACTTGAAATATAAAAAGTTTAAATATAATAGAATGTACCATTGCACTCAGTGCTGTGTGATTAAAATTTTCTATGAGCCTACTTATTATGTTTTACATCTTTAATGATGGCTAATAAATTGCAGTTATAAAATACATATTTTAACAAGTTGTGAAGTGTTGGTAATAACTATAAAGGTTTCCTTGTAATGTAAGAATTACACAATTTTCCCCCTTATTTTTACTTACATAATTAGTGTGTATTGACAGGAACTAAGGATGAAATTCTGGTTGTAATTGTCATTATCTGTTTTTCACTATTGCACAGGTACATTGGTAATAAAAAGATTATGTTAGCCGAATATACTTATAAAATATATTTGTTACACAAATATGTGGGCCCTTAATTGAAAAAAATAGGTCACAGGAAATAAATTATTTAATTGTGAGCAATCAAATGCAATCATTCAATGATTATTAATTATGATTTAAACTACATACACAATAGTTAATACTGTTGCTGTTTTATTTATACATGACTACTTGAGACTGCTAAATAGACATTTTATTTTATTTACCTTGGTATCCAATGATTATCATAATTCCAGTAATATTTTTAAATGTAGCGTGCATGGAACATTTTTTATTAATTTTAATAGCATAATAATTTGAATTAGATCTTATGTATAAAGCTTACAAATGTATTTATGTCGTAATTTCAGACTGCTCTAAGTAGAAGTCTGCAAAGTACACTTAGTAGTCCTAGGGCACTTACTACGTCAAAACTGTGACTTAACTTAATGTTTGTATTGACCTTTATCTTTTGTCTTTATCTGAGCACAGTCAAGGTAATAAGTATCAAGTTGTGGTAGGCGGATTATACTGAAGGAAAATTATACACAAGTCTGGTGACCAAAGGTTAACTACGTCTAAGGATGAGGGACATCAATGAAAAACTTGCGTAGTGCTCTCTCAATATTTAATCCACCTTTGAGTTATGGGTTGTAATTACATGAACTTCACTTACAACCAGCTAACAATCTGCGACACGGTGGGGTACGGAGACCAAGTGAACAAGGAGGACAGCTTCAAAGCGGTGGTGGACTACATCGATGCCCAGTTCGAGGCCTACCTCCAGGAGGAACTGAAGATCAAGCGCTCGCTGTCCGCCTACCATGACAGCAGACTTCATGTCTGTCTGTATTTTATCTGCCCGACAGGTTTGTTTTTAATTTTATTACTACAAAAAATTTACAGAAATAGTTTGACATTTAGACATTTTTTTTTTGTTTTACGGATATTATTGAAAGATTGGTTTGTTTATTTATTCGGAATTGGCAGATGTAAGTCAAAATTTTCTGTTTGCCAATGTGAACATTTTTTTATTTTGGTCTTGTATTATTGTAGTGTAAGTTAAAAGATAAATGTTAGAATTTTTTAATTCTTTGAATTGGCAGAAAGTTGGTTGTGTATGAAGTGAATAAAAAAAAACTAGATCTGATTCGTACAACATAGGGCTTTACTCCCATAGATCTCCTTTGACTATATCCCTAGTAGAGTCTTCGTAATGCTTAAGAATAAAATCAACACCAGGGCTGACAAATAATGATGATCATAAAATCATTTTCTTGTAATCAAAAGGTGATATTTTTATATATTGGAATTGTCAACATAAATACATAAAGTTTCCAAACAATGCAGCTGTCCACTTGCATGTTTACAACAGACAGATGTTAATAAAACAACATTACACTCAATTGACAACTATGCAATTGATGTCACTGTGTTGTAATGATTGTGGATGTTGGCTATGCCAACTCTGGTCTGTTTAGTACTACAAGTAGCACTTTATTGTAATGTTGCCATTACGAGAACCGAGTCCCCTTGTTCTATTTCTAAAAAATTATGCTATAGTTCAAATAATTGCCTAAAGAAGTAGTTTAATTCCGCAAACAATGTGACCACCCAAAATACAGTTTTACCAACCAAAATAAGGTAGCTAGAATTAGTTCTTATTTCAACTATATTACATGAAGTTATTCTATTGTAGATAAACAATGTGAGTAAAGGGATAATCTTATAGGAGTCTAATTATTAAGTTCTTATTTAAAACATAGTAAATTTTTGATTAACACAAAAACACATACAAACACTGTATTGATATTACACTATGTAGATCACCAGGGCACCATGATTGACCTACAAATTTTTATGGCTGTCCTTGACATTAGGAGCTAATTGCTATGCGCGTCCCGTACGGTTGACACGAAAAGCGTACGCCAGCGCACTGGGACCGGCGGCCGACAAACATAACGGGGCCTACTTTTACTTTACCTGACCGCTTTCGGCGCAGGACGTTTTAAATTGGTCATGTGAAATTTCTTATCAGAAATGAAATGCTGACCTTTGCGTTCGACTGTACCTAAGTTTGCTTTCATAACATAGATCTACAATGCAGATTGTGATCGCAATGCATAAGTAATTAATTTAACTAATTTGATACCGAATCGTATTCAAAGTTTTATGATATTTTTATATTTTCGTTTTTATGTAACAAGAGTCTATTACTCTTTTATTGTTCCCGTTGAACATAAAAATGATTTTCTCGACCTGACACAATACAATAAACACAACAAACTTTAAAGTAAATATATTAAAATATTACATATTTTTTGGCTGGCAGATAATGCTTATAGTAAGTACTTTCCTATATTATATTCTTTTATATAGACTCTAAAATATCTAAGTTATCTATCCTAATCTTTCACTCTCAGCAGAGCGGATCAAGTGTCTGTAGAAACATGCTTGATTGCCTGTTTTGGCGGCATGCCAGAGCTAGTCATGGATTACATAACTCATCAAAACTGACATCGTATACAGTATAGTGAAGTAGGTATTGTCTAGCAGTATGGATAGCCCATCATGTCACGTGAATACGACTTTGTACCAACAACTTCATATAGCCCACTCTGAACATTAGACTGTACATGTGTCTAGATTTTCTTAATGTTAGCCGTCAATGGCATGAAATTTTTAGTCCGGTTTGTTTACGACAGGAATGGTAGTTTAGTACTTACTTCATTTATATTTGAAACTATTCAACAACTTTCACAACATTCTTCTCTTCTAAGGGATTTGTTTCTGCCATGTTAGTTCTAGGATGTAGTTCACAAAATAAAAGATGTTAATATTATTCCTTTTAAAATGAGGGTAGTTTTGTTTTTTTATTAAATAAATAAATAAACATAAATCTAGTAACATGCAACATTTGAAGCGTAAATAAACTGTTAGCAAGCATTACGCGAGCACTCATACCATTTCATTGTGTTGGAATGCCACACAGTCATGGTGTAAAGTACTCCGTTGGCCGGTTGCAGGTCACGGGCTCAAGTCAATTGACCTGGTGTGCATGAAGAAACTGGACACCAAAGTGAACATCATACCCATCATTGCCAAGGCCGACACCATTTCGAAGACTGAGCTGCAGAAGTTCAAGGTATGTAGTGAATTTTGTTTATTTTTAAATGAGTTTTTAGGATTTAAAATCAGTATTAAGATAGTAGATTGGGAAGTAAGTTGTTGCCATTAAGTATATTTATGTTTCACTATGAATAATATTCATTATGAATTCTAAGAAATGTATAATTATGTAGTAATTTTTAACATTAAGTCTAGTCTATCTTTCTCTCTGTTTTATGCGTATTCTTACATCAGTGTCCACTCAGTATCAAATATTTATTATTACTATGCAAAATAGATGCAAATAGAATACGAATATAAAGATTTCAGCAATCATAATACTGCATTTCCATAATTATGTTTTACGCACTGTACCTCTCAATATGAAAAGCGTTATGTTTATAATAGAAACGTACTACTGAGGATAGTAAACAAAATTACAATAGAATGTGGACAATGCACCTTGCATTGCATTTGCTATCTGGGTAAACAATAACTGTTTGCTTGTTATGAATACATCAGTAGCCATGATAATATATGATAGCTGACACATTCTGACCATTCTACTTATACAAACAAAATCGATTTAGTTAATTAAAGGAAAACAATTTCATCAAACAATCTATTAATCTTTATAGTACGGATTAAATGAAAATTACTGTTTCAGGTTAATATTAACTTGATAGGTACATTAGGTATACGCTGCATATTTAAATTCGCTTATTCATGTACATATTTTGTCAAACACATCTGCACGCAATCTTTTGAGTCTTATCACCGTTCATAAAAATGCAACACTTTATTTATGGAGGATAAGAAACGATGAAAGAAGCACAGCTGTAGTGAGTCTTTCCATAATTACTAACATAATGACAATGTCAGCTTTTACATAGTAAACAAACACTTAATTTATATACTTCGATCGCGTTCGATCTAGAATTTGTTATAATTGCGTGGCACACAAATGCCAGCTTTTCGCCTATGCAATTAAGGTAGATTTAAGATTGACAACGTGATATAGAAATGCCCTTAGGTTTTGCTTTCCAACTGAATTCAACTCTGAGCACAGGTAACATGTATCGTTTTGGCATGGAGCAACTTTCATTTTGGCAATTCCACGTGCGGCTCAAGTTAAAGTGGTCATGTGTTGAATTGTTGTATTCCAGTCGAAGATAATGCACGAGCTGAGCGCGAACGGCGTGGAGATCTACCAGTTCCCGGTGGACGACGAGTCGGTGTCGGAGGTGAACGCGAGCATGAACAGCCACATACCGTTCGCGGTCGTCGGCTCCACCGACTTCGTCAAGATCGGGAACAAGACGGTGCGCGCGAGGCAGTACCCCTGGGGGACTGTGCAAGGTGAATGGGGAAACTTGTAACTTGGTGGTTATTTTGTAACTTGGCGGTGATGTTGTAACGTGGGGGTCATGTTGTAACTTGGTGGTCATGTTGTAACTTGGTGGTTATGTTGTAACTTAGTGGTGACGTTGTGTGTTGACTGCTGATGAATGATGATGGAACTTCATAGCTCCTCTTTGTGGTTTTAGATTGTTTGTCGAGGGAAATGTTGTGTAGAAAAGGGTTTTATTAAGATGAGTCCTAAAGTATCGGGCAATCAAGACCAAAACAAATAAATTGTTACATTATTGTCTAATTTTAATTTGAAAAATATTTTTGACAAATTCATACTTTTTTGTTCTTGCTAAATATTTACATTATGTCGATGAGGTCACCTTTTTATAAGTTTCGTTAACTCGGTTTGCTAATATAGGTTATCGGTGTACTGGTTATGCGATTGCACAGACTCTTATCCAGTCCAGAGTGGAGCTCCAACTCCGGATAAATCATTGAACGATGACCTATACGTGCTATAATTTCCTATTCCAGTGGAGAACGAGTCGCACTGCGACTTCGTGAAGCTGCGCGAGATGCTGATCCGCACCAACATGGAGGACATGCGCGAGAAGACGCACGCGCGCCACTACGAGCTGTACCGCCGCCGCCGCCTGCAGCAGATGGGCTTCACCGACGTCGACGCCGACAACAAGCCGGTACGTACAGATATGACTGTGATAGAGGTCACGGTCCCATAGAAAGTATTGCCACAAAAGTGTCGTAGGTTAGGATTGTATTTGCAAATTATACATCAATTTATTACGATCGAAATTGCTACTATAACAAATTCAACATTGACCCCAATGTGTGATTTGTGATTTGCTCTTATTTCGTGTGTTGTTCTAAGTTGGTCACAGTTGTCATAGACGGCAGCAGAAAGTCATGTTAACCTGTTCTTTTGCTACCTTTGTTTTTGAGTGTGAACTGGCATCTATTGGTATTGTTGATCGAAGAATCCAAACGATGCGTCATCGCAACCCAGAAACCCGCAGCGGCCGCAGCTGGCATCCAAATTAGAAGTTGAGGAGTTTGTTGCTTATTATTTACACAACACGTATAAACACCGTGCGGCGGTGGGTTCCAGGTGTCGTTCCAGCAGACGTTCGAGCAGAAGCGCAGCGCGCACCTCGCCGAGCTGCAGCAGAAGGAGGACGAGATGCGCCAGATGTTCGTGCAGCGCGTCAAAGAGAAGGAGGCTGAGTTGAAAGAGGCCGAGAAGGAGGTAGGCAGTGTTGTTTGTAGAGATAGATAGCGTGTGTGCTTATGGAAATAGATGCTTATAGAAATGGATGCTTATGGAAGTAGATGCTCATAGAAATGGATGCTTATAGAAATGGATGCTTATGGAAATGAATGCTTACAAAAATAGATGCTTACTGAAATGGATGCTTACATAAATACGTGTTTACACAAATGAATGCATACATAAATCGAATGTCGAAAAGAACAGTATCGAGAACAGTATTACAAATCCACTAATGTACAGAAGGGAAAACTTACTCTCGACCGATATATAATTTGGAATTGCTCTTCTGTTAATTAGTTTATTTAGATTTTGTAGTTTTTACACAAATTAATTTTCTTTAACTCCATTGATGTGTGTTATCATTTAGCAACAAAGAAATGTTGGTCTAAAACGTTGTTCTATTACTATAGATTGTGTCAGTCATAACTTGGTAACCAATCGCGCGGTAAAGCAATATTGTAATTAGAATTGCTGAAGAGGTAGTTGTTGGTATAATCAGCTCATTAATTATTCGTGTTTTGCATGTTAACCTCAATCTATCATGTGCACATCTATATTACCACATGAACACTGGTGTCTTAGAATTACACTGAATAAGACCGTTACTACTTGATGTTTATGAAAATATTCAGATAGTTCTGAATATGAATCTGAATATGATTTAGTGAAAGTGTCAGATTAATTTTGTTTCTTATCTATGTGATAAAAGAATGAATTTTTTATTTATACCGCAAAACAATATTTATGTTGTTAACTTAAGAAATAAGTATCCCGACGCGAACTGATAGTTACCAGTAGTATATAAAACAATAGTTCCTTATTCCGTAAAACCACTTCACATGTCTCATAACATTACAGCTGCACGCGAAATTCGACAAGCTGAAGAAGGACCACACAGAAGAGAAGAAGCGTCTAGAAGAACTTCGGAAGAAGATCGAAGACGACACCATCGAGCTGAACCGGCGCAAGCAACAGGGCGCGCAGCCGCATCACACTCTCACCCTCGGCAAGAGCAAGAAGAAGTAAGAATAAGAAGGAAGTTATTCTCTCTTCTTACCCTCCACCTTGCCTCTCCCGCCGACGCGACCGGTAACGGTATATAACGGTAACGGTAAACGATTAAAGTAATAATAACGGTATCGAGTCCAATGAAAAGCGATACGGGTAGTTTTATGTACCCTAAAAGGAATATTCGTTATTATAAATAATAACATTCCAATTCCAATTTTAAAGTTGTTACTTTATGTGGTAAATTTGGATTTTATTAAAAATGAAAAGATCAAATGTATGAAATAGTTTGGAAGGACTATTTGTGAGAAACAAGTATCAGAAAACTTCACAAAATTTTCCGATAGTATGTTAGTGTGTTTCTTATGAATGTAGCATATTGTTGAAAGCAAGTGAATTTGAATCTGTGTATCGCTTTTCACATCTCTTCAATGTCTCACTAAATACGTTTATTCTTGTATGCATTTCTTATAGAAATCGCCCTTATCAATACCGAACAAAATGAAGTAGTTTAGATTGAAATAATTGAAGTACTCTAGATCGAATATGGGTTACTGATGTCAGTTTAAAAACGATTGCTATTTTGTAGCTCATGAAGTGTCTACTTATCCAGATCCTAGCTAGTTTTCTAATTAAAACTATGAATCTAAAAATCTTCCTGTCAATGTAATAAATTGTAAATTTTCAAGTAATTGCAAATAATTTTTCTCTGTAGATATTTAAAATTGTAATTGTTTTTTCACAGGCTTTAGAAATATATCAATTATCAATCCGGGCTGCACCATTTTGTAGCTTGGGTCTCAACCTAGCAATTCTTCAAAATTATAAGGCCAACAGTAAAATGTTAAGATTTGCAAATGAAATATCTAATATTTTTCTTGTTTGATTGAATTATTGCAATCATTTTTGTAATACTACAATCGTTTTTGGTGACTAGAAATAGATTGCAGTGGCAACAAGTAACTGGTTTTTGTCTATAGTGGCGAGTCTCACTCTAATATTTCCTTCACCGTGTAATGTTCCATAATAACTAATCTAGATAGAGTTCACTAGATAAATAATTAGATATTGTACTAATCCAATGTCTAGTAAACACATTATTTTTAATACTGAACACTGTGTGTGTAGCATGTTGATGTAATCAGGCTATAAGTGAATTATTCCTGAAATCTTAGCCGATCTTAGATTTAGTTTATACCTATTTTGTACCAAATTGAAATTTTAATTTATAACATTATCTAGGATAAGATTTAACAATAACAGTTGTATGTAAGCAATAACACAATTGTTTTCAATATTTTATCGTAGTGGAGTGTACCCTATTTTATAGTTACTAGGCAAAAAGGGTATTCATACATTATAAGAATGCAATCAATAAGATGTAACTACAGATATTAAGTTGTCATATCAAGGCATAATCCAAAATATTCATGTATGTTGTAGATATGCAATAAAACTCAGTATTTAAAAACTTCTTTATTATCTAAGCAAACAGTATTTGTATATCCTATGACTAGATACAAACAATAATATGTCCATAGTCAGTATGAGGCTCTTTTCATCAATGATGCAGAAGTCAGATGAAGTAACAGTCCAAAATTGTATGGATTATGAGGTTACTCCTAGGAAAAAGGTGCGCGACATCGTCTCTTTCAATTCTAATAACAATTCTGTAAATTTGATTAAGTGGCCAATATAATAATAATGTATTTTTATTACTACAGTATGTTGTAGAATTAGATGACAATAGTACATTATGATACAAGTGTGCGAAGTTGGTCATTACAGTCGAGGCGGTATTGAGCCCGAGCCGCAAGGCGAGGGATGTAATAGAGCCAAGACTGTAATGAACAAAGCACACGCGTATCATACGACGTTTTTCAACACACTTGCGAGGAAAAAAACAATTAGGTATCGACATTTTTCAGTCACAAATCAGCAAATTATAAACGAACAAATGTTTGCACAAAACACAAAATGGCGCGGTTTATTTTTTCGCGCGCCGTATCTTTGGTTGAATAACTATGCGCGCGCAGGTTAAGTCCAGAGACACCGAACATTCAGCCACAATATATTAAACTAAATAATTATGTATTTCTAATAAGAATTTACGGTAATTAATGATTTAAAATATTGTATTTTTTAAATGCTTTAATAGATAATTAGATGAAGTATAATCTTATCTTATCAGATTTTGACTAAGTACAACAAGTTTATTTATTTACAAAATAAAACATCTTTTGGTAACAACCTCTTTACGGATATTAAAAAAAAAGTGGAATAAGAAAAGCACTAGTGCGGTAATGAAAAGTAAAACGCACTAGTGTGTAATAAACCGCATTCCGGGCGTAAGACTAAAGAAAAAATAGCAACTTTACGAGCAAGTGTGTTGAAAGTAAGTATTTGTATTATGTCGCTTCTCTCTGACTCTGCTCATGTAGACAAAGCCTTGTTTGATTATTTTATGACATTATTGACTGTTTTATTTTTTAACATTAATTGGGTCAAATCATTTTGATTACTAAAATGTTTTGTTTAGGAACCGTAATTTACTTGTACTGTAATTACCGGTATCTGAAATAATTTAACGATACAGGTTTAAAACAATTCGGTAGTAGCGCGAAACCAGACGCCAACAGCACACTTTGCATTTAATTATTCATTCCTTTGTCTACTTTTATATTGGTATTTTTATTTTGTATTGTTGTATAGAAAATCTATAATAAAGTATTAAACTAACATTATCTTTTTATTAGCTAAACACGTATCAGGAATGATTAATGAATAAATAGTAATATAAAATGTGTTTCTGAAAACAATAATTATGTTGTTCAACAATTTTGAGATTTTAAACGAAGATAATGGCCCTTATCTAAAGTTCACACGAAGTCCAAAAAAACCGGCCAAGTGCGAGTTGGACTCGCGCACGAAGGGTTCCGTACCATTATGTATAAAAACGCCAAAAAAATCTGGTCTGTTGTATGAAAGCCTCAACGTTTACTTTAGTTTTTTGTAGCCACATATTAGCCACAAGCAACGCCATCTCTTGGACCGAAAGGTAACTAAACTATCGCCGAGGCTTCTTAAGGGCGCCCACTTAAATATTTATTTTATTCATTTTTTTAGTATTTGTTGTTGTAGCGGCATCAGAAATACATCGTCTGTGAAAATTTCAACTGTGTAAGTATTACGGTTCATGAGATACAGCCTGGTGACAGACGGACGGACGGACAGCGAAGTCTCAGTAATAGGGTCCCGTTTTACCCTTTGGGTACGGAACCCTAAAAACTATCAGGGCAATGGACGCTAAACGAGGGACACCTTGAGCGGCTGCGGCAGCGAGTAGCACATGGGCTTGAACATCTTGTTGTAGTAGGTGTAGCGGCGTTTGTGCGGCGTCACGGACGCTCGCACCGGCACTACGACGCGCGGCCGCGACGTTGGCTTGCGACACTGCAAGCGGAATAAATCTGAGATGGAATGTAATCATGATTTCATTATAGATTATATTGGTTCTGGTGCAGAGCGCCCTAAAAAGGGTGGGCGCATTTTCGTTCATTTCATTTCATTTTTTTGGTATAAATAACTTTCTATTGTCCATACATCGATACAACATTCCCTTCATAATTCGATAGGTCGAGAGAGGTGTGAATTTCATGTGCATTTGCTGTATCAAGGCATGAATATAGAAAATACATGAAGTCTGTTGAAAAGTCAATGAACAATACGGTGAAGGTTAATTTATTAAATTTCACATGGAATAGCGTTATAAAGAAGTTGCATAAGTACGGTTAGGAGAAAGAATATTATATAAGTAAACAGAGAAAGGCTAAAATTAAATAGGCTTTCTATGTTAACAAGGAGAAAGTTATCGCTTCACCTAATAGACCACGACCACGGGCACTTTTTCTGGCTGTTTGGCCCACCTATAAAATAAATAAAAGGAAGGCGTGTTTGCACTATTTATAATTCTAGAATGACTGGACCGAATTTTGTTTTTTTCGATCCTGATAAACAAAAAAACTAATAAATAATAAGGGGAAAAAATATTAGTCCACCCAAACAAACAGTATTTTGTTTTTGAAGTACTAGGAGAGCAAAGGTGCTGAAGAAATTAAATATTTTTCCTAGTTTACCCACAAAAGACTGAGACAAATATTATGTTTTACCTGATTGTTCTAGAAGTATAGTAGCTAATAATAATCTAATATTTGAGTAATTAATCGAGATAGCATATTTGATTGAGATGCAGTTTTCCAACAGGAACGAAAGAGATAACAATCTAAGGGCTCATTCCCACGGCATACGTCTTTGACGATTCGTCAAAAAACACGATACGTCTTGACGGATGGACGTTCACATTGAATACGGAATCGTGTTTTTTCACGATTCGTCAAAATATCCGCATTGAAGTTCACATTTATTTCGTGATTTAGCTCAGTTCAGATTGGTTCAGAAACATTCACGATTCGTGATTTCTAAAAGACGTATCCGTCATAATCATAAAACATTCACGATTCGTGATTTGTAAAAGACGTATCCGTATTCGTCTTTTTTCACGATTCGTCAAGCGTGTGAACATGAGTATTTAAAAAGCATTGCCGCCGTCAAAAAAAATAACGATTCGTGAAAAAAGACGATTCGTCCTCGTGTGAATGAGCCGTTACGGATTCGTCAAGCGTGTGAACATGAGTATTTAAAAAGCATTGCCGCCGTCAAAAAAAATAACGATTCGTGAAAAAAGACGATTCGTCCTCGTGTGAATGAGCCGTTACGGCTCATACACACGAGGACGAATCGTCTTTTTTCACGATTCGTTATTTTTTTTGACGGCGGCAATGCTTTTTAAATACTCATGTTCACACGCTTGACGAATCGTGAAAAAAGACGAATACGGATACGTCTTTTAGAAATCACGAATCGTGAATGTTTTATGATTATGACGGATACGTCTTTTAGAAATCACGAATCGTGAATGTTTCTGAACCAATCTGAAATGAGCTAAATCACGAAATAAGGGCTCATTCCCACGGCATACGTCTTTGACGATTCGTCAAAAAACACGATACGTCTTGACGGATGGACGTTCACATTGAATACGGAATCGTGTTTTTTCACGATTCGTCAAAATATCGCATTGAAGTTCACATTTATTTCGTGATTTAGCTCAGTTCAGATTGGTTCAGAAACATTCACGATTCGTGATTTCTAAAAGACGTATCCGTCATAATCATAAAACATTCACGATTCGTGATTTCTAAAAGACGTATCCGTATTCGTCTTTTTTCACGATTCGTCAAGCGTGTGAACATGAGTATTTAAAAAGCATTGCCGCCGTCAAAAAAAATAACGAATCGTGAAAAAAGACGATTCGTGAAAAAAGACGATTCGTCCTCGTGTGAATGAGCCGTAAATGTGAACTTCAATGCGGATATTTTGACGAATCGTGAAAAAACACGATTCCGTATTCAATGTGAACGTCCATCCGTCAAGACGTATCGTGTTTTTTGACGAATCGTCAAAGACGTATGCCGTGGGAATGAGCCCTAACTCGTCATTTAATTCACGATCCGTTGTTGTACCTAAAGCTGAGTGACAGAGACAACAATTTATATAGAGTGAGACAACAAATTACATAATTTGTAATCTACCTACCCTCAATACACACTACCCTACAGCTGAGTGACAGGGACAACAATTGATTTAGAATGAGACAACAAATTACAGAATTTGTAATCTACCCTCAATACACACTACCCTACAGCTGAGTGACAGGGACAATAATTGATTTAGAGTGGGACAACCAATTACATAATTTGTAAACTACCCTCAATACGCAATACATGCTACCTACCAGACCGGAGTTTTGTCTCACTCTAAATCAATTGTTGTCTCTGTCACTTAGTACAAACCCTACACTCTCTTTAGTTTATGATTGCCTGGTACTTTATCTTGGTAATGCTTACTAAAAAGAATATCAAGAAGTCGTACGGTATTATTATGCTTTATAATATTATGTCGTTTCTTCGTCGTTTGTAAGCAGCTTTTAATAAGTCTTTTTTGTTGGAAAGTAGATATTCCAATGGTAGTACCATGGATAAGGTCACCAGGATCTGATGATGGTATCCCAGAGGAACCGAGGGGAACTTTCGAAAATTGTAGCGGCGATTAGTTCGTTTATGTTTTCTGTAAGCCTTTTAGAGCACTATAATTTAATGAAGATCTGGAGTCGATCTGATGATGGAGCCAAAAGACAGTCGAGGGAACTCCTCGACGATTTCTAGCAGTTACCTTGTGTTTGGGATTGATTAATTTGTATTGACGAGAACTTTACACCTATATGGGTTAAATTGGGCGCCACCTGGCGAGAAGATTTTGAGTTATCTCTGCTTGTCGATGTTTCATCTTCTTACCTAAAATAAGTTAATGCTTGACCGTCGCCGTTGGATCGTTATCCCTCTTGATGGTAAGTGGTGATGAAATAATCCGAGATGATGTACGCAATACTTAACTTAAAGAAGCCTATTCACTCTCCTCATAAAGACTCGCGGTTCATACCCAGGTGGAAACACCGACGCAGGCAAGCTATTCCAGTCCTTCGCAGTACGCACAGTAAACGATGACGCAAATCTTTTCGTTCATATTGGCAGGATGCTCACGATGTAACCGTGGATGTTCGCCGTGTCGGTTGAAGTCGGTTATTTCTTTTTTGTAAAAAGTTAGTTATTCAAGATTATCAGAACTCAGACATTGTGTATGAGATAGTCAGTAGATACGTTTTTTTCAATTTTTTTTGTTATTCTGTAAATCGGGACTGAAAAAAATCGTAAAATCGGTCCAGTCATTCTCAAAAAGTTCAGAAGTTCGATGAGAAAATGAAATAAAAAAAAATGATTTCGGCCGAAAACCGAAATCTATTTTTTTATGTAGAATATTTTAAAAGAGAGGTATTATTAGTCATACCATTATCTATATATAAAGCTCACTGCGGTGACCAGCAAATCTATGGATGGTGCATTATTAAACAAATATGTACCTACTTAAATAATAATGAAATTAAGCTTACCTTATGTTGCACGTGTTCTGTTCACAAGTTTGGTGTCTATACCTAAGCATTGTTATAATTCCTATTCGATCTACTGAAATTGAATTGAAAGATACCATTATCTTTCAACATTAATTTGTGTAAATATTGTGACTGTGTCGAAGCCACCTATGGTGTCCTTTTTACAGTGGTGAAGCAACCGCGATATTTGACAAAGCTGTGCTGAGATTACGCTTTGATCTCATAAGGTGTCCTGCTTATTAGTTTCTTACAAATTACTTATTGTATTGTATGCCTTTATGATGTAAGTATGTACTTGAAAATATTTAACTAACATCATCATCATTCATCTAATAATAATTACAAGAGAACTTAATTTATGATATTTAAATTTTCTAGTCACTAATCTGACATACTGGAATTATTGAATTATAATAAAAAAATGTAGTGGGGTTAATTTTTTGGCTTCAGATTTCGTTAATGAAAACAAGCACAATCTCATTGATTAAAAAAAAGTTTAATATCAACCATAAATACAGTATTATAATTGTTGGCACAAAATTGTAGACATCTTGGCAGAACGGCAGTAAATTGCTTGTGGAACTATTTAACTTATGGTACGGCTACATATAAGCTCTAATTGGATTACTCACTTGACTTCAATGTAAGACAACTCGCACACGACACAGAACAGAATTCCTTCATTGACATTCATAAGTTTTCTTCAATCCATGAGTTGTAATTGTGATTTAATAGGTACTAAGTGACAAATAGTGTGGTGTGCGTGTAGTCCAATAAATAGTTTATTCCTGTATGTGATAGCGTGCTAAAGTAACTACCTAACAATTGTACATTAAACATGCTCTTAAGATGGTATAATAAGGCCTCAATTTTCGTTGACATGTATAGAGACCCTTTGTCAATTTGTTTACCCGTCTATCTATAGGTACTTAAATAAATGCCTCACCGGCGCCTACTCAAGTTAAATAGTATTGTCGATCGTAACTTCTAACATGATAAAACTACACCTTGCCAGACCTTTCCGTTGCCTTCAAAAATTAATTATATTTTAATTGCCAAAAATGTATCAATATGAATAAATAACAAACTACACAGATGAAAGTGAAAAACATCAAATCAAAATAATGACATTGAAACTTATAACTTAGACAAAAACTGTAGTATTACATGATCAAATGTATAAAATAAAAATATTAGCGCTTCCTATAATCAACGGAATGAGAACTTTGTTTGAGATTTAACAATAATGTGTAGATTCCTGCCTCTATCTTTACCTTCCCTTTGCCGATCTATATCACAACCTGATCACTTATAAATATATTGCTCTTACGTGTTGATAGGTAAATTACAATGCTAGCTAGTGCTCTATCTAATGTCAGTGCAAAAATATTTTTATCGTCTTGCAATACGAAAATAGAGAATGTGTGGACATTAAAACAATTTTGTACCCAACGTAGAGGTCGCTAGTGTGTATGAGGCCACGGTTCTTATCAAAGCTACGGTTTAAATATGTGATATAAGTGTACAATTAAATATTTAGCGTCTACATTATAATAAATTGCCCAAGAATATTAATAATCTAGTATCATTTATTTCGAAGTAAACTTAATATGTATTTATGGCGGTTTATTGCAGATGTTCGATTCAAACGATTCGTCCTTGACAATATTCAAAATCATAATTAAAATTAAAAATAAGATTAGATTCATTATTGCAATTGGAAATCGATTATTTACTATTATACATAATTAATTATCATTACGGTTATAAACAAAATTCATTATGACTAGTCACCCATAATTAATTGGAGTGTTTACAATACAATACAAGAAACATTCGGAAGCGTCTACACTACGATGATAGATGAGATTACTTACGAGATCTAAACGAATACTTATTGCGAACTAACAATAAATTGAACTTCCATCGCCTCAGCATCAAGCGGTGCCGGCAAAACTAAAGTGTCAACGGTTAAAACTAATGGAATGAGATTGATAACGCCACGATTATCTGGGAGGTACCTCCCGCGGCGGGGGACTCCGATACTTGGCTTTGATGTGGAGGAAAGGCTTCTTGGAAGTGTCCGTGTCGGCGATGGTGGCTTCCAAGGATAATCTAATGCTTTCCTCGATGGCAGCCTGCGTCAGAGGAGTGGAAGACATCGAAACGCTCTTTTTCAGGGGCTTATTGAAATCGACAGAGTTCGCGAGGCTCATGCTTCTTGTCTTTTTGGCTGTCATTCCGTTGAAGGTTTTCTTGGGCGTGTTGACCGGCGTGGAAGCCAGACTGTGGCTCCGAGTCTTCCTCGCGGCCGGGACCTGTTCCGTCGTGGGAGTGGTGGATCCACTCTTCTTCTTCGCCTGGTTGAGCCGCTCCGTCCCGCAGAACGGCTTCTTGTCCTGCAGCGCCAGACTCATGCTTCTGGTCTTCTTGGGGGCGTAGGTCAGGTTATTTGACGTGAGGGATTTGCGGAATTCTGCAGGCGGCGTTCTAACTACCCTACCGGTGGGGGTGCTTGGCGTGCTGTAGATCGCAGGGGCGGACTGCTTGCGGGGGCGCGGGGGGGCGGGGGACTTCTGGGCATTCAGGGGGAGGGTGAGAGTGGAGCGGAGGTTTTTGGGACTCGCTTCTGTTGGAGTGGAGGCGCGTTGGAGGGGGGAAGTCTTTCCGCTGCTCGGTTTGGAGGAGCGGCCCAGTTTGGGGTCGACGGGGGACATTTTCCCGCTGATGGAGGAGGCCTTGCTGTCGGCCGGGGAGGTGCCGGCGAGGGAGGGTTCCTTGCTGAGGGAGGCCTTGCTGCCGGCGGGGGAGATGGATTTGCGGATGGGGGAGAGTTTGTCGATGCCGTCGACGTGGTCGGGGGCGGGGGGAGCGATGGACACGGGGAGGACGTCGCCCTTCTTGCCCTTGGTGACGAGGCGCACCTGGCAGGGCTCGTGGCGCGACAGGAAGTGCTCCAGCGTGTCCCAGCCGCCGCCCACGCGCACCATCATGTGACGCCCTTTCAGCAACTGCGGAAAGATGTATAAGTTCCAAATAAATTTTCTGTGTAGTCAAACTGGTGTTGATCATCATCATTATCGTAACCCGTAACGGGTTTCTTCTCAGAATGAGAAGGGTAAGGCCATAGTCCACCAAGCCAAGTGCGGTTTGGCGAATTTTACACACCATTGAGTTTCAAAGGTGTGTGAAACTGGTGTTATGTACCTTATAATACCTATTTAATAAAATGAGACATAAGTTATCATCAAAGGTCTTAAACTAGGACAAAGTTCTTAAATATTGATCAACGTGAAACCGCTGGTCCGTGATTTAGGTATTTTAAAGTCTTTATTAAAAATTATTAGTATTAACATTCCACCATAACTTCCAATAAACAACGTAGAAGCGTCAAATTCCTGTCGCCACGTACCCGTATGAAGACGTTTCGGCCGGCGATGTTGTAGCGGCCCTCGCCGACCTTCTTCACCTTGAGCAGCTTGGAGCACTTGCCCGCGCCGCAGCTGCAGCCGCGCTCCATCAGCCGCGTCACCAGCTGCACCTGGATTATTGGACATTGGACATAGTCGGCAGTTGTGGCTGGTTCGTTACTGTACAATAAGAGTACTGTATAATAAGAGGTGAGCGAACATGGAAATATGCGGCAATTCAAAGTTAACATTTTGTTTGAGCTAGTAGCTGAGCTGAGAGTACTGGACATTGGACAGTCGGCAGATGTGCTTAGACAGGTACTGGGACAGTACCGCATTGGATCAGTCGTTTGTGGCTGAGCCGTTACTGGACATTGGATTTGATTGGATAGTGTCGGCAGTTGTGACTGAACAGTTACTGGGCATTGGACAATCAGTCGGAAGTTGTGTCTGGTCTGGATATTCACGCTACATTAGACATTCGGTCGCCAGACAGCCTTAATTATTAATTTATTATAATATTAAACGAAATCGCTGGAGAATCATGAAACATGGGTTTAAAAATTAAGCCGGAATTTGTTCATTTGCTTGGTTTCACTTATTCACGTAAAAATTGTCCGGACCTAGAATCGAACTCGGGAACCTTTCAGTAGGCAAAGTTCCTGCTCACTAGTCACTATCAAACCAACTAAACTGTAGTCTCAATTTAAAATAAGAGGACCAAACGGCAAACTAATTGTCGGTTTGACTTTGAGCCAGGCCCGCTGTAAGCGGGCGTAAAAGTCGTTCACAGCACACGGGCGTCAAATGGACTGATCACGTAAATATTGTTTCAATAAAAGAACACTGACATTGGCTGAAGCGATGCTAGTGCCAAACGCGGGCAATACAACTACCTACTCACTACCCAGTACTACCTAGTCACTTACCCGCTTGTCGAGCTCGTTGGTGGGTTTGAGCGGCACGTCGGAGTCGGTGCTGGCCACCGTGCCCTCCGACTTGGTGCTCTCCGCGTCCGCGTTGTCCGCCACCGACAGCTGGCCTGGAACAGCCGAGGATTACTTTGTCAAATGGTAACTACTGGGCTAACTAGCACAGAATTTTTCCAAATATACTTTACCCGCAAATCAGTTATTATTGAAATAAAAATTAACAGATTTAAACAATACCCGTAGAAATAAACTCTAAAGAGTTGGTATATTATTATAATTATTTTATAATTAAGTTTATAATCCTACAAGGATCTTTTGGCGCATGACTGACGTGAGGGTGACAGAGACAGCGCCTTGCAGGGAAGGCAATCTGTAAGGCACTGTCTCTGTCACCCATAGGTCATCCACGCGCCAAAAGATCGTTGTAGGACTCTACAAGACTTAAAGAGTAATTTGAAATAACTTTAAATTGTGATACCTAATGATATTTCATTCATCTAAGCAATTTATTTCCGATGATGAAATTAACTATTTATTGAATTTTGTGATAACTAACTAATTGCGTTGCAACTTACCATCATTGGGTTCTGGCGAGGAAGGCATAGCGTCTTCAGCGGACCTAGAGAAGAGATTAAGAAGTTTTAAACGATAATACTTACTAGAAAATGTCATAACATAGTTAGGTACATATTTTAAACTTTGATCGTACGTGGTAGTGACTGTTGGAAACTGATAAACATACGGACGTATTAGTTAAAATCAAATTTATTGAGTGTTTCTAAAAATATTAAAACTATGGACTCGTTACGATCATAATAGGATGTAGATATAGCGCAAGTTGCACATTTGGATCCGCTCCGATTTCAGTACTGTAACTACGGGTATACCTACTGCACAGAACGCAAAATAAAGAAAAAGAAGTACATGAAAACGTAAGTGATATATCCACTTAATTTATTGGAGCAACGTTATTTCCCATCACTTTCCACACATCTCTGACTCACTTATCAGCCGCCACAGGCGAGGCATCCCGGAACTGCCAGGCGGCGCCAGACATGGCCGAGTCCAGGCCGGAGTCGCGCTCCTCGGCGGCGATCTCCTCCTCCAGCGCGACCAGGCCGGGCGGCTCCAGCGCGTACCGCGTCGCCAGCCGCGCCACCTCCAGCAGGCACAGGATCACCTGCCGCGGCTGGTTGTGGAGCACTGGGGGGAATGAGGTGTGGGTCTACTGTTTATGAGGAAGTCTAAGCAGACAGTGGCCTAGGTTCTAGGCTTCTAGGTAAGTACTAGATCTACCGTTTTCATACGACAGAAATGTTAAGAAACGTAACCGTATGTAAATACGGTTTATTGATTTGTAAAAAAATATATTAGTCAATAAATCATTTGACGCAGAATATTTTTCTGATTCCGAATTTGTAATAAAAAAATGACATAAGTATGGGTTGCATATCCGCTATTTTGCGTCGAATTATACGCTTCGCTTTGCATGTTGATTTTGATTGATACTTATGAAACCTAATGTAGGTAGGTAACACGTGCGTGAAAAGTATCTTTCATGCTATCTATGATGTACCTATAGTACAGACAGAGTATAGCTCCGCAAAGACTCCAAACATCTGTAAACGTTGCTTTTAAGCTTCCACCTATTTTGCTAATCATTCCTAGCCATCAATATTATACTCAAGAATCCTTACCCAGGTCATCACTCTCGAAGAGCAGGTTCTCATGGACTCCAAGCTCCCGGCAGAAAGTGATGAAGTTCTCCGCGTTGTCTCGCGAGAAGAAGCTGCGCCGCGCCGCGCGCTGCCAGCAGCGCCCTCTGATGGCCGGCACCGGCTGCGGAACATGCTTTTGTTAATCATCACGATCGATCACGAATGTCTGCCAATCCGCACTTGGCCAGCGTGGTGGACTATGGCCTTAACCTTCCCATTCTGAGAAGAAACTTGTGTCTAACATTGGCACAGAATCGGTTGTGATGAATCATCACGAAGCAGGGAAAGCCTAGTGGTTAAGAATTTCCTTCTAGTAAGGCATTCAGTATGTACCTAATTCCCCGGCACGCATTTCTGATTTTTGGAGATACATACTCGTACATGCGTTTTAAAAGCAGTTGAACTTGAATCCGACTAATAATGCCTGGATGATTGTCATTATGACTTCAGGACTCTAAGGAGACTAATTCTAGCAGTCAGATAAATTGCTGGTCTTATATCCTGAATCCTGAACTGACAGAATCGGAAAACTACGAAAAAGGCTCCCTCGTCTTCCTCCTAGCATTTCTATTTTGTCACGTAAGTTGCTGGTAAGCGGTACTGACCCCCACGACCAGCCCCTGCTGCAGCGCGTCGCGCGCGCGCTCGGTGATGACGGCGGCCAGCGCGCACAGCTCCGCGCCGTTGTCCAGCGCGTCCAGGAAGTTCTCGCCGCTCAGATACGTCACTCCTGGAATAGAGAGACAGACGCGACGGTTAGATTTGTCATTGTTGTGTTTTAACGACGTCGTTGTTGGGGAGGTAAGGGTAATGCGGAGCGAGGGGTTCCGGAGTCGATTCCCGGATAAAGTATGTAACAAAAAATGTATTTTTGTTCATGGCATTTGTCATGGGTGCGATTTGTGTTATCTTAGTAAGTATGACTAAGTTAGTGTTTATCTACTTTACTTCTAGTACGTAAAACTTAGTTAAGTGGATGTTACGATAATCAATCAACCGAAGAAAGTTAAAGTTAAACTGTTTAAATAACAAATTGGAGTTTTTCTCCTACGACCGCCAATAATAACAACGATGAGTAAGTAGATCAGATCAACGATTAAAACAATTTTCCCATTGTTGTTGCTATTATACCTACCTACTTACAAGGTAATCGAAGCTTAATTACTTACAATACAATATCAAATTGTAAATCAAATATAGTTCATTCTACGACTCTTGTAATGGAATTGAAGGTATAGATAGGTACTAGTATAAAAGTAAATAACTTTGTATTGAGTTTCATTGTTTAATTAGAAGTCGGTAAGAATTGGCCGAAGAGTTAAGTTCATAAGTCGAAAAAGTATATTTTAGAAATAGACTTCCTGTGTGGACTCATTTGTTTTGGTTTTGATTTCATTTAAAATAACCAACGAGCGAAGCTTTATTGTTTGCTCGGTGAAATGCTATGGAGTACGTACCTAATATTACAAAGTAGTTTGCACTACTCAGTTCTTGTGAAAATAGGAGTGATTGACCAGAACGTAAACCTAATACCAGACGTGCTTAATCATGCATTTACACAATTAACTTACAGTAAATAACGCTAACAGAAATAAGCAATTATAACCTAAAGATAAAGGTGATAAAGTTGAAAATCATTCATCAAAGTGAAAAAAATGCAAACTTGTAATAACGCGTCGAATATGCTCATATTGGTCATCTATTACAATGTTCTAAGCCATCACATTCTTTAACGGGAACCTAATGGATTATTACACGCTACCACTAACAAACATCACTTGGTTTGCGAAGCATGAAGCGTTTTTATTCAACCACTGTTCAACACTCGGACATCATAACCGGTCTTTTTATTATTAGCAATTTAAACAGATTACTGGATCATATTTAATATAGGTACCTGGATAAGAATCCTGATTCAGATGCCTGTACTATGATAAAATTAAAAAAATATAATAATAGTTCTAGTGCACACTTGAGGCCTGAGAACATTGAAGCCCATAAACGTACTTATGTACATATGGACAATAGGTGATTAAATTCTTATCGGTAGCGGCGGCGGGGTAAGGGTTTGATAACCTCGGGGTATATAAATAGAGGTTACAAGTTAAGAAATCATTCAGCGGCGAGCTTCGGAGCAAGCTGGACGAATTAAAAACGAAAAAAAAATTACGTATAAAAATGGCAGACGAAGTGATTATTCAAGAAAATCAGGATTCTCAAGCATGCAGCGAGGTACGGCAAATATCGGACGACGAGGAACAATATCAGCCTGGGTCTCTGTTCAAAAGCGCGAAGCAAGCAGAACTCGAAGAGGTGAATACACAAGCGATTCTGGAAGTGCCAAAGAAGACTTACAAGAAAAATTTGTCACTAAAAAAGAAAAAAGAAGAAGTTCAGGAAGCGAAGAAAGGCAAAAGAAAGCAAAAAGAAGAAAGTCTGAATCAGAAGATGAAACAACAGAAATTTGTCATGGAAACACAGCTTATGAAATGGTTTGGCAATTATTGGATCGCAAGTCAAACATTGGTGATAGCAAACGACTTGATACGAGAGCTGAAAAAGTATTGCATGCAGAACGAAAACAGGGAACTGTTCCTGACAGTTCAAGCCATGACACCAATACTGAAAGCGTTCGTGTTGGATTATGGAGACCAAGATTTAACGAATGTTTCACTCGAAGCATTCGTCGCGTGGGTTTTAAACGACGGATTATCCACGACGTTTTCGAGTCTCCAGCCGACGGTTTTGGTGAAAGATTTCGACGAGATATTCTTCAAAATCTTGAGCAAAGTAGTGACGCAGTTAGAAAAGGAGGAAGAGGCACAAAACGAGGATTACTTATCATTGCCGAACACAACACACACATCCACGTCATCCACGATTGTGCCTACACGAATAACACATGTCGATGCAGAGCCATCGACCTCATACGGGACTACAAAAGCTCGTTTTCTCAAACCATCGCTAATGACTTCGAAACAATTATCAACAGAGAAACTGAACTTGAAACGCAAGCATCAGAATATGAAAAAGAAACCTATGGAATCGGATCAAGACAGTTCAACAGAGGAGGAACAGGAGGAGGAGAGACAGGAAATGAAAGAACATCTAAAGAAAAAGAAAGTGAGTTTTATAGATTCAGTCAGCGACAATTCGGATCAGGAACATTCTCAGGGCTTCAGCCCCTTGCTAGACGATATTGTGCAAGCGCACTCATCTCATCGACGATGGGTACATCGAAAATCTCGCAAGTTATTTGTATACTGGATCGAGACGAGTGCATTACTTTGAAGTCGCCGGGGACATCTAGCAAATGGGTGATGAAATTCGATGTATACCCCTACAAGAGTTATGCGCGCAATCAAAAACAAGATTGGTGGAGACATGCGGAGATGAGGTCAAATATGGTGATCTCTGGAAAGGACTCTCCTGTGGGAATTTAGATGGAGAAGATGAAAAAGGAAGTCATAAAACAAACTTTTAAATATAAGAATGTCCTGTAAATAAATAATGTAATATAGATCGAAAATTAACATCAAAAAGTTTATTGATTTTACTCGTAGTAGGTAACTAAAACAAATGTGAGACTGTGTTCAATAAATGCACCTCACTGACTTCGGCGAAACAAACCGTCGCAAAAAAAACAGGGAATAGGGTCGTATGGAGCATTTAAAAAATGATACGACAACCTACTCGTACATGCTACTGTTACCCTAATGCCCTAATGAACTCAACAACATAATCAAGTTGTCATAACGGGTAGTTTTTTGGTGAGTGAAGTGAGCGTTGCAACGGTAAGGTCCCGTTATTAGGAATCGCAATGAGCTGGTGAGTGGTCTAAGTGGTAGCTATCATTACTGCAACTCAACGCTTGGGTGCCACTGTGACGGACCTGCCACTCTGCCATACAACAGTGTAGATTTACGTTCATTGTTACATTACACGCTATATTCTAGCTTCACTGCTTATATGTGTGCTGATGAGGTGCTGAAATGGCCGCCTTAAATCCAAAGTTATCGACCAAGTTATACTAGACGCCGTCGGTAGTTGGATGGGTGACCGCTATTTGCTTTTTCGAGTTCTTCGGTGCGCACGATATAAGGTCTCAGATATAAGGAAGCAACAGTTAAGCCACATAACGAGTTGCCTTCGGACAGTGTAAAATATTTTCTAAAAATTGGGTTGGCCAGTAGCCCGTCCTGCAATCCGCACTGGAGTAGCGTGGTGGAAGATATTTTCGACGTGACCAGTTAAGGGTTAAGGATAGACTTGAGTTCGATAGTAGATTAGATATGCTATTAAAAAGGTTGAAGCTTAGCGTACAAAGGTGGACTCTTAAAAGTACCTACACTATCATGGGCGCCTACAATACACTACGAGTATAAATATCTACTCAACAATGAAATTTTTAGTAACTGACAAGAAATAAACAGCACTTATAACTTTCAAGCCAAAAAAGTCGAGAACTCAATTGCATCTAGACTTATCAGATGTCCTTACAAGTAGCATTAATCTTACTCATACGTTCCAGCAACTAAATTATAGGCGAGCCTATACAAACCGTATCGTATGCTGCATCTGCGATGCTGGGTGAAATTAATGAGGTTGAAGATCATGTGGCTGCGCCTTGCTCGGACCACCCAACGCCATTATCTTACGCGTGTCATTTTCCATAACCGAGGAGAATTATTACGGACGAATACCTTTTATAAATTAACCGTGTTTTAAAAAATATACTTGACATTGAATGATATGCGCTCTGGTAGCTGCTGTGCTCCATTATGCCTTTGGCAGAATTTAAGTGGATTCGCGAATACGTACCTATGTGTTATTATATATTGTGCCTATAATTATATTTACTTACTTGCACTGGTAGCACAATCCAAAAATGTTTAGTAGTAGGTATAACAAATTTTTAATTTTTTCAATCGATTGAATAAAACATAAACTAAAGTTTTACGTATACTTCATCTCAAATAATTAAATATTATGTTCCATGTTGTCATGTCATGTCACTGATGTCTTGTACAGCTTGTACTACAAGACTTGTAGTGAGCTAGATCTAAGATAAAAGCATGTTTTATTACAACCGGTTCACGAATGAAAAATAAAATATTTTAAAAATTTAGTCTAATCACTTCTAACATGTCAACTGGGCATACGATTGCAAAGCGAAGCAATTCGACTGCAGTTTCCTATTAAGGAACATGAGACCTTTACATAGTCTCAAGAGATTATTACAGAGCATATCATTACAGCCTTCTGAGCAATCATACATCTAGATCTCGAAGGGGTCTAGAGGTCTAGACGGAGGTCGATATGCCCGATCGATGCGAAAGTCAAATATCATACGAGCACGATAGAATCGCGCCATACGAAGGTCACTTTCAGCTGATTAGAGCTTTTATACCTCGGAATAAAATACTCGGGCACTGTCTTCCAGACCATTGAATAAACTGCCAACCCGGTGAATACAATGCCAATATCCCCAACATCCATTTTCCTTAGTTTCTATATATAAATTTTATCTTCCTCTTTAGAAGATTGTCTGCTCGTAGGCCAATAAGAGTCTTTAAGACACTAGATAGAAATATTTGGAAGACTCTATCCTCCTACCCGCACCTCACCACTCCATACCTGCTGATCCTCCATTCTGCTTCTACTCCTCGTTCTCTTTTCAGGGTATAAAACGTGTACATGACATACCTACGAATAAGTACGAGTTTCGCAATAATCGACTAGTTAAATAAAATTATAACACTTAAGTATTAACCTCTACTACAAACAGCAAAGGACCAGGATTAGCGGGGCGTGGTGAGATGCGGTGAGGTGAAGTGAGTTGGAGCGAGGTGAGACGAGGATAGTTGAACGAGGAGGAAGCCTTCCAAACCAATGACTAATGGGAAAATGATTCTGACCGGTGAGCAGGCTGTCCTCGAGAATAGACTGATGATTATTAAAAACAATCGGCGAAAGCGAGTGTTGTCAATGTGTTTATTGAAAAAAGTGATTTAGAAGAAGGTGTTATAGTGTTTTATTTCCCGGCATCTTCCCGGCATTCCCGATTTTATTTTTATTGAATTAAGTCGTAGTATAGAACTATAAATTCGTTTATTCCCACTAGTCCTGTTGAGTAGTCCTGTTACATTGTATTAAAAATAATGTACGTACATATGTATCATCATCTCGTATCATCATGGCGCACTATTGAGCACGGATTTCGTCTCGGAATGAGAACGTAAGATACCTAATTTAGATAATTTTTTTTTAATGTAGTAAATATTAAGGAGACGTGTACACACCTGATTTAAGTAATATTCATTACTTAGTTAGTAAGTTTATAAAGACAAGATCGAGATATTATTCCAATTTGGTATGAAACTCATTTCGTTAATCTTAAAATCAAAGAAAGCGCACGATCGAACTTAAATGGAAACTGCGATAATTCGATCGATTAAAGTATCCTCCATTAATAATAATAGATGCACAAAAACACTTGCTGATAGCTATAATAGTGTGGTAGATGTAGGTACTTAAATGGAGAACTGATTTTTATTATTAATATTTATTTAATTAATAAACAAAGAATTAAATTTTATTTACATGTATAGGTAGAGAATTTAAAAAATGCTCCATAAAATATAAAATTGCTTCAATTAAACATCATTACAAATGGTGAGCGCTCGCAGCGAAGCGAAGCGTTCATTTACAGAAGCACTACAGTTGTTAACGTTTTCACCGTCATTATCTGAAGTAGTGCAGAGGGCAGCGGGTTTTATTATTTATGAATTTTATGTGCGCAACTTATATCTTGTATCTATAGTTGAGTTGTTTATTAGGGTTTTGTTCTGAAAGGTCCTTAAATGTGATAGAGAGCAAGAGAGAGTGAGTAAAATAATTTGTCTGTTTACCTATTCCATTAACCTCTATTATCTTTAATGCTATATTTAAGTAGTTGAAGCTATTTCCAAAAAAATGAGATATTAAGGTGCGTACTACATAAAAATATAATGCAAAACATATAATAAATTACATAAAATTCACACATAATTTCTATGTTTCAGCCTTCTTTTGAATAGTCAAATTGTAGAGTTTTGAAAACAAAGAATTTCATAACATTAATTATACGCGGTCTTGTTATATAGAAACCTGGTGTGAAATATAGTATAGTAAATACTTACAATATACCAAAATATTAATCAAACTATTCATTTAAAGGACATTATTTAAAAGTGTTGCAGTGTGACTGAACCGAGCCCTCGAGGCCCTCGACGTATATTTTCACATATTTTTATCAGTACCAACGAGGCCGCGAGCAATGTTGTACAAATAAAATAAACCTTAATTGCGTAAAAGAGTGCAAGGACATGGGAGGGACTCGCGGACTCAGTGAAAGGATAAACTAGTTTGAAAAACTACTCGCGTCGTCGGTCACGGGGCGCCGCTGCCTCTCGTGTGTCGTAAACGTTTTATTGTTACACTAAACTTTGTATTAGTCGCATTACTTGCTGTATTTAATATTTTACTTGATTTTCCTCACGGTTTCGCCCAAAGAGTATTTTTGTTTTTTATCCCCTTGCTGATTCCCAACAATCTTTCTTAGTGCTCCCCAACATTACCCAAAGAACATACATGCCAATTTTCAGCTTCTTGCGTAGCGGAAAAGTTTATACAGGTACCTACAGTGATTTCTTATTTTATTTCTTTAATACATTACTCACACATGGACACAACTTAATCTATTTAGATACCTAATATAAGTAGGTACAGCGCAAAGGTAATTAACAACTAAAGTAATATTTTATTTATGAATTGCTTGATTGCCAAGTAGGAAGGAAAAGAAAGAAAGTACTAGCTCTCAACTCAACCCTTTTAGGACATACTTAATCTATCTATGGCTTAGATCAAACAATATACGAGTGACCTATATTAACCGACAAAGAGTGCTTCGAGGTCTGTTTATCAGAGCACAAAAACGGCATCACTCAACAAAAATGTTCCCCAACGAACATTTTTCCCAAAATAAAAACGCCTTGAAGTGTCCATCATTGCCGCAGTTATTATCACGGACTTATTCGCTGACATAATAACATGTTTACGTTTACAGCATAATTATATGTTGTCAGTTTAATTTTATGTGAAATTGATAAAAGTATTATAAACAGTTAAGCGGTGAAGGTCGAGGAATATGTGTCAATGTGAGCGTGAAGCGACCGGCGGTCAGTGGAACAGCGGAACATACTTGTACAGTGCCACAAACTTATCTGACCCGGTAAGGGGGGCGCTACTGTCTTTATCTTTGTCTGACAACAGTATAACATTTGCATTAGTTCCAATTTTGGCCACCGGGTCAGATAAGTTTGTGGCACTGTACGTACGAAATCATAACATCGTTTAAGGCGCTGGTCAAACCAACGCGTTATCCAAGAACGATGCGTCAATTTCATCAATCCATCCTTTTAGTTTTATTGAATTTCATCGATCAATATACAATAAAGAAACTAATGAATGCAAGAAGCCAAGGCATACAAGGTTCCTGGGAGAGTGCAGGGGCGCACAAAGATATGTTTTTTTTAAATTCCTCTGCTAAAAGGATAAAAAAAGGTATAAACTAAAAAAAAATTCTACGCGTGCGAAGCTGTAGGGGAATGTGGATCGCGATGGTAGGTTCTCGGTAATCGGAAATTGATGCCACTTCGGCCGAGCGTTACATTACAACGCGATAACAACTGGACATTCGAGTCTAAGCTTAGGTTCACACGTACTACGATCACATCACAATCACATTACGTTAGTTTATTAATCTATCTATACTATAATAAAACTGTAGGAGCACGTGTTCTGTACATTGAATATTTTTTTGAAATTTCGACTAAGGGGCACTTACATATCGAGATAGAACTCAAAATTATATTTTTTTTATTTATTGTCTGTCTGTCTGTCTGTCTGTCTGACCGATCATCACGCTTAAACCACTGGATGGATTTCATTGAAACTTGGTAAAGTTATTACCTATATACTGGTGTCTATTATAGGCTACTTTTTTTTTCGAATAATATTTAGGTTCCCTAGGGATAGGTGACTAAAGTTTGTATGGAATTTTTTTATAACGTCGTCCGATTTACTTCAAATTTGCAACAAAGGGTTATCACTTAAATTAATAGAATACGTGTTTCTCAGTTTTTCGATATTTTGTAAGGAAAAGAAAAAAAACACAAAAGAATGCGGGAATTTGTAAATTTTTAAGGTAACTTTCTGACTAAACTGAAAATGATTTTAACCCCATGTTTAAAAATTATTACAGTGAAATAAGTAATTTTCAATGTAAAATCAGTATTTAAAAAATAGCCAGCAAAGGATGCAAAAATGGGGATAAAGTTGGTACAATTAGAGGTGCAGTGTTTATTCGAGTTGACTTAAGTTTTAATTGTCATTTTTGTTGCGGGCTTAGATTTTTGTGAGACTTTCACTGAGAGATAGAGAAGGTTCTGGAGCAAAACATAGGCCACTTATTATCCTGGAATTCCAGCGGAATCAGGATTCACGCTGGAAAAACTACTATGCGCGAAGGTGCGAGTTTCATTTTTATAGGACTTTCACTGGGAGATAGAGGCAGTTTTGGAGCAATATACAGGATAATTTTATCCCGGAATTCCGTGGAATCCTTATTCACGCGGGAAAAACTCATATTCGGGAAATAGGTCGCGGGTTCAGATATTTATGGGACTTTCAGTGGAAGGTAGAGAAGGTTATGGAGCAGTATATAGGCTACTTTTTGTTCCGGACTTCCCGCGAGATCGAGATTTACACGGGAAAAACTCCCTCCACTCAACTGCTCTGTAGAAGTTGTGAAAAAATTCATTAAACATTTTCGCGCGCCAAAAATACTCGCACAATGCGAATTCTGTGGCATCCTACTAATATTATAAATGTGAAGATTTGTATGTTTGGTCCTCAATCACGAAAAAACGGATGAATGGATTTGGATGAAATTTGGTACACGGATAGTTTATAACCCAGAATAACACAGGACACTTTTTATCCCGGAAATCCCGCGGGATCCGATTTTACGCGGGAAAAACTTCGACGAGTATGGGTATAGCTTCATAACAAACATATTAATATAAAAGTAACAAGGCTGTCTTTCCGAAAATCCCGCGGGATCGGGAGCTTATCCCGAAATTCCTACGGGAGCGAGACCTACGCGGCTGATACTTACGGGTCCCGAAGCGAAGCGAGGGCGGTTCGCTAGTTTTAAATAAATGCAAACCTTACATTTCTTATGAAGATATTTCTGCGTCGTCCATAAAATTAACTGTAAAATGTCGATCAACGGGAATAGCTACAAAACGGTTCGATTCCTGTTTTTCCGATACGCTTGGATTGCGTTGAGTACACGTAATTAAAACGTAACACTAGAAGTGTGACCCATCCATCGACGGATAAGCAAGTGAACTTAAAAGAGTCGTATCTACATAGTAAGCAATCAGCAGTAAAGTGATACAATGGGTCAAAATAAAGGCCAAATATTTTGGCAAAATACAGAATCATTTCAGGAAAGAACGTCTTTTGTAGTCGTAAGACTGTCGCATATCACGTGAAGTTCTGTCGTCTCGTACGGTAAGAAAGACAGAACAAAGGATTATGAACACGAAACAGACACACACTCGTAGATATTCGTAGCTTTTGTCGTAGGCACGCGCTACGAATATTTTACGATACGTGCAAATGTGACGATCTAAGATACCGTCAATATTCGACCCTTCAGAACCAATGAAGACAGAGCTCTGACTACAGATCTTTGTTATAAAACTCTTGATGTAACTGACAATAAGGCTCAGTCTGAACCAACAGACGTAGAGGAACGGAATTTTGGGCTGGGGTTCCATAAACCTATGTAAATAGTGTCAGTCAACACGAACAAAATATTTTTTTTATAAATTAATCATAGGAACACGGTAAAATAATATATAGGGGTATGATCGGGCACTATCTGATAATAAAGTAAAATTAGAATTAAATAAATCAATGAGATATGAAGTACTGAAGCTTCCAAGAAACTTGTTCAAGGAAATCTTAAACCAAAGTTAATGCGTTAAATGTTTAAGGTTACGTTCTTAAAATACATGGAGACATGAAATATCGAGTCAACATCGGCATTTCCTGAGTATAAGGCAATGTTACTTGTATAATTGTATATTACATTTAGTCACGTTCTTCAAAGACTGAAACCCCTTCAAACGACTACTTTATGACCATGGTGGGACATGTAGATGGTTACATGATATAGAGACACTTCAATAGAGTATTTAAAAACATCAAAAGCTTGTGTGTATACATACAATTGTCGACATGTCCATCCATCCATTATTATCTTCGACACATTATGTCTGAATCCACAGAAATTGTGATAAACTTTCACTAGAACTCCGCAACCTAACCCTCGTAGCAAGCGTCGATCTGGGAGGATTATGTCGAAGCTAACAATACGTTATTTGGCCAAATCGGCTTAGCAGATTGCGCGGGGCCGCCTGGCATGTAGCGTGGCTGAGTACCTTGCTAATACCCGTTGACATTATTATTTAGAAACTGTCTGGTTATGACGCCTAATATAATAGCTATTGCCAATTATTAGTCCAAGTACTTCTGACTGACTTTCAAAGAAACTGTCGATCCCTATTTTACCCTCTTAAGGGCGGAATAGGATACAATCAGGAATATGATAAGGTCCGCGGATGTCTACTTACCATAAACTGCCTGTAAGTGCCTCCCTGCATAAATTTCATGAGTGAGAGATCTTTCGCTTATTTTAATTAAATTATTTAGGGGCCGATTCTGTTCACGTATTTTAAAAATAAGAGGAGCGCACGATTTTACTTTGAGCAAATAATAAAATAAGTCGAAATTAATCTTCCGTTCGTGTTGGACATGGAATTCGTTTTAAATACATTCCAAACAAATGCCAACTTTCACTCCCTGTGATTAAGGTTCATTGTAGTTTGACGGTGAGAATTTAAAATGCCGTAAATAAATTTTGCTTCCAAGCTAAATTGAGCTTTGAGCATAGGTAATAAATTTGTTTTTAGCGAGGAGTATCAATTCCATATCCTCTGGCTCAAGTATAGGTCATAAAACCATTTCAACTAGTCTCAAAGCAATTTAGCTGTACACAATAAGATAATTATCTCACTGAGCAGGCCACAGAATTAGCTACGTATTTCTAAATTACTAGCTTGTGCCTCGATATGAATATTCAAAAGCTAGAAAATTGAATTAACCAGCTTTAGTGGAGTTAAATGCATGCAGAATACTTTACGGAATTAGAGAATGCATATGTAGTCCAGCTGTTAAGTGGTTTTAGTGATTTACTGATCTTTATCTGTCTGACTATCACTGTTGATCTAGGGTTACCATTAACTATGAGCAGGGTAAGCCACAGTTGACCACAATATGCCTATTGCAGTGAATTACACTTGACTCGCCAGGAATATGAAAATGGAACTCCCCGCTAGAAAAACATTTATTACGTGTGCATACAGTTCCATTTAGCTTGTGAGCAAAATTTACTTAAGGCATTTTAAATCCTTGCCGTCAATCTACAATGAACATCAATAAAAGGCGCGTAAAGCTGACATTTGCGTGACAGGCCATTAAATAGATTAAATTAATTGCTTTGCAAGATTCACTTAGTACCTATTACAGAAGCTTGTTTTTATATTTAAAAATAAAAACTTTATTGACACATCGTTTCTACCTACGATATTATGTCGTACCGTGTAAAATCTCTTCGTCGGTCAGCGGTCGCGCGGCGATGCGATAAACGAACGAGGCAGTAAAGTAAACGGTCCATTGGCGGTTCATTCATCGGATATAATAGTTACATCACCATCGCCCGTGTTCGGTATCACACGCTTGTTGGAGCTAAACCGTACGCTAATTTCCTATTTTGTTAATGCATGGATTCATTCAGGAATTGCAGAGAAACCGTTGCGGATATTTTCGTTTATTTGTTTTGTCGATATCAAACAAGGCACTGTTTGATATCGGTCTTTGACAGGGATATTGTGAGTAGATATACAATTTCAAGTGTCTAACTCTAATGCTTCATGTATCTAATTAAAAATTAAAAAATCATTTTGCATAGGGACTAACCTTTTAATAACATTTTTATAATTTGTCCTTGCCGTAGATTTCACATATCTACATTGTAACCGAAGCCTATTTAATACCTTGTAACATGAATATCATATCATACAATTTACTCGTATCACGACACGAGACAATAGTGCAGGGTTCATTCACCTTCAAAGTTTTTCCAGACATGTTGACATTTAATTTGCTACGTTACGTTACGCTGAACAGAGACATGCAGATAAAAAGTTATGTTATAAGGTTAGTGTAAGTCAGTCGCCGGGCTTAGTCGCCATCTCGCACGACAAAAACTCGCACGATCGGGCGACATGGCACCTTTCGAATTTACCTAATAATTCTGTCATCAATTCGCACGACCATAAAAATATGAAGTGAATTTGTACAGTCAACTACAAAAACCCTTTTTAAAAACGTTTAATGTTTTATGGTTGGACTTTAAAATAGAACAAAATGTTATTATATCATAATTTTAGATATATTTCACTAAACAACATCTCAAAAATATAAAAGCATGTTAACCCAAATAATAATCAAAGTAAAAAATAATAATAAAATATAATTATTCTCAAAAGCACATGGCTTATTTCAGTATTTTTAACCAAATTTCCTTTACATATACTGAGTTTGGAGCATCTCGGAATACAGGAACCTTTATTTTTTCTTTGTAAATTACATGTATTTATGGCCCGTGCGAAGAAGTACTGGCTTTCCTCATTGTGAAATAATTGTCTTCACATCACTTTCAGAATTAGTTGGACCAAATTGTGATTCAGCTCCTAAAAAAAATGTTATGATTGAAACCGGTTTTTTCAATAAAATCGTAGGCAAAGCAAACCATTTTTTTTATAAATTTCGCATATATTATTACTTATAAACAATTTTTTAAAAAGACATCAATAAAACGACCATATATTAAATCTTAAAATAAAGCTACTGACTATTGTTTGCGTTATATCCCAAATATATATACATCGTGGTTACCACCATACAATAACAAATTTAATTTTATGTACCTAATGATTACCTAAGCCCCCAAAAAAATTTTCAATCAAATACCTCCTTTACTTTAGCCACAGCATTTTTTTTCAATATTCAAAATTTCAACACGCTGTATCTATTATTATTGTAATAGCAGAAGATTGTTGCCGCTCTTGTCAAAAGTGAGTGACTGACGTTTAGATAGGCTGTTCTTTTTTTCCTGTATTTTGTGCTATTTAGTTTGTTTGAAAAAAACATTTTTGTAAATAATAAGATGTTAGGCCGTTTTTACTAAATGTAATATGTTCTTTGCATGAAGCAGGGCTTGTGGTTTCATTTATTGTTGTATGGTGGTATCCCCCTTGTATATGTATATTAATATTATATATTTAATGTAATATATAATAAGCAAACCATAGTCAGTAGCTTTATTTCAAGATTTTAATATAATGTCGTTTTAGGTCTTTTTAAAAAAATAGTTTAAATATTTTTACCTGACTGTACTTTGTACGAGCGTGCGAGTTGATGACGGAATTATTAGGTAAATTCGAAAGGTGCCAAGTCGCCCGATCGTGCGAGTTTTTGTCGTGCGAGATGGCGACTAAGCCAGTCGCCGGTAGTCTATATTTAATTAGCTAAATACGTAACATCTGTTCACATGTTTAGATTCCCTTTATAGCGGGATCTGGCCATCGGACCGCTTTGTTTTGTTTTAACCCGTATTTGGTGTTGCCAGGGTGATGAAAAACTGTTTAACCAATTTGAAGTACTTCTCTGGTGTATATTAAGATATTATCTCCTACGAAGCACACGCGGATAGGAAATGTTTTTATCAAAAATCGGGTCACTATTTCTATAACTGTGTCAATATTTATTGTCCTGAAAGTGTGACGATATTATCTATGTGCAGTCTTTATGTGCAGTTTTTCTGACATGAAAGTAAAATCACCATTTATATAATTATATCCTTATAAAGAAAAAAAAAGAAAAATTGTATTTTAAGCATTTTAAAAATTGTATTTAAAATTGTATTTAAAAGAAAAAAAAAGAAAAATTGTATTTTAAGCTAAATTGTTTCTTTAGCCGAAGTAACGTGATTTCAGAATTGTGGAGGAAACAAAATTTGCTTCGTCGGGAATCGAATCCAGGACCAATAAAACTGCAGTTCAATGTGGTAACAGTCATAAGGGCCATCTTTAACCATGCCCACGTCCGATTATAAGTGAATTTCTTATTCTCCAAAACACAATAAATCTATAGCAATCCATACAACTGGCAACACTAGTAGGCCCAGCAACTGCCCTGTTGCATACCCGCCCATTTATTCAAGTTGACATTCCCTGAGAACTATGCGCAGCTCGCGAGGCATGTTTTTGTCTCGTTGGTGTGATAGATAGTTCATAATGTACGCGTCGTGAGTCAAATATGACGGCAATAAAGTGCGAGCTTTTGGAATGAGCGACACGACTGTCATAGAACCTTGGACAAATACATTATATTCGTGTAGATCAATGCGTTACATTATAATGTCAAATTACAAAAGTGAATTTCTTTGTTGTTGGGGAGAGCTCTTAATAAATACCTAGTGTTAAGACAAAATTCTTTATTGTTATGAGCCACTACTATGACACTCAGATTGCTAAGTCATCAAGCACATTACTTTTATAAAAACTGACAAGACAATTACTTTTATATAATTTTTAGGCAATTGATATCCTAAATAATTGTTTTTTCTTTGTCTGTCAGGTACGTCTTAGCTAACATTGTACCCTATAACTATACCATTAAATACATACATACGTCTATGATGAAAAGGAGAAACAACGCTACACACCCATACTTCATAGCCCCTCAATAGGATTCCCTGTGTCGTGGATGCTATGACAGCATACAAGGCAAGGAGACACCCAGACAGAGAACGGAAATTCAAACATCTTTCAAATTTCTTCCCCGCTGGGAATGGAACCCAGGAGCCTCGGAACAGCGATCCGACGTGTTAACCATTGCACTATTCGGGTCGTCACTTTTAACATTACAAAATATGACTATAACATCGTTGTCGTGAGGTATAAAGCCTGAGTAGTACAAAACGACAATAAATTCGGGCTCTCATCTCAAAGTCTCAAATTATTCGCACGTGGCGAGCCGGCGACGACAGCGCGCGGCGTGGGCGCAACACGTTACTTATGACCTATTGTGGTAGATCATTGTACCACGTTCCATGGCTTAGGGTATTGCGAAAGTAGATGCAACGATATCAAAGTGACAGATTAGTTATTACTCACTCAGTGATTGAATGAATGAAGTCAAATGAGTTTATTCGACGTGGTCTCTTTACAAACCTCGAAAGTCAAACTATGCCATCGTTTCTGCAAATCCCTTCTGTAAGTGATCTTGAAAGAAGAAGCGGCAAGGAACTTCCAAGGAGCTTTAACAAGAAGTCTCGTAGACAACTTCTTGAGCTATGAAGATGTTTGGCAGAGAGTAAGTCTGTAGTAAGAGGAAGGTAGTTCGTACGTGGAAGTTGGAACTGATTCACTCAAGTGGTTCAATTTTATTAGCCACTGGTTAAAATTCAAACATTAAACTGGAGGAATAGCAGGCAACAGTTAGTAGTATATTTATTTAATGACGATTTCCTTAATTGCAAACGAATTAATGAAACCAACGTATTTAATTGTATTGTCAGCATTGTCGCGGAAGCAATAAACACTTTATAATAGTTATTTAATGTTACAATTAAAATTCATTATCAGTGAAGTAATTGTAACTGAGAAACAAAGTAGAATTTTAGCAGAATAAAATAAAGATAGTACATAAGCACCTATTATATTTACATGAATGATTTCATCCACCCTCATACGTTAAACAAGTAGGCTACAAAGAACTTTTACGTAAGTTATACAAATCTTCACTTCACTAAGGACAACTAAATAACCAACTATAAAAGCTATAAATAATCGTCTGTCCTTATGTTCCGTGGGATATTCGGGTACCACAGTGATGTCATCCATTGGCCGAATAAAAGCTTAAAAATATATTTGATCCAATCTATCACACATGGCGTAGTGGCCGAGTGCCCGCGTGGGAGCGCTTACCTACTATCGAGCGATTATATTAATATTAATGTTTGTTTACAAACCTAGGTACCTAGTCTTTAATCTATTCTATAATAATAAAACTTTAACCGTTGTCGGTCCGTAAATGAAATATAGACGTATTTGAAAACACTATTCATGGAAGTATATTTTTATAAACGGTAGGTACATACTCCACAACATAGATTATAATATCTATTTCTACTCGCGTACGTAGGTTCTTTTAGCTCCGGCTAAACCGATTTCGATGCGGTTTCACGAAATATTTTTCGTGGCCTTGTCGCAAGTTCGCAACATCTTGCTTCCTTTTTTGGGCGCGCCATTTAAAAAGACGTACTCGTAACAGTTTTCCCAGTAGGTACGTATAAGTACAGTATAGGTGTCAACGATCTAAAGATCCGATTTCAAACCTAATTACATATCTCCTTATAGTAATGAAAGCAATATGTATCTATTGGGTGGGATCTGGGATCCTTATCTACTCAATAAAATCACAGACGCCTTGACCAGCTCCAAGGTAACTAACTAATGCCAGTGTAACTTACCTACCTTTTGTTACAAGATCATAATTTCGTAATCTCATATGCAATAATATTCACAATATGTATAATAGTAGCAGTTACAATAATTAATTCATTTGTTGTATAGGCTGAACAATGGCGTCGGGTCGGGTCATAATTACTGGCACTCATTGGAGCATTTAATAAGTGATTAATGCCCCGCCGTCTTACATGTCGAACGTGAGTAATAGATATTTTATCTGTAGTGGGTACTCACGATATTTATGCTTAAGATCCATATATGTAATTGGATTGAAATCTCAGTACATAAAGATCGTGAATACCTAAATACCTACAACAGCAGAAATCCGTATTAACGATGTAAAAAGTAGATAAATAACGCTATACATATAATTCCCATACCCAGACCACAAAGAACTCATAATTCAAATTCCCATAACACTAAGAATCGAACCTAGGACTCTTGAACCAGCGGTCCAACACTACAGCGCCATACGGGTTGCATAATATAAATCATTATAGGTATCTCAATTTTTTTGCCACAACAAGCTCATTAGTTACATTATACTTGCGTCGTAGGTCGAATCATATTATGAAGTTGCTACTCTCCGCCAAAATCACACTTATTACCTATGCTCACAGTTCAATTTAGCTTGAAGGCAAAATTAATTTAGGACCTTTTTAAATGCCGCCGTCAATCTTAAATGTACCTTAATCGCATAGGCTGAAAGCTGGCATTTGTATACCATGCAATTATAACGAACTCCAGAACGCGAACGGTGGCCACTAGTGTTGTTCTTCCCACACGCTGTCGGAACACAAAAACCGGCGCAAGCGCAAATATGGAACGATGATACAATCGCTGATACAATCTCCACGTGTTATTGTTTTGATCTCGAATCGTCCGTCATGAATGAATGATAATGTGTTTCATTTGTGCAGCGACCTCACACAGTCTCGATCAGACCCTGATCAGACCACACAGACACTGGAGGGTCCACAATAGTAATTAAGCAAGGTAAGATACTGTAATCTTAAATATACCATTGGACCAAATTTATCATGAGCTATTTTTGAGTCAGAGCATATTTAAAGTAGTAAAAAACCATAATATAAGTTTATAAAAAACCTGATATGTAGCATTGTTGAATGTCCTTTCGACGCTGTAATATTGAGATAGTAAAGAATATGATTGCTAAATGACAAATGATGGCGGCGCATATAGCTATGGCTATAGGTGAACATGAACGGAGCGAACGATGCAAAATTACTGTAGCGAATATAAAATTTCACAGCAAATAAGACACATTATTTGCAGATGAATGGATCAGAGAAACTAATAAAGGCAATTTCCATGGTGTTCGTGACAGCAACACCGGTGATATTCGTAGCGAAACAAATCAAGAAAATTCTTTTGAAAATATAATGCATATTCAATTTGCAACTCTCTCTTTCTTTATTTGTAAACTGTGGGTGACAGAAAGTCAGCTTACGTGCAATTCAGCACGCATTGTTTTTGAAGCTTGAAAATTTTAATTTAGTTGGAACGTTCATAACTTTTATGACAAACATAGAACACAATGACATGAGAATAAATATTATTCTCCCAAGACGTAACCTATAGCTATGTAGTATACCTACCTAACTTAGAAAAATTAAGCTCTCATTCAAAGAAGTGATAAGCGTTTTACTTACCGATGGTCTTATTTATCCAGTCAGCCAGGTCCTCTTGAAGGGGAAAGAGCTGCCTCGCCTGCGAGTACAGAATCTTTTCCCGATAGAAGTCCTCATCATCAGAGCAGGGCGTCTGCGCAGCCAGCGCGCAGTCAGCCCGCTCAAAGCTGCTACTCATCTTCCTATTCACCACAATATCCCCATGTCCAACATGTCTCTCTTCATCTTCTTTGGCCTCAAACGTACTCCGGACGTACTCAAAAGCGTTCGTCCTCTCGAAGGCATTGAAGATTCTGTCAAAATTTTCGCTCAGCGGCCGCTCGTAACTCTTGGGCTCCATGGTATTCGTCACCGACCAGGACGCCCGGCTCCCGATCGTCGTTGGACCACACCGGTAATACGCCATGACGGCTCACCAATCTGCGAAACAACAAATCATGTTAATAAAATGCCTGTCTATTTACATTACCTTCAATGCAATAAAGAATCATGATGCAGCATTAAATCTAATCAACACTTGTTCCGCTAGCTTCAATGTTTTATCATCGAAGCATGATAAGCTCATTTGATACAGTGACATCATTCATAATTACTTCTTTGACAAACCTCGTTCCTAAATTTAGAAATACTTTATCGACCTTCAAAGTTAAAACGAAACGAACAATACCTACAATGAGGAGGCACATCTTAGAAACAAATTTTCGGAGGCTCATTTGCATGTTCAACAAGAGCTGTATTGTTTATTTTTTCTCTGACGAATGAGGAGAGGCGAAGGCTGCAATTAAAGTACAAAGCGGCAGAGACTAAAGTTAATTATGACAGGTGCTTATTTAAATTTTTCGTGTTTCAGTCTGTTTTGTACCGCAGACTAATTAGCTAGCAGACATTTTGCTGATGAGATATTTAAACGACGGTCTAGGAAATCCTCATTTGTCATAACTCTTTGTATTATTACAATATGTACCCGGTTTCGAAGATTTACGTATTTCAGCACATGACAAAGACAAAAAGCCGCGATTATCCAAACTATTTCAGATTTCGAAAATCCTCAATTGGAATGAATCTCTGGCTCGTGAGTACTCAAATTATCAGACTCCATTCAGAGCTTATCCTCTCGAGATCATGGCTATCAGAACACAATCAGCTACTTACTATTCCATAACGTCCGGGTTCGTATATGGCGACGAGCCTTGAACCGAGCCGAGGTTCGCGGCCGTCGCGGCATAGGATGAGCAAAAAGGAGTGGCGGCCACATCAGAAGATGACCATATATGTTACGCTCGTGAGTATCGTACGTGGAGATGTGTGTGCGAAACGATTTCGTCTTGGCTTAATTTAAAGTTTAAAAATATAGCGTGTGGTCATCGTCCATCAAGATCAATTTGTTATGTTTTTGTCTCTTTAAATGTTTTCAAGAAATATGTGTAAACGTATTACGTAACGAGATATTTATCATCTCATTTCGTGAGTCTTGTGCGAAAGGTGAAGCATCGAAACCTTTCAATCATTGTAATGAAGTTTTAAGCACAGTACGAGTAGTGTATTCATCACAGGACTCTTTATCAAGATTGTAAGGTCTTTGTTAGTCTGCTGAAAAGCTTACGGCTAGAAACACTGACAGTTCAGAATATTAAAAAGTTTCCGTTAAAATCTGGTTAAAACCAAAATGTTATCGGAGGAAGCACGTACAATTCCTTATTTTGTAATTATGGCTCCTGAATACCATTATAATCAATTCCACGCAGAACATGGGCATCGTGAGGGATCCTCAGCGCTACATGCTCCGTGACTGCCTTGATGCCACCACTGCGACTCAAATAGACATTTGAATCCTGTTTTATCGTCACGATTTTCTGGATTTTATTATTTTTGTCGTTTCGGTATCTTTTGTCATCATTGTTTCCTATTTTATGCAGAACTTTGTAAGAGGTTATCTAAAATTTCGTCGTTGGGTAGAGCCTTTGAAGAATTGTTAGACAAGTTGTGCGTGTTTTCGTTTTAATGTAAGTATGTACATATTAATAATTTTTTTGAGTACTAATACTCTGATAATGTATAACTGGATCCACTCCCTCCTAACTTGAACACAATTGCTGTTAAGTTAATTATTACACGGCAGAAGTATAGTACTACCCCAGATGAAGCTATAATTGAATTAGGTTAAGATCTTGAAAAATTTCACACCAGGTTAAGAATTTCTTTAGACACTAGAGTGTATATCGCCGCATCTACTAGTTAAGGTACCAAACGAGCATGCAGCGTCGCCCTTCCGCTGCCGCCTATGACAACTGTGACCGACGTAGAAAAAGACTCAATTTAAGGACTAGGATAATTAGTCCAATTAGTAAGTGTCGTTAAAAGTCTCGTTCTAATTTAATCACAAATGTGTTGCTCTACAATTAAGGAAATGTTAAAATGTTCGCTTGTATAAAAGTGTAACTATCTCTTTCTACCCGTAACACAATCGCTGTTGAACAATTATTATAATAAAGATTTTATTAGAACAAATTTCACCAAGACTAACGGTTTTGTTAACGTGAATAAAGGTTGGATCAATAACCACATAACTGGTTTGTTACCGAGTGTAGTAAAAGAATTATGGAAATAAAACGAACTGGGACGAGCCGGCACCGCTACTACAACATGGAACGACAGAAATCGATTCCGATGAATTTAACCAATATTTTGCATGACATTGTCTGGTCACGATGAAATAAACTTTATGACGAAGATCCAGAGTTTATTATTCTTTGGGCAGAGGCTGTAGGCTTTGGCACGGAAAATCGGTTTAATGCGAAGACATTAAGGCGTGTACTATTCGATGCGGTTTGTATTTATTGATTTAAACTGTACATGGATTCTTCGGACTTCTACGATAGTTCCCTTTTTGAAGTCGTTTTATGGTAGTGACATTAAGTACATCTTTTTTCGTCTGCAGGACTGTGCCGTGGGGTTACGCACATTATCGATAGTTATCGCTATCATTATGGAACAGACAAAAACTGTTACCTAAAACTGTTTTAAAAATAAACTGAGTTTATTTGTATAAATATGTACATTGCTATTGGGTAACCCAAATATATCTCATTGCTCTTCTCACGGTATGAGAGGGGCGTTGCAAATCACTGGTCATCAAGCTAGCAAAGGATCATTTGTTGAGTTTATACTTCGTTAGAAATTAATATTTAAGTTAATCGATAATACGCTAAACTTAAATACATAAATACCTAATAAGTACCTATTTATATGCGTTGACTATAGATGCAAATGTTAGTTTTAGAACTACTGGAACATCCGAAAAGACAGTTAATTATTTTGTTTCCAGTTTAAATATAAATGCCGTACGGATAGGGTTGAATATCCGCTCCAAAGACTTAAAAAAAAATAGAACGTTTGACGACATTTTTTGATTAACCACGGAAGCAAATTGTTGTCGCTTCTAGACCGAGAGCTTACAATAATAGTCACGTTTGTCCCAACGCATAATTGATCACGATTAATTATTCTAACCGTGATTTTGATGGAATAACGGGTCCCAGGCAGTGTTGCCAACTATATTTTGAAGAAGATCGTATCATGAGAGTTAAAAAGATCGTATTTTGGCCGAGGTAAAAAATCGTACACTAAAATTTTTCAACAAAAGGATAATATTTAGTTGAGCATAGTAGTATCATTTAATATATTAACATTAATATCACAAAAACGACATGAAAAATAAGGGAATATAATATATTTAGTTACTTCCTAATTCGGTACTCATTGCCGAAGTATTAATTCTTTCATACAACATTAACATCACAGAATCCTCACAAAAAAGAAGCAGAAGAAATTCCAACTTCCGCCACTTTTTTAACACGTAAAAAAAGTTCAGACACTTTTATAACTGTAGGCTACATTCTGTAGCAATATTCCTTACTATTATTTAGTGTGTTCCAGTTTAGCATGCAAAACGCTTAAAACATGCAATTTTCCATAGAAAAAGGTTGCGTTTTGAATTTGGTCGCTCATTGGAATGCACCCATTACACGGATTAAGGATATGTTCATGAAAAAAATGTTGCAATGACGCTATTAAACTTTGGATCTATATATATCGATAAAATTACATGAAGCATGTATGACTAAAAAGATCGTATATAGGGCGTACGATTTCAGGTCATGATCGTACACAGCATTTGTGGTAAAAAAGTCGAACAAATACGATTTAAATCGTACGGTTGGCAACACTGGTCCCAGGTCCCAGCATAAAATTAGTTCTATTGCAAGATTTTTACTAATTCTTCGAAAATCAAAACACGACGTCGCTTCAACAAATCCCTGTGAGTGATCTTGAAATATTGTTGCAATTTAACTTTGACACTTGAACCGATACCCTTATTAGCTGCAATTAATAAAACTAACACTGTTGTGATTGTGACCTCCAAATGACTTTTGCATTATGGATAGATTATTAAACACGGCCAATAGTCACAAATGTCCGGAATTACTATGATTCGCGAGTTTATTGATATTCATCAATGTTAGGATATTCAAGGCTTGATCGTTATCAAAAGATAACAAGTCTGGTAGCTGAACTAGTTATTTCAATAAACTAGTAACGATCACACGATGTCAATTATAGTTAAATATCACTTGTCAGAATTGATCCAAGTTTATGTCTATATAATTCTATGGAAGAGGAAGAAAATATTTTAGTACTAGATGGAAAACCGGCTTCGCTCGGGTGTAATGTGACTCCTGATACACAGTCATGTGGGTACAAAATGGAGGTTGGTATTTTTGTAGGTATTTGTTCTCCAAGCATATTTAAGGCAAATACTGGTAAGCAAATGTATAAAATATATAAATGGCAACAATCAAGTACCAATCTAGTTTAATAGCTAGTAAAAAAATTAGCCAAGTGGGAGTCAGGACACGAGCAATGTAGAGTTCCGTAGTTACCATAATTTACTCGTTAACTTGTTAAGGATCTACGCATTCTACGCACATTGCATTAGTTACAATCCAATTTTCGGCAACGCACTTACGTAGATTAGAACCGTTCTTTCGAGTACATGTTGTAAATTCAATAATAAGGATATAAAGCTATACGCTAGGCTAGTTACTAGAGTTTTTACTACATATACAGGTAGGTAAATGTGTCAGATACACGATAATGTGTATGGCTAGCTTAAAGTTCTACGCTCATTTGTTTAAGCTCATTTAACTTTATTTCATGTTTCACTAAAATCGGAGTTGATTTACAATAGACGCAACCTACCCTCAAGGCGATAGTTCTCCTTCCTTCTACTACTCAACTTCTCCTAACATTCTTTACCTAAGTAAGTAAACACACGGAACCCTAAAAACTTTCGCCGCGTTGTTTGTTTGTTCCTCATTTCAAGATCAACTTCAAGTTCGCGTACAGACAGCATTGTTTCGATACTGGCGTGAGTGTGAGTACCCTTGATGAGAATGTCGGCACCTCCCGGTCTACACTCCCGTCGGACACTTGGGCCTGTGAACCTAGGGACGCGCTATTAATTATTCTCATATCGATTTTTTAGACATGCTCTTGAATTTGTTAGATCGAATCCCTCAAAATATGTTGTTTTTATTGTTTGGCTTTATCGATTCATTTTTGTAGAAGTACTTTTATTAATAGATTTTTTATTTACCATAGGTATAAGTATTTTTGGCAATTGTTTCCAAACTAAGCTTACATTCTTGATGCAATCAGGGAAGCCTACAATAAAGTGCCAATCGAGAAGGTCGACAAAAAATCGGTCGGACTTATTAGCTCGACTCGAATCTATGTTTACAAAAATCGAATTACTGAGCATCCCTAGACGTACAGTGCGCCGTCGGAATGCCAATACCTTCATGAATGACGCATGCGATTAAGAGTCTCCGTGTGAACGGAATACGGGATATTATGACGTGCACGATCAGATAGCACGTGGCGCGTACCGGTCGTGTGCCCACGCATCGAATAGGTCAAGTTGAGCGGGCGGCGCGGCGCGAGCGCAAGAAAATCGTCCATTTACGCAAATTGCGCTCCAGCGCTACTGTTTTTGTATCAAGTTCATTATCGGCGTAATGCGAATGGGTGATTGGAAAACGTGTGTGTTAGTTAGTGATCGCACTTTCGAGACGTGCAGTTTCTATGAAGTTGTGTATACGGTAGCTCTGATGATACTCGGACCATTGTAATTTGTAACAAAGATTCAAGACGAGCGACGGTTCGATACATACGGTACTTATATGTAGTTCGAAATGGGTCGTGTTTATCGGGCAAATAAACAAAAAAAAAATTCCTGAATTTAAAAGCAAGCAAAGTAAAATAGCTTTAAATGTTCGTGAAACTCATTAATTTAGCCTTTGCTTGGCGGCATTACTAAGCTCGTAATCTGATTAAAAACATCAAAGTAGGTATCTGATTAAAAAGATCAAAGAAAACCAAAAAGACTAGACCCATTAAGAACTAACAGGAAGAAAAATAATTCAGAATCTTGTCGGCTTTACAAAATCCTAGTCATAGCGTCGGAAAATTAGTTCCTTTGTCTGACAGCATTTGCTATTCCCTCAGCCCTCGGAACAAGGACTGGAGAGCGTTGCTCCCGGCGACTCCGTAATTGGATAATCGTCCTGCACCGAGACCCTATCGATGCCGGGAAAGTTCAACTGAACTGGTTTTTAATTTAAAACTGTATTACGGGAGTTGACGATAACTTGAACGAGGAAAAATGAAAATATCGAGTAGGTAAGGCAATTTACCAAAGAAAAAATAAACTACAACATCGATAAATAAAGAGATGGGAACGGGATCAACGTAGTCGAAGTCAATCAAATAAGAATTATTAGGGATAACTCAAAAATTACTCATCAAATATTACAGCTTACGATTTAGCAAAAATCACTCAAATCGGTAAACAAAGAACAAAGTTTTTAGGCAACACATAAAAATATGCAGTCGAATTGAGAACTTCCTCCTTTTTTGAAGTCATTTAAAAACAATCAGAAACCCCGCAATCTATAAATCTCACCTTGCATCACGGAATTTCGGATATCTAAGCCTATTGTTGCTGAAATTAAAGAACGCATCCTCATCACTATAAATCAGCCTTTGAAGGACGCCATAACGAATCCTAACAATTAACGTCAAAGCAATATACACAGGCAATTCCACGCGGATTTATTTATAGCCGAAGCATTATAATATGCATAAATCTTGCAAATTTATAGTACGAGTACGCACGCCGCGTAGTTTTTAGATTCCTGCCCGCCCACATCGGAAGCCGACGCCGATGCACATTGCTTATGAATAAAGATACTAGGATCCAAGTACGGGACGTATTTCTCTCCAATTTAGGAACGCGTCAGGAACATCGTGACAGGTTTTCCTTTCTTCCCCTACGCTAACTAACCTTACCTTATTTTGATGGTGATAAGTTCTCAGACATTCTTTCATGGCACTGATGATGTCAGTTCCTACAGTTTGTTTTACATGTTGATTTGTTGCAGTTACTTCTCAATTGTTTTATCATAGGGATCTATAGTGATACTCAAATAGATATTACGTTTCTAATATAAAACTAAAGATGATGATCACCTGCCACAAGTGAAACTGCTCGTGTCAATAATAAACCGAAAGTAGATGATTATTGTCGCACACGATAGGTACCACGACAGGAGGCGTGTTAAGTGCGCAGACATCTATCAATTCGCGTGAAAACATTGTAAGAAAACTTGCGTATTAGAGACTTCTTCTTAATTGCGTATTGAAGTTAGTTTAATACTTATCACTCGTGTTCAATCATCATCATACAAAATTAAAACTGTCCCACGGCTGGGCGTGTCTCCTCACGCAATGTGAACGGTATAGTCCATAGTTTATGCTGGCCAAGTAAGGCAATCCTTACTTGCCAATGCAGATTCACACATTTCTTACAACTTCATGGTCTACTCTCAACTGTTTGAATGTCCTCACAATATTTTCTTTTACCGTAGCAATTGATAAGTAACTGCTATGCATATTATGTCTGAAAATTGGAGGATTCTAACCTAGGCCCTTCCGGTCAGAAGTACCTAAAAGGTTTCAACCGCTTAGCTATCACTGGTTTACTCGTATCCAATAAAAGTAAGCATATGACACAATTATCAATACAAGACAGGAAAAATATTGTTCATCAATTATATGCCGTGACGTGGATATATTACAGGAGCCAATGTATTGATTGAGTGGCTCCGAGGACGGTACGAACTTTCCCCCATCCATCTATCTTCGATCAAACATAAAACTCGATGTCGTCTCCGTCGCTTTCGGTGGACAAAAAATCATGCATTGTTTTCAGTTTGTTGATATTAACGATCAAGCCTTGAATTTTTTTTTTTGTATATATAAACGATTTAGATAAACGAGTAGCTCATGGTTATTGTTTATCGTCAAACCTGCCTGCCTCAAGTAAGAACAATAAATAGTTTTAGGATCAGAAGGGATAATTAATTTAAAAAAAACAATTAAGACAAGAAATCCGTTTGCTTCTTTATTTAAATTACAACTTTTATTTAAACAAAGTACTCACGTAATGTAATCCTTAATCACTATTACACATAATTACAATTTAAAAAAAACAAGATGGCTTACATGAACGTTATAACGACAAACAGAGATTCCTGCAGACTTCTGAACATTACGAGCGCCAAGATGCAAATGTCCGTTTCCACCTGAGCCCCTTGCTTTTATAGCAAAGGTGGGGTCGACGGTCAGGTAGTAAGGGGTTCTCCTTACAATAGGTAATCAATTGATGTGAAAATAAACGGTTTGGGTTTGGTAAGTAATGGCATAATAATAAGTTGTTTGACATAGTTTATAATATAAACCATCCCTGCTAACATAACGTTTGAAACGTTTCTAATTGGTCTAAAATAAAAGTCCAAAGTAGGTCAAAGGTCGCGATGTCCTTTGGGAACTTTACCGTCACACACTTAACAATCGTACCTTACCTCCTATATACGTAAGAGTTCCTTTGATAGTACTAAAAGACAATGATTTTTCATTACCTTAAGGACTTGATGATCCACTGACATCATTTCAGACCTAGCCATAACAAACACAAGTGAAAAATTACCTAAAACGATGACGTACGCTCATCATGCGTTAGAATTAAGTAATTTATGAGCCATTCACTAGGGCGACCTCGTTCAACAATTATGCTTTGCACGCGCGCATCGTGAATTGGATAAGTTATTGTTGACTAGGAGCTCACGAAATTGGTGATTTACAACCCTACTTAGAAATGCTCTTGACAAATCCTCAAAGAGGATACCGAGTAAGTACTGACCGTGAATTAAAGTATGAGCTGTATGAGACATTTCCTTTATGTGTAAAGCTTTAGTAAACCTAACCAATAGCTTTCTGCTTTGCTTTGGTTTTATGTAAATAGCCGAGAAATGAGCAAATGAGCTAATAGATGGCAAGCTGTTACAGTCTTCCACGGTCCACGGGTATTAGTTACGTTCAGCATTACCATAGGCGTAGGCAGGTCCTGATCCAAGGAGGACTAAGGTCCTAATCGCTTGGATTTTGGAGGAAGACTTTTTAAAGGATAGGTACAAAAATCGAGGTCTAGGGAGGTTAGCCTACGAGCGTTCGCCCATGGGCATTACCAATCTGTAAGGTCAGAGAAGAAGAGAGCAGAAAAAAATGTAATACGGACTGAACTAATGTAATAGATGACCTTTGACTGGTGACGAATACTGACGAAAATAAGATTCGAGTGATACGTGATGTGTTCAAGACACTACGCAGTAAATTATAGTTGTAAAGTAGTTAGGATCTGCGCGGGCGTCACTTACTCAGCGTTCATTTACACCCAGTGAGACAATGTCAATAGCTAGGAGCACGGACTGCTTTAACAACTTGCTGAATATTATTTTAATGTAACTAACGAGCAGAAAGACCCCTCGATGGTACAAGATCAAGCGTAGGGTGATCAAGGTAGCGGTGATAGCTGAGTGTAGCGGTAAGAGCCGAGTGGTCAAGAATTCGGCCTCCTAATTAGAGGGTCTGGGTTCGAACCCCAGGGCACGCACCTCTGACTTTTCGGAGTTATGTACGTTTTAAGCATTTAAATGTCACTTGCTACAAACGGTGGAGAAAAACATCGTGAGAAAACCTGCATGCCGGAGAGTTCACAAAACTCAAAAGGTGTGTAAAGTCCGCCAATCAATCCGCACTTGGCCACCGTGATGGAATATGGCCTTAACCTTCTCTTTGTGAGAAGAGACCCGTGCTCAATAGTGGGCCATGATAGGTTGATATGAATTGTCTTTGCGTGAAGACGACCATTTACCACCAGGTGGATATCACCTCGTTTGCTATTCACGTAAAAAAAAATTCTAACGGCGCATTTCGGTTAGAGATGGGAGGATTTGGCGAACAAGGCATGTCTTAAACAAATATTTGTATTTGACCACTAAGCCTCTTGGGATCTTTTAAGATAATAAAATTATTACCGTTGGACAATAATAAAATTATTAACGCACACTACAGTAATAAACCTGCTAAAATAAAGCATAAATGTATAATGTGTATTAGGAAGTTTCTACAGCGGGCATTGTCTGCCCATTATTCACAGTTACGAACGAGTGCTGTATCGAACTATCGATGCTATTTGCCGTAACGTGATAGATCCATTTCCAATTAGCCAGGTCGTTGACCCGGGAAGCCTGGTCGCAATCGCCAGCCATCGCAGGACGCAGCCATTGTGTCTGGTCACTTATTGTCGCCAGTTGACTGACCAATTGCCAAGATTATCTTGTTGGCTGACAGGCTGATGATAGATTTATGGATTTCTATAATTGAGTACATTGGGGAGAAGCAATGTGAGTGGACTTTTTGAACGAGTATAACTTTATTTTAGGTTAGGTTAATTTGTGCAGTTTAACTAATTTTGCTGACAAGCTAAATTTAACTTGAAAACGACTTTAAATTGAATTTGACGACCCGGATGGCGCAATGTTTAAGACGTCGGAGCGCTGTTCCGAGGGTCCTGGGTTCATTTCCCAGCGAGGCGGAAATTTTAATGAGGAGTTAAATTTCCGTTCTCGGTTTTTATGTGTCCTTGTCTTGTGTGTTGTCCATGGCACCCACGACACAGGCAATCTTAGTGTGGGGCTGTAGTGTGTAGCGTTATAAAACTGTGAATACGCGTTATAAATTCGTTTGCACCCAGAGTGGCAATTCTATACTCTAAGCGACACAAGTATAGACAGTACTCGTCCGCGTTGCGTGTTGAGCTACAGATGATATTGTCAGAGTGTAATTAGCGATTCCATCATGCTATACTTTGTCACTGCTACGAGTTAATTTAGTCGTGCCAGTTCTCATGTGTTCCAGCATCCATTGGTATCGTTTGCGGTGCCGTACCGTTCCTCGACCGCAGCCATTGTCGCTCCGGGTCGCATATTCGATTACCGGCTCAGTACTTATCTGTAAATGTATGTGTTAATTCTACATTTCATTCAAATTTTACTTATATTTCGAATGGTATTTTTAATTGGTAGGCGGTTAAAGAGATGTCGAACCATCTAATGGCAAGTCCAGGCAGAGAGGCGATCTTCCAAGATATTATGCATTGGGCAAGACACTGTGCATGGGGGTCTTTAGTTTTTGTCCCGCAGTCAGTATCCTTACTTTAGAGATATTTAGAGAAACTGCGCGTTTTCGAACAATCGATCATTTTTACTTTCTGTTTGTCAAACATATACCTAATTCAAACCCGTAATCGGTAATCATAATTAGGTACATTACATACATTATTTTCCATTTCTGTGTGGGGCTATATAACATGTAAATCTTCTGTCTGTCTGTCGGCGTAAACACAAGCAGTGCAGTCGGCAACCACAAAAATGGTTTCCGTTTCTGGCAGCGTCAAAACAAATAACATTCATAAACATATGTACATAGTTCACTAACAGCTTTGTAACGTGAAATGAACTTTACGCGTAACACAATAAGTTTTATTATGTTTACTGGCCTATTTAAATAAGCTTTGTACAATGGAGCGAAGAGGGCAACGTGCCCGTTTAAGTAACGAGATACTAGCGATTATGAAGAAAAATAGTTTATTAGGAGCCGTAATTTATGTTACAAAATACTAGGAGCATATTTGCGAATGTTATTGGATGCCTTTTTTTATCGTCATCGATATTTATTGCATATTAATTACATTTAGTTTTGTGGTGCTCAATAACTAGGTACCTACAGATTAAATGGTAATCTAATTTGCAACAACCCGCGAAGAAACTCTTACAATGGTCTCATTTTGATGCAAACAGCACCTCTCCACTCACATAGGAACGTATCAAGAAAAAAGGTATACGGTAACATACGTACCACCATCTTACACCGTCCTATCAGTTTGTTTGCGGATGGTTGCCAAAGTATATTCATCTTTAATCTATACAAATATAGGTATAAAAAGGTGAAAGGACTCCCTCATCAAGAAATACCGGAAACCGATCGATGCATAAAGATGAAATTTGGCAGAGATATAAAAAATAATAGTCAGTAAACTTCCGCTAACACTAAGGATGTAATGTTAGGGATGAAAATTTCTATGAAAATATGTCCAAAGTACTTCCTCGTAGGCCAAGCCGGGGGCAACAGGCATTCTGTACTAATATTATTTTCGTAGCCCGTAACAATATTATTGTCTGTCTGTATCAATGATAATTTAAAGGTATATGTTGTAGTGTACCCGCTCGCGCTAGTCCCTCGCGGGCGGCCTGGGGCGCCGCAGCGGAAGCCCCGCGCGCCGCTCATTGACGGATCGAATGCATTCACTCAATGGCGCACTGCACCGCTTCTCAAACTGCCATCGATTTGTTACCGGTTTTATTATGTATGTATTTGATTTACTTGGTGAAGAAAGTTGTTTAACACTTGCTGGAGCCAGCGGCTTAACCTGCGTGTGCTTTCAATTTATCCATACATTGCTACACTTTTGAATGTTTTTCAAACAAACTCTTAACCCCAATTTACGAAAGAACCTCCAAGCCTCTAAGCCTCCTTAATGATGAGGCCCAATACATTTTTCGATCAACATGTGTCAGGTTTTGAACCTGATTTCCAGACAGTCACGTCTCGTATGTACAGTTACATAACACCCTTCCTTCGATTTCATAAATCCATTTAAGAACTGTGAAAAGATTGGGAATAACTGTCCGATGCGTTTATGCGATGGCTTATGAGTGCGTTGGTTGAACCACTTCCTCAGTTCCTCACTATAATCTAACCAACTCGGTTAAAGCGATATTACTAAACTATTTTTGTTCACTTCCCGCCTATGTAGGTTAAGTCAACGGTACTTTGCAACTCCTTGGAGGTTCGATGCAGGTTTTCGATATAAATAAATTATACGGGCTAAAACACCACTCTATTATTGTAGCGTTATGTAATGATGTTTTAATAAAAGACGTATACATAACACTGTATCAATGTTCGTGAAAGAAATTTGATCTCTATTACTCGGGGTATTTATAACTCTTTAAGGTTTGTATGGTTTTTATTGGTAATATTAATATCCAGTATAAAATGGCATCTTCATAGTTTACTTTGTGACATCAAGAACTCGTGTTTTCTTACGCAGAAATAAAAATATTCCACATGTATGTACGTTCTTTGTATTTATTCAAGTGCTTCATGTCGCACACGTCAATAACGTGTTTATTTGACAACCTCGTATGTTACGTGCAATATACTTCAAACCAGTATTACTGACTTAAAATGATATATTTACCTTGTCTCACTTAAAATGCTACGCATTTCGTTAAAGCGCAACGAAGCAGAACGAAATCGAAATTATACTAGAACCAGCTCGCACTTTCATGAACACTCTGAGTTTTAGTAGGTACCTATTTTCATCAGAACGAGCTCTAAAATTCATTACGTGACGCTCATTAGAATTAAAATACCGAAATAAACACTACTCTTATGAATTTTACAATTAAAATACAAATGGGAATAAAACCATCTCCATGAAGCTGTAACTTCCTTTTCGCGAAAGGCACTCGCGGGATCGTTCCTGCTAGGCTATTCTGTAAGGATATCTTTGACATCTCGATAGCTGAATCCGCGGTGAGATTTTGAATTTTGACGTACATTGCGTTCTGTTAAAATTAAAACCGACGGCAACGCCAATTAAGCCCGCAATCGAAGTGACACAACTCACCTGAGTGAGCTTCGATATCGAATTTGTTTCTTACAGAATAGCCGTACAGATGCAATCGAATTGTAAACAATAATGATGCTTACATTTCGCGCAAATCTGCCTATGAGTTAGATTGTAGTTGAACCAGGGTTGAAGACCATACCTTAGTACCGAGAAGGAATTGCCACTACCCAATTCAGCTTCTAAACAAAATTTACTTACGGCGATTTAAAAACTCGCCATTAATTTGCAATGTACATACCTATCATAGGGGCGGAAAGCTGCATTTGTGTGATATTTTTATGATATTTAGATGTACTTAATGTGCTTTGTCCTTAATAATGTCATCCTACTAATATTATAAATGCGAAAGTTTGTAAGGATGTAGGTAAGTGAGTATGTGTGTGTGTTTGTTGCTCTTTCACGCAAAAACTACTGAACGGATTTTCATGAAACTTTGCAGTAATATAGCTTAGACATCGGAATAACATAATTTGTTAAAATTTATAGAGATTTTTGAAGGGACTGGTTCCCCGAAGTGAAGCGAGGGCGGGATTACTAGTAAGTCATAAAGAATAAAATAATTGGGCAACCTTTCAACATCTATCGACTTCGTCCTGCGGTAGTTATCACCCTTTGTTAGCTGTCCATGTAGTCTCGTCATTTCTGCGAACTGCCTCTCAGTCGGTTTGAGTGAACGCCCACCTTTGTAACTCTAGGGCACTCCATCTCAGTCATCGTTTTTTCATAACACTCATAACATAGTCGGTCCTTGTGGGAACTTATGGGAATTGAATTTCTAGTTTATACTTAAGCTTCTAGATTGTAGCGTGCCAAAAAGGTACTTATTTTATACCTACTGCATAATACTTCTTAAGAGCTATTCTTTATTCACTTCCATTATTTAAAAAATACGAATTGGAGGCGACACAATAATAGTAATGTTGTACTTTTATATTATGTAGTATGTATGTTTTGCCACTTTACTGTAGGCCACGGAGACCGTAGTAAAGCAATTAGTCGCGGCATTGTTCAAGTCGCGGTCGGTCGGCCGCGAGGAGGAAAGTCGTGGGTCGATCTCCGCGTGTTCCCGCTGCATACTAACGTGTGTGCGCTACCTACTGCCCTAGTACCGATCTGATGATGATCTGCTGCGTTATGCAAACCTGGTCATTGTTACAGTTATGTTTGGATTATGTACTACTTTTACTCGGTAGAAATAGATAAAGATAATTAACATTTTGTTCCTACTTTTTGAAATACTTGTCCAAGTGCGGATTAAGTACCTAAGAAAAAAACAGATGCTAATCTCAGAATGTACTGTAAAATGAATAAATACCTCGGTCGAACACGACCGAGATGTTCATACTGTTCTAAATAAGAAATTACGGTATTAAATTTAAAGTAACTAGATTAGATACCTACATCGACTTTTAAAATTAGTAAATTATTAGTAAAAAAATCACCTCTGATACCTTGTCCCTATTAAGTACTTATTCATTGTTTTGGAATTACCTGAAACAAAAAAAAAAACAATAAATTCAATTAAGATAAATTGAAGAGAAATAAGCAAAATACCTTTCCTTATTAGACTGAATCATCCTATTTTCTATTACTTCCAATATTTACCCGATTCCACCGGTTTCAGTTTTAGGGAATATCATTATAAACTAGATTTAAGAATCTCTTGAAAGCATGGAGGGAATGTTAAGTAAACGTAAGTTTCAATTCAAGGTACTGTAATGAGATCGTGTCCCGCGCTGATTGCATACGAAGCTCTTCATTCACCTATTGCCCTGGTGCGTGGTGCGTGGCGTGGTACAGTGACACAATGTTACCATCCTTACCGTTACTGCCTGCTGGTGCTAACTGTATCAGATCATATTCAATACGTGGGAAGTAGGTGAACCAGGATCTTGGAAAGAGGACTAGTAACCTGACTTTGCTTTAGGAATTATAAATCAATATAATTATTTATATAGGAATTATAATTCCTTAGCTACCCAAAAATTTTTTGACAGGATTATTTTAATTGAGAATTTAAATACAATTTATTTGTGGCCTGATTACCTTTTAATGGTAATCCAGCTAACTACAATTCATCAGTAAAAACTAAAAACCGCATCCATATTGGGATAAGCGGGAACAAACGCACAAACACATAGAAAACAGAAAATGACTACAGAATCAAAGAATTACTACTTTCACTCGGCACTCGTGGTATCAATTTCACAAAATGTCTAGCTCATCATTTCACGGTAAGCAGCTACATGGCTGACGAAATCATCCAATTTGTAAACTGATTACGCGGTGAGTGCATCCAGCTGTAGTTGTACTACTAACCTTATGGTTTTCTGGTAAAAGCTGACATTACGTTAAAATGTAATTGTGATTACGGATTACAACTTGAGTTCTGGATATGGCCCGCGAGCTCCTTCCGTGAAGATGTAGAGTTCTTAGCGAGGCTATTTCCTTGTCTCAAGAGGAATTACATCTTTTCTTAATCCGTAAACCATTATTTCTTTTTGGGCAAAATACACCAGCTGGCATTATTATAATTTATATTTTACCCGATGCTGGTTTATCATTACTAAGTCCAAGATGCCGAAAGCGTAGTGCCTTCTTATAAAGAGCCATTCATTCTCCTCTTGAAGCCTCTCTCATTACAGTTCACTGTCGAGGAAATACAAACGAAGTAAGTTAACTAATTCTAAATTAGTTCAGTGTCGGCTGTGTTGTGATAAATGTTGATGAAAGATCTGATAAATTAGACATCTTTTCATAGTCTCATTTCTCTATTAGGTAGGTACGCATCTAACCAATTAAATTATGTAATTACGTACGTTTCACGTATCGCAGGTGAAACGTTTGCAGTTTTAAAAACCTTAACAATGAGTTGCTTGCTTTTTATGTGTCTTTGTATTAACTTGCAGATGAAAAAATTATTTAAATGAGGACAAAATTAACGATTTTAGAATTTTAATTTTTATCATAGCAGGAAGCACATAAATCGATTTTTTTACAATAAATCTGACCACAAAAACTGCGCTACCTGACTTAAATCACATGTACGTCATGTACTGAATCCGTATAATTCGTTTAATTACTACTTCAAGGTCCTATGTAACATAGGTATACGAATACAGCAGTACAGAATTAACGATGTTAATCGGTTTAGCTTATTTGAGGTATAATGTTACCTGGTGACCATATTTACGGAGATGCTTACATGTCAAGTTTTACTCTGGTCAGAACTACGTCTCGATTTTTCTCAACCCTTTAGTTTTGAGTAAGCTATGACGTTAACGGAGAATATTGTGACAGAAAAATTAATCATCTGAAAGTGTTGTTACTGGAAATACTTTACAATGAAAATAAAGAAAATCCAAAAAACATAAGCCACAATGTTTGGCACGACCGATACAAGTGATTGCATCCTAGGACGTTAACAGAATAAGTCCCCTTCAGCGAAGTATTTCAGAATACCAGTGCTTGAAGTATACTGACTAACAAATAATAAAAGGTTTAAGCCCGAATCGGACATAAATAAACAAACTACACTCATAATGGCTTATTCAGATTAGAAAGATGCAAGAGCCTCCCTTCCACATTTCGCAAAACGAGCTTCTTAATCTTAATTCTTATTTCAAATAGCGGACATTCAGCCGAGCACAGATAATAAATGTGGGCTACGATGGGCAGATAAGCCACAATCATTTCTGCCTTTACAGAGAAAATGTAGCCGTTTTAATTGGCTTAAATTATATTATCGTCGGCACATTTCACAACTCGTTACTTGATCTTTATTACTGAAAAATACAGTTTAAAATCGAGCAAAACACGTCGTATGCTGAGATATGTGATGTTGACGATAATTCGAGATGCGTGCAACGTGTTTACGCGTCTGTTACGACGGAAATGAGATGGTTTTATTATCTGTGGTCGGTGATGTTAACGCACTGAAAGCGCGGTTTTCTATTTTGATATTCGAAGTGACAAGTGGCGTTGCTTGGCGGGCTTTTGGTCTTGTTTTATGTCGACATGAGAATCTACTCAACTCGGCCGCTAAGTAGACATCATTTGTTATTGTTATGGTAAATTTAAGTTAATAATCCCGGTATTCACACTTAAGTTTATGTTTCCTTCAATGACTAATAGGGTTAAGTGTGTGTTGACTATTGATGAATGAAATATGTACTTACCTACTTATTTGAGTTTTTCGAATGATTTTCTATGCTTACTGAAACGAGAAATAAATGGCCAGGTCCATTTTAACTTATCAATCAACAAATAATAATCATTTGCAATTGGTTTACAAAAATAAATCGCTGAAGCACTTGACAAGTTTCTAAAAGTTTTTATGAAAATCAACAACACAACTTATCCGGAATACTTAGTATCAATGGGCGTTTGGCTACAAAAGTAACCAATAAAAGACGGATCTTCCTAGTCAAAGATAGTTCAAAAGCGAAAAAGAAAATGATGATGTTATGATTTATTTCCGTTCTGGGCTATTAAACAGTTTGGTCTGTGACTTCTTACTTCTTACCGTCATTTTCCCTAACGATAATACTTGATATATTATCATAACATTTCCATTTTTTTCTTTCCCCTTAGCCTATGGAGAGGCCGAAGCATTCATGTGACAGATAAATGTTTTCTCTCGGGTTGTGGTTCGTGAATGTCTGTGATATCTTATTTTTTCCAGACCAACCGCGGCAGAGAATCCTATCCCTACCCAGGGGGTGGTGGTTGTTTAATATTCTTATTTTGATTAGATGTGGAGTTCAGCATCTGACAATATAAATACGTAGGCCTTCCTTAAATACGTTGCTTTAATGGTATTGTCTCTTGAAAAGTTTAAACTATATTTTTAGCACCAATTTCGATGTAATGTATACCTGCTTATTTATTTAAATGGCAAATAAATAAGTTATTTGGATGTCAAAAAGGCTTATCTATAAAAAGCTATTCAACTGCAGAAGTTGGCTTATCAACCAATTATCTAAAGATGTACACAAATTGACTTCTGATTACTAAAAAATCATAACGTTTACAGTAAGTCTTTCTCTTATTTCCCTTCTAATTCATTTTACAATTTAAACTAGAAATCGTTCGCTCAAGATTCTACAATAGATATCGCGAATATGATCAATTCATAAATATAAACAATACTTACATTCTTGACCCTCCCTCTAACGAACAGGATACAGACGAGGACTTACCAAGTGGCCAGTCGATACCAGCAATTAATTCAACATTTACCGACAGATGCAATACTCAGATATGAAAACTAAATCGTGATTATTCGTGACCACAGCGGCATTTGTCATTTCATGCTGACAACATAAGAAGTTGTCTCGCGAAAGAGGGCACGTGTTCTTTTGCATTAATTTGTATTCGTTGTAAGACACTGCTTTCGGTATCGTCCAGTGTAAGTTGAGCTGTGTTAAAAAGTAAACGGTATTTGTGTGTGCCATCGAATGCGAATGATTAACAAACTAGGGTACCTACCCAATATAGCTCTCAGCATAAGTTGGTATAGATTAGGCATGCGTCCCGAAGTTAAGTATCAACGAAGGATCACGGACCTAAGTTGGAAGGGGAAGGATATAAAATCCGGTAAAGAGGTATTGAGTAGTGGCATAATAGGAGGCCTGCATGCTATCCGAACCTGTTGAATTGATATTACTACACAAGATATTTATGTCGTGAAGCCATCCAAAACAATGTAGGAATGAATCGTTGCAAGAGACCTTAAAATCCTTCAGCCAAGGCCGGGCTAAACGAAACTAATCCCAAGTTACAAAACAGATTTCGTCACTGTCCGACCTCGAGTAACTCAATTAATACTAGATCGAATCAATGTCGCGCCACTAATCTCCTTTAACGCTGTTTACGATTCCACTCAAATAGGTCAACTTGACACTGCTAAGTAAGCACAGTTTAATAACACTAATCACGTTATATAATCGCGAGTGCAGGTGAATAAGATTGTATCAGTAATTTAAAATTAAGTGCCGGCGTGACTGTAGGTCAAGTTAAATTGGTTGATAAATTAATTCTATTATTAGCTTAATTGTTTTGTGGTTGATATAGGACATTAATAATAAGCAAGCAATATTCTTACACTTTACGAGTAACAATTTGGAACCCGATGACGGCACTTTTGGTATTCAGAAGTGAGTGATAAGAAAAGCCCAAGATATGCAATTCTTTATATTTCCAAAAGTTTTGTACCTATAAATAAATATAAACAAGAAAAACATAACGATCATACCATAACGTCTTGTGACATCATGGATGACTTGTTTTTGTTCCGTCTTCATATCCATAGACAATTGAAGATTTCTAATAGTTAACCCATACCGCAAAACCACGATAAGGAACTGTCCTATAATGCTTAGAAAGGCCAATAAATTTTATTAGGAATACGTAAGCTAAATGCTAATAACCCGGCGACTTGTATCGGTCCTAAGCGATTGATGGAATAAAACTATGGCAGACCCAATCAGTAGTTGGATAGAAAGAAGATCGGTTATGGCAAAATTTCCTGTGTTCCCGAGTTTCGGAGGGTCGAATCCTACTAGGTAACAATCGTTAAGCCATGTTGGAGACCTTCAAAATCGGCATTACCGACACTTTGGTGGCCCACCAGTCCGTTCACTACTATGCAGTGGAGCAGCGTGATGGAGTGCTCTAGGCCTCCTCAGTTACGAGGAGAGACCTGTTATTAGAAGGAAGATACAGAATAAAGCCTAAAACTGAAGTAAAACTCAAAATACGAGACATGGTATTAACTGCATTTAAACTTATAGATCTACTTACCGATTCTACTTATAACTTCAAACCTAAGCGAAAACGTAATATGTCGTAAGCGATTGATGCCGTACCCGTAGAGGTGTTGGCTGGAAGTAACTCAAGTACTCGTTCACGCAGCCTCGTTATTTCTGATCGTAGCATCGCGAACGGCTAATTAGGCGTATGTAAAATATGGGTAGCGGTTTCTCCTGCTTTATTACAAGTCTTCGTTAATTCGCGTTATATTTCACTCTCATTACTTTCTTCGGTGCGTGTTAAATTAACATCATCTATCGTGTTATATCTGTCAAAGGAGAAGCTAAATGAAAGCATTTCCATGTTTGCTTCATCTTCGCGGAGATTGTGAAGATACGTATGATTTATGATGTATCACCCTTTACTTTTACTCGCAAAATTCTGTCCAATTACAAGAAAATATTGACAAAGATTGCCTGTAACATCTACCACTTATATACCACCTCCCTTCACATACAAGATAGATATATGTATTGGTACTTCCCCCAACAGGTATTAAGGATTATTTTGTCTCCAACACCATTTGTATCACAGTCTAATAAATCATAATTTGGACTCTGTCTGACCGGTCTCAGACTTTAGACTTAAATTAGGTAGGTAAAACCTTTATTGTTTATCTCTTTGTAATGGTGCTTTGTCATTTAATCAAGCTTGAATTTAACACGATTCTAAAGAGTTTCACTTAAAAAAGGCACTGCTATACAAGGAAATGTTATAAGTGATAAGGGAACTAAATGCAATAAAGGAACTCTCAATCTCGAAGTGTTTCCGGCGGCTGATCATATTGGTTTGCGGATGCGGGACCATTGTTTGACAGAACATAACATAACTGGTGACGTGCCACTTAATGATATTGCTTTTGAAGCTTTTAACGCGCTGATTTATCCATGCATTGAAGACACCCATTCATATAAAACTGTAATGCTTAAAAAGCTAAAAAAAATGAAAGAATAAGAAAAATGTGAAATATAAAAATATCAAAAGAAAGTTATGCCCTAAGCAGGCAAAGGAGCGGTCAGGTCGCTTGATATGGTTAGTGAGTTGCCAACGCGTTGTTGGCCAAGAAGAACGATAAACTATGTATTTTAAATGTAATGAAGCATTCAAGAAATACGTAAAGCAATTAAAAAGAACAGTTTACAAGATTTGAGGTTACGAGAAAAATAAAAGTGTATTAAAGAAACTCTAACAGTTAACAAGTAAACTTAAACGACAACGCATCAGTGACACCTTCGGTGTTACCGATGTGATTAAGCTATGATGATAACTTATGCTCTCTCGTCCTCTCGTTTATCGGCCATTTACATAAAAATACTGTTTACTAAACGCAATATTAGGATCTAGATGCATATGTAATAAGGCATACATATGCATGAGCTAATATTCTCATATCCAGGCTCAGGTAGCCTATAGGGATGTGATTACGTCGTTATCTAACGCAATATCACTAATCTCGCAGCCGTCTAGACAGGCATTACGGCGGCTCTAACGTATGGCCTCTAATAACAAAGTCTAGCGTGCCGCAAGGGACATCTCTCGGGCCTTTTATTTTTATACTTGTTATGTAAGCACGTATATTAATGTTTTATCGCAAGTCATGTTTATGACCAAGCTTGCGAATAGTTTTCTTTCTTTTTTAATATGAAGGTAAAAAGTAGTTTAAGACTAATGGATGTAAATATTGTTAATATAATCACTGAACTGAACCCCTCGATTGTTTCAAAGCTCTTAAACAGTATGGAGCAAAAGATAATGTAAGGTCTATTGTGTTATTATTATTAGAAATAATATTTTAATCTTTTGAGGATTATAAGGATTGTACTTGTCAAAGTACCGTAACTCGGATTTTAGTTCAAAATTGGTTTATACTTGACACACAAGCCTTTTATCATCGTTTTCGAGCGCTATACATTAAGTTGATAAGTTTAAGATGAGTAATCTAGCAAATGATCGACTCTGTTTTAACTGTAAGTCAAAAAGTAGATACTAAAATGAAAGTTAAAAGCAGCCCGAAAAATAACCGATTATGTGACATAAGCATAACTTCTTTGATGTATGGCGTACACTCCCCTAAAAGTAGGTACCTACCTATTACACATTGAACGCATAATAGCCAGAGCATTTCCCCGCAGCGCCGCACCTATGGGATCGCCCAGACAGCACTTAACTGTCGTAAAGTTCGCCCACTAAACTGTGTTGTCATAAACGGGGTGACCAAGCCTCTCAAATCACTTACGGACAACAATAAGAGGGCGGGACACTCCAGATATGAGTCATCGTAAGCAATTAATATTCACTGATTTTATAACTCACTGTTTTTTTTTAATTTAAGTATTTGAATATTGGTTGTACATTTTTTAATAATGCACTGTACTGGTGAATAAATGCATGTTTTAACTAATATAGTGCCCTTGGTTTACTCCTTTTTTTATTATCCACATAAAAACTAACATGGGATCCTTATAAAAGTTGCAGAAAATATTTTTAGGTTGGTAGCGAATTTAAATAAAAATAAAACACTAAACGTTGCTTTTCTGAAATGTCTATGTATAGAGTTAACAGTGTTTATGTATAAAGTTAATCGCTCTTAAATATAAAGATATTATACCTAACTGTAATAATTGTGTCATATCTAAAAACGAAATCAGAGGCTTTGGGCAAAACGTCCCATTTGGAAAACGTCCCATGGGACGTTTTGCCCAAGAACTTTTTTGACTTGGTCAATTGGTCCCAGAAATTCAAGATGAAATTATAGTATAGTCAGCAGAAAAACATGCTCCGTGTTACATATTTTTACTTTAAATATTATTAAGGTTAACTTCTGTTTGATTATAAAAATAAATTTAAGTACAGTAATAGAAATGATCTTTAAATTATTATACATTAACTAATACAAATTCCACATCTCAAGCTTTATGAAAAAGTATTTTTTTGAATCGTAATTACTGCAAAAACATTAAATATTCGTTAATAATACAAAAATTATTACATGGCATTAGTACAAGTAAAAGGGCACGAGTTCAGAAGAGTAAGGATATTAAATATTATTCTGATCGATTGGCAATTCCTAACCGGATTCAACTGTCAAAGAGAACGCATGAAACATTAGAAATGAACAGAAAGATCGAACACACTATGAGTCAGTTATTAAGCGGCCAAATAAATATTGGCCACTGCTTAGAAAAATTAAGACTCTAAATAGTGATATAGTATGAGACTGATTTTAAAAACTAGGTTTAAGGTATTTAATTTTTGTATATAGTAATAAAAGAACCTTGATATTTGATATTTTTTGTTAGACTTAGTTACTTAATAACTCACTCACAGTGTGTTCGATCTTTCTGTTAATATCTAATGTTTCAAGCCTCCTCTTTGAAAGTTGAATCCTGTTAGGAATTGCCAATGCATAAGAATAATACTTAATATTTTTTTGTAAACCTACCTAGAACAGAGCAATATTTGGTCTCGCTTTAATATATTTTTTAATAAGGCTATTCCACTGCTAGACTGCGTTTTTTGGTTTGTGGGGTTCTCCAAATGTCCACCAAATACCTGCTAGGTTCGAATTTTCAAGCCACGAACGTACGAATTAATCATTGAATTTTGTGATGTGAACACACTGTGGGTGAGTTTTTAAGCAGCCAAATAAGTATTGGACACTGCTTAAAAACTAAATAATATAATAAGAGACTGATTGTTAAAACTATGTTTAAGTATTTAATAAAAGAATCGTAGCTTGATATTTGTAGGAACCTATCTGTGATTATTATGTGTGAACCTAAAATTCCTATCTGTGATTTTTACAATTGTTGTTTATAAATTTAATATGATTTATTAATTATTTATTATTAGGTATAAGAAACTTTAAAAATATGTTTTTGTTGATTTTGGATTCTAGAGTAGTGTTTAAATTTAAAATAATAATAATAATAACTAAACTGCGATTTTAATGTGATTCTTAGTAATTAGTATTCCATTTTGTGATGTTTTAAAAAGAAATGTTGATTTATACTGTAAATGAAAAATATACTATACTACTATACCTAAATAAATATACTATACCTAAATAAATATATGTTTATATTTAATTAATAATAAATATTTTTTATATTCATGAATATTCTGTTTTATTTCAAACTATTTGTTTTCCTGCAGACTGTACAAAATATTGCAGCGAACAATAGAATTTCTGCATATCTTATAAGTGGGACGTTTAGCCCAAAGAAAAATATTAAATTAAATGAACGGACAAAAACGTCCCACGGGACGTTTTCCAAGTGGGACGTTTTGCCCAAAGCCTCATCATTGTATACTTCACAAACCACTGATAAATAATTTACGCGATACATAAAGGACGTCCGGTTGCGAAACCTGCTATTTTTAAAACAAAAGGTCGCTCATAAACTGTAGAACCATAACAGCAAGGGCCCCACACATGAAAGAAAAAAAAATATTTATAGAAGGACAGTTTAGGATAGTACAGGTTCTCACTCTTCTCGACCTCTACTTCGGAACAAGACAAGTCGTTTGGCTCGAGCAAGAGCATAGACCGGTTTCTATCATATTGCAAGAACAAAAAATAGGTTAGTTGCTCATGAAAAGCCGAAGCGTAAAATATTGCTAATTGTCCTACATTTCATGTAGACGTCTTAAGCATTCCGCAATTATCACATTCATAGTTACAGTAAGAACCTACTGCACTCGGAGCGTGTCCAAAATTGCAGCTTGTGTTACATAAACGTAACATATCTATAGTTTTAAATGTAATGTGTTATACATAACATTTAAAAACAAACATTTCACCTTACCTATCGCTACATATTTATAAAACAGTATCGGCGCGTACGCAGCGAGAAAGTGTACGTAGGTAATGAAATTCGGCGCGTGCCGGAAAGCGGAACCGATTACGTCATCGGTGCCCGTCCGCAAGTCGGCCACCGGGGTACGCGAAATTAGGGAACGCGATGCTTGAGTGATGACTGACAAGTTGTTTTGGAACGGAAAACTGCATTTCAAATCAAATTTAGAACTGAAAACTTGAAGTCGAAGACAGTAAAATTATAACGACACTTTCTTAAACTCATAACCAGAAACGGGAATTATTGAGATGCGAATGCGTACAAATGAACAATACCCAAGACAAGAACATACACGACTTAGCAAAGTACTTACCTACTAACTCACCCTTGCAACAGTAGTTCAGTGTTAAAAGGATTTTGGGCTCAAGATATACAAAGAATAGAGAGTCCTTAATTTCCAATACATTACCAATTACCACTTGATGGGTTTGTTGTCAAGAACTACTTTGTACCAAAATAAAAGTCTGCATTAAAGAACCGGCAATCGTTCAATAAATTTTATCCAATGGTACCTACTAATAGCTGAACATTTGCTTCCCCAGATACGATATGCAATAATGTATGATCATACAAATAGCGATATTTCATATTTAATAAGCAATTGATCGGTCAGACGAGATGTCAACTTATGATTAGACGTTAACGCGGGTGATTTATGACATCATTGTCTTCGCTACGGAGACGTTACGTCACTGACCATCTGCTTCGAAGTAGGCCACAGCTTAAACTAATGACGAGCTTAAGTTTAAGAGCTCGTCAAGTTGTCAAGTATAAGTTATGTAAACAACATGCGACACGGTGAGATGCAAGGCCGAACTAGCAAGTTATTTTTACCGCTCGCGAGAATATCTTGCATTTTTACAATGTACTGTACTAAACGATGAAGTAAGTTAATATAAAAATAATGTTAAAGTTTTTTCGTCTGTCCGAGCTGTTGTGAGCCTTATATTGAACCTATGGAATTCAGAGGATAACATCGTTTGAAATTAGAACTATTATAATCGTGCATAGAAAATGGCACAGCTCAATACAAGCGTTCGCCACAGCTCCATCACCACACATTTACGAGTACAAGACCCTTTTATTCCTTCAACTTAGGAATCACAAGTAGCCATCAATTCGGTACAAAATTAATAATTTAAAGGACAAAATCAAGCGCTTTTCAATAACTGGGTATTGTAACAAATAATACTGTCAGAATTGCACTGGTCTAGTGTACCTCGTTTTCTTACATAGAACTTATTGAAACTCCAAATTGATAGCTTTGAATTTATATATTTTTTAATCGAAGTTTTAATCCGTCAATTCTAGCGGATTTAATAATGCAAAATGCTAGAGTGGTTTATATCGGGGTGGAATTAAGCTGGCGTTCGACAATGATACAACAATAATAACACACTTTTTATGATCGGCATAATCCTGACCCTTCAACATTAAAAATGCGTAAAAGTCAGCTACTCACGGGTACTCAAAACTCAAAACCCCTAAAAAGTAGTCGCCGTCAGGGGTTGCTGCTATTCAAAACCCTTTTGGTACCCTTTACAAATCACCCCTATTCTCACCCTACAACTTCTTTGAAAGAGATGTGGGCACGTGATTCAAATTAACGCCCTAATTTTGACAAGAATGCGTTCAACGGATTTTTTGGAGTCGCTTAATTTATTTTTTATTTTAGATATAAAAAGGATTTTGGCAAAAGATACAAAACCTAACTACGTGAAAGAAAGAAAAGGGCTTGTGTATCTACAGGCGATATTCAACCAGTACGGCCAGTTTTTTACATTTTTATGACTCAATACAGCACAGTATTTCATTTAGTTTGCCGTCACATAGTGGATACTATCACTATAAGTAGACGATTGATCCCAGAATTTCTTGCCAAGGTGTCGAAAGTTTTGAAGCCACTCGAATTAATCCCACAAGTTTCAACAATCGGATCCACTTATCGTGTTATTTGAAGCACAGAAGACTTCAACAAACCTTGAACGTGACTCATCGAGTGATGACACCCTAAAGTAGCTAGAGCGATCGTCTGATACTAGACAAAAAGCTTAGGAGCCTAGGGACCCAGGGGCCCAGGGTAACAATTTTCAATAGTGTACAAAATGTTTTAAATTGTTGTGACACGATAATTTGATACACTATTGCATTTTTACTAACAGACTTAGCTGATTAGCTGCTAGGGATAGAAGCGCTTCGTCTATCTTCAATAACAAACGCACAGTCGTTGGTACTCAAATTTAATAATGAAATTGTAGAGAAACTGAGCCTCAGTTTCTCTTCTTAGTTAATAAAGACTAGTAATTTATCCGTCACGCGTCACTGCGAATCTCTGACAAAAAGTAAAGCTGCAGAGAATAGAGATACGCAGAGCATAATCAAATGATTTCCATACCTCATACATAACGCATTGTGCGTCCGGCCGCGACAGCTATTATAATGAGGTGCTCGTAATAACGGTAACAGTCGCGTGTCACCTCTGTCACCACGCGTGACCTGTGCGACGGTCACTTCCATAAATACGTAATAAATTATTTATAGAATGCTGTCAGTATTCGCATTTCTTATGCAGTCGTGACTCGTGACATTTCGCTGTGTGACATTCTTAGTTTATTGTGATTTTTTGTGAGCCTTCCAATCGTTCGGGTCTAATTCCGTGCTATGCAGCTTACGATGTCTCACTGTTAAAGTATTCTTAGTAAACCGTTTCTGAGTACAAGGAGAACGACACAGACAAACTGACAGTCAAAAATATTGGCTAGATAATCTTTTGCGGCAATAAATAACTACTACAGTTTTTGTAAGTTTTGCACTGAGATTTAGGTAAATTAAAGCATAGGAAATAAATAATTTACACGAATATGTACACATGTACAAAGAAGAAGGATTTGTACTTACGTTTGTACGGATGAACTCAAAAACCTATTTCAAAATTTTTTCACCAATGCTACATTTATATATTATATTTTTGCATGTAGTTATTTCGTAATTAATTTATTGAACACCTACCTCAACTTCTCACCATCTCCAAGGGTTGACTGGCAGAGAATGCCATTAGGCATTAAGTCCGCCCATTGTAATACCTAGTCATAGGTTGTCAATAAAGTGTGAAATAAATAAATAAATACATTATTTCTGAGTAATGTACTTCTATATTTGTTCCTATAAATTATATAATTGTACTGCCCGCTGCCCGCGGAAAGCCGGTGCCGGTCGCAAGCTCGCAAGTGTGTAATAAAATAATAAAATTACCTTTGGCTTGTGTTAAGGATTAAAATAGGAAAGTCACTTTCTAACTTTCGTACTCTACTGACTATTTTTGGTAAAAATATACATAATTTTATGGTAGATATATTTGTACATCATTTCACTTGCAAATTATTCAAATTTGTATAACTACTTACTTGGCGAACACACCGCCGTGTGTTTACACAGGTTTTGTTTTCGCAGCAAAAAATAAAAATGGAAACGAAATGTTTTTTATAGAAGCTGCTTACACATACCGACTAGTTGATTTTTACAAGAATCGTGGGTAATAAAAAAAAGTCTCAACCATGATGTATGACTGTGGAAGGAATGGTAATAATACAAGAATCAGAAATATCCTCACGTGGTACAACCTTACGCCATTACTAGTCCGGTCAATATGCAACCATCACACTGGAAGCCATTCAAGCGTTAAAGACTCCCCTTTTAACTCCTAAGTAATGCAGGATACTTTCTCTGTTTAAATAAACTGGGAACGGTTAAAATGTTGGGGACTTGGGGGGTAAAAGCGATACCTATTCAAAATATTTTTTAGTTGAGGTCAAAAATGATATTGAATTAACGTACCTATGTCATCATGTTATGATGTACCTATTTAATACGTTAGAAAGTTTCCCTGTCACTCACTGGCAATAATCCAAAAGACAGCATTTGAATACAAAGGTACGTCAATAATTTGCGTATTTTAATTTATAGATATGTTAAGAAATAAATTTAGATAACGATACTCGTTATTTTTAACAGATATAACTTTTGACGTTATATAAGCTATATGATAACTAAAGCAAAATAAACAAAATTTTCATAATTATTAAGGAAAGCTGGCATTCGCGTAGGTTTCTATAAATAAATTCCATATGAAAAGCAAACGTTTAGGGTTTTCTGGATCCTGAACCATCTACTTTAAACTTTAATTATAGTATTTTAAAAGTTTATGGGAGTTTTATAACTGACTCGTAATAAATAGGATGTTAAATAGCTAAACGATATACACATCGGCAAGTAATAAAATGAGAGCAGCATTGACGCAATCGAATTTAATTAAATACATATTATTTGGGATAACTCCAAAAAACTGGTAAGATGTCAATTAAATTTAAATAAGACCGCGCTTTTGAGTATAAAGAGAATTAAAGATAAATAAAGAGAAAATCGGTTGAAAAAAAGTTATGAAGTTACGCCCAAAAAATAATAATATACTGTTGAATAGCTAATTTATTTTTGAAGTCGATTAAAAATACGTAAACATGATGAATCGCGACATTGTGAATTAATCGGTTGAGGGCGATCAGCCTTCATTCATTAACTACTGTCCGGTACTAATCGATTCGAATACTAAACATTCGTCGCTGATTTTTTACCCATTTCCATTTGGCAATGACCCAAATAAAATATTCAAAGTGGTTTTTAATAACCTGCGTTTTGTGATTTGCTTTTTAAATGAATATTATAAAGGTAATAGATTGTTTTATTTCTTTTATTTGTAATTTGGTAGGCATGTACAATTGACGTTGTGACTTTTAAATGCCTTAAGTAAATTTTGCTTACAAGCTAATTACACTGTGTGTTCAGGTAAAAAAATTGTTTTTATCGGGGATTGGGCATTCCCTAAGCTCGACAATTCAGGTATAGTTCAGTTAGTAACTCTACATTTGAGTGATTGCCTCAACAACTTTTTTAAATAATTACCTCACAATTTCTAGCAGTGCGTAAATACCTCATTTGTGACGATCCCTCATACACTAGACATCCGGGGTGCTACACAATATGTGCAGGTACCCACGTCTGGTAACGTTTGTCGTACAAAGGGATAACAATTGAACTCCCAGCCTGCAGGCGCCCTCGCAGGATACCCTACCCTGTTGTGGCTCCGACGCGGGACAAAGAACTATATCTGCAAAGACAGTCTTTAGAACAAGAGTATCAGGTGCAATAGAGCTTATGTACTTTTCAACGTTTTACGCAGCAGATTTTCCATAATTCTGACGTTTGATAGAAGAATCTGAATGTAAGGAATAGCAAAAAAAATCCTGTGTCTGTGGAGAGTTTGCCTCTTGCCTTTTCTCTATGGTTAATTTTGCTAAAAATCTAAATTAATTCCTTCAATATTTAAACAAATATTCAAGCGTGAATTAGATGCATGATGCACTTTGAGAATAATTTGAAGTTACTTTTTTGTTATATTTTTCACGCTAGTTCCGGGTGTTAAATTGTTGAAAATAAAATTACGTAACATAAATTAATGTTATTATAATTAAGTAGTGAAAATAAGAATAAATGAAAGTGTAAATTCAGAATAGCCATCTTCAAATGATAATTAGTCTAATCGTAGCGCGAAATAACGTTACTTGATATTACTTCTATGTAACTTTACAACTTTACACGACAAAAGTAAACTGTAAAAAACTCTTACAAATTCATTCTCAATATGAATTGGCAAGCATGGTTGCACAGACAATAAAAGTATACGAAATCGTTTTACGATAAACATAGAACTTAGTGAGTCGATTATTAACAAATCGAAATTTAATAATACCATTTAATTCTATAGCATTTTAAACCTACATGATCATTGCATTATTTAAGATAAATGAAACGCTTTAAGTGGATTACCTTGATGTCAAATAGTCCAATTCTATTATTTAAGCAAAGATTTGCTCTTGCTATCAAGACAGGTGGTGCAACCGACCCTTAGAAGTAGTAGTTATTGAGATTGCATCTGATTAGGCAGAGCTATTTGTCCTTCAACACAATTAATGTCTTTTGAGAAACATAGATTTGTTAGAATATCAAGGAAAGTAAAGTACCTACCTTTCGTATCGTTTAAATCTAAAATAGGTCAGTTAGCAACAATAGAACACAATAACTTAAAAAACTCTTTGTTGTACCCCAAATCAAACATTACAAGAAATGCCGCTGCATACAGAGAAAAACGGTATATTATGTACAAAAGGTAGTCAAATCGCTAAAAGCGATCTCTTCGACGCAGCCTTTAGGTCGAGTGCAACTATATACGAGGAGGGAGCTGTGTCCAGTTGGCCAATGGCTAAAGCAAAAACAATAGACTAAAGGTAGTCAAAGGAGAAGAGTGATTGAAATCAATGTAGATGAACGAAGGGTTAATTACGGCCAAAGGAAAGACTGTGAAGAGATGATACGGAAAGTAAGGGCGTCATTGTAGAACTGAGGGCGTGTGGAAGAGAAGAACATATTGCGGCGAACCCAATAAAATTGATAAATGGGCAGAAAAATGATGATGTCCTTCATACTACTTAATAACCTACTTACCACTGACAGGTACAAAATAATAGTAGTTAAATTTTATGACACATTGGCGTCACCTGATTTGCCAAGCAAAACCCGTTAACTGCCTAGGTGCCGATAACGCAATCGCAGTACTAAAACCATTTATAACACACGTAGCCATTAAATATTCAAATGAGGTACAATCCTAAATATGAGCTCATAACCCGTGCAAAGATCCCTGACGCGGGTGGTATTATAATGGTACGAACAGTAAGGCCGAATGGACATGTGGACATGTAGGATTTGAATGAATTTTCAATAATTTTTTCCACACAATAAAATAATATAAAAAAACACAAAAGCACAATAATAAACAATGGGCAGTCATGTTTGTTACTAAAGATGTACTTGAAAATAAAATATTAATAAAATATATGATTTTCAAACTAAACTGATATAGTACTTAGAGTTCCGCGATGCCGTTGCACGTTGCATCAATTGAACACAGAGTAGAACTGCCAAACAATAAAGATCAGACAGCCCATTGTCACAGATTATGTTCACTTTCTCACCAAATGTGTCAACACTGCCTCGCCCTGATGTAACAGATTATACAATTGTAGAGAAAAATACTCCATGTGCCATGAACCTTAGGAGGCTCGCATTTAACTAATCCAAAAATGGCACGCTAGACAAACAAACAGATAAGCGGATAGCCCGCGATATATTCAGGGCGCGCGGCGCGTAGAAAGCCACCCATTATGGAAGTACAATTTCGAACTCTGTGCCCTAGTAATAAGAATTTTTTTAAGTAATTCGGGTGTACAGTAGAGTCCAATTCTGTTTTTGAGATTACGGTGCGCACGGGCATGTTGCATAAACATCCTTTTGAGGAAGGGAATGGCATTTCTTACGATATGCTCACTAATTGGTGCAGATACCTTATACATAACTGGTCGTCAAAGTCAGCCAATGTGTCCAATTTGACACGAGCGACAGGATTTTGTTGCGCTCTAGAGATAATGTTATTTACAGCAGGCAATTAAATTAATGACTAAATGTAGCCCGCGTAGAAGAATCTTATTAACTCGTAGGTATTCAAACATACTTTCACTTGCCATTGTACCCATTCAGGGGTGGAATATGACAAAATTCTACAGTAGGGAGGTATATAGTTACTAGAATTCGCTTAGAAGCGGACGTCTAGTAACTATATACCTCCCTTATTTCATCTCGCTTTTTCGATATTTCGTGGCGAGTGAGTGACCTTTCGCTTTTATATACTGAAGGTATATAGAAGTATAGAAGGGAAGTGTAGTGTAGGGGAACACATAAATATAATATAAATGAGCGATATAAATGAACTCCACGCGAGCGAAGCCGCGGGCAGAAGCTAGTTTCTTCATAAATTATAACCAAAAAATTATCTCGATCCATCAGCTTTCAAACATTAAAGTGCATCTTATTCGGTCCATCCGTTCGAGAGCAACGACCACATGTAAACAGACAAACAGGGATACAGACTCACGCGTCAAACATATTATAACACACATCGTTTTTGCGTCGGGCGTTAAATAGTAGATTGTATTACAAGGGTGCAAAGTAATATTTTTTCGGCGAGGGCGCTTTTTTGAATCCAGAGTGAAGTGAGGGATTCTAGAGTAGAATCCCGAGCGTAGCGAGGGATTCAAAGTATGTCGCCCGAGCCAAAAATATTTGCTCCCGAGTGATACACTCTACTTTTCATCCCCCCCTATGAGAAAATAAAAGGCGCCTCAAATTCAGGAATAATACTGTCACAGTCACTAAACTGACTAACCCGACTAACCCGACTAACCCGACTAACCCGACTAACCCGACTAACCCGACTTACCCGACTTACCCGACTAACCCGCTTACCCGACTTACCCGACTAACCCGACTATTATTTAAATAACGGGCAGGAAAAGTTATATGAAAATTCATTCCCGCCCGCTATTTAATTAACGGGCAGGAAAAGTTATATGAAAATTCATTCCCGCCCGCTAAATAGAAAACACCAACTTTGGATCCCCTTAAGACCGAACCAAGTCGTCTTTTTCGAATAGGTGGGATGAAAAAGCCTTTTCAATGTCAATCACAAAGAAAGGTCCTTGACCCAAACTAGTTTCAGTACAAAACAATTTAATACCCATACGCCACGTGTCCACTCGTCAAGACATTGCTATGAATATGATTATGATAAACGGCAATATTATCATAATTGAGCCAACTAGCGGATCGTTTCTAATGCCAGTCTCGGCATGGGAAAGCGAAGCCATCTACAATGCGATATCTATAATATAAATAAACTGGATAGGCCATTATATCAATTTGCAGTTTCATAATACGGTTCGATTTGACATAGTGTCATGTTGTCAGTGAGCATTGTATTCGTCAAACTTAAGCGCTCATAGGTATGACGACTTTCATCGATTTGAGTTTAAAAAAGCGTGGTCGGTATGCGGGTGACTGCTAGATACAAAAAATCACAATAAACAAATAAATTAGTACCAAAAATATGAGGACATACACACAAACACGCATTACCCATGATAGAGGGAAGGGGGTGGGGGTGGGGTTTAAAACAGGGGCAAAGTTATAAATATTTCAGTTATACAACGATCTTTTGGCGCATGACTGACGTGACTTCAGTCATGTGCCAAAAGATCCTTGTAGGACTATAAGTACGTCGTGTTTGAATAGTTTGAATGTGACAAAGATGTCTCAAACTCAAACTATTCCAACACGAAAATAATAAATAAATGAAATGAAATGAAACGACGCAATTAAAGCATACCTGAGCTCCAGGGCGCCTATTCAGATATGCTACAATTGCGGCTCTAAATGAACTGAATAGATTGATACATTTTTAACATATTTAATAATATTCCTATTGATAGCAGTGCCTAAATAATGTGCCTCTGAATGTCTGAACTAGATGTGTTTACATTCGATAAATGAACTGCAGAGCAGTGCGATGTTCTGCCGCAGACCACAGACATTCAATTAATTGATTTACGGTTTTTACGATGTTTCATTGACGGTGCCGGTGAATCGTATATTTTTGTTACGGTTATGAAAATGGAGGTAAATCTATACGTATTAATAAAATTGATTGAAGTGTCTGTGTTTGATTTCATATAACTGTGTTTTCTCAAGTTTTACTCGGCATAGGTATGAAGTATACAAATGAGCTCACCTTATACCTACACATTTCTAAATTGCATAATAATATGATTTTAAACTCATTTTGGACCTTAAATATTTTAATGCCAAGGCACGTAAGATATTGGATTGTTTAACACACTGTTTGTATTGTTTTAAAACAAACCAGCATCGTAAGTACTGTTTGCAATTAATTTTTCAAAGTACCGAATCGTCTTAGCACAATAACAAGACAATAGAATCTTACCAGTAGTCACAGCGAAGCGCGCATTATACCACAGATGGCCGCAGTAGCGAACTGAAACAACCAATTTTAAGTTAATATACGAGTACATTGGATATTATTGGAGTGTAGTTAAATAGTAATAGAACTGGAGGACGTACGAGATGTGAGAGACCCCAGCTGTGAGACAGTTGTAGGTTGCAATTATGATGATAATGATAATGATTAATTTAAATAATAATATTAATAAGTTAAAAAATATATAGGTACTTAAATACAAAATTACTACAATATACTGGACGGCAATATGTCCATTACTATTCACAATAGTCCGTCAATATTCACAATTTCAACTTCTTTATTTATATAATTATACGAGATTTTTTTAAATTTATTTATACGAGTAATCTGATTTCACTAATACATAATTATGTAGAGTATTTTTTTCTGATCATTTCTGTATATTTAACTCATTTTCGACTAAAGTGAACTTATACCCTTTTTCGCTAGGGGCATAGCTATTAAGTTTTATGTTTTAAGAAGTTAGTTCTAGATCCTAAAAAAGTTAATTCGCGGTTAGAAGATGGTATGACACTACGAGTGCCCGCAGTGAAATTGTTTTAGCGGGTGTAGGTCGACTTTCTCCTACTTGCGGCTACCAATACCTTTCCGCTACCGCTGTTGCTAAACTGCAGGATTTTCTTATATCTACATATTTAAATATTATAACATAAGTAACTGATGGATGTTCGTATACGGAAGCGATGTTCCAGACATTAGGTGGAGAAATAATATCAGTGAGTGTATTTGACACAATGAATAACATTGTTTTTAGAATAAATTTTCTGTCTGTTAGTTTGTTAATGCATTATATGCGCCTTAATTATTATAAACTTGTGGCTTAACTGATTTGAATACGGTTTTCACTTATGTGTAGCAGTAAGCGTGAAGAAGGTAACGTTTAGTGTTTGTAGTAGGTATTTACAATACACTGAACATTTTTTTTAATTTTGACTAAGTAAGCTACAATCTTTGCTATAAAAAGGTAAAGTTACCTACCTACTGTCAATGTAAGTCGCTAACCACTTATAAAACAAACAATTCTTCCATTTAGTATTATCCATAATATTAATTGCTTGGGTAATAAATATCCAGTTACTTCGTTCGTCAATATAATAAAATTTCAGACAGAAACTGTCATTATACAGTCGAAATATTTGATAAACAGTAATGTCCCGCGTTCACTCTCGCCGCGTCCCACGGTCAAGGTGCGCGTTCACACCGGCGCGGCGGCGGCGCCGGCGTCCCACGATCGTGACCAATAATATTTTATAACACGGCGCTATTTTATCGGCGTTGTATTTTACACAAAGATTGTTTTGTCTGGGAGGTACTTATGTTGTTTTGTACAACATTTCAGAAATCATGACATGATAAGTTTAATTATTTCTTAGGGGCTTATATGGGTAATCAATAATGTGTAATGGACCATTACATTACAAATATAAAATTTTCGCGAAATAATAAGTGTTAAATCATCACTTTTATTAACTACTTATCATTCCAAAAGTAGTTAAAGCATCAATTGGAATTATACCTGACAAAACTAAACATAATTAGGTAATGAAAATTAAATCCTCAATGTGGGTGTGTGTGGCCGCGGCCTTAGCCGTCGAGAGTGAGAGTTATCATTAGTCAGCTTATCAATTAAATAACTCATTCATTTAAATAACGGCCGCTCGTTATACATTCAGTTGGAAAGCCGATAGTATTATCTGTGACCTTTGCTGATAAATAATTGTTATCGAATTATAATTAGGCTCACGAGGTTATCACGGAATAAACGATAACATTTCGAATATAAAAATATAGAAATGCAGTTATGCTGATAACTTAACGCAAAGATGCTTGTTTATTATTATTGTTTATTATTTAAAGCTGGCTTATGAGTGGTCATCCGATAAGATCATAATTACCTACCTATTACTTATGTAGGTACTAATCGCCAATTAATATTTGCAAATCAATAGGATTGTTATTTAAAATGAATTAAGCGACAAAATAAGACAAAATATGCCAATAATGCATGGTAGTATTACAGTGGTATATGTAAAAAAATATGATGATATTCAGCTATGTATTATGATAACGGTTGAATCAAGCAATAGGTTGAAATGAATATGAACTTGAATCTTCGACGTTCTTTTTATGTTTTTTCAGTGTCGCTTAATCCGTTATTACCTAACTTTCGAAATATAATAAAAAGTTCTATGGTAATGGAAATTAATGTCTTAGAAAATTTAATATTTTTAAGAATTTTTTCTTATACCTATCCCAGAGGTATTCTTCTTTGAAAGAGAACATAAGACCTAACCTATTTTAAGTATTAATGGGATTAAGCTAAGGCTAAATCAATGCGCTTTTACCATCAACAGTTTTACCACCCAAGACTTCGCAACTTGTAAATCAGCACAGATTATCTCATCTCATATTCCTGACACCTGTTTCTATTAACGATCTAATTAATTATTCGTTTTTCAAATTAACATACGCTTCCGGAAAGCGTTCGAAATCGGAAACCCATCTTATGGGGTATTGCATAATGTGACGGCCGCGGATCGCATATGCATCGCTTACAACTCTATGGGAACCATGAAACTGTCAAGTATGTAAAGAAGTTTTCACTTTATGTTTACGACTCACTCGGGTTGCAGTTCAGGAAAAGCGAATTGATATTAGGTAATACATAATATGGTAATGGCCTACCGTGGCTCATTATCGAGAGTCGTTTTTGATATTCGTTGGAATTATGCAGCAACTCACTTTCGATTTCAATTCCGTGTGGGAAGAATCGATGATTCGATGATGATACAAGATATGTTTTGATATTTTAAGAGCCAGTATTTCCTTTCTTCCCTCTTCTAGCTGTCGCACCTAGGTGACGCCAGTGGTGTTGCATTTGTATTGTCTATGGACTATGTACGCCACTTTCCATCGAGAGGCATATTTTTTTATAGATAGATTTATAGAGATAGGCATAGAGCTTTTTTATCGGCTATTAACACAAAAAAACTTGGGACGCAATTTAGAAAAGTTTAGATCTGGGTTTGGTTAACCTATGTATGTATGTCGTACAACATATACTCGTAACTTAATGCGAATTTCTTTATCAAAGGGGAGACAGAGAGGAGGATGATTTCCACCATTAAAATTACGTGTTTAGTGTTTACTTAGTCTGTTTGTATTGTGAAGTACTAATATTCCTGTCTTACTGTCACGTTCGTTGCTTGATCAATTTTCATTTAATTCAGACTACAATAGGTATGTACCTATAAGCATTTGGTTGTCGACACATGACTAAACTAGAACTAAAGTTACTCGTTAAGTCTTCCTAACTTAAGGAAAATTGCAATTTCTAAACTTCATTTTCCCCCCATCAACTAAGTAATGACGCTAAGTTTCGACGCTCGATCACATTATCAATTTAAATTACTTCCTATAACCTACATGTAGGTGCATAAATTGCTTCAAGTCCCCATAGAAAGCATAAGCTTGTGTTATTTTAATGGAAAAAAATGGAAAAGCAAGTTTTTCTTTTTCTAACTGAGACACTCAGATTTCTCCATGTCACGAAGGTATCTTTTTTAATACAAGTAGAAAATGGTATGTACAACATGGCACAGCGTTAATGACTGCCACTACCAAGCCATTACCAACAACCAACTTTCAAGACATTGTTGTATGTAGTTTTAAGAACAATTTATAAGTATCATCTTTATGATGCTATACCTATATATTGCAAAAAAGTTGATGAAAAATGATGTAAATTGAATGATAAATTATATTAATTGAATGTGTTAAAAACATTCAATTAATATGCAATAAACCTATAACATTTTATGGAGATGAACAGGTTTATAATTTAATTAACTTTTTACAGAAAGAATTAAACCGAATAACTAAGCATGCACTGCGCCTGCCACACAAAAGTAAGAGTACTTAGTCATATTCACAGCATCGACGTAAACAATACAAAAACGCTTCGCTTCCCGAGCCATGCCGCGGCAAAATGTGGTAACCGACGGTCGACTGACCCGCATTGGTGGTCGCGCTGGCCAGCTATCTATGCTACGTGTAATGTCTGTAATCTAACGATACTACACTTTAATCACTGTATTGCAAGTCGATATCAGAAGATTTATTAAATAAAATGCTTTTACATCGTTTTTCTCGATTACAATATTTTAAGTCTTTAATACTTTACTATAACCTTAAATATAAAGACAAAACAGTTAAGAAATCTAACCTTTTCATAACTAACTTCCCAGCGCTGCTGTAACAAGTGCATATAACTTTTTAAATACCAAACAGAAACCTATAAACGTAACCCTAGTCAAAACCAGCCAGCCGTGGAAACCAGTGTTGTTAGGTCCATCCAAGCCTCAACGAGCACCACAAGGACTGGGAGTTGAAAAAATCCTGTTCAGGAATGGTACAAGCAACCATTGACCTCTCTTTTTACAGTTTTTGCTTACTCGGGTATTGTTCCGAACAATTGCATGTGCATTAGTTTATTTATAGGACGTACATAGGTAGAGGATATATTACGCCGTTTTTTATTCTCATTGGCATTTGCATACGAGGTTTTTATAGAATTAAGCGATGTTAAATACCTTCTAATTTAATTTTGCATTTGGAATCAGAATTTTTAAAGATTGTATCAGCTGAAAATATTGAAGTTAACACGTGTGACGACTCGAGAAATACGGCATGTCGTTTACAACATTTTGAACTAGATAGTTTAAATATAGAATTAAAGTTAACAGTTCAATTAAATGGCCATTAAGGAGGCTGCATGCATTTAAAACGACCTTGTTTATTTAATTGTCGAGATCTAAGCGGCCGCCTGTCACTGTACTGGTATACTTTGATATTTTACATTCCAGGCGCGATCCGTGTCAATAGTATGCGGACACCTTTAAGTGTCACGATCTCCTGATCGCGTTAGGTAATGTTGATGACATAATAAACTATATTTATAACTAGAGAACCGCCCGCGCTTCGCTTCGGGACCCGTAGGTAACACCCGCGTAGGTCCCGCTCCCGTAGGAATTTAGGCTAAAAAGTAGCCTACTACTCGCTCTCTTCACTCCACCCTGTCTGAGGTGTGTGGAGCCCTCGGGACAGTTAGTTCCCCTTTGGGGATGTCTCTCGCGGCCCGTTAAAACGGGCCAGTCCTTGGGTTGGGCCCTAAGGCCCTTGGTTGTCCATCTGTGGTTAACCAATAGGTCAAGTCCGGTGAGTGGTGACCTTTTTACAGGCCACAGAGTCTTAAACGGGATGGGGTTCATCTTCGCGCCGCCCAGGCGATCGAGCCCCTACCGGGTGAATCCCGCTGGTGGGAAGCCCAGCAGGAGCCGATCAGCGTCGGGCGACGACTTACGAAGCCCCAGTATCAGTCAGTGCTAGGCCCGTCCCGCGCAACCAGCAAGTCGCGCGGGAAGGCCCAGCGGTCCGGTGGACGGGTGTGGAGCGGCGCCAGGTCCTGCAGATGCGGGAACCGCGACGCGTCGACACGCCCGAACATGTTGCGTGCCAATCGCTCGATGAAGTCGTCCAGGCTCTCGACTCGAAGGTCCCTCTGGATGACGGCGTTCCTGACGTACCTCGGCGCACCAGTCAGCCGGCGGAGCGCAATCGCCTGAACTGCGCGCATCCTCTTGCGCTGCGGTTCGCTGGCGAGCGCGTACCACGCCGTTGCCGCGTACGTGAGGCGGGGTCTGATGTAGGTCTTGTAGACCCCGAGCTTCAGTCCGAGAGGGAGGCTCGAGGAGAGCACTGGTTTCTGCCATCGCACTTCTGGAATTCGCGACGGCTTTCGTAACCTGTGGCTTCATCGAGAGTCTTCCGTCGATTTTGCCCAAGTATTTGGGCTGTGGGGCCCATTGGATATCTTGTCCATGAAGCTCCAGAGTAGGGTCCCGCCTGTTGAGGTATCCTCCTATGTTCACAGCCGGCGTCTTCCCGACATTCACCGACAGTCTCCACGCGGCGAGTTCGGGGAGGGCATCAAGCGCACGCTGCATCTTGACAATGGCGTGGGTTCTATTCAGCGACGTGGTGATGTACGCCACGTCATCGGCATACAGGGCAAGCGACGCCCCCCCTGCCGCCGGGATGTCGTCGGTGTAGCAGGCGTAGCAGACCGGGGACAGGCAACTCCCTTGCGGGACGCCGGCTGCGATCGGACGCTCGGTGGATTCGGCGTCTTCAACCACTACTCTGAAGCTTCTATTTTCGAGGAAACTGGAGATCATCTTAACGGCACTCCGGGGCGCCGACGGCTGCGAGATCTTGTAGAGAAAGCCGTCGTGCCAAACACGGTCGAACGCCTTTTCCATGTCGAGGAATACTGCACACACGCGTTCTCTCTTATTCAGAGCCGCGGTAACGGTGTGCAACACACTCGACAGTGTAGCCGTGCTGTTCAGCGGCATCAAAAAGTAGCCTTCCACTTCTGTTGGCAGCTAGGCTATTCCACCCCGGATGCTTGCAGTTCCAGTCGCCCGTGCCCACCACCGGTGTCGGCGAGTCCAGCAACTTGCGGACATCAGCCAACAGGATAGTGCCAGCGGGCGGGCGGTACACTGAACACAGCCGGAGCGGGGAGTTCTCGAGGCAGAGCTAAAGTAGCCTATTACATTTGCCTATGACTTAAGTAAATTACATGTAGTATTTGATAGCGTAATTCAGAACTTGCAAATGAATTTTGTTAACGCCATCTATTGGCAACTCCGAAAATAAATATCTAGTAACTAACAAAACATCGATCTTCCCATGGGAATGGGATGTTTTTCCGCGGTAAAAAGTAGCCTACGTCACTCTCCACCCTCCTAACTATCCCCACACACATAAACCTTACCATATAATAGCTTTGTTGCGACGTGAAAGCGTCACAAACAAACAAACAAACAAACAAACAAACAAACAAACAAACACACTTTCACATTTATAATATTAGTAAGGATTGAAACTTAAAAAATGAAGTTTTCTTATATTGCCAAAAACCAAATCTGTCTTTCTTCTTCTTCATTTTGTGGCCAAAAAGGCAACCCGTTCCTATACTGTGATTGATGTTTTATGTGATGGTTACTATACCAACAGGCAGTTGGTCAACTCGTTTGCCGACTATCAACATAAAATAATCTTACTCTTAGCATCTACTTTTATTATCATCTGCAGAAATAAAGAGGCCTATCTCCTGAAGCCTCACATGAAATCAAAAGACGAAAATATATTCTTATTCATTAGAAACATTGACATTGTACCGAAATACCAGCTTTTTACTGCTTCATCAAACGCAACCGTTTTAACACAAACTTCGTTTTTGCGTATAGTGCAGAACCTAGCCGAGTTTAAAAAAAATAAAAAAATTACGTAATTAGGTACACTTATTATCTGGGCCACACATTCCGTAGAGTCAGCATTCTGCACCGGAAGTTGCAAGTCATAGAGCAGGTGAAATTACAACAATTGGTTGCAAAATCACTCCAGTTATATATTTTAATTAATTGCACGTAAGACGCGCTCGTTAAGTTATACGATTGTTGCAATTAGCTTCGATTTTGTAAGTCAGAGTTACTCAAATGTTTTAGCTACGAAAAGAAGCTCCTTAATTTTAAGTTTCACTTTGAGAAACCTTTGCTTTAGTAGGTACTCACGCTTGAAAACTCTTTTAAAGACAGAATTCTGGGGATGTAAAAGAAATCTTGTATACCTATTTGTGACTGAGTGAACTCGATTTTATCACCGAAAACTGCATTCAAATCATTTTAGTCGGATCTACTATAATGATCATAATATGACGATCGACACCATCAAAACAACGTTGCTAGGTAACTAACTTCTTTAGGGATTATGTATAGGTATAATATCGAGAATGTCCGTAGCAGTATTTACAATAAAATTAACATTTATATTGGCGTAGCGAGTGATTTTTGGGTCAGCCCGCGGTCGCAACTCTCCCGCACAAACACAGACGGACACAAAGGCGACCGCAACTGTCTCGATATTGTATTACTGTTCGATCAGTAAAATTATCGCCTTGCCATCCACTGAACATGAAGGTTATTTGAATCTTACAGTTCTCTCTGGAGCCAAATGATCACAGCCAAATTATGCTTTGATCAGATGGATTTTCTTATTTAACTATGTATATGCTATATGAATGTACAATTTACTGACACGAAATATAAAACCACTTTAACCATTATTCTTTTATACAAAATGTTTCGCGCATTTTTAGTATTCACTCTCAGATTTATGATTGATATAGCCTGACATTTCTTATTCAAATAGCACTTTTGTTTTAAATAACTTATGCAGCTGATAATAAAAACTGTCAATCAAACGTGTTATCAAACAGCGTGTCTACTATACCTACTATTTTATTGGCATTTTTGACAAATGTCGAGGACATAATAGCAACGGGTTTACTTATAGACGGTCTCTTAATATCTGCCCCAGTTAAGGACAGTTTAGGACACAAGGTGTCTGATCATGACAATTTTACTAAAACCTGCATGCATTTTTTGGGAACATTACAAAAATTCATTATAACTAGGTACTATGCCTTTCACCAATATTTATACAGCAGTGGTGGAGAAGGTATACCTACAAAGGCTAGGTCTCAGTGACGGATGTCCCTGTGGCTCGGGACCAGAATACGAGCTTCGGTATCCCCTGCCTGTCGTAAGAGGCGACTAAAAGGGGTTTTCGGGATTGGGGGCGGCTAGAGTGGGAGCTCGAACCGTCCATCACCAACCCCGGGAAGGATGAGGGTATGTGTGGCCGCATACCGTCGTATGGAGATGGCAAGCGATGGGGCTTCTTGTCCCTCGCGGGCAGAGCCCGAAGACAAGGGCACTGCGCTTGGAGGGCTCCGGTTGTGTTGCGTTTGGAGATCCCGGAGTTCTCCAACAAGCGCCGAGGAAGGCCACCGGGGGGGTTTTAGTGGGTAAAAATCCCACATAACCCTGTGTCGCTCCCACGGCACTGGGTAACTTTTGAAGGTTTCCCCCTCGACAAAAAAAAAGAAAGTCTCAGTGACGGAAGACCCCAAGCCAATAGGTCGGTCACCGCCCGATGTTCCCAGGGCTGTGCCAGGGTACCAGGGAGAGGAGCGGTGGTTGAGGGGGTCTTTTCCACCAGAGCTAAGCTAGGCTTAGGCTGGGCTAAAAAGTAGAATAGTCGTCTAGAGGGCGCTAATGGGCAGTCCAATTAATCATGGGTTAGACTTCCCTCAAACAAGTCACCTTAATTACTTTACTTTAGGTACCTATCACAAATAATTTTGAAAAAAAGAACTATAGAATTTGTGCACACTGCACACAGACTGAAATTCAAAAACTAAATAATGTAACAATGTTTTGTTATATAAAATAGCCTTAAATTATAATTACATATCTGAAAAGGTTAGATACAGCGTTTTCTAATAAAATTCCACGATCGTTCACAGTTCACCAGCGATAGGTTCACTATCACTAATTCGTCATCACGAAGTTCATGACCTCGGCGCGTCAGTTTGACGGCACAGATTATCGTGCACAAAGTTCACGTAACAGATTACGAGATACAGCAACTACGCAGAAGTTCAAAGACGTACAAATCGTTTGAACTAGATAATATTTTTTCAATTTTAAGTTTATGACTAACAAAACGTCAAAAAATGTTATATTAAAATATACGTGTTGTAAAACAATGTCTTCTATATTTGTCTTTGTAACTCAAATAATTAATTAATATTATAACTATATAAGCTATTTCATATTAAACATTGTTAGGGAAAATGCAATAAATAGATTTCGTAACTTTAACACAATTATTTTATAAGTGTGTGTAATTTTATCTTTTAATCTTTACCTATGTAAGTAGGTAACAAAACAAACGTAATGTACCTAATGCTTGTATTGAAGTTCAACAAAATAATATATTTTTCAAAAGATTGTAAGACTTTTTGCAGCAACCCGCGATCCAAACAAAAAACATGTGCCATTGACTTCATATTAAACGTATTTGCCCTACTCCGTGTACCGCGATCTATAGCACGATCGCGGCGATTACAACGAGGTCAATCGTACGAACAAACGTAGCACGAGTGTGTCGCTCGACTTTACGCATTCGGTACGCCGCCGCCGTCCGCCTCGTGATATACCATACACACGTTGTATGTACTTGTCATTTGGTAAGTCGATTGTCTTACTTGAAACTACTCGAAACACAATAGCATATTTGGATGTCAAATTAAATTATTATACGAGTGAGGTATAATATGTTAACGTTACAAATATGTAGGTAGTTTTGTAGGTTAGTATTGTATTCTACCCGCGAATGCAGTGCGAGATTAAATGGGAGATCAGCAAGCAGTGGTTGTTTTCTTGTGCAGTCCCGGCTTAAAATATTGAAATATTACAACGAGTATGTATTATTATACAGTATAGTAGGTGGTACCTATCATTATACTTAGTCCAGTTATTACTATAACAGTAGTAATATTATGTACAAAGAAGTCCCTACACTCTCATGACTGTATTCGTGTTTTATATGCCACCTATGAAAAAGAACCTATAGATATAAAAATATTAATAATCGAAAATTACATTTTATATTTTTTATCGCCGATATGTATAAGGCCGATGTCCATATTATATTTTTTTATTATTTTATCGCTGATAGGGTTACAAAAGACCGATTGCGAAATATCAATCGATTCGATAGTTGCGTGCTCACAATAAAACAAAGAATTGATCTCGTGAGTTCAACAATTAATGCTTTCGCGTGACGTGACCAGCGACAGCGACCACCCATTCAGATGTCACGAGGTCACGACACCGTGACGTGACGGACAACGACGTGACGAATACGGCGCCTTTTAACTGCGTGTAATTAATTTTAAATTTATAATGCAAATTTAATAATTTAAAAGGTGAAATGTTTGCAGAATATAAACTTTCAATACAACGCGGACGCGACGTTAGGTTATTGGTTAAGTTACAAATATGATTCGGTTGGATATTCCTACGATTCTATTTACTTCAATTCCATTAATGGGACAGAATAGGTCTCTCCTCATACTTAGGGAGGCCTTCAGACGTTTCAGATGATTTAGGGCAATTCCGAGGTCCTTTCTAAATTATGTCTCCTGCGACGATTCTTTCTGTTTAACTATGTGGCAAAGGGAGATCTCCCGCCAGGCGAGAATGTACCGAGAATGTACCGAGTGAATGTACTCGAGGCGTGGTATATATGCCAGCGATGTAGAATTCTTTGATAGCGTGATTCAGGCTTCGGTGACGTCACCGTGTGACGTGTGTGCTATATCGCCACAACTACATCGCATTGTAGCTTGTCGCCGAAATTATTACAGCGAATCCGACAAAATTACACATGAGATAAAATACAATTTATTATTATATTGTACTTACAACATTACAGACAGTGACAAAAACAAAGAATTTGTACAAAAGCGTTAAATATATTGAGATATACTCACGAATAATTTACCACTACTAGTTACTTTAAACTTAGAACACGAGTTAAAAGATAATTAATCTAATCAATGTTTATCAAATTCCGATCACTAAGTGATACAGAACTAGCCCAGCTGTTGGATATCATATCACTCAGCAGTCAGAGCTAACATAGCAATTAGGGATTATCTAAATTGAGATCTTGACAATGCGGAACCGTTGCCACTTAATGTGTTTGCGCTACCTGCGCATGCGCATGCGCAGATTGAGGTTTCAATAACAACGCGGTATGAACACTATCGAACTGAAATAGAACGTACGCGGTTAATTTAATATTAGGTAAGTGCTTATAAAGTTATAACGTTGACCTTAGCAAAAGGCGTTTTATTTTATTATAGCTATGTAAATATTACTTAAAATTTGTAATCCATAATCTATTTTATGTGTTTAACTAAAGGATCTATGGGTTAAGTTTATTTAAGCTTTTGCTTCGAAACTAAATTGAACTGAGAGCTTACGTAATAAGTGTGTTTTTAGCGAGGAGTGGCAATTCCATAATTCTCTTCTCAACTCAATTCAACTGCTGTCAAGAACATTCCAGTACAATGCATTTCCACTAAACCTTTTCCCATTGATATCCAATACGATCAGAAATGTTCCGGCATCGCAATCAGGAAGTTATAACGGAGCGTCTCCGAATACATTTGTATAAACATGGCCTACATGAAAACGAACACCCATTTACGAATGTACTCGGAACTACGGAAGATAAGTTATCCTATCCTACTTCCTACTATCCTACTAATACCTGGCCTCTTCTTATCCCGCACCTTCTTGGCATTGGTGTAGGATCCCGGGCCCCTGGTTTGAATCCTTGTTCATGCCTATGATTATATTTGTTATAGTATTTAGTGTATTTATTTAGATTTAGTGTATCTTTTATTCTTTTCTAAATACCACTGCCATTTGTAGATATCTATACTTAGGTATATCTATCTATTGGATACGTAATGTGTTTAATATCGCTATTGTCTTATATATTAGGTATATATTTTAGTAGTTTATGCAACTGTCATATAATGAAGGGTATTAAAACACGAGTGTGAGTTTATGAAACGAGCGCAGCGAGTTTCATAATAGTGACGAGTGTTTTAATACCCGTGTTATATGCAGTTGCATACACTACTTTATCTTCACTAATGCAATTTAATTTGTATTTTAAAAACAAAACACATTGCGAAACATTAAATTCGCGCGTACGTGTATTGTCACAGTGAACTTGCCGCCATTAAAATCTAACCAATGAAAGCGCAGCTGCGCGCGCAGGGCCAATCAGGAGCGAGCGCGCGATGTTATAATGAGATTTTACGATATCGATGTGGATATTATACCATCATGTGAAATTGCTTAAATTGAGTGTTTTGTTATCTGCGCTATAACAGTAGTAATTATAAGTCAAGTATTGGAAACATAAGTAGAATGTTATAACATTAGTGTAGATAAACATATATACGTGACTCAACATGTAACAAATTCTGTATTAGTTTATTTTTGATGAGTAAGACATTTTGACGTAGGTAAAGGTCATACATACATACTAACCGTGATATGAAAAATTGCATGCTACATATTTACATTATGAAATCGCAGATTTTATTATAGTTGATATTTGATAACCAATTTGCGATGCATTTTTATAAGTAGATATGTATAACTTAATCAGGCAAAACAGTTGCATTTATTGAAAACTCGGGTATTTTATTGGGCATATGGTATAACTGACTTTTTACAAAAATAACCGATTTCAAAATCTATAAGTCGGGATAACATAAAAACTATCCATCAGATGTTAGATACTCAAGATTTATGAAGCAAAACGTGGAACACTGCCTCGCTTTCGATTAAAAAATAATTATCAAAATCAGTTCATGCAGCACAAAGTTTTGAGATACGAGTCCGTATGAGTAACACAATTTACACTTTACCCACATAGGTACTTAAACTAAATAAACTTGAGCGACTTCAAAATGTTGGTATACGGTTTATATTTGCCATACGTAAATATGACCATATTTCTGAATTTCGTGATAAGCTCAAGTGGCTCCCTATCCGCCTTCGCCGAGATACTCATATACTTTCTACTTTACATAGCGTGCTGTTTAACCCATTGACGCCGTTATATCTCAAGGAACGCTTCAATTTCACTTACCGTTCCCACAATCTTTTCCTTCGCTCTAGCTCTAATCTTTCCCTTTCTACTCCTACTCACTCCTCCAATTTTTACCATAAATCCTTCACTGTTTATGCTGTAAAACTATGGAATTCCTTGCCACTCACCATTAGACGTTGTGAAAGTCCTAACCATTTTAAAAATCTAGTAAAATTGTTCTTTCTGAATAAAACATTGGGATTAAATTAATTTCTTGCTATGAGTTACACATTATCAGTTTTTATGTTTTTATTGACTAATATGGTTTGTTTTATTAACAATATTAAATTTGAAATATCAGTTTATTCATTCTGTCTATTAGTGCATATATATTTTTATTATATAATTATATGTTATATGTATTATTATTAATATATTATTATATGTATAGGTACATATATATTATATATACTATATTTATTATACTTAGTCTCTATATATTTATTTTGTTATTTATTTATCTTTCAGTCCAACAGTTGTGCACCCTACCGATTTGTGCTACTTTATTCTCCTACCCAAAGGTTGTCTGGAAGAGATCGCTGCTTAGCGATAAGGCCGCCTTTTGTGAAACTTCTTTCCATTTTATGTATTTTGTAATGTCCTTCTAGTGCACAATAAAGAATATTTGTATTGTATTGTATTGTACTTAAACACGCACACAAGTTCATGCCACGTACAGCTACTACATCTACGTAATAAAAACATGTTTAAATATTTTGGGTTCCAATACAAAAATATCCACATTATTTTACTTTACAAGCCCAGAACAGTTCACGTGTAACATTCGTTGTATAAATGTGGTCATTGTTTCGTACAAGGGGTGGTCGAAATCCGCGCCCGAAACGTGTTCCAACGATCAACATCTTCCGTGTTGTGTACGCGACTGTACTAGGAACTACTCTTATAATCTTATAAAGTATATTATAATAATATCGAATTTTTTACACTTTATTTATATTATACTTGTAAACCCGACCTCACTTCGCTTCGGGGAACCAGTCCCTTCAAAAATCTCTATAAATTTTAACAAATTATGTTATTCCGATGCCTAAGCTACATTAGTGCAAAGTTTCATGAAAATCCGTTCTGTAGTTTTTGCGTGAAAGAGTAACAAACCCAAACACACACTCACTCACTCACATCCTTACAAACTTTCGCATTTATAATATTAGTAGGATTAGTAGGATAGTAGGAAGTAAGTAGGATTATGTAGGTATAGCAGTGCTGGTAATGCTTTTTAATAGTTTTAGAATATTTCAACTGACTACAAATAAAAGGAGCAGGTTCTCAATTAGAATGTATTTTTTGTGACCTGGTGAACCGACTTTTATTATTCTGTTTTATTCAAAAGGTACTTACTCGTTCTAGTTTTTTTTTTATGGAATTAAGATAGCAAACGAGCATGTAGCACCACCTTCCGCTGCCGCCCATGACAACTGTGACCGATCCAGAACTAGACTCAATGAGTCTCGTTCTAATTCGGTCACAGATGCGTTGCTACCCCTGAGGACTGAGATGGTCGCCTCTAAAAAAGTGTAACCGGTTCCATATAAATTTGAACGACATCTGACGAGCAGTTTATGAGTTGTCCTAGAATATTTCTTTCTGTATTATTTTCTTGTAGAACTAAAATCTTTATGAACAAAATACAATAATTAAAAATACAATAACCTAAAATGTTACCTTAACTTTTAGGCCACTTATCGTCAAATTGGCGTCAGATAATGAGCAAGTATCGGTAAATTTCCTTCACGTGTTAACTTGATTGATAACGTTATTGTTACCGTTTGTAAACAAGCTAATGGCCGGATTAGCGGCCGGTCGGTATTAGGGTTGTAGGAGGCTGATCTCTAAGATAAACAATAAACAACTCTCTACAGAATATACTTATAATTTGATTAGTTTAATTTTACCTATAAATACCTTACCTTACGTTAAATTACCTATAAATAATATTTACTTACTTTAATTACTTGTTGGTGACGTTTAAGATTTGTAACTCACTCACTGGCACTCTGAGCAACACCAGGGAAATCACCAGTGGAACACCATCCCTGAAGAAGAACCTGCTTTTTACACTTTCTTGAAGAACCCCAAGTCAAAGCGCTCCGGTAGTAGGTAGGTACCTCAGAAGGAACTGAAGGAAGCTCATTCCACAGTTTGCAAGTTCATGGCAAAAACGTTCGAGAAAAACAGACTTAGTTGAGATGCTTACAAAACCTGTTAATAAATATAACATTTCTTCAATAATCTGTGTGTACATCAGACACGTTAATGAAAGTTCCGTGATTACAATCTATGTTTCTCTAATATATGCAACGAGCATGTATTTTTGCATAACCAATCCGCCAATAACTACTTATCTTATACCGTTATACCTACTGTATACCTATCTAAAGTTATTACATTAATTCATTTTATGTACGACCTCATACTTCGAAGTTGGAATACGAATAAAATATAATTTCATTTAAAAAAATAAAATACATGTCGCATCAACTAAAAACCATTTTAAAAAGTTTGTAAGCTAGCTAAGGAGTACTCAGACATTTAGCTTTTAGACAACCTGCATATCGTACCTATGTACCTATATGTTATTACGATCACTCATATTGGGTAATTTAGGTATTTATAATTGTGTGATGCACACAGCACATGTCTATAAAATTTTAAAAAGTGTGAAATTAAATCGATAAAACGAAAAATGCCTTTCAATACACTTACAAAATGTAGGATTAGCACAATATTAGACATTTTATCATCAAAATTAAGAGATACCTAATTACATATTTATAGTAATATATTCATTTATACTGCCCATAGCCCTGCAAATAAACAGCATTTATAAAGAAAGTTTTCTAATCGCAAAACTAAATACAGTTTCCCATTTGATCAACATATATCACGTGTAATCGCAATGGCGATATCGTTATCAAGGAAATCGGTTTTCCTTCGCGACGCCGGCACTAAACACGTAACTTACCTTATCTCGTGCGTATGCTTGTCTGTCTGTTATCTTGTTTGGTTTGACTGTACTACTGATGTAATCACGTCTCTTCACGGTTACAGTTACATCTTAATTAAAGTAATAGCGCCACTCGGTACAATCTTTACAGAATTAATGAGGAGATAGTTGCTTCATCAGAGTACCTACCTCAAGAAATTTTATGACAAAAAATAAAGACAGGTAAATAAACATGCCAAATTGATTTTGCATGACGCCTTTAAGCACATGCAAAATCAATTATAATTACTAATTCAAAATAGAAAACACAAAGACAAACACACCCAGATCTAGAATAAAAATTCAACATTCAATAATTTTCCGTATCTTTGGGAGACGAACCTAGGACCTTTTAAAGCATTTCGGCATGGTAACCATTGCGCATTATCTATTGTAGATTGTAGGTAGGTACATTGAGGTACTGTAGGTACTCAATGTGTAGGTATACCCTTCCTGTTCCGAACATCGCAATGCGGCATCGTAAAATTACACTGTCGTAGGGCTCTGGACTTCAAAAGATATCCGGGCACCGAACGGGTTTCGGATTACATAGGATTTCAAGTTAAACCAACCCGAGGTGTAAATTCTCCGGAATCTCTCGTAATGGATTCACACGAAATTGTGTTTTGTGTTGTCTGCTAAACTGAGGCCATTGTTCAGCAAATTATCCGGTTAATGATAAGGCTGAGATTAGTGTTTCTAAGCCTTAAACCGAGACGTGTTAGCTCTTTTTAAGTCTTCAAAAAAGGAGGATTGATGGAAGTTTTTGTAGGATGAACCGATTTTAATAACGTTTTTACATTCGAAAGTTAGTGCTATTTTTTAGACGAGTATTTTTTGCATATTCAATCTATTTGCCGCCCCCATGCGTGCCGCCGGCGTGCGGTGTATGCTTTGCACGCCCACTCACACCGCCCCTACTTATCCATTCAGACTATTAACCATCGGGCGATTCGTCTGCTAGTCACACAGTCACACTCACCAAATAACCTAATTTATCCGTTATTTCCTACTCAGGAGTATTAAAGGCCTCCAGTAATTTATATACGTTTGCGCAGCACTTATCAAATTAATGATAAGATTTGCAAGGACCGTTATAGCACACGCAAATATTTGCACAGGTAATGAGTGATGTTTAAATGGTCGTATATTTTGCAGTCCTTTGCACATGTAGTTAATTTTTATTATTCTTATTCTTTGCCGTAAAAAATCAAATTATCCACAAATTTGGCCTTGAATTATATAACTCAGTCAACTTCTTGTTACGTAATGGGTCACTGGTGCGATAATTCGATTTCCAAATTAGTTTGAACTTTGAAATTCTCATGATTTCTGAACTCTGAAAACACGTCACATGCTGTGTAACGCACAGTCAACCTATTTTGATATCGTTAGATACCAACATAGTCTTAATCATATCGCAGCCCTTTAAGTGACAAATAAAATGAACTGTTTCTTTTTCTTTATGTTACCGATTCTTATTAGGTATCTTTAAAATCTGATATCTTTAAAATAAATATGCTGTTACCAGGTTAGTGTGCTTTACCATTTAAGACTAATCATTTATCATTAGATGATTTTGTAGTCGAGGATTAACTAATTAGTCAAAAAAATCTGTATAAAAAGGCAATTTGAATTTACTTTCCTAAATCTACCTCTTACACATCTAATGACTTCCTCGACAATTTTTTAATTTGTTATTTAATTTGATGACATGAAATACTGTATCGTGATCTAAATTTGCATATTCAATGAATAACGAGACAGATTATTGATATATGTAGACAGCGTGCTAATGTTACCATTCCTGCATAAATTAAATTGAATTGATACATTGCTTGTTACGAAATTAAATATCAAGGTTTTTTTTATAATCGTTTCCCTTGCAGTTTAAATTAATCTTTTTTTTATGGAATTAAGATAGCAAACGAGCATGCAGCACCACCTTCCGCTGCCGCCCATGACAACTGTGACCGACCCAGAACTAGACTCAATGAGTCTCGTTCTAATTCGGTCACAGATGCGTTGCTACCCCTGAGGACTGAGATGGTCGCCTCTAAAAAAGTGTAACCGGCTCCACACCTTCCTATCCGGAACACAATTGTTCTTAAAACAATTATTACACGGTAGGAATGGTATTAAGTACCGTGGCGGGCGGTGGTACTTCCCCGGGTCGGTGAGCTCTAGGCCCTACCACCTAGCATACATATCTATCTATATTTTATTAGCCGATGGACGTAGGTTAACTAGATGATTCCCACTATTACTTTGAGTTGAAATCTAGGGATGGAATATTACAATATCCGTTCTTCGCAGGTTTGTACTAATACTAACTGTAAACTAATTACCTGTCCGATTACATCTTTGTACGGAACATATTTCGTGATTAATGATATACTTTTCTTTCATATTCATATTTACAAAATAATTTGAAATATTGACACCTAATATCAGTAGCGTTTTTCGCTTTGCATCGGGAAATGTAGGCTTTAGTGCTTTAGTATCCTAACAATACTAGAAAAGGTGGCTAAACACTATTTTTTAAATGGCCATACTTATTGTCTATTATTTGGGAACCGATTAATCATATCTAAATCGGTTAAGCCGGTTCTGATATAAATGAGAACAAAAACAAAGATACACAAAAACAATTCTTAATAATAAGATAAACAAAATCAATGTTTTGGAATATATTGTGAATAAATATTGTATATTATAAAATATTTTATAAATAGGTTTTTACATAATTTGGGGGTATAAAAATACTTACAACAACTTCTTCGCCAGGATATTATGCCATCCAATAATATGTTAATAGATGATGAAAAATAGTAAAAAGCCCTTATTATAAAATCACTAACCCACAACCATTACTAGCACTCCTCAACAATTGACAATTCCAATAAGAAAGTCATAAGAATACGCGATCGGTTTTTGTTCCTACCAATTGAACTTATTACGAGAATTACACTTATTACGAGAAGGTTGTCTACTCCCCAACAGGATAAGAGAAATTGTTTAATAATACACTGTCCACAATACGAGTCCGCATTCGAGAACGACGCGACGAAAGTGTACCTTAAGGTGCGGATATACTGTGCAACGTTTAAAAAAGTGTTCTTTAATTCATAAAAAATCTATTTTGTACAATAATATCACAACACGTGTAAAAGCCGCGCGTGTACGGTACCGCCGGCGACTCGCTCTGTACTCCGAGTATCCGAGTATCCGAGCGCTCTGTACTGTACGCTCGTAGTACCGTCCACACGACATCTGGGAAAGTGGACGGCTCGCGCGAGAGCGAACCAAGCGAAGGTCAAGTTCAAAAATACGACAATTTCGAGTCTTTTTCAAGCTGCTGATTTAAAAATTTAGCCGTATTCACTAGGTTATAACTTAACTCCTGTCAAAGGTTTATATCAAATCAAAGAATACACAGATTCACAATTTGATATATAGCCAAAAATCTCCTGATTGTACTCTACTTTTATGTTTTATATTGAATGTAAATTAATAGCTAGGCTTATTTTAGTCAATGTTTAGTATTTATTTAACATACCTACTTTTTATATAATATTACATTATAGAAACTAAAACAGAATTAAGTGTTCAATGTGCAAAGTTATTTTATGCTCACTTAAAAACATCATATCATGTCGAAAATGTAAGAAACAAGTTATACATATTTCAAAACGAAACTATGTATTTACGTTAAACGTACTTACCTACCTACTTACACGCACGTTACGCAAGCGCTGCACTTTAACGCAAGTAATAAATTGTTTATATGTAGCAATTTAATCCCTGTACGAAAGCGTAAACAATTAAACATGTTAAAATTACAACACATTTTCTAGAAATTTTAAATAGCAAAATGAAAACAAGCATAACAAGGTATTGTTCAAAGTATTATAGTTAAATTACGCAATTATACGTGTCACGTTAAATTATATTATTGGGAATAATTAATAATTACGTGTAATTTACGTACAGATGATAAATTAATTAATTGAAGGTAAAAACTTATATTTAAGCTATAAACACGATTTAACCTTCAGCATAAACACGTCACAGCATCCGCAGCACGTGAATCAATCTCGCTATTTGTCCTCTCTTTCGCCCTCGGCTCAAAATTAGGGGTTAGAGAGGGGCAGAAAATACATGCATCGCGCAAGTCCTTCGAAATAGAAAGGGCAGAAGGAATGATTGCTCGGCCGACACAATCAATAACACTTAACCGGGGGATGAACATCGTGTAAAAATGAGTGGAATAAGATTATAATTTCCGTGCGAAAAATTCGCTGCCCAACCTGTAAAAAATACTAATTCCGTGTTCTAATTTGCATCTAAAAATAAATAATCAATTATACGAGATGCTCAGCATTGCGTTGATTTTATATCGTTGATTGAGTTAAAACCAACAGCGGGTGCCGTCAGTAATTGGATAAGTGACCGCTAAAGGAAAAAATCCTGAGCTCTTCGGAGGGCACATTCAGCAGTCGACCACAGTTGTTATCAGTGGGTAACAGGCGTTATGGCATTGTGGCCTCCTTGTAAAGATAATTATATAGTAAACTTGCGATACTAAAGATTCACGATAAACGCATCCACCCTTCGGTTCCATTCTCATAGTGAAGAAGGCCTAGGCTACTCTAGCCTCCACTACGCTGCTCCAATACACATTGATAGAGAACTGCTAGTATAACTATAACTATAGTATGTATATATAAATACAATAAATTATCATTTTCTTTATTGTTAAATAACACTGAACTAAAGCATGTATCAAAATTTAAAACTAATTGACTTACAAGGTTAAGAACGTAATGTTCACATTTCTACATGACTTAATTATAATTTGGCGTTTAAATTTTATAGCACCAGTTCTATTATAACTCAATTTATTACTATTCTCGTATGGTATGTATATTGAAATTGGTACATTGTAGTTCATAAGCATGAAGGTTACACATATCGTTAAGCAATAAATAATAAACATTTTTACGCCATTTTCTGGTAAAGTATATTTCACTTTATGTACTTACCTGTACTTTTGCAGATACATTTGATTTCATATGAATTTTATATAATAATGGTTCATTTTTAGATGAAAGGGACCTAGTGCAAAATTATCGTTAACTTACACTATTTTTTACTAATGACTGTTTCTTGTTAAGAGGATTTCTGTCACTACAAATTACATGCAAATAAATGCACGGCTTGATTGGTTTAATTGTAACAAAATTTTGCTTATCTTTCAATTCTAATTTCACATTACGACTACATATCGATTGACCAAGAATCTGAAGGTAGAAAAATGATACAAAACATTTCGTTTATCCGTTGTCATGCACAGATAAATAAAAACCTCGCCTCATTTTCTCATCTCATTTTTTCCTTCACCGAAGCAAGTGATAAATTAACAATTAACACCTAAGGAGGTAAGTACGTAGAAAACTTTTGAAAATTAGAGTAGTAGAAAAGTAGAGTAGGCAGACCTCTTGTTCTGGAGTCTGTACCCCTCTAGGAAACCGCTAGGCTATAGTTGAATACAGTCGCAAAAAGATGTCCTATGAAAAACTAGAACTACCTATACGCCCCTGCGTTCGTGCAGGCCTATTATTATCCCAAAGCCTCGACGGTTCATTGAAATGTCGCGGCGCCTCCGGACGCATGCGATGATATAACAGATAACAAACAATTACCTATTAAAATCACTTTTTGCCACTTTCCGGCCACTTTGTAATTTCTATTCTCACCGTTGAATACTCTTTTGTCACGGAACTTATATCTTACTTATGCAGTTAAACAATAATTAATTAAAATATTTGTTTAGTGTTAATTGTTTGATTTACACACAAGATAGTAAATTATGTTCGGAGTAAGATTTCTCGAATTTTTTATTTTATTTTATTTACGTAACTTTACCTTTGCTGGGTGTTGATTCCTTTTTCTTTCTATTTTCTCTCTTCTTGGCTTTAGTCAAAAAAAAATTATTTTTAAAACCAATAAGTAATTATGAGTAGGTAGGTACATAACGATAAAAAATTATACATTTTAACTGTATGACTGTCATTTATACACACTAGAAATTAATTTTATCCAGCCTAAATAAATTGTAATGGTAAATAGATATAATAATACACATAATTATAATATGTATAATTTAAAATTCCGTCAAAAGACAGAAAGGCCAAAATAAGGCTAATGGCTATATTGTATAGAACATTTTATTTTAATTTATTTTTGAACAACTCCTGCATAATTCCGTCCAAAATGAATTTTTGAGTAGGTACATTCCGTAAATGACTAATAAATTAAGCCACGTACGTTTGTTTGTGTCATTTAAGATACAAGTAACTTATGAATTATTTTGGTAACCAAATTCTATAGTTAAAAATCGCTTATCAAATTTAATAGCTATCTAAGTTCTTACATTTTCATACTTGTATCAATAAAAAATTATCTTACGAGTAGATCAATGCTTTCATACAAGATTTCCCTGTGTGTTGCCTTTCGAGTGACGTAGTGACGACTGACGTAGTGACGTAACATTCCCATAAATAATATATACACTACAAGCAACTCAAAAATACATTACCTAGGTATATTCTACATGTCTGCCTCAATTTTGGTTGGGACCTCACATGTCACTTCAAACTGGCCTAAAGATTAGTCATCTTCTTTGTTTACAAAACCAATAGCTTTAAGTAAACAACCGATTGCATCGGATATCATTGGGTTTTCCGTCATAGGTACAACACTGGAGGGTAAAATAAAAAAGAGCGTAGATATTGCGAGTGAAATAATTATATCGGGAATGCGAATACATATTATTATTTAATATATTGCTTACGTAATGCTTCCACCCCTAATCTGACCGGAAAAAATACCTATAATGGATCTCTTAGTGTGGATCAGACCGGAATAACTCAGTTTGACTGCCATAGAATGCTTTTAGCATATAGATAATGCGCTTTTAGTGCATTGTGCAGGTGCAATAAAGTTAAAATAAATAAATAAACGCGAATGATATTATGTATTACATATAATATAACTACGTCTTGAACTGTTTAGCCAAGATAATAAATAATAAGTGTTTTTATAATCAGTGATCGAATTTTATTTGGTTTGAAGAAATAAAGGCAGTGTTGTTACTACACAAACTTAAGTAATAGTAAATATATTATAATGCTCTTCAAGTATCCTGTTACCAAACGCTTAGTATCAAGTTTAGTATCAATTACCGATCGTTTGAACGCGCTCGACGCGGCTCAAGACGTCAAGAGCGGGGCGTACCGTGGGAACTGGGAATATACAGGCACACTCCAGGAGTAAGTTGGGTCTATCGGTCTATGGCTGCAACTCAACTTCAGACCAAGGGTCTTAGCATTACTGAGGAGGGTTAGTTAGAGCATAATCCTTCGCGCTGCTCACTCATATACTATTAATTACCATTAATTAAATGGTAAACAAAATGTGAAAATATTGGAACCACGAGTGTAATAAATTTTACTAAATGGAGATATTTCAGGCGCGCTGAACCGCAGACCGCCATTAGAGTGGCTTCAGTGGGAAACACACACTGGATGTAATTTTTATTAACATTTATCCTACTTTCATGTCATGGTACTATTTCTTTATTTATTTATCTACTTATTTCATCTTGTTAAGCTATGCTAAGTTAAGCTACAACCCACTAATGGCCCACTACTGAGCACGGGTGTCTCCTCATTACTGAGGAGGTCTAGAGCATACTCCACCAGGCTGCTCCAATGCGGATTGGTGGAGGGGTTAGTGGCCAACCCAGTGTCGAAAGTTTTCAATCCACCCGAAGGCCTCCAACATGACTTAACGACTGCTATCAATCGATAACAACCGGGACCGACGGCTTTACGTGCCCTCCAAAGCACGGATCATCTTGTTAACCGACGTCAAAAAAGGAGAAGGTTCTCAAATCGATTGTATTTTTTATGTTTTTTTTTGGGGAGTGGCAATTATGCTCGACTCAATCATAATATATATCTAAATATGATGATCTGTATGGTGTATCATAGGCCCTCCACGTTGCGTGAACCACTGCGGGTGGTCTAGGGTTGACAACTTTTTCTAGTTTTAAAATAATTCTTAGAACGTATCACGCAAGACTGAAGTCTTAGTTACGTCGCTCAGTCAGTCATTTTACTCAGTTAAATCGTTTACCATCTTTAGACATCATCGCCTTGCCATCACTTAAGTCGGTTTGTTGCCAAGTATAAAATTAAACTTAATTACTACCCTTAACTCGATTGATAAATAATTACTGCATACGGAGAAAAATATCCCTATGTGTGTGTATGTGATTGTCTCTGCCACCATTGAATTAGAAGTTTAATAGTTAAAAAACTACGTCAAACTCCAATGATAAAAGTCTCATATTTTTAGGCATGTCATACTCATTGGTGAATTTATAAAAACGTAGGCGACACAGGGCACCATTCCTTGAAAGTCTCGACATTTATTAAAATCATGAAGATTTATAAAAACCAAAATTACTCATTTTTAATTATAATTGACAGTTGGCAGCCCTACCCACAGCTGGTATAATAAAACATTTAATTATAAGGACAAACAGACGGACAATTCGCACGCCAGTATTAATTAATCCCCCGCTAATACAGACAGATTGAGATCGGGCCGGGATGATATCATTTACATTTACAACTCTATTAGTTATTGCGCCGTCAGTGTTTCAATTTCAATGACAACATAATTAACCAAATATGTTTTTTTATTTATTTAAATGCTAAAGACTTGCTCGTGAACCGGATATTTATACTGATACCTTTTTGTTTGTAATTTGAAACATGAGAAAATGTTAACTGCGGTTTATTTTTTAATAAGTACCATTTGTGAAAACCAGTGTGGTGAATTAGGATGTAACAAAAAAAATCTAAAAACTTTATTTTATGACTCATTTTTAATTACCCAGTACTTTTTATATACATACAGTATAGTATAGAGTGGAGAGGATACCCTTTGGAGATTCTGAAGACATGACGAATAATCTTGTCTCGTCCCTGTCCCTAGTCAAACGATCTGGTTAAAGCTTGCTAGCTTGTAAAAACTACTTTTAACCATTTAAAACGTACACCATTTAAAACAGACTTCAAAAAACAATAACATATTTTTCACTCTTAGCTCGTTTCAGGAGATGGGTCGATGTCATAAGATACCATCAACTTTAAAATTGCTGACTCCTGGGCCATTTTAGGATTATTTATTTTATACTGTCAACTGAAGTTTCGAAACGCTTTGGAATCTTATAAAGACAAGCTCAAGTTCAAAATGCTATTATGTTTTAAGTCTGGCACTGGAATGTATCGAGTAGGTATTTTATTATTGCAATACCGACGTACAGTGAGTCCCGACACCGCATTGCGCCAGACGGGGCCCAATGTACTACGACAGCCCGACGTACCCACTACGATATCAATAATAAAAGAATTTTTAGTAAGCAGAAAACTAATTTACTAAGCAGGTGGTACAGTGTAGTGTTTCTGTGCAGCGCTTTTAGATGTTTTGTTGGCGATAGCTAAATTCGAAAACTTGAGGGTTTAAATTTTTATGTGATTTGTGTTTGATTAAAGGTAACATTGGTACATACCGATATCCTGTGACATCTACATATTAGGATTTTCTTATACACTTTCCAGTAACTTTATTGTCAGTCAGACCGTATGCTATACACAATTTTTTCAATTTATTTTACATTCAGAAAGCAATGAAAGTTCAGCTACTGGTTAAAAGCATATATCTATTTCCTGTATTTTCTACAATAAGTTTTAACTTAAGAGAAAAAATTTAACTGTAGGATTATAATTTATTTTTTAAGTTGGGACTCCAAATAAGTCTCTTTACGAGTTTATTAATTCGCGGTAAACGTTTATTATTAGGTGAGTCTTCGTGATTTTTTATACTTCCAATTCTTCTAAGTATCGTTACCGATTTATAATAAGGATCAATTCCTATTCCCGAAGCCCGCACTGCGTCGAGTCGAGTGGATTAATATTAATGTGCAAACTTTAATGCAACTGTTGCGAATCATGTCATAGTGCAGCTATCCATATTAGATCGTTGCGATTTTCGATTATACAATTAGGATATTCTGAATTTTTAGTTCTAGGGAGTTTGAGGATAAAAACCATCTCATTTTATTACAGTTAAATGAAGCGTATTGGGTTGGTCAGTACCCCGACTATTGGGGCAGCATGGGTCTCCTCAATGATACCCAGTAAGGGGTCAATAATGGGTTTAAGTCATTACAGTTATTTACAATTATCGAGGGTCACTTGGTAGAGAATGTTCTACTTATTATTCAATGTTCTGTTTGAAATGCACGTCATATTTTTGAAGAACTTCCTCGGAATCTTACATTTGAATACTCCTAAAATTTCATCACATTTCTAACGAATATTGTATGACCACGGCGTACGGGTAAAGTAAAGTAGGGAAGAGACAACTACATTTCAGCTGTTTCATAACGCATGAAACATGTAAAATAAAACACGAGGAGTGTGACGGTAACTCAATACCGTGCCGTAATGGCTATATAATGAGGTATTCCAAGAGGTGAGCCTCTGGAAATAGTCCTCTAAACTTAGCGGCCGCCAGCCGTCCACGGTGCATTTCGCTTACAGCGGAAACGTTTGATTTATTATTTACGAATCCCAATACATGACGGATTCTTTCCCGGTGAGTAAGTATTACGGTAATAACAATGTAGGTACAATAAAACTATAAATGTTTAGATCCAGGATATCGATCAAATCCAGGGGTATCTGTGGTTATTTTATAGTAATTCCATTTTTGAAATACCTCAGTATTTGTTATCATTTATTATTTTTTCTACCATTTAAAAATTTCTTTAACCATTTGCTTTCTTGTAAGCAATCAACCCACCGGATAGTTGTAATAATAATAATAATAATAATAATAATATCTTCCTCAAATCGATCGTCACCCTAAGAGACTTAATCAAATCACCATTTTAATAATTTCCCCGCAACATGATTATGTTATGTAATTATACCGATGTAGTCACACCCTGGTCTGAAACGTCTTATATTTTGGGTAGCGTGAACACACACAAATAGGACATCACAAATTCTAACAACTCGAGAACAAACATCGATCCTGTCACATAAATATCTGCCCCGGAATATAATAATGGTGTGGTTCAATTTCTCAACTGAAACAAAGAACTCCGACAAAGTTGTCGCAGAGCTAAGTGTCAACTTACCCCAGGTGGATCGGATAAATTTAAATATAGCAAATAAAAGATAGAAAAGTCTGCCAGCTGTAATTTAAAACCTCTTATTTATTTATTTAACATTTTATTGTTTTTTGTACATACAACACAGTGTCAAATAAATAAATAAATAAACTTTTACATATTAGTTACAATTTAGATATTGACAATTTTCTATAGTGCATCGGTATCATAAAATATCGGTATTACTGCTGGCGTACCTCATAATTCTCATAAACGAAAAATAGCAAAATAATGAACCAAAGTTTTCAATTTTAGAGTTGTGCAACCGACTCTCTTAAAAGTTTTATGTGCATCATAAAAGATTTTAAACTTGCGACTAATCGGGAACTTAAATATATCCTTAGAAAAGCTCAGCGGCCAGGTAATTAAAGTTGATTCGTCATCTGTATGCACTACGGAAAACAACCGTTGATTTGAGCTTAATACTATTATCAGTCACTTATTTTCCAAAATTACATAAGCCATGTAACGTTTACAAAATATTATTAAATTTTAAATGTTGCCATAAGTCTGCAAGTTAAATATAGCAGTAAGAACCAAACATGTTGGGTAGCGGTATCGCTTCCTATTTAGAATATAGTTAACGCTCCCATTTTACTACTCGGTTTATTGTACCGCATAACATCGATAAATTTAGTGTCGGTTATGTATGCCTTTGTTAATATTCGAGCTGCACGCCGCGCCGTCTAGACGTGCGTAATGCAGACGTTTTGTACTGTAGGGATGCTGTTTCACAGTTTTTGTATCGATTCCTAGTTTGATTGAGACTTCTTTGACTCATGTTTTCCTAGTAGGTTAGGTTTATTTAAGATCTAGTTAATTTTAATTCAGTTTGTGTTATTTTGAAAACAATTTACTGAAAGAGAAACTATTACATGAATTCTGTTGTAATTGATGAAGAAATAAAAAATGCTTACTTTTCATGATATCCTTATGTATAATTATTTTCTATAATACCATAATTGTCCAGGTTTGTTCAGTAAGAAATACTTAATTTAAATAGTACTGAGTAGTTACTAGGTCTTTCGAATGTCGATTTTTTTCCATACCAGTATGCTACAAAATTTCCGTAATGTACCTACTAGAGTAAGAGCCCGCGACGCCCAGACCTTCGTTATATCATACCGAATTTCATGTCACAAAATGCACCGTCTTGCCCATAAAGTAGAAAAAAAATGTTAAATAACATTGTTACCTACCTTTATCCTCCAGGGACGGCTTAGAGAAATGTAATCATTTCCTGCAACAAAAAAATACTAAATTTATTTTTCTTAAATATGACGCAACAGAACACAAAACATTTATGAAAATCATAATGAGAGTTGTGTCGGGGTTAACGCGGAATAACAAGTGCCAGCGAGACTAACGTAACTTGACTTTACTTTTTATACGTTTAACTAAAAAATACGTTTAATTAAAAACGTTTTGTACGGTACAATTTACTTTGTACGACACTTAAAGCTAAAATACAACATCCAACTTACTACCTATGAACCTTCCTACGTCTTTTAAGGAAACGATTTTCATATAGGCACCTGACTAAAAATAAGTATCATAAGGAGTTAGTACATTTCCTAAAAGGAAAATACCTTATATGTACATATATTTTGTAGGTGTAAACAGTGTCTATTGAAGCACGTCTTAATTTTTTTATTTTAAAAATCTGCTATAAAATCAAAATCTTTGTTATTCTTTTAATAGAGAAGATAGAGTTTCAAAAATTAATTTTAGTAGGTAGTGTAGGTAGGTAATCCCAGTTTTATAATATCAAAGCAAAGACCAAACCATCCGCAGACTTTTCAGACGATCGTAAACAGGCATTAATTTTATAAGAAAAACTGGCAACTGGCAGCCATTTTCGTCCATAAAAAGAACGTGTGAGTTCGCGGTATTTTCGACGACCGCCATCTTTGATCTCAACGCATCCGCGTCGATGGATATCATGCATCAACATAGAGCTTTAGTAGGGCTGGTCCACTCCAACGAAGTTAATTTTTTTAATTAATATTGTAATTTTTATTTTAATAGGAATTTTGTATAGTTGTTGTTAATAATAAGTAATTTATTATATTCGGCCGAAATGCAGGATTCGAGTTAAATTAAGTGAGAAAGTTGTGTCTTTGGAAAACTTAAGTAGTACCTATATTTACGTGGAGAATAATTAAAAGGCGAATGGTAAGTATTTCTAAAGCAATGACGTGTTTTTATGTCATTTGCCGATACGATATTGTTTCTTAAATTAAAATGCAAGCATCGTTTAACGCTTAACGTGAACTTGTGAAATAAATATGACTGTTTATAATTTATTACAGCTAACAGCCGAGAAGCGGTCAAAAGTTGAACATTGTTACGAAGCCTTTAATACCTCATTACGAAGTCTCAAGCGGAGAACGTACTCCACTGAGCTCTCATCTGGATAAATGGAGAGGTTAGTGGCTAACTCAAGTGTCGAAAGTTTTTATGTCGCCTGAGGACCTCGGGCGAGAGTAGGTAACACTACTCTCCCATGAAAAAAAGGCTTAAGGCATCTTACGACTTACCACCCATCTTACTTAGAATCACCCTCAAGTAGTAATATCAGGGCATTTCAGTTCTAAGAAGGTTTTTAAGATCATTTGTTGATAGTTTTCTGCTTACATCTAAATATGAATTGTTAGGAGATTAAGAACGTAATATGCTATCATTCAAATAGCGCCAATAAATTAGTACATTTTTTTTAATAATCAAAGTAGGTAGGTACATATTATGTACATTGTAGATTCTATTCATTGTAGATAACTTTACATAAGTTTTTTTACACCAATTTCACTGGTCCAACGCAAATATATTTTCTAATTGGGATCTTTTAAGACCTCTTTTGGCAGAATTTCTAAACTTTTGTGATGAATAAAAATTTATTAATCTTTAAAAAAGCTTATATTAAATCAGTCTCTAGGTAGCAGCCCTGGCATAATTTTTTACGTTCCCGCATATAACCGAGTCCATAAACGTCAGAAGTTTTAACTGCAGAGATTTGTTTATCGTTTATCGGGTACGAGCACTCGCGTTTATGGTCATCTATGCTCGGGGCTGAACATAAAAAATACTTACACTATATACCGGGGGCTGAAAGGTTGCACTGGATTCATTCACTCCAGAATGAACGGTTCCGGGAATGAACACTTTGATTTATGAAAAGTTCAGTGTTTTCTATTTTTGAATGAAAAGACCGGTATAAAACATTTAAAGCTGAATTCTCAACAATTTGTAAATTAAATATTTACTTAAATAACGGTAAGATACCTACTTATAGGACCCATCATTTGTAATTGGACATGAACTCTTTAAGTAATTAGTAAAAATGTTTTTATATCAGTCATTGAATTCCTAGTATACATAAAAATAAACCATATAAAGTAATTACACTATGGCGTGTGCAACTGTGCACATGATCAATAAAATTAATTTCAATGTTAGTGTCGTCATATTCACCTCCCGCTCGAACAACTTTCTTATAACAAGTGTTAAAACGATCTTGACACAGAAACTACACGCTTAAGTTCAACAATGATCGAATTAATTACAATTCATAGAAATACCTTTCAATAAAGTCCTTGGGCGGCTGAAAAACAAAACTGCAGATGTTATAAGTAAATAACGTTGAACATTATTGTTGGTAATTTATGGCGTTGTACGACGCAATACCTACGAGTATAATAACAAGTTGAAAAATAATATTTTATTTCTTGGTGTTCAAGAAACTATGTATAAAAATAAACAAATAAATAACAATAATAACGTTAGCCATGGGATTTAAACGCTGCACCCTTAATTTTTTTATGAAATTAGTAGGTAATAAGGTAGGTAGGTATTCATGGTATTTAATAATATTAATTAACGTATCTAAATGCTTATTATATTTTTTGTAATAAAAATGCCCTCGGGAGGATATTTACAGGCCATTATAATTTAAATAGCCGTTAAACGAGCAGGCACACTACCCACCGAGTGGTCCCTGTGGCCTATGGACATCAGCAATATCAAAAGGAGTTACTGGCTCTCAATCCCACAGCAAGGACATGAGTCGTTTGCCAGTTCAATCAATCAAGATATTCAAGATACTAGTAGATAGCTATCAATATTGATTACTAGCTGTTTCCTGTAGCTTAGCGCGCGTGGAAATATTTTTGACGGACTTTCAAACAAATTCTCAATCCCAATCAATTTTGTCACGTTAGAGTATGACAAAAACCGTCTTTAGTGGTCATCTGCGATCCATAAAGTACCTTCCTGCCTAATTTCATCCATAAACATGATGTCAAGCAGTTTTCGATATTTCGTGATGAATGTGCGACCACGCTTAAAGTCCTATAGGTACATATTAAATTTAGATTATAAATCTCTCTTGTTTTTTCTCGGCCACCAAAAACTGTCCACTTGTGAGGCGGCTCATTTGCTCGTTTGTCAGCTATAAAAGTTGTCTATAATGTTCTCAATTCGTTTGGAACTCTGCCAATAGAATTGAGAACATTAACATTAACACAGCTCTTGCCAAGCGACATTTTCAGGTGCTTAGTAGTCAATTATACAATAAAGCAAATAAGCAATGCAATATATATCCTCTAAGTCGTTATCTTTGTAAAAAATCAATTTATAAATGGCTACAGACAAAAAAAATACGAAGAGACAGAGAAATTGATTAATAATTCAATATAGCTTCATATACATAGTGTCATGTTATTCACACAAACACACTCTTACACACACCACACACACACACAACACACACACACACACACACACACAAACACACACACACACACACACCAAATGCACACATCTAATATATGCGAGTAGTTAAAGTAAATTTTGTTTTTATTTTTGTATAAAGTATAACTAAGTAATATTTAGAGTTACTCCTAGCACATTTTAACGTTTTGAATCCGACCCACTGCATGTAATTGTTTGTGTCATTTACATTGTCCTGGTATCCATAACACAAGTTAAATCTTATAATGGATACCAGAGTTCAATTGAATACCACTTTATTTACTGTATGTACCTACTCGGTGTCTCTAGAGTGATGTAATAAGTTAAGTGTGTATTATGTAAATGTTTTTTGGTTAATAAAGAAGTTTTTATTATTAAAAAAAAAAAAAAAAAAAAAAATAGCACTTGGTCGGATTCAATATCCTACTACTACAGTGTTCAGCGCTCATAGCCCGGCGGCTTGCGTCGATCCTAAGCGATCGCCAAAGTTAAGCAACAACGGGCGCGGTCGGTAGTCGGATGGGTGACCGCTAGTGGCAAAAATTTCTTGAGCGCTTCCGTGCTTCGGAAACGTAAAGCCGTCTATACGATCGATAACACTAATCTAATCGATAACACCGTCGGTCCCGGTTGTTATCGATTGATAGCAGTCGTTAAGCCGTGTCGGAAGCCTTCGGGCGGCTTGAAAACTTTCGACACTGGGTTGGCCACTTACCCCTCCACCGATCCGCATTGGAGCAGCGTGGTGGAGTATGCTCTAGGCCTCCTCAATAATGAGGAGAGACCCGTGCTCAGTAGTGGGCCATTAGTGGGTTGTAGCTTAGCTTGGCTTACAGTGTTTACTAATAAACAGACGCATCTACGACTTCAGTAAGACACTTAGCGCGCTCATTACTCGGCGGCAAGCTTCCTCACTCGGTTTGCGAACCTCATACATAGTGACAAGTAGGTGTTGATTAAAGCAGTGCAATTGCTGACGAAGTGCGCGCCTCCTCTTCACTCGAGCTCTCCAGAAATCGTAAGAACCCACACGTTTATGACGCGGGTGTCACTCTATATACTATTATGCTACTGGTATATTATGCAGCTTGTATATCTTGAGAAGTCGTTGATCCCTTTAGTACATCTGTTAGTCATAGGTCATGTAAATAATAAGTAATAAACTTATTTATATTTTGTATGAGCGAACGACAGTTTAGTAAACTATGTAAGTATTTTAAAGTTATCATCGTGTACGTATTGTTCAATTATTTGGGTTTTTGAAGAAAAATAAGAAGGCACAAAACCAACCGAATGCCAAATGATTTTGTCCTTCCGCCAACTCTCAATCGTTATGAGTTATGTTATGGCTAGGGCATGCAATTATCCGCCCGAATTTACTATCCGGATAATACGGATAGTTCATTTTACTATCCGGATATTATCCGGATAAAACGGATAATACGGATAGTTAATGTTTTTCTAAAAAAATCAACCATAGTATGTATTAATTTTACTTTTTCTGTTACCTATAGTGGAACGAATCATAAACCTTTGCATATTTTTGACTTCCTCTTAAGAAAATTCAAAATTATCTAAAATTGAAAGTTATTTGTCTCACTTAAACTTCCGAAAATCGAGTTTTCTTCAGATATCCACGTTTTGGGATCATAGGACACTATTGTGACTATCCCCGCGATGGTCTATATATTGTGTGTGTCTATTTATGTGAACCTCTCATAATTAATTTTTGATGGCTTGACCAATTCAATTGCGGTTGATGCCATTTGAAAGATCTCCACTGATCTTAGATTTTCTACAAATTGTATTGAATCGAAAATGAATTGTTAAAGTGATGTTTATATCTAATAACTTCCAAAATACTGTAACGTTTTGTTCCATAATCTCTCAAATCTGCAAAGTGCTTAAAATTTTTAAAACTGTTTTTAAACATAACTGCGAGACTTCGTGTCATATATTTTTCCGGGTTGATGCATGAGTTTGCAAAGCGTCCGATATAAGTGTGAAGCAGAAAGCCTTTATTTCCCCGTCACATTCAAAAATCTTGGTTCAAATTCTGTGATCAACCGCGTGTCTATTGTCACAGATCCATTTGTGGATGCTAGAAATAACGTATGTACCTCCACTAATACCTCATTAGGGTACCTCTGAGAGATTCGGTTTACTAAGAAAGAGATTTTTAAAGATATCAAGGTAGCAAATGAGCAAACAGCACCACCCTCACGCTGTCATCCATGATAATTGTGACCGAACAAAGATTAAATTAAGGGACTAGGATGGTAAGTCCAGTTAGAAATGATGATAGAATGTTAGTCGGTAAGTGTGAAGATTGGACAGGGACTGTTAAAGGTTCTCAAATCCTTACAGTGTCTAGACGTGAAAAAGCCAGTGGTCTTGAGGGTGTTCCAATGAATGTACTAAAAACCTGTATACTTGATACGTCTATTCCACCTTACTTCCAAAATTGGATTATTATCAAAATCCGGGAAGCTTGCTAGCGCGCCGCTCGTTTTCAGTAGGCATAAATAAGGCAGCTGTGTCGATCTTTGTCATTATTAGCCAATTTCAATAACCCCACCACTTTGTAAGCTTATGGAGGGTATATTAAACTTGTGTCTTATTGAATGCCAAAACCAAACTACCTTCTTCGGGACTAAGGGCGCATTCATGTAGAACGCTGGTTACCGGCGCTGATCTGCCAGCGCTTATCGGTATAGTCTAAGATCCGGATCTAAATCGACATTCATCGGGTTGATAAGAGAATCAAACACACTGATAGAAACTTTTTTTGATAGTTAAAAATATTTGTTAATATTTAAAAAGATTTATTAATATGTAATAAATGAATATCAGATTTATTAAACACAAAAAAATCATTTTAAATACTTACTAAGAAATATTTGTTTAATACTAAAGAGTGGTATAAACTAATACTTAATATTCTGTCCAGGATTTTTGTTGTCTACCCATTTTTAATATATTTTCTAATATATACGAAATTTATTATTTTATAATTTTGATTCTCTTAGCAACTCGATGAATGTCGATTTAGATTCGGATCTTAAACTATACCGATACGTGCTGACAGATAGGGACAGGGATGGGCAAATGGGAAAAACATATCGACATTTATCGTATCGATATTTTCCAAATGTATCGATATATACCACCCAAGAAATTTAATATTGATATTTCGATATATATCGGTATGTTTTGCCCAATGTGCAATTATTTATAAAAATTGCCAAAATATTCGAAATTTTAAAGTACCTAAATACACATCTGGCTGTTATGACATCAGTTTTATTATTAAAAAACATGTTTATGTACCTGTAGCCAAGAAAAAATCAACATACAGTGCCACAAACTTATCTGGTCCGGTTGCCAAAATTGCAACTACTGCAAATGTTATACTGTTGTCAGACAAAGACCAAGACAGTAGCGCCCCTCTTACCGGGTCAGATTAGTTTATTTTTATTTTATATATATTTTTATTTTATAGATATTTTTATTTTATAGATATTTTTCTGAAAAAATATCCATATTTTGATATATCGATATTTTTTACCCAAACCTACTGGCAGATCGGCGCCGGTAACCAGCGTTCTTTTCGAATGCGCCCTAATAAGCATAGGCTTACTTGGCATTTTAAGGAAGCTCCCGCTTTGTTTATTCCCCTATCGGAATTCTTGAGCAACCTTTCCTCCAGGTTGTTGTTCCTTGAAGACTCTGGCCGCCACTCTATTTCTACTACAAATATCCGGCCGGTAGGGATGAAAAACCATCTGAACGAGAGCTCCATATTACGGGTAGTGTTTCAATGGGACGATACTGAATCTTCTGAATCGTGTGAGATTTAAAGCCATAAAAACAGACGTATCAGTTTACCACCAAGAAGTGCTCATTCATTATGGCTTTCTGCTTTTAAAATATAACAATTAAATGCTCTGACCGCCTTTAGTTGTTGGGAATTATAGTTACGTCGCACCTCAACATTGGGCGGTTCTTATGAACTGTCGTTGTCTGTCGAGCACGTAAACTAAGCAATGCTTCCGAGACGTAGGCTAAGATAAAATGGTAGTTGAAAATTCAGTCAAACTATTTTTTGGGTCATATACCATAAAAAATGTGGTAGAAGTTGCAGAGGCAATCTCCAAAAAACCAAATAAAACATAAAATATTATATTTTCGTAATAATTAAGCAAACAAAATGTCTCCAAATGGTCAAAATAGTATAAAATTTTTACTATCCGTTTTATCCGTTTTATCCGGATAATAGGTCTTCTATTATCCGGATAGTATTTTCGGGCGGATATCCGGATAATACGGATATCCGGATATCCGGATATCATGCCCTAGTTATGGCTCATGTCAAAGTTACCATCTTAAAAAAATATAGAAATGATCGCGTATCTAACTCCATATCCATACTTGTCGCTAATAATAATACCTATACGTCGTCGTACGCTAATGATATATGGATTAATAATTTCCCCACTTATTTTTCAGACGGCAACGCGTTGGTGTTATGTAGGTACCTTGGTGTTACTGATATTTGTGACCAAAAATGACTAAGGAAACTCGATTGTCACTAAAAAAAAATTAAAAATCACACAAATTACATGAAATTAAGCTTTATAGCTCGACGATCCTAAGATATCGATCGATGTAATCTACAGCGGGTGGATGGATGACCGCTATTAGCAAAGATTTCCAAGGTGTTTCATTTCAGTGCTTTGGAGGGAACTTGACATAGTCAGACCCAATTAGATAAGCAATGAGATAGCAGTCATTAAGAATTTTTGGAAACTTTTGGGTGGCATAAAATACCTATTCCAACAATTGGATAAGGCTTTAACGCCTCCTTCAATCCACACTACTGGAGTAGCTTAGTAGAACATGCTCTAGGCCACCTCAATTATAAGGGCGCATTCAAATAAAACGCTGGTTACCGGCGCCGATCTGCCAGCGCTTATCGGCGCTTATCCGCGCAGATAGTCGGCGCAGATAGTCTCTATACTTTGTGCCGAACCAGCGCCGATAAGCGCCAACAAGTTCCGACCTGTCACACGACCGAGGTTATGTCAACGGACCAGTACCGATAAGCGCTGGCAGATCGGCGCCGGTAACCAGCATTCTATGTACTTGAATGCGCCCTAAGTCGAGACCCGTGCTCAGTACTGAACAATTAATGGATTGAAGCCAAGAGCTTCAATGGGACTTAATCACTATATAAATCATACATTATCATCAAGTGCGTACAATCCTAATTCATTGATGAATAATGAATGCAACCGTTGCCAAACATGGGATAGCGTGTAATTAGTAATAAAATAGAAGTGGATTAACATCATCCATTAATCACATGTTAATTCAAGCCACATCTCTGCCAGGTGGACCTTTGTACTATTCAACTAAAGCGGGGTTTATTATGCTGTTTATGTAAAGCCGTGGTCGTCAAACTGAAGCCTGCGGCCCGCAATAAAACAAGTTCAATAATCAATTACGTAACTACATAATTTCATTAAAATAAATTAGGCTAGATCTAGATATTATTATTTTAATAAAAGCAATATTTTTATCGTAATTACCAAAAGTAACATTACTTCCGCTTAGTAATTGTGGTGACGGTATTTCACAGGTATGCAAAATCCTATAAATACTCATTTCCAAAAAAGTCTGGCGACCCGGCTGGTCTAATTGATCATCACGATAATAATTATGTCCATAAGTCCACAGCTGTGCTCGAGTCCTTATAAATATCGTAAGCAAATAATCTTCTTCAACAGGACAAAATAACAATAACTAACAACCGAACTGTTGCGAAAAGACCGTAATCCCAATGCGAGAATGAAAGCTTTATTCTAAGCTATTATAAATAATCATTAAAAATCCTGTTAGTTTAACACCTCTTTTAAGGGCTACTACTTTACCGTCTAAAAATAAGGAACAACCCTAATTTAAATCCGCATCCGTTCCTTTAATAACATCAGTATGTCTTTATTGGCATATCCACCGCAAAGGAAGAGCAACAATAGGTCCGGTACTGCAACCAGAGAAGCACGTAATTGGGAGTGATTCACAATAACCCAATGATGTTTTAAATATCTAGATTGAGCGTCGCCCTACAATGAAAACAAAAAAAAACAAGGCAAAATTATCAAGCATGTATGCGTGCAGGCGATGTTTTTCACGTTCATTTATTGTCTATGTGTGCGTAATCTGTGCGTAATGTTATAAAAATTGTGGCTAACAGTTAGCCACAATTTTTTGACACGTTTTCGCGGATTCTATGTTCCATCTAGATATTTAAAACATCAAAGCAATAACCCTACGGATCCATAACCCTTCTCTCAAGAGTACTCCGTATCTCTCGATACAGCTAACGGTACTTCACATGCGTGTTGGTAATAATTAGAATTCATTATAGCGACTAATAAAGCGATCGGAATATTTTTTGCTGTTGCATTTTTTAGTAAAAATTTTGTTTATTAAATTAAGGTAATAAACGAGCTGGCACAACCCGTCAGTCATAGGCGACAGCGGCAGGTTTTTTTTATGGAATTAAGATAGCAAACGAGCATGCAGCACCACCCTTCCACTGTCGCCAATAACAACTGTGACCGACCTGGAACTAGACTCAAAGGGACTAGGATGGTTAGTCCAGTTAGTAGATGGTGTTAGAATATTAGTTGGTTAATTCAAATTCAAATATTTATTTCAAATTCAAATATTTATTTCAAATTCAAATATTTATTTCAAATTCAAATATTTATTTCAAATTCAAATATTTATTTCTTCGAAGTAGGTTTTTACAAACGCATTTGGAATGTCACTTTACGCCATCGCTTCAACAAATCCCTACGATGGCGGTGAGTGGTCTTGGAAGAAGAAGCGGCAAGAAGCGGCGGTTAGTTTGTTAATAAGTGTGAGGACCGGGACTGTTGGTGATAATTAGTCCTGTTAGTTAATGTTAGGTTCGCGTTCGACATAGAATTCTTTTAAACGGCAACCCAAACTAATGCCAGCTTTACGGCCCTATGACTATGGTTCATTGTAGATTGACGACAAGAATTTAAAATGCCGTATGTTAATTTTGCTGACCCACTAAACTAAATTGTCTGTTTTAGCAGGGAGTGGTAATATCATATTTTCGGCGGTTTAAGCATATCTTACTACTCGTAATATTACAAATTCAAAAGTTTGTAAGAATGTGATTTAGTGTGTGTGTGGGTTTGTTACTCTTTCATGCAAAAACGGCTAAACGGATTTTCATGAAACTTTGCAGTTATATAGCTTAGACATCGGAATAACATAATTTGTTAAAATTTATAGAGATTTTTGAAGGGACTGTTTCCCCGAAGCGAAGCGAGGGCGGGTTGACTAGTAGGTAAGTTATTGTTTCGTTCCTCGGTTAAGATGCCAATATCCCAACAATCGTGTTTACGAGTTCGCCTCGCTCCACGTCAAGACAGGAAGTCAGGGCGGATGACGAGACACAAATATAAACATGTCTCCTCATCCGTCACCAGAGGGCGCTCCCGAAACGGAACACTACTGGATGCTTCGAGAACACTACTTCATTTTTGGTCTATTTTAAACTCTTACTTGCTACTGAAAGTAAGGTGTCAAAGCTAGGTAAAGATGTTTTGTGGTGCTTCTTGCTGGTTTTGGTAAATTGTTATAACAACCGCAATGCTAATTAAATTATAGAAAATTTTAAAGTTTTGTGACTGTGTCACTGAGATTTCTTGTATAGCCATACGGCACGGCAGTTATAATAAAAGTTTAGGAGGTATCAATGAATGTCTAAGTATAAAAAATTTCATCTGTTTAATGTGAACTCCTAAGAAGTTCTCTCGTTTAAAGGCAATCCTAAGTTTGAGCTGCTGTGCTGAGGTCATGCTTGTCATAAACATACCTACACGTAGGCGTAGGTGGTGCGAGATTTTACGAGTCATAAAGAAACTTCTAAGAGAATAGATTTTTAGAGTTAGTGCACAACAGAGTTTGACAAAAACAACACTCAAATATAAATAGTTAGAGAAGAAGCTTAAACCCTACTGTTTTTTTCACAGCGTTTCAACGGAAACCAAAACGCGGTCAAACCAAGGTAAGCAAGGTAAGCGAGGCATATTCGGCGTATAGGATACAAATAGTCGCCTTGAGGTGTCTACTTCAATTAGCGGACTAGTAGCGTCAGCAAATAAAATAAACAAAAAATTAATAAAGAGAGATAGTCTATTCTAGTCAGAACGCAATCTGTGCGCAGCGAAGCGCATCTTACTATACCATAGGGTTGTGCTGTTATAAAATAACGGACTTTATAAAAAAAAATAACCTACTTCAAAGACGATAAGAGGAGTTAACTCAAAAATAACCCACCAGATGTCACTCTTTATATGGAATCAGGGACAGCTTTCGATTAAAAAAAGGATTGAAGAAATCGAAACAACCATTCAAAAGTTATGTGGTAAAGAGTATGAATTAAATACGAATTATTAAGAAAAAATCAACAGATGTCGCTCAAATTAATCAACGCCCAGTCCAGACGTGAAGCACTAAATTTAGAACACAAAATTATCCAAATTGGTTCACCCAGTGCAAAGGTAAAAAACAAAAAAAAAAACTACAGTCGAACAAACAACCTGCTCCTTTTTTTGAAGTCGTTAATAAACGCTATCCATTTACATCAAACTCAAATCATTTATTGTAGGGATTATGAATACAGTTATAAACATCAATTTATATGCATTAAGCGTATTTTTATTGTTTATTGACTTCTACTACGATGATGATGTTCTCTGCTCCCATTGCTGTGACCCAATTGTGGCGTCACTTATTTTACAGGGGGAAGAAGGTAACCGATTGATCTTATTCGATCTATTGGTCACCCTCCCCCTAAACGTGTGACGCAATTTAATGATGGCTCCCGTAGTTTTCAGTTATTTCTACTTGTTGGTTTTGAAATTGGTTATTATTTTGGTAAAAATTAGGTATATTATTTTTATTTATGTTGAAATCATTCTCTTCTTAAAGTTGCAGTTTGCAAGCCCTGCGCGGCCAGTCCAAAGCGCCTTTTTACAGCGCTTCAACCCGCTCGACCAGTGCACTACACTACGGCTAGGGTTACCAGGTAGCCAAACCTCAAAGCCGGACACAGCGGCTAATTTGGCACCGGACTTTTGGGTAAGCCGGACACCCTGTGCAAAATCATTAATGTCAATTTGGTGACAGGGGGAGGGGTGCAAAATAGTATTAAGTCATCAGTGAATAGAAATTCATTTATCAAGGTTTTTCAGCGACTTGCGAAGTGACTATAATTCAAATGTGAAAAGCCTAACAAAAGCCGGATAGGCCGGACACTGTTTATTTTGGCCGGTAACGCAATCAAAAAGCCTACGTCCGTCTTTATCCGGAAGCCTGGCAACACTAACTAACTACGGCATTTTATGGGCAGTACCGATGCAGGGCCCAGGAATGTGGTACACGATTCACCGATTCTCGACTAACAGACTGACAGCTACTATTACTTCACCGTTCATTAGATTCTTTCATGACTTGGATTCACACCATGCGCGTTTAATTACATACACACACACAGGCATGAAAGTAGAGTGGGAGAAAGAGAGATTCACGAACACGCATGTCACTATCAGTTTACTCATCAAAATCTGTTTATTTGGACTTCCCATGTAACGAACTGGGCATTAAAGCACATTATCAAATATTTAGGAAAAATAAGAAGCTATTCTGAAATCTCATCACATAAATATATCATGATGCTTTAGAGTTCAAAAATTAAGCTCCATTAAGCTGACTAACATTAGCTCTAACAAAGCTTACAATTGGCCTGAATAAAGAAAAAATAGTACTGAAAAGCCAATCTACACTACAATGAAAGTTTCAAAAGCTCGTCGCATACGAAATAAGAAAAGCGCATATACCTACAGCCTTGAGGAGAGTTTAGTAGGTCACGTGACGCTAAGCCGCGCGGCTCTCGAGGCTTAGCTTTTCAGCTTTTGGCTTAGTCCCAACCGGAGGCCCTTTTAGGCACGTTTCATAACGACGCCAACTTTTAAGGTCGTTTCCCTTACATCTAGACACAACAAAGGATGACATTAGTTCTTTTGTTCATGTAACATAGTCTAATTTGTTGAAGTATGTTGCTGCAAGTAAATAATCAGTTAAAAGTGCACTTGACTAACAAAAAGTGTGCGATTATCTTACGAATTTAGACGACGCCGCTGTCTAGGTTCGATTCCCGGGCGAGCAGATTGATGATGTGACAAATAAATGTTTGTTTTAGGATCACGAGTATGAGTGATGTTTTATTAATGTTTCCATGCCATTTGCGACGTAGGGAATTTTACTGAGAGAGGGTATGGATATGTGTTTCAGTTTTGTTCTTGTCAACAACAAAACGATAAAGTGAAGATGTCGACGGAACCACATTACGCAGGTTTGGTTTTCGCCAGATCTCTGAGCAAGACCTTGGGAGTTTCTCTTCTCTCCTTGTTGCAAGACCACACTAATTAAGGAATATGTAGATGAGGAGGCATAGTCTGTTTGTAAAAACCAATTTTAAAAATAATTTTCATTTCGCTGCACAACTTCAAACTTCTATCTATAGGTAGAATGTCTTGAACCTTATTTACCCTCCAAATGTTTAAACGCTTCAATCTAGGGCATTTCAGCAGCATGAAAAACAAATGTATCCCAAAGAGAACGGTTCACCGGGTCATGTCACAAAACAACGCCAGAGGGGTCTGTTCTGTTCCATTCGTACACAGCTTTGGCTAAAAGCGAATTTTAATGGAATGCTAGAGCGAGTCTTCACTCTCTACAATCTCAAACAAAGACATGTTGAATTTCCTTTGGATGCATTTTCACTGAATGGTCAAAAAGATTTGTTTACAGACTGCCTACTAACCTAGTTCTCACTTATAATACTGACAATAATTCGTACTTATAAAAAGATATCGATTGATGTGGACCGTTAAACATCATCGATATAATACGGCATCTCTAACACCTTCAACGCGAACAATTTGGCATTACCAAGTAAAGGCTAGCCACAGTCAGTCCACTGCTGGTCCCAATCGAGTCAAGGTCATTGCACCGTGCAACGCGTTGCACAACCGAACCGAGAAAGACTAATTAATACAAAACGATCTCGGTACCGGCGAAAGTCCGCAATGCAATGTTTGGACATCGCACCGCTCAGTTATGTTGATTGGGATTGATGCTATCAGTAGTAAATTAACGGTTGAAAGTTGAAACACATAATTGAAATAATCCTCGCAGTAGGATTTCCTGTCGGTAGCATTGACGCTGATTTTAACCAAAATAGAACTGACTTGAAAATCGACAAGCAATTAAGATTTACCCGAAATTCCATCATGAGATTGGCGGCAATGGGACCACGTGGGTAGTGGTTCACACATTGTGGAGAAATCGCTGGAAATACATAAAAAATATAGGTATAGTCATTGAAAATAAAACCTCTTTTAAAAACTCCTAAAACCTATGTTTAGAAAACAACCTTGCCTACAACCAAGTGCATGGAGCGTAAAACTTTAAGGGTATCTATCCCCTTTGAGTATGGCTTCAATCCGCGAATAGGCCACTAGAGTCTAGTGACTAGACGATACGGTTAACTGAGAAGGCGGAGTCTTGCAGCAAACTGCACACACTGTTTTAGTGGCAGAGGCTATTTAACTATGGCAACAGCAGACTAAGTATAAGTCGTCGTACCTAGTACTAAACCTAATCTAAGTCAACTTATAATATGTAAGTTCATCAAATCTCCATTTTCATCACTTCCCTGCGACAAAGTAATCATCATCTCAGATATCCACAAGATGCGAACACCGATCTGAGACTGTATTCAGAGAAAGCTATAAAATGTCAATCATAAAGTTGTCGCCAGCAGGAAATGTGCAATGGATATCGAATATTAGACAATATGGAATGAAACACGCAAGTAAAACAATCTCGTGGGGAAAGTTGGCGAATAACCGCATTCTAATATTTCATCCAATAACAATCGCACTGGAATAAACATGGCGCAGACGATCGAGTGGACAATTTAAACAGAGCATTTAAACGTGAACACACACTTTCTTTGATGGTTTATATCGAAGAAAGTGATTACAGAAATCGGATATCAAGACCCTCAGAATGCGTACCAAGGTCTATATATTGTGTAACGTTTTGTTTGCACTAACCGAATTAGTTCGCTTTTTAAATTGAATAGACGATAAATGAGCGGAACTGATGATAAGCAGTCACTGTCCCCTGGACGACAATTGGACCAGAATCATCTCTGATGCTTTGTCGCACACGAGGAAATAAGATTAAAAGAAACGAATTGTAAATTGTATGAGGATGACAACTACACTAGAGACACCGAAAATAAGGAATTAAGAAAAGACGCGAAGGGAGTGTAGTAAAAAAATCACACCTTTCACTCCCCTAACTTGCGCCAATCATGATAAAAGTGGTATAATCAAAACAAAGATAAATAAATTCACAATTACAGTAAGTAAGTACGATTAATAACCAAACAATATAAAAAATAAGCCACCACCGCAAAGGCATCGTGAAGGTATCAAAATTAACGATAATAATCGTATCACGGTCGTTGCTTTCATTTATTTATCGGCCCGCATCTTCGTCGCATCTGGGAATGTCTCAGCGCCGCAATAACTTGCTCACAACAGCAATCGCGTTGACAATAAGGGACCGGTAAAATTTTATTGGCTGTTTTTCAATAAAGCAAAGTGACCAACGTTCCCAGTAACAATTTCTCGGACGATGCAACTGTACTTATTCGAAAGAAGTCTCGTTTTACTTTGTGAAGGTAAAATCGAGTTTGTATTGTAGGTACTCACTCCAGTTTGATTAAATTTATCTTCATAATAAAATTGATTCTGTATCACTTTTCTAAATTTTAGAAGTTTCCACGGACTTTTATTTTTGCCTCGTATCTACTACCTTAATAGTTTCAAATAAGTTTGTTCATTTTTTAACTGGTACCTACTGGAAAATTTTACTTCGCGTAATAACTGCACTTACGAACTCACCAATATCTAGTCAAATTCAGTTCAAAACAAACTTTCGACATTACTACTGCTGATAGTGGTGATTTAAATTAAGGTATTTTTGACTACCGAAAACTTGTTATCCGACAACAGTGAAGCGAAAAGAAAACTTTCTGTTCACAATTTATGTTCCTTCAGAACTTCTACCCTAGATATAAAAAATTCGACAATGAACTATTGTTGGAATTTCCTTAGACGTCCCCTGATATGCTATACCTACCTATATCTCTGTATATAAAGATGTTCAGATATAAGCTGATATTTCACCGACATTAAGCATTCAAAAATAAATAAAGAAAATATAGTTACATCAACAATATTGAATGATTTGAAACTCGCAAGTGCAAGTGCTGCGAGGGGAGCAGTATAAAATAGGGCATGTGCAAAGTTTATTGCAATTGGCAGCCGCAATAAATCGTTGAACGAGCGACCTCCGCAACAGGGCAAATAGTGCAACAATGAACGAACAGGCGACAATTGGATCTAGCCACAGTACCAGTAAATAGGTCTCCATGTACTTCTTTCTACTCTTACATACGACATAGCAATATGAATTGTACAGTAAGTTAATTTTAACTCGGCTGATATGAACATAGCTACGAGTGACTGCGCAGATGTCGATTTTAAGGCCAAAATGGTGGTAGGAGGCGGGGAGTGCAGGCGGTAGGATAGTTAGCCAATACGAAGGAGCGCATCACAAAACACTGTCATGGCCGCCGTGTTTTGATTGGTCAGTTACTGTACCTGCGCAAACATCTCGGAAAGCGAAGTTTACATCAGCCGAGTATAAATGAACTTACTGTACACTGTATGAAAATTGAAAAATACCCCGTATTAAGACTTGGCGTTCAATTTTGCTCTATCGTAGATTGGCGGTATCAGGGTGGGAAATTGGGATTTTCAATGTTTTTTAATTAAAGTGTTGTACTATTTTTAATATAAAATATGTCGATGTACTATTAGACTTTGTGTAACCAAAGTGCGGTAACTGTTTCATTTAAACAGTCGATTAATAAGTTGTACTTTTATCCATTTTGAGTACTTTTATCCAGTTTAATTCGGGGCACTTTTTTCGCATCTTATCATAATATTATAGGTAACAAAGCTTGAAGACTGTAGATGCTCGATAAGTGTTTTTGTTGAACGTCGTAAGAACCGTGATAATCCGTGTCATCCTATTAATTCCCAGGTTACTTTTTTATTGTAAATCAATATTATACAACACAGCCGTCCGTAGGACGTCGTTTATATTCAAGCCTTAGTCTTAATGCCCGTTTACGTACACATTGATTTACCCAAGATAATCAATAGTCATTCTACAGGTACAAATTGGTACATGGTTACACGAACTCATTGCATCAAGTAACGAAAGTAGACATCGAATTACATAAGTATTTCGTATCAATCACACTGGCCATCATGATCAGGTCTCATCGTTAACTTATGTTCTCCACCCGTGTTCGTGTTTACTACCTTACTATAGGGTCATAAGGTCGAGCTTGACTGTAAATGCATTTGTTAATTTTCTTATGATATCGCCCAAATTTAAATACGACCATACGACAAGCTATAGAATAAAAAAGAATCATTAAAAACGGAAAAGTCAATCAAAAGTTCTCAGGTCACAAAATAGCATCTACTCTTTTTTTCAAATCTTAACAGAAGATTTTATACGGTGCCACTTTCGACGGTCAAGTGAAGTATTGGTAAAACGAGGGTGAGTGTTGAAACCGCGCGGGATTGTTCACATGAACAATTGTATTGGAGACAATAGGGTGTTCCGAGGAGTGGGTGTGTGCAGGCGGACGAAGAAGACACTACGACGAAACGATTACAAGCTCGTGCATAGCTCTTTACAAAACACCCATGGTCCATTAATCTTATATCAGGATGTTTCTTCTCATTACATTTTTAACCCACTTCAAAAAACGAGGTTCTCAGTTTGTTATCCCGCGTTTGGTTGAACCGATTTTGATGCGGTATTCAGCATAGTATTTGTCAGACTTAGGAGAAGGTTTTAGGCATATTGTTTGGCTGAACCGATTTGGATACGGTTTTCAGCATCGTGTTTATCAGACTTAGGAGAAGGATTTAGGAATATTAACCGCGTTTAACTGAACCGATTTTTGCTTTTCGTCGTTAAAGTAGATTCTATTTTGTTAAAAGTTATTTGTATAATGATGACTCAAGTGGCAATTGGTGCATCGTACGCTTTGCTGGCCAATCGAGGCAATCGACACTACGACCGATACACGTGATGTTAATAGATTAATTTATTGATAATTTCCTATACATAATAAATTATTGCTAAATAAAAATTGCGATAAATATTACAGTGTTTTGCAGAAGACTTTGAGATAATCACGTTGCAAGGAAGATTACGAAAAAGTACACTCAAATTTTTTTGCTAAGGTAAAAATTGAGACTCGATTTAATAACCATGCTACGCTGATCGCCCTTAAACGATAACTATTGTCAAGAAAATTAAAGTTAAATTAAAGAAATTTAAACTAAAAAATATACCAACGGATTGGTTGGTACCACGTTGGTACAAAATGACAAAAACTGGCAATAAACACGGTTTAAGCTAAAAGCTAAGCTACAACCCACTAATGGCCCACTACTGAGCACGGGTCTCTCCTCATGACTGAGGAGGCCTAGAGCATACTCCACCACGCTGCTCCAATGCGGATTGGTGGAGGGGTTAGTGGCCAACCCAGTGTCGAAAGTTTTCAAGCCGCCCGAAGGCCTCCAACATGGCTTAACGACTGCTATCAATCGATAACAACCGGGACCGACGGCTTTACGTGCCCTCCGAAGCACGGAAGCGCTCAAGAAATTTTGCCACTAGCGGTCACCCATCCGACTACCGACCGCGCCCGCTGTTGCTTAACTTTGTCGATCGTTTAGGATCGACGCAAGCCGCCGGGCTATGAGCGCTAAACACGGTTTAGTTAAAATTAACTACTGAGATAAATACAAATAAACACCGTCAAATTTTCTATTCCCAGTGTCAAGTTTCATAGTAGTGTAGTGTCTCAAAGCAATCATGAAATTCATCGTCGTAACCTGCTAGGTTATTCTGTAAGGATATCTTTGACATCTCGATAGCTGAATCCACGGTGAGATTTTGAATTTTGACGTACATTGCGTTCTGTTTAAAAATAAAACCAACGGCAGCGCCAATTAAGCTCGCAATCGAAGTGACACAACTCACCTGAGTGAGCTTCGATATCGAATTTGTTTCTTACAGAATAGCCGTGCTGAGCGGTTGTAATATCATCCACTGCGCGCGCAGTCATGTGACTAAACAACATAATACGTCACTGCACTCACTGCGCGTATCAACGACAAATTTAATTGTACTTACTTAAACAATATGCATCTCATGTTGTATCAAGATGTATCACAGTTAAGGCGAGTTGTTAGGAATCAATATAAACCTGAGTTTTTCTGATGATACGGGTACTTTCTTATGACACGCGATGCCTATTAAATTTTTATTTTAAACGTCGATATTTCGACCCAGTTACATGGATCGTGAACTCAACTGAACTGAGCTCAACCTAGACTTTTTAAATAAGATAACAAAGCAGCATCATTCCGCTGTCGCCCATGACAACTGTGACCGACCCAGAACAAGGAATAGCAGAGGATTCGAGAAGTTCTTAATAAAAGTTGTGTGTATTCTGTCGTTTAGTCCATCCATCAGTTTATAATCGACATAGCGCGGAACACCAATAGAATGTTTCCGGCGCGCGCCGCGCTCGGAATTAATTGCGGCCACCTTCCACCGTCGCGGTATATTTGGCCTTACTCCGGCTTTTTGTAGGAAGTCCGTTGATTTAAAACAACTTAAGTAGTATTTTTGAATGGACGTAGCGTGCGCTTGCGCATCACCCGTTTAAAATTAATAGCACGTGGATTTGGTTTTAAATGTGAATTAATTTATAACATAGTTTTTAGATAAACTATTATCGTTTCATTTTAATGTATAATCTATTATTTATTGCCGTTTATGTTGTGTTTATTTTTCGTTTTAAAATTCTGCCAAATGCGAGTCTGATTCCCACTTAAAGGAATCCTCACTCAAGTGCATTTGTCTTCTCGTGCATTATTCCTCAATGGATACGGAACCGTGTAAAAACTAAGTTCGCACTCTATCTTTGTTATGAAATGATAAATTATTTATGATTAGGTATGTCTTGATTTTCTGTTCTAATAGGTACTGCGTAAAACTTCATTAGCAATTATTGAAATATGATGAATGTTCGAGTTCATGACATACTTGGTTCCAACAATTTCGCATAAAGTACCTACACCTACATGGGACAATGATGGTGGATCATATGATTTCCCACGAGGCAAGGTCACGCGACACCATGGCTCAGGGCTGTCGCTCATAAATGGTCGTCACCATAGATAATACAGAAATTGCTTATATCCGCATGCAGTATTTTACACGGTTGCGAATGCGTGTAATTATTTTAATAGAGGCGTTTTTCATAATTATCATAATTTGTACGCATAAATTATATTACGATGAGTAAGACACACAAAATATATAAATCTGTTAATCCAATGCCGCTCGGATATAATCCATTAATTCACAGCTCACTTCAGTTTTCATTCAGTTTCAGTCATTTCCTCTACGTCTAAGCTGGCACAACTGCTGAGTATACCCACAATATTTTTTTTAGGTGGGCAACGCGTTGGTGATGTCATTGGTATTGCTAATACCTATCCATGGATGACGGCGATCACTTACATAATGGTTCATGACTCTCTTGTTTTATTTTGGCTTGCTCTGTCCCATATCGTATACCTACTGAAATGTATTTCGTGTAGGTACCTATAGAAATATTAATATGTAATGAAATATAAATCTGTTCTGTGGTTGTTCTAAATCGGTCTTAGTTGACATGGGCGGCAGCGGTAGTATGGTGCTGCATGCTGGTGTGCATCCTTCATATCACAGAAAAAAATATGTATTAACACCGACTCACCTTCACTCTGACATCAGTATTTCAACTACCTATTTCTTCTTCAACTGACTTCGCTTAAACTCAAAATAAATGAGTAATTAATACTTGAAAAATTTGCGCAATACATAACACTCGTTCATACAATAAAATTAAACACACGCTCAACGATTTGTCCACAAAAAATAAACGGGTAGGACAACAAGGTGCCATATAAGTGTGACAGACTGGGTCGAGAGAATAGGTGGTTACAGCCCATATAAATATTATTAACATTAAGATCGACAATATTAAATGTTTTGAATAAAAAGATGATGTCACTGTGCAAGGGCGTTTTGCCATGCCTTCAATAATTACTAGCAAATGATCGGTTTGCATGGGTAACTCGCGTGGATTTGGATTTTGTCACAAAGTAGCTGGAATGCTTCTATGCTTCTAAAGGCAAAGCTATCAGTTCCGGTTATTATCGATAGATACCTTTATTATCGATAGATACCTAATCGTAAGCCCCATAGGAGACTTTCAGGCGGAATGAAAAGTTGTGATATTTGGATTGAACATTAACCCCTCCAGCAATCCACAATAGTAGAAAATGTTGGAATTATTCCAAGTTGGATTAAGTATTATTAAGGGCCTTCACAATATTATGAATAGAAGCCATCCATATTGAATACTTTGTTTTATGTGCCTATATCTGCACTAATTTATTTTTATTTTATTTATTTTATAATTTATGTACACGAAAAAAAAAGAGATATTAACAGGTAAAAGAAGTAATGTTGTACAAAGGTACTGCTTATTTCTAAAAGAAATCTCTTCCAGCAGACCTAGGAATGGAAAAGTGATGTAGATTGGAATTTAGCGTGCACTTGTCTTAAATTAATATTAATAATATAATAATAAAAATATATATAATAAGTATAAACTCTATCAATAATAAATACATACTATACATATATATTATACATATACATATATAATTATATATACAACATATAATTATAACTATAACATTATATAATTATAACATTTCCTCGCATTTGCTCAATCACGCTCTTGACTTTTAATTCACCAAGCACTACTTTTGTAACTTTTGTTACATAACTTTTATAAACTTTAGGATTAAATCATTACTACAAGCACTAAAGTAACATGTTCTCATGAGCCTACAGGGGGACCTCGCTGTAGGCCGTGGGCGGGACATTAGGACAATACCACACACGACTCGGGTCAACGACCTGACGTAATGACATCGCAAACAGGTATATCATTTTAATGGTTACATAGCTAATTATAATTTCGATTACAGATAATTATAATTTTAAGAAACCCCACGTGATAATGATAACATAAGAATAATATTCATTTTCTTTGTTTTGTGCGAATATTTAACACAAATCGAAAATGGCTTACTCATGTGAAAAAGACTATTGCAGTTGATATAATTAAAGAGATTACCTTCGTCATGGCTTATTGATTATTATTATTTCCTCCCTGACGATAATAACCGCAACCAAAGAAATAACGTGTCTTGCTTAGATGGACTTAGAAAAGAGTGGATCCGGTAACACTTTCAAGAGCGACCATTTCAGTCCTCAAGAAAGAAGAAATAGAACAAGGCTCTTACTAACAGGATTAACTATCACTAACAGTCACTGCCCCAGTTCTCATACTTACCGACAAAGTAACCACTTCATGTTCGAACATCGCCACGTAACTAGACTAATAATCTCAAACCCTATTTCAGTCTTATTCTATGTCGATCAAATTGTCATGAGCGACAGCGGACAGGTAGTAGGTATCCCCTATCTTAATCTCAGAAAGAACACTCACCCCCACATAGGCTCCACAGTCCATAGGCTTATAAGACCCTAATAACATTTCCAAACACTAACTTTGCTCCCAGCTCAATCGATTACTCAAGCTTAACACTTGAGCTTGCATACACTTCTTACTTCTTACCAATTACTGAAATAACTCGCTTACCAAGTGGACTGTGTAATATCCGTAGAACGTAACAAACACTTGATGTTTGCATAACACGTTGGTGTAGGTCACGTCGAGCATCGCGGTCACCCGATTAGTGACGTCATAGAGTCATAATTCGCTACAGATTAATGAGGATAGTAGTATGGGATACGATACGACGTTTGAGTTATAAGAGCTTATGAGCTAAGTGTCGTTGAAGTGATAACATTTTTTGTTGTGATAACGCGTAGGGCTATGGCGCTGACATACGTTTCTTGCAATTGGATCAAAATATCGACACATTGTAACAGATTATGTCGTAGTAAAAAGGATGAAATTATGAAACTGACACACCCCGCACTAGAGCCAAAACATAAAAAGAACAACTTCACGAGAACAAACATTTGTAATTTACTTTAATTTAAAAGATGCGCTTAGGAGTTTCTTTCGCCGTTTCGTGTTTTTTATTTGTTTAAGGTGGCAAACGAGAAGTCAGCGCCACTCTTCTGCTGCCGCTCAGTATAAGTCAGATCGAACTAGACTCAATTTTGGGACTAAGATGATTTAGTCCACTTATATTCTTGGCGATGATATTTAATTTTACAGCACATTTTTTTCAAAAATTTTAACATTAAATTATGTTAAATAGTAAGTATAAAAAAAATTACAAACACGACCCCTACGTAACCAACACTTATATTAAACAAGTTAACATCATAAACTTCTCAAAGCCTCTAAATAGGCCAATGGATTTACTGCAGACAATTTTATTACCTCGCTTATTAGGTATTAATGGTAAAACGGCCATTGATCGTGCAGGTACAAGTTCAGAAGAACGGGTTCGGCGCGCGCGCAGCCATTATAATGAGTTCAATACATCAACATATCAATTGCCAATCGGTGTTTTTGACTTGTAGGCCGAGCGCTGGCGACGTATGCCACGTGCGGTTTATTTTTGATCGACTTCAAAAAAGGAGGTTCTCTATTAAACGTATTTTTTGTTTTACTTTTTGCACAGTGAATAGATGTGATAATTTTTTTTTAATATTCGAAAGCGACATCTGACAACTACTTTTAGAGCTTTGTTCAATAATTCGTATTGAATGGATTTTTTCGAAGATGATGTATATGATGTATTGTCAATGTTAAAGATGTTTTTATGGTAGTTACTTTTACATTTTTCTGTTTGTCTGTGCATTTATTTCCACTTATTTCATAAATGGTTGAATGAAATTAGAACTCTTTCGTTCCTGAGTGACAGACTAACAGACAATTCAAAGCCGAAACTATTGAATGTAAAAAGGTAAAATTTTGTATGATGTTCCTTGGAGAGTGTAGGGCCCAAGCACTAAGTAAAGATTATTGGTATTTCCTCCTCTGAATGGATAAAAAGGGGAGTAAACTGAAACAAAAATTCTACGCGGGCGAAACCGTGGGGAGAAAGCTAGTCAATGAATGTAAATATCATAAATCGTCGCAATAAATATCTGCAAACCGCAGCCAACTCTCAAACTATGGTACAAAAAAGGCGTCTCAACGTTCAATAAGCAATTTCAAAGCAGATGCGAACCATGAATAATGTATCGTTCGTACCTACATACATGGTGCTACAACCATTACCGTCTACTATGACTTTATTTAAGAGCTGCACATAGGTCACGCTAGTTAATTGCTGCTTAGACTATTAACACTTTACAGTGACACAGCCTTATACGTCGTTTATAAGTTAACATCGTTGAAAACATTTGAACATCTTGGCAGACCTTCGTAGAGAGAAATGAGATGAATTCTAAATGTTTTAGTTATGTTCATAGCCAACAAACAAGCAGAATTGTTGATTGTAAGTGCCCTTGGACATCGATAAATTCACTGAATGCAAAGTTATCAAAAGCATTACTAATGCGTTGCGGCCAAAAAAAAGGGGAGGCAAGAGATCTTTCCATTGCGTCATCTTTGCAGAGAATGTTAATTATAGCTGGGGAGCCGAAGAGGGGAATCTGGGATTTACTCGAGCACGGCAGATTACAGGTACAGGGGATACCTTGTACCCAGTTAAGTACCTCCACCAAATATGAGCCCCATATATAAGTTCGAATTTTTTTGCACATTATAATAAACAATATAATAAATTCGCTACCATGAGTTTGCGTCACATCGAAATCGTCAGATTATTTATTGAATTAGAGCTTTTTTTAGGTTCACTTAACACCCCCTTAGAAAATCTGACGTGCTCGATTAGATTTTTTCTCTCTCATTTTCAACCCTTACGTACGGCCACCCCCATCAAACAAACGATCAGATTAATATAGTACATTGATGCTATCAATATCTGAAGCGCTCGAGTTTGTCCACATGGACATTATTTTTTTACATATTTAAAAGTCTATAGCCGCTTCCCCCACCGATGAAAAGGTATACATTATATAACATTTTTTTCATCTAAGCTTTGCTACCCAATACGTCTCTATGACGCTCGAGTAAATCCACATTGAGCATCGTCGCCGCGTCGGCTCCCGTACCATTAGGACAGAGATTTTTCAGCGGTTTCTCTTCAAATACTTTAGAGCCCTTATCAGAAGTATTATTGGAAGTATAAATGAGGCGTTATTGACATTATTATTTGCTTTCAATATTTGGTCAATAACAAATTTTACTTAACAAAAATAACTTTTTTAAATAACAACCTTACTCTTAAAATATTGTTTTTCTACGTTCTATCTGTTATAATAAAATGTGTAAGTATAGTAATAAAACAAAAAATACAAGTCGGATTTGGGAAGAAGACAATACATACCTAGTTTTAGTAACCTGACTTTACTAGCGAGACATTCTAAGAAGTTAATAATGGGTAGAATTGCAAGTTCCTTTACAAGTGTTTCTTGAAATTAAGATAACATTGTTATCCTTATTACAAGGATGAAGTGGCCTGCGAAGTTATGCTCTTAACACCGACCTTAAAATGACTTATGTTGTAAAAGTTAACATCTAAGTGTTTCAACGAAAAACCTCTTGAACAGTCGCCGCCAGCTAAAGATATATTGCTATGATAAGTTTTGTCATACGACAAAAATAATAGCGACAATTTGTTGTCTAGGAATAAATACACTTTTTGTTACTATTCTGGAAGTGCAAATAAAATGTTTTACACTCAAAAGTGGATTGAAAGCCACATAAAAAGAAGATTACTCCAATCGGAGTTAGAGAATTCGACTCGAAAATTCAATCTTCGATAACAGTTGTCTTTGACGTCTTTATGTAACAGTTGTTATGCGACTAGGTAGTACTTCACCGAACATTGTCATACTAATAAATATCTAATATTATATACCAATATAATTATAAAGCTGATGAGTTTGTTTGAACGGGACAATCTCATGAACTATGTACTGGTTCGATTGGAATTGGAATGGAACGATTATTATTTTTGTGTTACGACTAAACAATTATTTTTATACTGTGACCAATAGGAGCGGAGCAACAAGTTTCCTGAAGCGAAGCGAGGACGTCTAGTAATAAAACAAAACTTCTATTTTGCTCTAATTAAATAGGTAGGTATAATTTAGAAGAACGTCTTTTGTACCTATACAATCGTACTATGTAGTTCCGGTCATGACGTAAGCAAAAATCAATACATTTATGATATTTGGTAGGTACCTACTGTAAAAACAAACAGGAGACATGTCACAAATCTTAAAGTTCTAAGAAACTTAGAACGGATAGAACTGAAATTATCTTTTTGTATGCACCTACTTATTATTCGCGAAGCAAGCAATATTGTGATTAGCAAAAAGTTAGGTAAAAATAAAATTACAACGCAGTAAAAACTATTTCAGGTTAAACACCTACTTACACATTGTCAATTTACAAAATTATCTTGTCATGGTTAGCGCTTGCTTAACTTTTAATATCGACGAAGATTCAATCAAATTATTCAGTTTCCGGGTTCACAGGACTAGCGATAAATTAATATAGCTATGTTAGTTTTTATCGTGTTTTTGCTCATCGTTACCAGGCTACTAGCCGCATAAGGAGATGGTATTCAGCCCGATGCGATAGCAAAAAGCGAGGCCGCTCCGAAGCCGCACTGTCAAGCAACATGATAATTTTAACGCATTCGATTATCTAATTGATAGCAACATTGGTATTTAATTTTGTAACTCATTACTCGTAAGAAATTTTTTCAGCATTTAAATTGGCTAGGTATGTGCTACTGTGCTGTGTATTGGACCGTAACAAAATAAGACTCAGATTGGGTCTACCGCATGCGATCACTAGGCTCTATTATCGACATGATTATAAATTATGTATTAATATTTGCAGCAGATTTTAAGAGGTTTTACAATTGATTTGCATTTGACTTGCCGTAACACTGACTTTCGCTTTCTAAGTAAACACAATGGCTATATTATAACTCTAATTAAAATACACACAAATGATGATACGCCTTAAAAACTCGATATCATTTCGTCCACAGAATATTAACCATTGCATGATTTCGTCACAGCAATCAAAAACGCATTAATTACAGTACTATGCCTACTATTCATAAAGCACAAAGTAATATTAAATACATTCTAGTAATTAGTAATATGCACGCACAATTTAATGAGATGCTTACATAATAAATTCGGATTAGATAAGCACTGAATACGGTCTAACAAACTAATTAATCCTATTAATATTATAAATGTGAAAGTTTGTGTATTTGTTTGTTTGTTTGTTTGTTACTCCTTCACGCAAAAACTACTGAACCGATTTTCATGAAATTTGGCACACACATAGAGGGCAACTTAGATTAACATATAGGATATTTTTTATCCCAGAAATCCCGCGGGATCGGAATTTACGCGGGAAAACCTTCTTCACGTATGGGGTATAAATAGCTTTGTTACTCCTTCACGCAAAAACTACTGAACCGATTTTCATGAAATTTGGCACACACATAGAGGGCAACTTAGATTAACATATAGGATATTTTTTATCCCATAAATCCCGCGGGATCGGAATTTACGCGGGAAAACCTTCTTCACGTATGGGGTATAAATAGCTTCTAAACAAACATTAATATAAAACTAACAAACATTAATATGAAACTAACAAGTCTGTCTTCCCGGAAATCCCGCGGGATCTGGAGTTACGCGGAATAAACTAGCGGGCACACGCATAGAGGGCAACTTAGATTAACATATAGGATATTTTTTATCCCAGAAATCCCGCGGGATCGGAATTTACGCGGGAAAACCTTCTTCGCGTATGGGGTATAAATAGCTTCTAAACAAACATTAATATAAAACTAACAAGTCTGTCTTCCCGGAAATCCCGCGGGATCTGGAGTTACGCGGAATAAACTCCTGCGCGTACGAAGTAGCGGGCACACACATCCTATTAATATTATAAATGTGAAAGTTTGTGTATTTGTTTGTTTGTTACTCCTTCACGCAAAAACTACTGAACCGATTTTCATGAAATTTGGCACACACATAGAAGGCAACTTAGATTAACATATAGGATATTTTTTATCCCAGAAATCCCGCGGGATCGGAATTTACGCGGGAAAACCTTCTTCGCGTATGGGGTACTGAACCGATTTTCATGAAATTTGGCACAAACATAGAGGGCAACTTAGATTAACATATAGGATATTTTTTATCCCAGAAATCCCGCGGGATCGGAATTTACGCGGGAAAACCTTCTTCGCGTATGGGGTACTGAACCGATTTTCATGAAATTTGGCACACACATAGAGGACAACTTAGATTAACATGTAGGATATTTTTTATCCCAGAAATCCCGCGGGATCGGAATTTACGCGGGAAAACCTTCTTCACGCAAAAACTACTGAACCGATTTTCATGAAATTTGGCACACACATAGAAGGCAACTTAGATTAACATATAGGATATTTTTTATCCCAGAAATCCCGCGGGATCGGAATTTACGCGGGAAAACCTTCTTCGCGTATGGGGTACTGAACCGATTTTCATGAAATTTGGCACACACATAGAGGGCAACTTAGATTAACATATAGGATATTTTTTATCCCAGAAATCCCGCGGGATCGGAATTTACGCGGGAAAACCTTCTTCGCGTATGGGGTACTGAACCGATTTTCATGAAATTTGGCACACACATAGAGGGCAACTTAGATTAACATATAGGATATTTTTTATCCCAGAAATCCCGCGGGATCGGAATTTACGCGGGAAAACCTTCTTCGCGTATGGAGTATAAATAGCTTCTAAATATAAAACTAACAAGTCTGTCTTCCCGGAAATCCCGCGGGATCTGGAGTTACGTGGAATAAACTCCTGCGCGTAGTTGCGGGCTTAAATTTTTATGCGACCTTTACTAGGAGATTGAGGAAGTTTTGAAGCAACATATAGGGTACTGTTTATCCCTGAATTCCCGCGGGATTAGGATTCACGCGGTAAAAACTCATACCCGGGAATGAGGTCGTGGGTTCAGATGTTTATGGGACTTTCAGTGGGAGGTAGAGGAGGTTATGGAGCATTATATAAGCTACTTTTTGTTCCGGACTTCCCGCGGGATCGAGATTTACGCGGGAAAAGCTTCCATGAGCGAATGAAGTCGCGGGTTCATTAATATCTATATATCGGGATATCTATACATAATATATCGGGAATCGAACCGGCTTTTTTCTCATGATCAACTTTATGTTGCTTTTTCGAGGGTCAGCATCGCTTTAGCTGGTCTTTATGTTTTGGCACCCGAATGAAAAACTACCAATGTAGTTTAAAAATATAATAGTTTGGAATGAAAAAACCCCGACGTTTATATCTTAAAGTCTTTTTATCGATTTTCTCAAGATCTACATAACGGATTTTTGTACGGTATGATGTACGGTATGACTAAAACGTAGTAAAAAATCAACTGTTCTTAAGATGTGTGGAGTGTGTCTTAATTTGTGTGGGGTCGGGATTAACGCAGGAATAACTTTGTGACACACTGAATTCCACGCGGGCGGAGCCGCGGGCAACAGCTAGTTTATTATAAAAGAAACGGAACGACCATATTTTTGACTGTAATTTCCACCGCAGCTGCAGTATAGGTACCTACTTTGTGCAATCATATTCTTGCCTGATTTTTTATGGAATTAAGGTAGCAAACGAGCATGCAGCACCACCATTCCGCTGCCGTCCAGGACAACTGTGACTGTGACCGACATAGATCATGACAAGACTCAATTTAGGGACACTGGGTGGGTTAGTAGTACCTTAAGGGTGCGGTTCCACTGAGGCGGAGCGGAGCGGAGCTGTGCGCGATTCACCAATCACATGGCTTGAAATCCACATCTCATTGTGCCTCGCGTGATTTTCAAGGCATGTGATTGGTGAATCGCGCACAGCTCCGCTCCGCTCCGCCTCAGTGGAACCGCACCCTAAGTGATAATTTAATTTCTAATACGTTTTTTTAATTAGAGATTCTTGATTGAATGGAAAAAACAGACCTTGTTCGGGGTCCAACTTTCAAACCCCAACGGCTTACAAATAAATTATCCTTACTAATATTATAAATCTTGCAATAACTGAATGACTTCAGAGTTTCAGACGTAAGTACCAGGTCAACATGAATGTAAAGAGCTATTTCGCATTTCTCCAAGCCGCGGTTGTGTCACCGCAATCGGTGTCGCTTACCGGCTACCAGACGGTTACACATGACACCACACCGTCGGCTACACATTGCTCAATTGATCGAGTCCAGTCTCGTTTCCTACTAACGATCCTCACCACTAGCTTAAACTAGCTTAAGCTGAAAACTGGTCCTATCAATCCTGTTTACAAGCCTATAAAACTAGGCGTTAAGTGCTTCAGGAAATTTGATTTGGACTCGATTTTATCTCGACAAGATTGTGAATCGCAACGAAAGTAACGATTGTTATGCCATCGAATCGTAATGCTAAGTTATAACAAATAAGTCCAGGGTTCGATTTCTGACATCTGATCGGTTGCCATCAAATATTATTCGTGTATGTCCCATTGTACACGTGACATGTGAGATAAATTGTTTACATAGCAATTAATCAAAATCACTTTTACTTAATTCTTGCTAATCCTGTTTTATACTAGTTTTCAACAAAGCTGCATTCTAACATGTCTAATATCATGTCAACCTAATTATTTAATAATGCTTGGCGTTCAACATGACTCTAGAACAATTATGAAATCGCGTTAATGATTTAATAAGTTAATGGCCTCTGCAAATGATCCAGTTAATTAGTTTCTCTGTATAGTGCCATTAAATAATTGCAAAACAACTTTATGAATAGGACTTGCAGTGGATATGTTAAGAACTGATTGATTACCTGTCGATAGTAATTTAAAAGCGGTGATAGCCTAGTGGTTAAGAATTCGACCTCCTAATCGGAAGGTCCGGGTTCGAATCCCAGGGCACGAACCTCTGACTTTTCGTAGTTATGTGCGTTTTAAGCAATTAAATGTCACTTGCTTGAAACGGTGAAGGAAAACATCGTGAGGAAACCTGCATGCTGGAGAGTTCACAAAACTCAAAGGTGTGTGAAGTCCGCCAATCCGCACTTTTCCATCGTGGTGGATTATGGCCTTAACCTTCTCATTCTGAGAAGAGACCCTGCTCGACCGTCCACGAATCCACGCGAGGCACAATGAGATGGGATTTCAAGCCATGTGATTGGTGAATCGTGCACAGCTCCGCTCCGCTCCGCTTCAGTGGAACCGCACCCTAAGCAGTGGAGGATATCTGGGACTCAGATAGATGGAACCTGTCATACTCCAATGCTATTACAATAATTTCACAAACCATCCCATCATCAACAGATCTGCCAAATCAAATCATCAGTACATTGGCCGTATCCTTCAAATACAGGCGCGTTTACAAAACTGTGACAGTAATTTGTTGCTTCTTATTCAATTTCCAAGACCGTAGGACCTTAGTCTAGACGGATAGGTAAGTAATAAGTACTACCTAGGACAATACATTCCACAAAATATAAATTGAATCACGCAAACGTTGCTAAATTAGCATCGAATGGGTTCCCCGCACGCCGTAATCGATTTACATTTATTGATATCGAATAGCTTATCGATGCCGCATGGCGGGTCAATCTGATTATAATAATATTAAATGCCTATTAACTCGCAATGCTATTGTCTGTTCGGTTGACCCCTAAGATAATAGGGTTGGGGGTCAGTAAAATCGATTCTCGCAGAATCTCTCTAGAGAACCTCGGTAAATTATTGATCACGACCTAACTTACCTCCATTAATAATAATTGGGCATTACACGTTTTAATAGCCTATATAATAGGCGGACAGCAATTTCTGCATAAAGTAATAAGTATAATGGTTTGTGGAGTTATAACAAGGAAAAACTATGAATTCATGAAAAATTATTGCGGATTTCAAAATAAAATAAGTACTGAAAATGTGCGAAAGAAAAATGTTAAAACAACAATATATTATACTTAATTTAAGTGGTCCAATTATAAGCTCTGAAAATAATTAAGATACAAAGTAACGCCAAAACTTCTAAGACAATAAAATACGACTGATAAAAGGCTGATCCCCAAAAATGTACATATTCAATCACACTCATGATTGAATTTTTGAATTAATTCAATGTTCAATATCGCAATAAAAAAACTACGTTATATAGGCACCTATTACCTACCTACTACAATACTTAAAAAGTGATTGTGTTAAGTCGAATAATCGTTAGGGAATGCGGTGAGTGCATTCGTCATCAGATGTCATTGACCACTGATAAGAAAAGGATTATCGTAATGGTTCGAAGTGGTTCCCAATATTCGTTATCAGTGTAATCACACTATAATGTACGTATAACATCATCATCGCAAGTATCCCAACCCATAACTGTCCCATAATCTGAGGGTCTATAGACCACCACCCTGGCCGAGTGCGCATGAAGGCATTTCAAATAACTTTAAATTAACACTCTGGAGAACTCTTGGGTTTACAAGTTTTCTCACGACGTCTTCCTTCACCATAGCAAGTGTTAAGTGATAATTAAATTCTAATACACGCACCATTTTTTTTTGACGTGACAACGTCTTATAAATTGGTTTGCCGGGAGGCACTCCAAGAAACTGCGTTAGTAAGCTCCGCTCACGTTCCTTGGTAACAGTGTACAGAAAATGGTACAGCGCCATCTATGATTAAGTAGAGTAACTAGTTTGTTACCTCAGTTGTGACTAATGGTTAATGGTCTAACGGTTAGCAGCGCTAGATGGCGGATGGTATTACAATGTTTTAAATATAATTCTTTGTATACGTTTACCCCATGAAGATACGGGAACGCAGGGTCAACTTCACAAATAACCACAACTGCTTGCAAACCCAAAATAGCAGTTTATTATAAAACCAAAGAAGTCGACACATTTCCCTTTAAAAATTTTTCTCTTATATAAACTCCACGTTACACTCGTTAGCGCGTTTCACAAATTGGTACAATGCCATCTTGTTTACAAGTGAGGAACTATTTAACAAAAATAAAACATTAAACTTAAATTGCTTCCGCCTTCACATGACGGTTAGACAGTATAAATAAATGTTTTAAATTGTTACTATTATTTCATCCTTCTTCCTACTATACGAATGAATATTCACATTAAAATTATTTTACCACTTAAAGTCGTTGTCACGTAAAACTTTCGCCCGTATACCGATGTTACAGGCAACCAATTTTTTTATTTAAACGTTCGTGCAGCGTTTTATCCCAGGTCAGCCAGTTACTTTACTAACAATTCTATTATGGATGTTTGTTTACAGTTTTAAACCAGGTAGGTAGTATACAACGACGTTTTCACTATTGTTTGAAGACTTTAACGTTTAAAAAGAAATAAGGTAGTTAGGTACATGGTAGGTACTCAGCTTTTGTTCTTCTCTATGCCTCCTTAATATCTTAATCCTCTTACCTGCTATTTCAGAACGTAAATCTTTGAGGTTTTCTATTGTAGGAGGGTTTCTTGCCTATTGACGATTGAATTATTCGTATTTAGGAATGAGTTTTACGACTCTGCAGCAAACCGTTCGAAATACCGCATTCTAAGGGTGCGTAGGTAATTCTGTTTTCATACCTACCTAAGTAGATCAAATTCATCACAATTTAGCGATTTTCCTGTATGTAACGAAACTAACTAAGGATGTAGGTAGTAGGATAATAATGACCACAAATTACAATGTTATAAATCTAATTTTCAGTACGTAATGGTAATTGATTAGTATTTAATATTATACCAACCTAATCAAATCATATGAATCTTAACGTTAACATTTTAACAAACATTAATAACATTAACATTCATTCATTCATTAAAACCATCAATTGCGGGCAGTGGTTAATTGATTTAATAATTGATTGTTTAATTGATTGTTTCAGTTAATGAGAGTTATTTCGGTCTAATAAGTAGGTATGTACCGAATTACTTAATAGATAGCCAACTACCTACTTGCGTTATTATTTTTTCATTAAACAATGTTATAAAAGTAGAATTATTGACGATAATAGATATCTACCTACCTACTTTTTTGATAAAATAATGTAACTGGCTAAACATAGATAAGGGGGTTGGTATTTAAATAAAAACAATGCACTGGGTACATCCCCTGGAATCGAACGGGTAATCAAACTTTTATACTTAAATATCATAAATATCATAATGAATTACGAATGGAGTAGGTATCAACCGATATCTGCACGATGGAAAAGATTTATTTACAATATTTTTACTTCCTTCTATTACTTAGCTGTGTTACCAATCAATGTAAGAAGGTATTCAAAATCAACCATTTCCAATACTACCGGTACTTTTTAAGATTTTAAAATATTTATTTACTAGTTTCATTAATTTTATTTACACATGCATTATAGCGTTAACACGCAATAAGAAATTTTAAAATAAAAATACCGACGCAAAATTTAATAACAATGTAAGCATACCGACGTTGAAAAAATAGCAAAAACTCACCCAATTACAACAAATTAATAAGTCCAGCACACGAATTCACATAACTGAAGTTCCAGTACAGTGGATAAACGTCACACACTCTCACTCAGTAATTAGTGTTTAAACTTTACGCGAGAAAATTTACGATAAATTGCATCGACCGAGCGTAATTACACACATCTACACAGCGCCGTCGCCGCGTGCGATATGACGCGAATCACGCGAAGCGAAGCGCGAACGCGAACGTCGCGAACGGAACAGAACGAAACTGACGGGAAATAGACGTACGGAACGGACAACGCAACGACAATACCCTAGCTAGGTATTTGATTCGGGCCGAAATTGAACATCAACAAAAATATTATGTTTTGAGTACATACGTAAATAATAAAAATTAAATTAAAAATTAAAAAAACCCCCGACACAAACATTTAAAAAGTAAAAAATAATATCTCTAAAAATAATACGTTGCGTTGGGGGACCGCTCCTAACTACTCATTATCTACGATTTTTTTCATAAGTATCACATGCCTATTTACCCAAGACTTATCATATTTTATCAATATTTTTTTGTGTTAAAGTTAGAAGTAAATGGAGCGGTCCCCCAACGCAACGTATTATTTTTAGAGATATTATTTTTTACTTTTTAAATGTTTGTGTCGGGGGTTTTTTTAATTTTTAATTTAATTTTTATTTTATACTTTTTATAGGTAAGAATATTCTCGATTAAGTCATAAATATTCTCTTACTGTGCCCTTTCATTTGAGACCCCACACGAGTATATTTGCATACATTCGGCTATTCTTCCCCGCTTTTACCCCCCATAACTTTTAAACGGCTCAACCGATTTTCATAAAACATATTTTAAAATATGCGCCCGTAAGTTCCCTTTAATACAAAAAAACTAAATTGAAATCGCTTCATCCGTTTGGGAGCTATGATGCCACAAAGAGACAGAATGAAAATTCTTCCCCCCTTTCAGCCCCAATAACTTTTAAACGGCTCAACCGATTCTCATCAAACATATCTAAAAATACGCGCCCGTAAGTCCCCTTTAATACAAAGAAAACTAAATTGAAATCGCTTCATCCGTTCGGGAGCTATGATGCCACAAAGAGACAGAATGAAAATTCTTCTCCCCTTTCAGCCCCAATAACTTTTAAACGGCTCAACCGATTTTCATCAAACATATCTAAAAACACGCGCCCGTAAGTCCCCTTTAATACAAAGAAAACTAAATTGAAATCGCTTCATCCGTTCGGGAGCTATGATGCCACAGACAGACAGACAGACACACACACACACACACAGACACGTCAAACTTATAACACCCCTCTTTTTGCGTCGGGGGTTAAAAATGCTATTTCTTAGAACACAGACAAAAAATAGTATCCGTGCTTCGGAGGGCACGATACGTTGTTATCGTTGATAGCGATCGTGATGCCATAACTGAGGCTGCAATCTGCATAAAATCTGGCTATTAATGGAATGGCGCCTCTACACGATAGCCAACATGTTGGCCAATGTTGTGGCGAAGATGATTGCCAAGAGATTGTGACGGCGTCCACACGTTGGAAGGTCGATCAGTCTGCGTCGGTTCGGGCCAATGTGCGGACGATATTAATATTTTCTTAAAATGAATATTGAGGTTCTAACGGCTGCTGCGGTTTAATTATTCTCAGCATACAATACAATAAAAATGTGTATAAAAATTATTATACACATTTATTTCATTATAATACACATTATTATACATCTATATTACTCATAGTTGCCATATTGTAGACATAATTTAGATATCGACGTGTGAATAAAGTGCGTGCGCTCAGCGTGGGCGCTCGTTTCTAACTGAAATCGTGGCCAACGTGTGGACGCTGCGCCGATAACTGTGCCACAATCACGCCACAACCCTTTGATCCGCGTTGAAAAACCGACACCTCACGGATCTTGCGCCAAGTTGTGGGCCAACGGCCCAATACCTACCAAAGTAATCACAAACACCCCCTCTACACGATGGCCATTACCTATTGGCCATAACCTTCGCCAACATGTTGGCTAACGTGTAGAGGCGACAGAAGCCATTAATTGAAGCCAATTAAAATTGTCAAGAGTGAGAATGAGTTCGACAACGGACAATCAGACATTAACTTATGTACTTACTCGTATATTATAATTGCCTAGATGCCTGACGCCGTCAAACTTCAAAATCTGCTACTATAGTAAACCCAAAGACTGAAGCGAAAGAGGCGCTGTCGGACGCATTTGACATTCATTTGACCAATCATTGCACACTAGTAACTGACAGATGAATGAACACAACGTACTTATGAATGACTTTTCGTTAGTTCCAATTTTTGCCATTTCAGAGATAAGTTGGGCACACTGTAAGTACTTATATCTTATACGAATAAAAAGTACATATTTTTATTTCATCAACTGTTTTTTGTTTGACTGTACTTACCCATTATGTTGCGTACAGACTATGTAACAAAACATGTTATAAAACATTGTTTAATAACATGTTTTACAAATGTGGACGCTATGTGTTACAAAAACAAGTTATACAACATGTTATTAGTTTGTGCAACCTTAGAATAATAACGCCTATTCTAACTGTGCAACAATATTATATAACTTTTGCGAGCTTTTGCGCACGAGTTACCTACTCATGCCTTGTTATATAACATTGTTATACAACAATGTTGTTCTAATGTGTACGGTCTTTTAACATGTTTCATTGTTAGACAACAATGTTAGATAGTGTGGACGTGTTATAAAACAAAAGTTATATAACATGTTGCATAATGTGTACGGCGTACGCACCATTATAAACAGGAAATGGATCGGTCCGGAATGGTCAAATTACAATGGATCTGACCGGAAAAAATACCTATAATGGATCTCTTAGTGTGGATCAGACCGGAATAACTCAAAATCGTGATTGGAGAAATTATTAACAGGCTCAATCAGGATTTAAAATCTCATGAAAAGAAGTTAGCTTAAAGTCCTTACTATTGGAAGTTTTAACGAGCGATCAGAAAAATCCTTTAGACAAGAATCCCCTTTAATTAGCGAACCGCGCTTTGCCGCGGGAAATCTATTATACCTATTTATTTTCATTGTCAATAGTGATGCACTATAATAATATTCCTCGCTTTGCATCGGTAAAATCAATATTTAACGCAAACTACAATGTTATTTCAAATCACACCGAGTGAGCATTTCCCAAAAAGTATATAAAAATCTACCAAACCTAGTTTAACCGTTAAAAACATTAATTCACATGCAGATTGACCAAATTTTTTGCCAAAAAATTCTGACACTAATTTGGTGTTAAATAACATACGGCAGGTTTGTGAAAATCTAGTGAACTTCGAATAAACTGTAACCTAATCTCAACGTTTCGTGGCGGTGTGAGGTATGCTCTCGTATTGTTGTACCTTGGCAAAGTAATTTGAATCTTATTGCTTTGGTATAGTGTACAAAATAGTGAATCAGGTTTTTGCCTGTGCATCGCGTGGGAGCGGAAAAGCGGTCAAAACATATCTTTAATGTTTTTGTTGGAAACGTCCGATGCATTCAGTTTATGTCGTATGGACAGTGTGGAGCATCGATGACTATGTACATCGATGGTGTGAAGTCATAATATTTTGCTACCTTTATAAAGCGTTCCGATAGATACAAGATAGTTAATTCATTTCTTCATTGCAGTTTCCTCTTTTCTTTCTTAGTCTTCAAGGCATCGGTAATCCCCTTATTATTCTTGATGTCTATGGACGACGGTGACATTTTTTATCACCAAGAGGTTCCTCTGCTCGGTTGTTGGCTACTTACATTAAAAAGTCAATGTATTGATAATGAAGGGAAAAACCGGCGAAAAATACTCGTAAGCGTCAGCCTTTGCCTAACACTAAACTTGTCATACAAATAAAATGTTTGTAAAGAAATATAGCCTGACCTGAGCGAAAACTTCTGAGCGGAACCGATTGCAGAATTGATAATTTCCATACACCATATCATTTTTAATCATCTGCTATTACCTATGATTTTGCCACGCAGGATATGAATATGGATATGAGGTTTGCGGTTCCTTTCAGAGGTTAATATGAAGGTTCCTTTCCGTCTTTTGGGCGGAGAAATGCTAATCTGAATCGCTGCGTGCATACAAATAGGTAGGGCGTTTTTTTACGTTTGATGAGATGCGCTTTAAGCTCAATACATGTCACGGCCATGCAATATTGCATGTTGCATGCGACAAAAACATTTCAATGATTTATTGGGCACGTATTTTAACATCGGTGTAATTAAGTTCCTACTTATATTAGGAATGCGAAAGTGACTCTGTCTGTGTGTTTGTGAGGTTTTGAAGCTTATTTTTTAATTCGAAGCAGTAAATAGTCATAGCTTTTCATAGTATGTAAGTATAAAACTTTATTTACGTTGGCAAATATAAAGAACTTATTCTAAATTTACATAAAGTTTTTAGGTACATAATCTACACCAGACAACCATCGCATCGTTTCGCCCGTTGCAACGAGATAGGTCTGCACTGCACCACAGCGTATGAAAATAAACGTTACAACACGAACAAACTTACAAAAGTAAGTAGTTTTGTAATCTCACAAAAGTATATTGATGGATTAAAAGCATCATCCTCTCACCAGCATATTTTGCAGGTGGTAGGGCCTAGAGCTCACCCGGGGAAGTACCACCGCCCGCCACGGTACTTAGTACAATTCCTACCGTGTAATACTTAATTGTTTTAAGAACAATTGGGTTCCGGATAGGAAGGTGTGGAGCCGGTTAGCCGGTTACACTTTTTAAGCTATTGCATAGCTTTTATCGCGGGCCTTGGGCGCGGGGACCGAATGCAAAAATTTCGTAACGAAAATTTATTACACCCTACACACAGACATAGTTACTATGTCTATGCACCCACACATCGATAAATACCAGAACTTTTAACTGAGTTAACTAACTTTTACTTTATAACGGCTAAACCGATTTGGCTAATTTTAGTCTTGAAATATTCGTGGAAGTTCAGGGAAGGTTGCAGCGATGAGAAAATATGAAAAATTGCGAGGAAAATACTAAAAAAATGAAAATTTTAATTTCCCATACAAATCTTACCTGTCAAACATTTGATTTTCGCCCCGTCGGTTCGGTGTTTTAAGAATAATTACATGTAGATCTGGATTAAATAAGGCGTTGGAATCGACAACATGTAGGTATTCATAATAGTCGAATTATCGCGTATTTAGATTTAAAACATACAAAATAATAACATGACATAAAATAATGACACTATATTAATGACTTGAGGGTGATAGAGACAGTGCCATACAGGCAAGGCAAACTGTAAGGCACTGTCTCTGTCACCCACACGTCATTCACGCGCCAAAAGATCGTTGTAGGACTTAAATGTCAAATGTCAATTTTCTTTTTAAAAAGAATTATTTTGTCAACTGAAATAGTTCTTATGCTTTTGTTCAGAATATTTAAAGGAGATGTTTCATTTTGGGCGGCGACTTTGTACATTTCACCACAAAAAGAGAAAAATACACTGATTCACAGAAAAATATCAAAAAATTTATTAGATTATTATGCATTATCCGTTTCTAATAAAGATTAAAATGTCTTGCACCTATAATGTGTCGTTATGATGTTACGTATTCTTAACAATTAGGCTCACGTCATTATTATGCGTCTCTTTCAGTGATATTGCCTATGAACTTTGATGTAACTTTTGATAACTAGGCAACTAAATGAAAACTGGTACACCACTTTCTTGGCCCACTGTAAAACAGTGAATATCTGTACTCATATAATTTGTGTACAAAGTGTTTTAAATATGAATAAACAAAGTGCATTTATTAATGAAGAAAGTCACGAAAAAATTGTGAAAGAAAATGAGTTATTACTCTATATACATTCATTTTATTATTATTATCACAAATGCAGTATTATTTTTTGTTTTGTTAATTTATTTAAAATGATATGCAATAGCTTTACCGCGGCAGTCTCCGAGTGCCACACGTCTTTTTTTAATTAGAACGAGACTCATTGAGTCTAGTTCTGGGTCGGTCACAGTTGTCATGGGCGGCAGCGGCTGCATGCTCGTTTGCTATCTTATTTCCATAAAAAAAAACCAGCGCCTGCGGTTGACTGGTAAAGAATGTCATCAAGCATAAAGACCGACCCTTGCTAAAATAACAGTACTTTTTTTGGAACAACGTTGCTTATTTATAAGCACGGCACTGGTAGAGGCTAGAAAACGAAAAGTGTAAGATTCTTGCGTGATGAAAATTGGAATGTATGCTATTGGCTGAGCCCAAAATGGCACGCGGGTCCAGGGTGCCATGGAGACATGGACCCCATGGCACCCTGTTCAATGGAAATCACCCGTCCAGACATTTCTTGGCATACTAAGTCCTCACTAGGCTGTACACTACTGCAGTGATACCATAAACGACAAAAACACCAGACTGAATCCTATTCAGTGAAGCTCTTTTGAAGCTCCACTCAGCTGCACTTTAATTACCTGCCTGCAACGCTGCGTAACATTCGTAATCAAATAAACAGTTTTTAAATTATATTTTGCAGCTATCTTTCTGTTAACGTTATTGAAATTTCTACGCGGGAGCATTATAACTTTAACCCAGTTAATCATTTCTAAAAGTATGTATTTTTTAATTTCCTATTTTAGTTGTTAACTGTTAAAGGTAAGTATATCCATGCCTTATACACACAGATAGACTGCATAATCTTATACTTATGAGGTATATTCGCGTAGCTCTTCACTAAAACTAACTTTTATACAATGTTAGTTGTGGGATGTTTATTATTTATTAATAATAAAAATTATTAATTACATAATAATAAAAAATAAGTCCAGTAGGAATGAAATAATAATATCTCGGTAAGTATAATGTTATCACTTAGAAAAACTTAAAACTTTTGATACCAGACGCATTATTCATAATAATTATTTATATTCACTTATATTATTTATTTAGTTCGTTATAATTGACAATAAATGTAAAAAATGTACTCCACCAAACCGCGCTGGAGCAGCGTGGTGCAGTATGCTCTAAAGTCTAAATAATGACGACCGAGAAGAAACCCATGCTCAGCATTATAAAACCGTAAAAACATTAAAATATTAATTCAACTGTAAAATAAATTCACCGTAAACTAATTCTATAGCAAGTTTAACAAATTCTATCTCGAGTAACCAAAAGCCTACCTAACATCGAACAAAAGCAAGTAGTAGGTCACACACACATCACATCACATCACAAATGCACAGGCCTGCTTCCGTTTCCCAGGAGCACATGTTTCTATTACGTCAAAGATACTGTGACCAGAAACCCCGTATTTAATGGGACAGTCCCGTTTTCCATTTGTCTTTCTTGGTGTCCCAAAACGTAACGTCGAGACGCAAAAAATCTGTTTTTTGTAAATGGATTGAAAATTATGTGAACCGGACCATGTTTTTTCGTGATTCGTATTCGCAGGGATGTCCCGTTTTGAGCCAAACTGAAATTGGTTCATGTTAGTCGAGGGACAATACAGACGCAAAGCAATCCATTAAAACAACACAACATCCTTTGCTCTCTTTGTGACTTTGTGACAGCTTTTATTAACAGCTCCTGAATTTGGTAAAAGGAGTCCTGTATAAATTACAATTTGAAATAATAGAAAAAACGTTACCTTTGTATTTAAGTTATCTAAAAGACTTATTGGAGCTCATTATTTTTTATAGCCTGAAGGGCTGACGTAAAAGCGGATGAGTCACTTGATGGTAAGTGGTCATCGTCGCCTATGGACACGAGCAACACCAGGGGAGACAACATGTCACCAGTGCAAGGCCGGCCCGAAATTCTTGTCGATTTTCTCTTCGTTTTTTACCGATTTCAAAAGAACAGCTGAATATTTTTTATGTATGTTTAGCGATAAAGCGAAAATGAGCGTACGTCCGCGATGCAGTGGTCCGGTTGGCACCGAGTCAGCGTTCGACAATGAAGTCGCTTTTGCTTTTCCTTCCTAATATTACCACGCACAGCAACTACCACTAGCAATCGTTAAGCAATGTCGGAGGCCTTCCGACACTGGACATTTAAGTTGGCCACTAACCACTCTAACCACTAACTACTCTAGGACTCCTCAGATACAAGCAACCCGTTGAATCCAGAAGCCATCAATAAAGTGGACGCAATGTAAACAAATATAAAGTAACACGTGAGACGATACAAACAGGTGCGGAGTGCGGACAGGGACGGCAACAGGTGCGCCGTTACCGCACACGGCGACGGTGCCGTGCCGTGCCGTGGGCGCGCCGGATGTCCCCTCCGTGACCAGGCAAACTTCACACACCCGCTCGGCTTTTACGCTTTTTAACCGAATTAAAATAGGAAGGTTTTGACTAAGTATATTTTTTATAAGTGTGTAATGGGACTAAGTACTAATTGATTTTTTTGTAATGCGATTGATTTTTTTAATTCATTCTTTTTGAATTCGAAAACTGATGCTTGTCGTTAGGTCTCGTTTAAGCGGGCAAGTGTTTTTTGAAACATTTCCGAATAAAGGGGTACCTCTATTTTATTTGCTTAGTAAGTGAATAACGTCCTCATTTGGATGCTAGCTACAAGCTCAAAGAAATAAAAATGAAGAAAAAAAAACAGGAAGCACAAGTAGTTTCATTTACAAGCCTGAGAAATTTTTTAAAGATTTTCTTCCATCAAGACTTCAGAAAAAATAATAAAAAAACTCTTTATACTTATTCCATGAAAAACACTAGCGCTGATAAACTGCAGGATTACATTTAATTAGCCACCGCGCATTCGCTTCCCGTACACACCCTTTTCGTTTTTCACCACTGGCGGCCTAAGTAATGGCTTTCTACTAAATAACAGGGCGGAAACCATACCTGCCTTTCCGGTTCCGGCTGGGAAATGCTTGTGATGTGTGGCTCGTTAAACCCGTGCCTAATTGATTAGTTTTCCAAAGGCTATATGAGTCGGAAATAGACAGAAGCAGTATAACACTGGCGACTACAATGTAGCGCACTTATAAGGCCACTTACATTCGCGCGAGTACGCGAACTCACAAGTGGAGAACAGGCCTTCGCAAATGATTATTGGCATAGTTTTTGACCATTTTGTGGTATACCAAGCTGTGACAACTTGTACCTACAATGTACAAAGGTTCGCGCGCATATACATAAGTGTGCGCCAGTGCCGGATTTAAGCATAGGCAACATAGGCAGGTTGCCTATGGGCCGCCACCACAAGGGGGCCGCCACCACACCACAAAAACTTTAAATTAAATCGATAGAGGCTCAGTAGAGCGAGAGAGAAAAAAATACTGAGTTACAAATAGACGAAAATCTTTTTTTAAGCGGGAAAAGTTGAACATTTAAAACCACAAACTATTTGAGGGCCTCCACCACACGCTCTGCCTATGGGCCGCCGAGGTCTAAATCCGGCGCTGGTGCGCGGTAAGCATTCGTGCTGGATTCCTTGTCTTGAAAGACAATTTTGGTACAGGAAACCATGCTTGGTAAGACCGAGCAATTAAGTTAAATGCACAACAACCGATGACAACAACCAATCCTATAGGAATAGCAAAAGGCGTGACATATATGCGATTTATAAATTAACATTAATGTATTAATCGTGTAATTTAATATATAATATTTACGTTATACGGTACGGTAAAATTGATCTATATTGAGGCAAGTAACTATAAATACAGCAAATAAGTACCTAGAATAGAAGAAAAAAGAAAATTACGCCCCTATATACTTTATAGTAATATAAATTGGTATGGCTGTATAGAAACTTCCTGGCTTAAACGAGACCATTATTTGCGACAAATGGCCCGGATAAAGCTTAGCCGAAGCCAACTCGTTTAGACCTCGCGACATTGTCAAATTGCACTGCAAAATCGCTTACACCGTATTTTGACAAAATTTATCGGTGCCTGCAAATAACTTATAGCAATGCAGTTCCAGAACAAATGATCTATTACAAGCGACTAGATCCCCTACTTTAAGCTGGATCTAATAGCCAACGAGTATAACATTAATCGGATTTAAAATTGGAGGAGTAAATTGTACCTAAGTATTTTTATCATCATAATATTATCATCATCCTCATATATATAATATATCTGTATTATCTGTAACTGATCGTTGTCTGTACATGGAAAATGCATACCTAAATGAAAAACCTATTCCGGGGGGATTTATGAAAAGAATACGATAAAAATCACACTCAAAAATAGATAATAAGTATATGTATTTGCGGGTTGGTACGAAGCACGTGTACGTTTTTGTGTTTCAAGATAAGCAAATCGCCAATTTCCAGCCATTTTGTTATATCCCGAAGGGCTGACGTAAAAGCAAATGAGCCGCCTGATGGTTTCTAAGTGGACACGAGCAACACCAAAGGAGTCACCGATGCACCGACCCTGCTGCTGCAACTGCAACTGCAACTGAACTACAGAGTCGATTCACAGCCCTGAATAACCAAATACCCTCGCATTTAATAACACGCATAGCACATAAGCTTTATTTGTATTCTACAACATCCATAGCAGTATTTGCTCGCTAACATTAGTATTTGCTTGCTAACCTACAAACGGTCGGATGGTTCAGGTCAGTGGTTGGTGAATGACCAGCGCAGCGGGCCGCAGTGCAGACGCGACCTCGTTCAGCGGCCCATTTCAATTCAATACCTGGCCCACCGCCTCAAGCAGCGTCGCCCAATGCTCCTTGACCTAAGCAAAACTGAAGTTTTGCTGAAAGTATTTAAATTATGTAGCTTGACATACATAGCTTGTATATGTCTAGGTACAGTCAATCGTAGATATCTTCAATCTTCATACTTCATAAATATAAATAAGCAATCTTTGGATGGTTGCTCAGTCTGGTTCGACGTTTTTACTCAATTAAATAAGTGGGGAACAAAAGTCATTGATATCTACATAAATCGAAATTCAGAATGAAATGAATACATACGTAAAAATGAGAAAAAAAGGATTATAATAATTCGATGCGCATTACTCAATGAGCTCGTCTGGGGGAATATGTGTCACATAGTTTCAAGAAATACCAGCATTGAAAACATACTCAAGGTAATTTCAGTAATAAAGTATTATTATAGGTAACTCAAAAACTACTCGTCAGATAATGGGGCCACATGCCACATGACAAGTGCCACCGGTCGGTTCACTCAGGAAGTTCATGAAGTACCCAACTAAGACACATAAAAAAACATACGGTCGAAGTGTGAAATTAGAACTTTCTTCCCTATTTTGAAGTACGTTGAAAATAAAATTAGCTTCGGTGATGTATTTGTAGACCCACCCCCCTGTAGATTTCGAAAAAGTACGACGGTGCTTAATTAACACTTTAAAATTTTGTCTCGAAATTCCAGCTTGATTTAACATACTTAATAACAAATATCCAACATATCAAATATCAAATTCATTAACGGCCTTTATTTTTAATCGTTTGAAAGGTTTAATTTACTCTCTAAACAAGTAACTGCAACCACATACATAAAAAACTCCTACGACCGAAATTCGAGGAGTTCGAAGATTTTGTTCGTTTTCCTGTCCAACTGATGCTGCAGTGTTCGCCCAGCGGCAATAGTCATTTCACAGACAATAGTCATTTCATGCTCATGCGCGCGAGGCCCCAAGACCCGCGAGCATGAATTCATGCTCATGCGTCCAGAGTGTTTTTGCCTTAGAATGTCGTATTAGACTTTATTATATGTGTTCAAAGTATATTTACTCTGTGGCCAATTAGTCAATGTCCACTCTAAAAATGTTTTCTCTATGGCCATAGTAGAAAAAACTATAATAAATGACATTTCAACTGGAGCTTTGTAGCTTTGTATTTGTACGGATCGTACTACGCAGTACCAAATTGGCTTATTTCTTCATAAAAGGCGATAAAAAGCTGTAAGTTTCGTTTATTATCTTTACTTTACAGTGTTTTAGATTGATATAAGTAAAAACAATGGTGATTTTTGGGTTCTATGATAAATAATGAACAACGGAATTTCGCCTTGGCGAGCAACCGTAATTTTGTAATGGCTCATAAAACCATCATTTGTTATTGAAATACCAATGCAAACACCTATTTCTATTGGAAAAATCGTGTAGAATCTATTTTGAACATTAGTTTTTTATGAAATAACGTTTTTATTGTGATATCATTCGAAAAGTAACGCGAGGGATCAAGGTACACACGTACACGCACACAAGCGTATCTTTCTTCTTGTATGTGTGCGTAAGCCGGTTCGGGCCGACGGATATAGGATGTTACTTGATTCCTTACTTGATATATTTTTTTTGCAAATTGAAACTTTTCTCTTTTACAATCTTTTATTTACGTTCACATGTTCCGGCGTGTTTTTTTATATTTTAGTACTGAATGATTCGTGAATGTTTGAATTCATTTTACGTACAATATAACGCGGCTTACCTCACGGAAGGTAAGCCGCGTTATATACGTAAAGTGTTTTTTTATATTGATAATTATTATTTTATGTTTTGATTATTCTTTTTTTATTGTTAGTTGTTTTTTTCTCCGATACTTTTTATCCCGGTAAATTAATTGGATCCCGCGGGATAAACGATATAATTTTAGAATCATATTATTATTTTATGTTTTGATTATTCTTTTTTTATTGTTAGTTGTTTTTTTCTCCGATACTTTTTATCCCCGTAAATTAATTGGATCCCGCGGGATAAACGATATAATTTTAGAATCATATTATTATTTTATGTTTTGATTATTCTTTTTTTATTGTTAGTTGTTTTTTTCTCCGATACTTTTTATCCTGGTAAATTAATTGGATCCCGCGGGATAAACGATATAATTTTAGAATCATGTTGTTTGTGAAGCGATTTTCTTAGCAATATGGGTATCAAATGAAAGATCGTGGAGACCTTTTGAAATATATATATATACATATATATGTATATATATACATATATATATGCTATATATATGTTATATATATATGCTATATGTATATATGCTATATATATATATGTTTTTATGCTATATATATATGTGTATATATATTTATTTATTTGTTTTTTTTTTGTTATTTAATTCCCCGAAGAGAAGTGAGAGCGGGCCCACTAGTATTTTATAAAAAGTTAGTTTTCATCAGAGTATGTATTTGATCAACAATTTGTTTCAGATTCAACAATGAGCTCGCCGAACTCGCCGCCCTCGCCAACTGCAACTGAGGCAATTGAGCCAGCCGCGCCGGGCCAAGCAGGTTGATACCTGTGTATCCCTGCACGGTGACGCCCGGCGGCTCTCGCCGCATCGACACCGATGCGGCAACTCTGTATGAGTTTTGTAGCGGACGCGTTCGAGTAAGTACGCAGAGACCAAGCTGTGGGTTTTATATTTCTGTAAAACTTTTGTATCCTAATAAGTTTTATTGTTCTTTTTAATGTTCAATAATTTAGTACTCAATGCAAATAAAACTAAATGTGTAGAATTTGTTTTGCCAAACGTAAAAAGTGATAGTAAGATTATTAAAGTGAACAATGAAAAATTAAAGATGGAGGTATCTACAGTTTTTTTAGGAATAACTCTGGACTGTAAGCTTCAGTGGGGAACCCATATAGCGACGCTCGCAGGTAAACTTAGTAAGGCTATTTATGCTATAAGGAAAATTAGACAATTTACGGACATTGAAACAACAAGGCTTGTATATTTTGCTTACTTTCACAATATTATGTCCTATGGTATTTTGCTTTGGGGTAAATCAGCAGATATCGATATAATTTTTAGATTACAGAAAAGAGCTATTAGGGCAATATACAAACTAAAATCACGCGAATCTGTGCGCGATAAATTCAAAGAAATCGGAGTACTGACAGTAGCCTCACAATATATCTATACCAATTTGATGTTTATTCGGAAAAATTTAGGCTTATATAAACGAAAATGTGATGTTTCTAATCGGCATACTAGAAATATGCACCATCTAGTCATCTCCTCATATCGCCTTAGCAGGGTACAGCGATCTTTTGTGGGGCTCGGTGTACGCTTCTATAATAAAGTACCTAAGACGATAATTGATTTGCCCTTTGAAATATTTAAAAAACATGTCAAAACACAGCTTACTAAGAAAGTATATTATACAATCGATGATTACATAAATGACAAGGATGCTTGGATATAGACATCCGCGACCGGTTCCACTCATGTTCGTATGTGTAAAACTGTAATTAGTTGTAAGTAGGTATGTATTGTTTTAAAAGTTAGCCGTAATTAGTATTAAGTGCAACCTGTACTGTGAGTGGAGAAAGAGAAAAAAAAGACTCCTTGGAAGTTTCTTGCTGCTTCTTCTTCCAAGTCCACCCACCGTAGGGATTTGTTGAAGCGATGGCGTAACTTGACTTTCGAAATGCGTTTGTAAAAACCTACTTCGAAGAAATAAATATTTGAATTTGAATTTGAATTTTAGCCATGGGAGCCAGCCCGGACGCCAGTCATGGCCAGCCCGTCTTCGTCGGCGTCTTCCTCGCGGCAAACCTCCTCGGTCCGGAGAGCCCCGAAGAAGAGTCGTCGCTCCCTAAATGATGATGAAATATTCAGACAACTGCACGATTCAGGGAGCGACGGCGAAGAGGGGCCCTTGGATTCCGAGGAGGATAGCGACGAGGATGGAGGCGCCATCGAAGACTTCGTGGCCATGCGGCGTCGGGCACGGGCGTTGAGGGATAATCACGGAATTTTATATGGGAAGCTCGTTAAAAACTTTAGCTCAAAAATAAAATAGAACTGACGAATTGGCAGTGACTTTTGTTTGGTCTCAATACGACGCATTGAATTTCGTTATAGAATTTTGGTTAAATTAATATCTATGAGATACAGTTGGCAATCTACAATACCTACCTTAATCACAGGGGCGGAAAGTTGGTATTTATGTAGGATGCAATTAAAATCAGTTCCATAACGAACACGAACGCAGTGTACAAATAAATAAATAAATAACGCTACACACTCATAGCCCCACACTAAGTGTTTTATGTTCAATCAAGTGACAAATATGATTCCATAAAATCTCCTTCTTTGTAAACTACGACGCAGTATCTTACCGTAGGCGTAAATACTGATGATATGCGTTGCAGGTGTTATATATTTTAATTTAAATAAAACAACGTTAATTGCATTTCCTGGTCAAACCCGCGGGGGTGGAGTGGGCTTATTTGCCTTATAATTATGATGATTTATTATTTTTAATTGCGCGGTACATACCTATTTCTAATTTTAAATGATGATCTCGTACCCTCGTTAGTCTATGTGTATTCAGACTATTCAGAGATTGTACTCGTAAGGTTTAGGGTTTTTTTAAATCTTAAGATCGCCTTCGTTATAAAAATTAAGATTCCTGTATGTATTACAAAGCATATTCGTCCTTTTTTCATTAAAATTAAATTAATAAATGCCATGAAAATAATGAATTCATTAATATCTTTGTATTTGATCCCTAGTACTGCGTGATGTGATACCATTGGCTCTCAGCACGTCACCAGACATGTTAAAATTGTGTAATGACGAGCACACACGCCAAGTCGTATTAAACTTCTACTTGCATGTTTTACAGACAGTTCACTATAATCGTTTGAGGGATGATACGTGCCTACTTAAGTATTTAAGTACTAAGTACCTACTCTTAATATAAAAAGTAGGTGTCATGTCTTAGCTAGGTACTTAGTTACAAGTAAAAATTTTTAAAGTTGTTCCTAACATAAAGAAAAATAGTACCTATGGTGAAAATATTTGAAAACCCTGGTTTTCGAGATCAAATTCTAGACATTAATGATTGAACGCTTATGAAACACTGAAAAATATTACATATTTTTAAGATTGCACGACAAATCGACAACCCTATAAAAAAGGTTAATTTTCAATGGCCTCGATTGCCTTGCACTGCCAGTCGCCTGCGACCCCTCGTGGCGTGACCCGAGTAATTCACCTGACATCGTTACTATCAAATTCGAACTGAAAAATTCCACCTACGTAAGTCTGCAGATAAGAAAAATTACTCGGTAAAAAACTCTGTATGTAGATATACGATTTGAGTGCGGAATGAAAAAAGACAGTACCTAATTGTAAGTTGTCCATGATTTTAATTAATCAGACATGGATAATGGATATGCCTGTATCTACTTATTTATTTAATATTTTTACCCATTTATTGAACATTTGATTTATTTCTTGTCCCATAACTTAAAAATATTAATTTAACACCAACTTCCGCTGCCTCCCTTGACAACTATGAAACTATGATCGACTTAAAACAAAACAAGACTCAAATAGGGACAGAGATGGTTAGTCCAATTAGCAGCAGGTGTTAGGTAATAATTATAAGCTGATTTATTTTTGTTAATAATTTTGTGAGGACTTGGGACTATTAGGGATAGTCAGTCCTGTTAGTAATAATCCAGTTAGTTATATTGTTAGTATGAATTTCATCCTAATTCGTTCCCAGATGCGTTGCTACTATTGAGCACTGAAATGGTCGCCTCTAATAAAGTATAACCGGCTCAACACTTTTCTATCCTGTATTATTTTTTTTTAATTTAAAAAAACGGTGGAAATTGTGTCGTTGCATTGGCTGCAAGGTGTTTTAAATTTTAAACTATCCCATTAAAATATCCCTAGACCCTTTGACCATCTTATGTCGAGATGAAACATCGAATCCGCGCAAACGTGTCAAAAAATTGTGGCAAACTGTTGGCCACAATTTTTATATCATTTGTAAAACATCGCCGGCACGCACACATGCTTGATATTGTTTCCTTGTTTTTGACGTGACAACGTCTTATAAATTGGTTTGCCGGGTGACACTTCAAGAAACTGCGTTACGCTCCGCTCACGTTATGCGCTCACAATGAGAGCGAGTGAGAGGCACGCGTGCATGGTTAGCCCGCCTAAGAGCGAGAGAGACAGACATAAAAAGCACAATCGGCCTTTGCGTTCGGCAGCTTGATTACTTTGGAGGTAGATATTTTGGTAATGTATCCAATTATTACTTTGTTATTGACTTCTGGGACTATTTATAAATTTTAAATGTTACCTTTTTATAAATGTTTCCTGTATTCCTTCTTTATTTTTATTGATAAATTTCTGTAACTTTAAATACGATTTCATGACGTTTGTTTACTTTGATGATATTATTTGTCAATCATTCCATCAGTATTTTCTTAAGACGTTGTCAAATTCAACTATCGTCAGTAAACCGACTTTACAGACAACCAGTTTTTTATTTTGTTTTTTGTTTTCATTGTAGGGTGACGCTCAATCTAGACATTAGATTATCAAATCAAAGCCCTAGACCCTACATCAACGCCCATATTGATTGATTGAATATGTGATGCTGATGAGTGTTTTAATCTTTTTTCCTGTTTATTATTTTTTATTTATTATTCCTGGGATTTAGTTTAACAATTTGTACTTCTTGGTGTTATTTTATGTAATATATCGTAACAAATAATAGTTCCTTTTAATTTTATTGGCTAACAAGCAAGCAGATGAGTTACTTCATCCGAAGAAGATAAGAAGATCATCATAAATAGAAGGAAGCAAAAAATTACATTCTAAAGATTATCGCTGTTTACGGGATCGTGGATTGGATACAAATTAGGCTTTTTGGGGATGATGTCAACACTTTGTTGGTTTCTATTTAGTCTGTTTTATTTTACAAAAAATATTTGACTTTACTCTGTGAATATAACGTAAGTCAAATGTCATGAGTCGAAAGTAAATGTCAAAAGAAATCAATGACAATGTCAAAAAATAAAGTTTAAAATTGTCAAAAACACCGCCGCGCGCTGCTAAAGGTGAAGCAAATAATGGGAAAATCTGCCCTTTGAAACTATTTATTTTAGGTCTATTCTATAAAAGTATATTAGCATTATCCATAATGTTTGCTAAGCCCTACAAATTGAAATCTAATAATACTTTAAAAAATTCGGAGAAGTAAGTTGCAACTTTCATATTCGTGAATTTTGTCTGTAGAAATTAAATATTACATTATTCTCAATTATTATTACAGGAAGCACTTAGCGCAAAGGATTCAAAATGAGTTTCCGGCTGCTACTGACGAAAAAATTAAGGAGTTAGTACCAGTTAAGTCGAACAGTAGTTGTATGAAGATGGTGCTTCATTCTGGAGAGACCGTTGGTGTCTACGTTATAGACGGGGTTCCAGTGATGATTGAGCTGGCGGAGGCCCTGGTGCCAACCGTGTGTGCCCTGTGGAAAGTGCCAGACTTAGTGCCCATGTTGGTTATCCATTCTCCTGTACTATCAAAGGTAAGCAGATGTTACCAGTGCTCAGCGATAATACACAATGTTTTAAATAGTATTATTTGTGCATATGCAACAAGTTTGCCTTGCATACTTGAAACATGTTTATAGCTATAAGATTTGACTTGTTAGATCGCTACCAAGTAGCTTAGATAATTAACTTTTTTTTACTTTATATTTGAGTCTTTGCTTGACTACTATTGCACCTCATGGTGAGTGGAGATTTATTTTGAAATAATACAGTATATAGTGCACTAATTTATTGAGTACTTATCAGTATTACTTAAAATCAGACTCAAAAGAAGTAAGCAATTTTTAACTAAAATATATTTTAGTCCTAATACAAATAACAAATAATGATTGGGTCATTAAATAAGATTAATGTTAATTAATTGTGAATTAGGTTTTTTACATATGGTAAAATCTAACATTTTCCAACAACAATCTTATCTTAGTAAAAGCCTTACCCTCGTATTGAACACTCATCATCAACACCATCTTAGGCAAGTCATTTTAAACCTCTTAGGCATGTATAACATTCATTAATCCATATGGGCTTTCATTCCAGATGCAAGGAGGAGCACCACTTTACGTACCAGGTGTGGTGACAGGTGGTGCCAGTTGTCCACAGTTTGCGCGCTACAAGGTTATAGCAGCGTGCACCACGGACAATGCCGCTGCCGGGGTAGTGGGGCGCGCTGTCATGTCTTCTGCTGACCTTCTGTTTACTTCTATGTAAGACACTGTTTATGTTTATTATTAGAGTTGATAAATGGTCAATGTGGTCTATAGATATGAGGTCAAAGACATTACTTATCTAAGATTTTAAACTTTTAATTGAGTATGAGGTAAAGTTAAAATGATACTAATGTACATGTATATTTATGGCATTGCATCCTCTATATGAGAAAAAAATAATTTTAAATGGCAGTGCTTAAAAAAATTAATTAAAAATCTTGTTTCAATCAGTTCATTAAATGAAAGAATTATTTCTTAAGAAGAATAATTAATTTATCAGTTATTCTGTTATTTTGTTCTTCCTAATCCAAAACTTACTGTTGTTCTTAATTTCATATTTTGTCTTTCTTACTTTCAGGGGTGTTTGCCTGGAGACATATCACGTGTTTGGAGACCTGCTCTGTAAAGACCCTAAGTTTGCCAAAATTGAAAGGCCCAAGTTGGGTCCTCCTTCCCACTCAGATGTAGCTGATAATATTACTGCGGACATTGGACAGGTGACCAACCAAATAACCTATAAGCAATCTATTCTAATCTCTCACACTAATATTATGAATTTGAAAGCGCAAACAGTATGCTTTATGTCAAAAACCGAAAAAAAGATCAATTTTTAATTTGTAATATTATGCAAACAATTTTTTAAGTACAGAAAAAAATATCTCATTTCTATGGGAAAACACGTTATAATCAAATTAGCGTTATAGTCAAATACTAAACATTTAATAATACAAAATATATCTAATATCTGCAGTTTGTTGTGTACCTTTCGAATTATATTTTTGATTACAGTTAAGTATCCAAACAGTGAACGAAGAATGGCCGAGTCTGGGGAAGCAGGCGCCAGTCACCCCCGTGGCGGTGAACGAACCAAAGGTCATTCAAGATGAACAGGAGAAGGAGCAAGCTGAGGAACCCACTGAACCAGATCTCAATGACACAATTAGCTCTGGTAAGACTGACATTGCATATTCAAAACGACGCCATCCGTAATTTACGTCACCTAATTGTGCCAAGGGAAACGCTGGGAATCAAGAACCAAGTCGTTTGAAAATCTGTGAAATAAAAATTGTGTTACTTCTCATTGAACAACATTAATTGACAATATTTTACATTACACTTAAAAGCAAGTCTTCCTTTGCTAATAAAACAATTTCTCCCATGTTTTTGAGCAATGCGACTAGTATTCATGGTCGTTTACAAACTCTGACTAGTTACTTAGTTACTAGTTATTACTGAACACTGGTGGATCACCAGTCCGAACAAAATGCCCATTTACTTACCTTTATTTCATTAAATGTTTTCAGTAAACTCTGAATTAGAAGAAGACCCTATACCGGAAGACATGGACGGTCTACTGCGGTGGTGCCTGCTGACCTTCCTCAAGTTGGAAGGCAAGAACCTGCAGTTACCACTCAAGACCAACTTACTCTATAAGTATGTCATCAAGTCATCATCTACTTATTACACTTAATAAAATTTAAGCAAAAATTTGATTATCGACCATGCTCTGAATGATCTCAGTCGAAACTTGTACATATGCGAGCGGTGTAGAAAATTTCGAAAGCGTGATTCAGCCTTGTCGTGACGTCATCGTGTGCAATGTCATCACAAATATTACATGTAACTTCCGCTCATTAGGAAAAAATCGCTGATTTTTAGTGTTTTTTTTTTATTGTTCCACAGAAATCATTTGATTCCATTGTGTCCCCCGGGGCGCACACTCGACGTCAAGAAGTCAACGCACAAGAAGATGGGCAAGTTCCTAGAAGCGATGCAAAGGGTAATCTATTTTATGTATTTAGTTTAAATCTGACCTGTTAAATCCCTGAACCGTCTGTCAGTAACTAATACAAAATTAGTACTTAAATTTTAGTCACTTGAGAATTCAGTAGTTCCTGAGATTAGCCTGTTTAAACAAACTAACAAACTCTTCAGTGTTAAGTTAATATTAATTATAAGCTAAGTGTACATAACAGAGGTCCTTATTTTTATCATATAAGTAATAGATGATAAAGGTCAATACGAAATTGAAGGAGCATAACATTGTTCAAGGAAGGTCTAATCGAAGTCCGGGAGATAGACAAGGGCGTGGACGCGGTAGTAACAGCCCACTACACGCATCCACTAGTCCGGGCGCACCGCGCAGCGCCCGGGGCGGAGCGCCCGGCGGCAGTGGAGGCTCCGGAGTACGTGCCGCCGACGGTACGGGAGATGTACTGTATCACGGCCAACGTTGCTGAGCTGTTTATGCCGCTCAAGTAAGTTGGTTTGGCTATTTTACGTACACTTACACATATGCTAGTGCTACACCTGCGTCGTAACGAGTTTATTAATGCAGGTGTAGTCGTAGCAATAGGCGTACACACTTACGTGTTTTCCTTCAAAAAACTGGCACGCAAAGTGAAACAAAACAAACTATTACAATGTCTCGTTTTGTTGCGTTATTAGAGATTATAGAGATAATGATTCCTTTTCTTGTGTGAGTGCGATAGATGGCATCCATTAGTATGTATATCTTGCGTGCGTGTGTTCATGTGTACATAGTATACGTGCGTGCGTGCGTATGGTCCCATATGAACGACATCTGGCGTGTAGTTTTTATGTTCTGCTTGTCGATGCTGGAGTCGGTTATTTTTGTGTAAAAACTTCCAACTATTATACCCAGGAAAGGCACGGCGCTATCAGCAGCAGAGGTCCGGACTACCCTGACGGAGTACGTGAAGACCAAATCGCTGCTGTCAACACAGACGCGCGGCGCCGTCGTGCTCGATGCAACTTTAGCTAAAGCCGCCGGAAAACAGGAACAGGTACAGTATGGTCATTTTGACTAGGCTGATATGAACTTCGTTTTCCGAGATGTTTGCGCAGGTTCAGTAACTGACCAATCAAAACACGGCGGCCATGACAGTGTTTTGTAATGCGCTACTTATTATTGACCATGGACGTATTTACGTCCATGGTATTGGCTAACTATCCTACCGCCCGCACTCCCCGCCCCCTACCACCATTATGGCCTTAAAATCGACATCTGCGCAGCCACTCGTAGCCAACTTCATATCAGCCGAGTTAAAATGACCTTGCAAATGCAAATGCTTGCCTGGTACTTCTTGAAGCTGAAACTTTACTGTAAGGTCTGTAAGTACTCTGGAGCTATTGACTAATGAAACAGAGTTTAAGTCCAACAGGTACTCACGATTTGGATGGGAAAAATCGTGGTAAATAAGAAATATCGTTAGTACCCGCGTCGATGTTTCCACCTGTTTATGTGGGAGTTTTCAAGAGGAGAGTTAATAGGCAAGTTAGTGCATCCATCATCTTCATCGATAAAGTATCGCCACTTGCCATTCGGTGGGATTGTTGTCAAGCATTAACTTATCTCTTATCCTGTGAAATTCCCATTTGAATAATATGCCTCTCTATCTTCTCCTTAGTCCCTTCTCAATGTATTACAAAGACTTGATTAATAAAAATCGGCAAGTGCTACTCGGACTTGCGCACGAAGGGTTCCGTACCATTATGTATAAAAACGCCAAAAAAATCTGGTCTCTTGTTGTTTTATTGTAGCCACACATTAGCCACAACGCCATCTCTTGGACCGAAACGTAACTAAACTATCGCTGAGGCGTCAAAAGTATGGGCGCTCACTTAAATATTTTGTTTTATTCTGTTTTTTAGTATTTGTTGTTGTAGCGGCAACAGAAATACATCTTCTGTGAAAATTTCAACTGTGTAACTATTACGGTTCATGAGATACAGTCGGTGACAGACGGACGGACGGACAGCGAGGTCTCAGTAATAGGGTCCCCTAAAAACAAGAAAAATCAACGAACAACATTCCCTCAACAATGCCTCCCTGTCTACCAGGAGCACATAAAGTGGGAGGAGCTGATGACGTCGATCCTGTCGCGCTGCACGCCCAGTACCGAGACGCGGCACGCCGACGGCTCGGTGAAGCTCACCAAGGCGCGGCTCGATCCCATCAAGATGCAGGTTGCTACGCGCAGCGGGAACAAGAAGGTATTGTGACTGGTCTTTGGTTGTTTTTAAACAACCAAAGATGATATTAAATTTATATCATGCCTATTACATACAAATGTTCCATGTAAAGAACTACTTCCAACTTCGTCAGCAAGTATCCGATAACTTCCAATTTCGATAAGTACCTAGTCGATAAAATACTTCCTATCCTACTTTCTACTTCCTACTAATATTATAAATGCGAAAGTTTGTAAGGATGTATGTGAGTGAGTGTGTGTGTGGGTTTGTTACTCTTTCACGCAAAAACTACTGAACGGATTTTCATGAAACTTTGCAGTAATATAGCTTAGACATCGGAATAACATAATTTGTTAAAATTTATAGAGATTTTTGAGGACTGGTTGGTTACCCGAAGCGAAGCGAGGGCGGATTTACTAGTAGTTGAATAAATTAAAATGAAAGATAATCCTTATAAGTAAATATATAAAAATATTCGTCAGATGTCGCTTACATCTAAAAGGTATCTGATTAGAATCACCAGCTTTTAAATTTCTTTTATGGTCTGAAGGGCTGACGTGAAAGCGGACGAGCTACTTGATGGTAAGTGGTCATTCGTCGCCTATGGACATGAGCAATACCATTTAAAAACATTATCAAAATCGATTCATCCAGTAAAGTTTTTTTTCTGACAGCCAATAGTTCCTAAGATTTACCCGTTCAAACAAACTCTTCAGCTCAGTGTTTATGTATTATAAATGTTTGGATTTATTCCCCAGGTGACGCTAGTGTCAAACCTGGAGGCGTACGGGCTGAACCTGCAAGCGCTGGCGCAGGTGTGCCAGCGCGGCGTGGCGGCCTCGTGCGGCGTGACCCGCAGCCCCGGGGCGAAGGCCGACCAGCTCATGCTGCAGGGAGACCAGGTGAGATGGTCACACTGGGTGCAGGAACTATGTTAGAATGATTAGCCATAAGTAGTAAGTGCAATCTGTAACTGTGAGTGGGGAAAAAATAAAAGCTCCTTGGGAGTTTCTTGCCACTTCCAAGACCACTCACTAGTGATGCCGCTCGATAGGCTAGGTAGACTATTGATAGTCTATCGATAGTGTGGCAATAGTGAGACTATCGATAGTACTATCGATAGTCTCACTATTGCTATACTATCGATAGTATTGATTTTTTATTATATATATAGTCCTATCGATATCCTAACTGATTTTCAAGGTCAACAATCGATAGCGAAACTATCGATAGTTCGGCATCATTACCACTCACTGTTGGGTTTCTGAAGCGATAGCATAGTTTGACGTTGGAATAGTGTTTGAAAAATCTACTTCGAATAATTAATCCAAAATTAATAAATTAATTGTAGAATTAAAATTTAACAGTAATAAAATAACCAAAATATAAAGATCATAATTAATTGAATTCTTTTGTGGAGTTGTTGTAATAATTTAGTTTGTTATATTTGAGGCCAAAACCAAGAGCTTGTAAAAATAATTACATTATATTGATTGCATCTTTTATTTCTAGATTTACCGATATTGTTCACAGAAAATTAAATCTGCTCTCAATCAAGATATTTAAACTCCAAATATATATCTCAAATTATTTATTAATTATTGCATTCTATTTTATGAACATTCACAAAATTATCATTGATTAGCTTAATTTACTATTTATAACACAGACATTTTAGTAAGGTTGTATAAAAATAATGTGTTACAAAATCATTAGTGACAACACTGACAACTCTTAACCTGCTCAATAGGTCACTATCATAGGTGGCTGACAATACAGAATTTAACCCACTTTTTCTCGTTTCAGACACATTTTGTAGCCAAGCTGCTGATAGAAAAGTATGGATTACCCAAGAAATATCTGGAGGGAGCAGACAAGGCCCTCAACAAGAAAAAGTGAGATTTAATGTGAAATACAATTTCATGTAATATCTGTTATCAGTAAGGATACAAAAATAAACTATGTTTTGAAAATATATCTCTTTTATTTGCCCCATTAAATGCCTCAAATATTTCAACTAACAACTAAACTTATAACTAAGCACTGAATTAAAATCTGACATTTTTATGTAAAAAAAGCTTTTAGTGTATACAGACGAAGCTATATGGGACAATTAATTGTATAAAAAATAAACATCTATTTTATTTTGCATGGAAGACTGGAAACTTATAAAATAATTGCTTATACAATCTATTAGGAGACACAAAGAAACAAAAATAGCAACCTGATATATCAAATTACAATAGCCACATTACATATACAAATTCATGTGAAAATATTAAAATCATAAAATAAAATATTCAATGTTATATATATAATATAACAATTTTTCTATTCTAGGTTTAGGGTGGGTTGTTGTCCGTATTTCTCTTATATACAAAAATAAAATCACAAAATTCAAATTATTCATGTTCCAAGTATTCGGAACTACAAAAACAAGGAAGCTTACATAATCTTTAAACTATAATTCCTTACACTACCACAACCAAAGCATATAAACTATGAGGGATATCTAACTAATATGACACTCAATCATTGAGATATTGTGCTAAGTACCTCAATGCACTCAATAGAATTTTAACTTTACACCTAACTTACTACATAATTAAGTAGATCAATAATTTCTGACAGTATGTATTAGAGATCAATATAGACTTATAAAACAAAAATAGGCATTAGGACATTTTTATGAGAACAATAAAAGAAATTTAAATGACAATCTGAATATAACTTCACATACCTCTTAAACTTTAGTAGTAGCTGACCTGAGCTTGAAAGGAGTTTTGAATGGTAACAAAGACCTTCTTGACTTGGTCTTCTTGAGTTCCGGAGGAGCTGGAGTGTGGGCTACCGACTGCCTGAAGCTAGCCCTGGTGCGATCAGACACACTATCTGCAGCCATATTTTCACTACTTTCAAAGGTCCACTGACTCTGATGTTCCTGAGCACTTTGAAGTATTAGATCCCTTAGATGTAAGGCTTGCCTTCGAAGGAGTCTTCCTCATCATCCCACCATGGTTAGTGATGTCAGCGAATATCTGCCCCACAATCTTTGCTTGTTTAGATGGTGAATGGCAGCATTGCTTAGCAGATCTCTTCTCAGAAGAAACTTTGTCAACATCCAAGTACTTAAACTTTGTGATATCTGTCAACTCGTTTCTTTCTGCCATCTGGCAGTGATTTGCCTGGCTACTTTCGGTCTCCAGGTCATAAAATGTTAGGGTCACACTCTCATCACTTTCAACAAAAGGATTGCTTGATGTAATATGAACTTTTTTCGAAGACATATCTGGAAATATGTTTCGGCGTGGCATGTTTTCCTTTGTTATCTTAGTGGCTGTCACAATGATGCTTCCATCCCCTGCGTCTGCTGAGAGGGAGCTGTCCAGGTCTTCGTAAGCATAGCTCTTCCTCCGACTACGTAGTCGCACTGAACTCCTATGTCGGCGACGGCGTGACACCCACTGAGGCTTCTCTTCAACTTTACACACCACTGGTGGCAATGTAATGCCATTGCTTACACATTCACTTGCATCTGCTAGTGGTAGCATCTTCGTAGATGGACTATTAACTATTTCTTTAGCTATAATCTCCCTCTCTCTTTTGTTAAGAGACTCCTCTCTCTGCCTCAGTGCAGCTAACCGAGACATCCATTGCTGGCTGAATGTCTCCTCGGAAACCCTTTGGGGGCCATTGTAAGTCTCCAGTGCTTCACTGTAAGGTTTCCTACTTCTAGGAACATATCCAGGAAGCTCCAATGCTAAAGCTGCCAGTGTAGGAGACAGGGAGCCCTGAGGTGATGTTGCCTCCTCAATTTCATTGCTGAAACTCTTCTTGGGACTAACATTGCAGTAGATAGGGCTGTTCACAACGTTTACACGTGATCTTGGAAGAGGTTCAATGATTTTACAGAGCTCAACAGCCTTTTCAGAATCGCATTTGTTGACTTCGGAGTATGAGTGTGAATATTGTGCCTGTATGAGTATCTCAGCTATGTGTTTGGGTCTTGCCAGAGAGTCTGAGTTGGCGAGCACCGTCGGATGGTACAGCACCACGTCGGGGCGCAGGTTACTATTCCTGTCGTCCGTCAGAAAGCTAACCACGTCCCTCAAATCATCGCTGTAGTAGAACTCCTTTATCTTCCGATCAGAGCTGCCTGTGAGGTAACACAGGGTCCTCAACACTTCCCCGACCTGCTGAATGAGGTCCGGCGCCTTCGTCATCGCCGAATGCAGCTCGAAACAATTGATGCGTACGTCGCCATTCTCGCCCACGAATATCGAGTCGAGTGATATGCATTTCTGTAGCGCGACGAAATTTAACCTTTCGACGATCTTGCACGCCCTGGCCAGCTCCAGCAGCAAGTACCAAATGAAGCTCTCGTTGAAATACTTATCCGTGGCCTTGCACTCGCATATCAGTTCCTGAACGCTCTGCCAAGAGTTGTATTCGAGGACAAAGTACAGAGTCTTCGACGGTCCGTGTAAAATCGTGTCGTAGTACCGCAGGAGGTTGCCAGATAACACTTTGCTTATTGTTTTCACTTCATTATCGACATTTTGTATTTGTTCGTCGGAATACGCGGAACAATTATACGCCTTCCACGCGAAAATGTTGTTGGTGACCTTGTGCTTCACTTTGTAGAACGTACCGCCGTAGAGCACGTCAAGCACTTGATAATCCTTTAACTTTTCCGACATTCTCGATGGTATTTTATACAATTCTTGTAAATTCCCACATTTTGTAACCGAAACAAAGCCCCATGAGATTTGAAATCGTACGACCGTTGGTGTTATAGTGATGTACCGTAAAGTTTTCGTGGACTGCTATGTCACTTAAAAATCGATGCAATTAAATATTTACTCATATTTAATATCAATAATTCTTAATAAAGTTATAAAACGCGTAATATAATATTTTAGAAATGTACAATAAAAATAAATATGTACCTAAAGGCGACTTTTACTAATTTAAAAACTACGATGTGTCCGAATATGAACGTAGCAAAAGGTTTTTTTTTTAATAATTTTATTGATTCATGTATTTGCTCCACATTTTTATTTTACGTTAAAATAATATTAAATTCAAAATACGAATTTACCTTGAGCATACTTAATTTATTTTGAAAAAAATATGGAATCGAACGAATGAAATGAAATCGATTAAGCTTTTTGGTTAAGATCATGGGTACTGATCGGTAGTAAAAGTAGAAATAATTTACGGGATCTACTTATATGCAGTTTTCTTTTTAACTTACCTATAAATTCTGGCTGGTGTATAAAAATGTTAAAATTCTATTTTTATTTAAAAGGAAACATGAGGAACGAACAAAGTAATCAACTGATTAAAAAAACAATTGGAAACTCACTTATAACTTTAGTTCGTTTCATCATATCGATAATCGATATTATAATCGGATTTAAATGACAGCAGTTAATTCCTTACATACAGACATCTCTATCGGTTTTCAAATTGTAACGTTCGTTCTAAAACTAGCAGACGTTTCTATTCAATCGTTTTTTTTTGTTCGGAAATAGTAAATAAAAAATGCTTTTAAAATATTGAAAATAATTTATTCAAAGCCATTTTATTACTAGAAAAATATTGAAATACCACAAACATGCAAATTAAATAGATCCGGTTCCAGTTTACCGCGTAAACAGTTGATAGACTTGATAGTCGTTAGTCGTTACTATTTAAATGGCCGGATGAGATTTAGGCAATGTTCCTTGACTTTTTATTATCAATCCATAAATATATTAAATTCGGTCTAATTGCTCCGCTCTATATGCTTTCAACTGATACTTATTTAATTTATGTGTACTTTAAAATCATTTTATAGTAGGTAGATACATTTCAGATTTAATATTGTTTTGTGTATTGCACTGATTATACCTTCCTTACAACTTACTTACTTACTGTACATGTATACCCATTTAAATAAAGTAATAATTCATACTTGGCAACGACACTTATAACATCATTGTTGGCAACATACAGTAATCAGTAATAGGGAGTAATAATATTAATAATAATAATATTAATAATAATTAATAGTATCTAAGTACTTCATACAGATAGGAATATACTTAGAAAGTACTTGCATGAAAGGATTCACCTTAATTTATGTTTGTTCATTAAATATACCTAATTATGAAGAATAATATAAACACAGAACAGATAAAAGCGGTCCTCTTTTATCTGTTCTGTGAATATAAATAAGTAATATCGTTCTAATATGTTATTGTGTATTCACTATTTAATTTTTTTCTGTTTAGAGAAGCAACTACGAATTGAATTCTTGGTCCTGAGTACCTATACAATGCCATATTTTCTAGGGGCACTCCCATAGTCCACTGCAGTAGGTGAGTAGTGAAGTACAGCATAGGCCACGAAACGAAGTAGGTACTATTTAAAAATAAAATATCTCCAGTACAATTCAGTAGCCCTCTTGGTACGATCACTGAATGAGGGACATACTTACTTAGGTAAAATTACTGTATGTCACAGACTCACAATTTATGCCTTGTCTTTGAAATTTTATAAATGAATTTAGTTCGTGTACAACCAGTGAGGGTGATTGTATTTGGGAGTAGGAATTAGGAATAAAAAGAAAACAGCATAAAATTAAAAACATTTTATTAGTGAGTATAAGCGTGTATGCGGCACAGCTGACTAGCGGTTTCCAAATACATATCACATGATTCCCTTTCGTCTTTACAATTTCATTTATAGCCGATTCGTACAATATAAATAAATTACTCGACGCCATAAACATTTAATACTCGTATTGGTTTAAATAAAGCTAAACAATAACATAATTATAACCTGCGCAGGCAGACATGATCGTATGTAAAGTGTAAATTTACTTTGACAAATAAGTCGCGACCGTGTTCGGTATTCAAAAAGTATTGTGCGAACGTTAGCCACTACCTACTCTATGCCTATATACTTTTTAAATACCTATAATTATTATAATTATTTACATATTTGTATACAAGAATCATTGACTAGAAACCGTGTCTGGAAATGATATAACAATACCAATAGTGAAATTTACACGTAGAGGAACATGAGCACACACATCGAACGGACAATTTATGGAATGGACAGTTTCCATCTTTGGTAACGCATTTGAACATACACCCCGCGGCGCGGCGCCGCCCGCGGGCCGGTCGCCGCCCTATATCTATAACGAACTATCTAATATCACTTGCTTCAATACGAACAGAGGATCGAAGCCAAAATAAAATTTACTAAAAACAACAATGGTAAAATATACTCGTATAAAACAAACGACAACCTACATTGACTAAACAAACAAACCAAAAATTCGGATACAAAACGTTGCAGCTGCGCTCGCTGCGACCCGGCGACGGCATTACTATACAAAATACTGCACTAACGCGGACTCCACTACAGTTTTAACTGATCAGTTGGGCTGAACAGTCCGCTCTACACACGATCAGATATTACGATCAGATATACGATATTTTGCCAATTTACATTGAGTTCAAAACATGTTTCCGTTATGATTTCAATGGAAAAAAATATTCTTATGGCATCAAAACTAAGTAACATTAAATGTATTCGTATAATAATCATTTTGAGTAATTTTAAGTGGAATTCTACAGTTTTTAGTTTACCCTACATCGATATAAATATTTATCTGTACAGTCCAATAGAAAAGTTAAAACTGATTGGATTCCGTATTAAGCTTTCATTCATCTTACATCATTAACTGTATTCACAAAACGCTGTAAAATGCGGGTCGCACGAGAAACGAGGACATAATTTACGTATCAACCAATAAACGCCCGCGCCACGCCTACACGGTACCCGAAGGATAATAAAATAAATATAATTATAAAAGCATCTTTGCCGTTGTAAATACTGGGAATTAGTTCGACTGAGATCAACATTGCCGTCCGCTGGCGGCGACAGACTGTCTGCGATTTGTGACGATCTACCGTACCTACCGATATATTATATATTACACTGGAGACTAGCTGCGCACGCGCAATATACTGACAGTAATATTGACAATATTATTGACATTCATGCAAAAAGTACGACAAAACATTCCACGTATTATTGTCAATATTGGGATAATAGTCAGTTATATTGAAGGTGTGTAGCTAGCCTTAGCCCTATTTACAAATTCCGACCCGTAAAACTTCATATAAAAAATGATTTGCCATGGTTCATGTCCGGGGCCAGACTAACCACAAATCCGTAGCCAATTAAAGGTGCGCACTAAATCGACTCAACTCCAGCTCTTTCCGATTTTTATTGAAAGCATTGAAATATGAACCTATTCACTATGGTTGAATTGACTGATCTGAGTTAACCATGGGTAACCTATACAACGCGTCAACCGCGCATGGTTTAGTCCTTTCAAATAAATGTAGCAAAATCAACCGTATGTGACAGGACATAAAGCTCACATTTCCTTGCTTTTCTATAATTTCAGAGTAGATTTGGAGTTAAGAAGACGTAGTGACCTAAAGCGTCGCTCACGTCGGGACAGCCGTCACAACTGATTCCGAACAAGCGATAACGTTGCAAAACGTCGTTCATTGCTCGTTTATATACAAATTTGGTTGACGTCTGTCGTCGTCGGCCAGCAGTGCACTAACGAAGCGTCGGAAGCGTCGCATTCGGTACATCGGTTAGAATCACCATCTCTATATTATGAACACTGGATAGGCTATCGTGTTGAAGATTCGGGATATAATAGGTTGACAATAAAGTATACCTATTGTCTT